>CM033798.1:11933106-12533106 GCA_019656835.1 Rhododendron ovatum | reverse complement strand
CCGTGGGCTGGCCTTTTTGCACCATGGGTTTGTACCCCACATTATACATAGGGACATCAAGTCAAGCAACATACTGTTGGACAGCGAGTTTGAGCCTAGAGTTTCAGATTTCGGGTTGGCGCGTATAATTAGCGCTTGTGAGAGTCATGTGAGTACGGTGTTGGCGGGGAGTTTTGGGTATATACCGCCGGAGTATGGTCAGACAATGGTGGCGACGACGAAGGGCGATGTGTACAGCTTTGGGGTGGTGATGATGGAGGTGGTGACGGGGAGGGCTCCTACGGGACAGGCAGACGTGGAGGGAGGCAATCTGGTGGGGTGGGTGAGGTGGATGGTGGTGCATGGGAGGGAAGACGAGGTGTTGGACGCGTGTTTGGACTCATGCAAGGATCAGATGGTAGGGGTTCTTGGGATAGCTAGGGCGTGCACATGCGATGAGCCGTGGAGGCGGCCGACAATGGTTGAGGTGGTGAGGATGTTGATGGACGTGAAGAAGAAAACAGGTGCCTAAAATGTGAATTCAAATATTCAGGAGTCTGTAGACCTGATTAGGGTTGGAAAAATGGTGGTCTGTTTAAAGTTGTTGTAGTTCTATGTATGTAATGCAAGTTGAGAAGAAACTTGTAGTGGATGAGCAATTTAGACCAGAAGCAAGAAATTGTATCCTAAGTGTTTAACCAGTAATAATTTCTATCAATACAAAGTGCTTGCTTCAGCATTGGTTTACAAACATTAAAAGTCATTTTTATTCTCTACTCAAAGACAATGAAATCTTTTAGGTCAATTTCTGTTAGGTTTTTCTTCTGCTCGTCAATTTAATGTACGAAAATATTTTGAGATTTTGGTCAGACCTAAATATTATTATTCCAAACAGTTGTGTTTTTATTCTGGGCTTCATTCCATTCTGATGCCAAGTACAAGAAAACAGCCCAATTATTGGCCATTTATTGGCAAATCATAACGCCATGAACTAATGAAAATTAATCTTTCCGTGATATTCACCGTAACATATTTCCTCTTCACAGCATCTCTAACAGAGAGAGATAAAAGACATCAAGCAGTTCAAATACAGGCCTGCCAGCCCAATTGGTGGATAAATTTTCTCTTTTTATGCAATTTGACAGTTCTGTGTTTGTCCAATACAAATATGATTCCATTGCCCCTACATCATGGGATAAAGACAGGCGAAAAAATAAACCGATTACATAAACCTATCACGAAAATGTTAACAGAATTGACGGAACCGGAATGGGACCATCTTTGAAGTTTCAAAGCAGAAAGATCTGCACATTACTTTCTATTCCATCAATTGCAACAAAACCTAAGATAATTAACCATCAAAAGGAGCACCCCACCCCCCCTCCCCTTCCGGAAATATATTATACACAATATACAACTACTAATGAGATTATTGCTCCTAGTTAGAAAAGAAACCTCGAAACTTACACACTAGTGTTCATGCTTAACGCGTGCCTTTAGTATTCCAGGAAGAGGAGGTGAGTTGAGAGGCCTATCCGGATTGTTTGATCGGGAAGGGTGAGATATGTGAGGTTGGAACATGTTGGACATACTGGACCCTTCACCTCCATCGGCAGATGAATTTGGTGCAGCCACATCGCCCTGCGGTCTTTCGCAAAATTTCATTGCCTTGAGAACATAATTGTCATCATGCAGCTCAAAAGGGGTGCTGCAATTCAAAAAATCACGTAAATTATCAGCCAGAAGAATGAGAAAAATTAGAACATGGCTTCACTGCGGATGCAGTTTTGATATTGATCCTCATCCCACCCATGGAACCCACAACTCCAAAAGCTAACTGAGAAGATCAGTCGTGCAAAAAAATCAGATGATCAGATATCGATAGACACTCTCGGAAAAACGGCCTCTATGTGATCCTCCATCTTTCTCAAGACACATGTATTTCAATCCTGAGGCTACCCATATCTGTTCAGTCTGACATCTTTTTACGATCATCTTCTTAGAAGGCCCTTCCAGATGGCGGGCTAACAAATATAAAAACTGCACTCTGCAGTTGGGAAACCAAACCCAACTGTAAGAAGCCATGCCCAAAATTTAACTACACATTTTTAGGAAGATTTGAGCATGATACTTAAGAGAATAATGTTGACACAGATAGAAACCAATGAATTGGGTCTTTTACATTTCTGCATATGGAACATATCAAACTTCTAGTTTACAAAACCCCGTCAACGGCGTGTCACACACATAACTTGTCCAAGGGCATGTACAAAAAATAGGAAGGATAGGATACATATACTAAAAGGGAGCATGGTATATTTCCACGAATGTCTTTCACCATTTTATTTCACCTCCCATGTGTAATTATTAATCAAATGCCATGTTTATGTGTAGGGCCAATATCTAAAAGACACCAATATCCACCATGCCATATAACGAGACACAAAGGGAGTGCATAGATTTTACGAAATGTTCCTGTGATGCATAGCAGGCCTGCCAGGCCCCTTAACAAATGCGAGTGTGTATATCAAGACTCTCAGATGCTCCAATGATTCCCTTACCTATTGAAGTCAAAATGCACCAGCTGCATATCTTCTGATATTTCCACCTCAACAGTTGCATGGGGTCGAGTCTACAGTTTCCAAAAGCCAGAAAGAATGAGAAATCACTAATTGTAATGGACAAGCACCAGAACAACTACATAAGCTATTTCATAGCATCTGAAATTGTATGTATGTGATCTTCACAAACTGTGGTAGCGTTCAGATATTGGTTAGGGTGTTCGCATTTTCATATCCCACAACAAAGGAAAAAGGACGTTTCCACTCACAATAGATTAGAAAGGGCCTATCCAAGGCACCAGAAAAGCTAAGGTGGAAACACACAAATGAACATAGAAGTCAGACAAGGTCCACTATAGCAAGTACGAAAACTAAATTGGTGAAAGAAACTTGCAACCTTACCAGCGTCCATCTAACATACTATACTAGTGTGGAAATACATTACAAAGAACTCAATTTCACTCCTACATCTATACAGACTTGTAGATCAATAGTGGATGACCCAAGTCACCCAACGTTTGGACCCCTAGCCCTTACATAGCTCCTTTCCTAGTCTGCCTTATTTTTAGAAGTCTTTTCTAGTCCGCTTTGTGGGTCCTCATTTCTGCATACCGGACAAGTCATAGATTAAAAGCGGAAGCAAACAACAACTAATTATAAGCCACTGAACCATCGCAATAAACTTTTGGGTTCCCTAAGTCGCCTTTAAAAGGGGGCATCCCTGACCCTGAGTGTGTCCAGCTGGCCATGAACCAAATCCCGTGAAAACCCTGAGTAGGAGCAGTTTCATGAATGGAACAGTTTGTGTGGCCGGAGAGAGAGACCAAACAGGAACTTCAAAGGTCCTTTCTTTATATCTCTATCATGGATAAAAGCTTACCTGCACCAGTATAAAAGGCAAAGCTACACCACCACTTGGAGAATTTCCGGAACTGTATAGTTGCTCGTTCCGATGTATAAGGTTTTGAAGGCCTACGAACTTGACAGAGTCCAGAAGTTAGGGAACAGAAACTGACAAAAATTCCACCAGGATAAAATATACCCCTTCTACATACAAATTGCAGATAGAAGTTCCAGATTGATTTAAAAGAAAAACTGATCAAGATGGTGAAAGAGGATATGCTTCTTACTTGCTCCTCTAGTTCTTGCAAATAAGCTGCTTTTTTCCCAATCCTATTTCCTAGTCCAAGACGCTCCGCCTGGGTATTTACATTCATGGAGTTAAACATCATTAGATTCATGCATATTGATATGTATTGCCTTCCCTGAGCAAAAGCATATAGAAGGAAACCCTGCTCCCCCAAACTTCCACCACACGTGCGCACAAAGACGTAAATAGAGCAAAAAGTAATGGGAACGCAAGATAATATCAAAACCTTAAGCTCTTCGATGTCACTCAAGCTAGTTTGAGGTAGACCCCTCCACTGTATTTCCTTTTTATCCTTGGATATTATGTCCATTGCCATGAGGACATTCAACGCATCATATACCCTTCGCCGTATGTTTTTCTCATCATACTGTTGCTGTCACGTAAGATACTAAACATAAATCAGAAGATCCAACTATATCAAGTTTTACTCAACCAAGTCAAGCACTAAGATGAAATATAGAGATCAACAACATTTTTATCAGCCTTCCTGAAAAGTGACAAACCTTGTCTGGAGATGTCAGGCTATTGCTAGGTTCTGCAAATTCAGCTACAAGTTCATCTGCAACCTGGAACATACAAAATCTATTAGAATTTAGAAATATTGTCATATGGAGAATTGTGAAGGACACATGATGCCAACTGGTGGCCAGTGCAGAACAAGAAATAAAGCATCTGCACATGCAGTAGAGCATATCTTCATTTCAGAGGAACCAAATTCAAACACAAATTCTGCAAATAAGGCACAAACAGTTCAATTATGAGTGACACAGTTCCGCCAAGAAACTTAATCAAGAGTTCCAATAATTAAAATAGAAAGGGGAGCTCCAAGCTGGTAACTGTCCCTTATTGTGATTACAATGCATTCCAGTAGAATGAGATTCAAACTGCAAAACATATGTATCACTAAAAGACGATAAGCCATCAGGGATCATTCCTCAAGAACTAGAATGGTGTTGCGATTTCAATATGGATGCTTGAGAAAGCATAATCATGGGAGTTCTGAGAAACAAAGGAAACATATAATACCAGCTGCTCTAGGCCTTGAAAGGTTCCCCACTCTTTCTATTATGCTAAGTCCAAACAAGCCACATAAGACAAAAAGGAGCAAGCAGCAACGCAACAATACACCTTGAAGAACATACTATTTCGTCTTTCCTTGATACATATGTAATTACTACGTAAATCTTGTAGGTCAAGGTACAAAATCAACAGTAGTAAGAACTTGGCAGTGACATGGCACCATTTACACAATCTATGAGCACTTTAAAACATATCATCCTGCAGTATCATAAAAAGGTTAAACATGGCAAATATACCACACAGCACATACTCCACCTCAAGTATTTTTATCACTTTCGAATTAATGTACTCCAGATTAGTTGGGTATGTAACGAGATCCGGGCGACACTCATATAGAGTATCATTCGATTTCAGAGATAATTACAGTAATATAAATAACAACAAAAGACTCCTGGTAAGGATATTTGGTAAATGAATCAACAGTGAGAAACCCCAATGATAAAACTTGCTTATAACAGATTAGACAGAAACAACAAAGATAAATGAATCAATGAACTAAAAGAAAGCATGTGACCTCTTTCTTCATTTCCTAACAAGTAAAGAAAGCACCTGACCTCATTGTAAGTCGTTCTTCCCTTGCTTTCAACTTTCTCGCAAACTAGCATAACAAGAGATGAGAGGATTTCATCAGCACTAAGCTATCATACATTGCCAGTCAGAAAAGAAGAACACCAATAATAGTACCCATGTAATCGCAAATCAGAGAAGAAGAAAGATAACAAAGATTGTTGACAGACTTAACTACCACAGGCCAGGGATAACAGACACACACAACAACAACAAAACCCATGTAGACACGCACAACTACTACAGGCCAGGGATAACAGACCTTGCTGATAAAAAAAAAATTGTTTTCATACTTCTATATATTTGGATTCCTATCATGAGGAACTGACGTGATTTTTTTAATTTATTTTATGTTGTCAGCTACCTAACAAAACCCTCCTCCTGTACTCGGCCTTCGGAGCAGCTGGGTAAAATATAAAGCTCCAAGCATGACACATGGAATCAAAGCCAATAAAATAAGTAGAAATAGAAAGAATATATGGAACTTAAATCATGCAAAACAAGAAAGTGAAAATTTTCATTCTTTAGGTTTGATTATTCACAAGGATAGGGAGATTGCAGATATAACCCATAGAATCAAAGTAGGTTAGCATAAGTGGTGGGGTATTTCTGGGGTATTATGGGTTTTTGATTATTCACCAGGATAGGGAGATTGCAGATGATGTAACCCATAGAATCAAAGTAGGTTAGCATAAGTGGAGGGGTAGTTCTCTGGTATTATGTGGCCAACAGATACATAAGAAACTAAAGGAAAATTTTATAGTACGGCTTAAGGCAAACATTACCATTCAGAAAAATATGTTGAAAAACTAAGAGAAAAGTACAAACAAAATAAGTGCAGCTAAAATGGTGCTGGAAGAACAGGATTAGAAAACATTCGTGCATTGGTAGGAGTACCACCAATCGAAGACGAGTTCAAAGAAAACAAGCTAAGATGGCTTGGTCACATACAACAAAGACCAGTAAGTGCGACAGTTAAGAAACATGATAAGGTTATTGTTAATTGAGTTGCCAAGGTCAAAATAAACATGAGATGCAATTATAATAATATGCATGAGTCTAGTAAATTTAATGGATTATATGGCCCTCGACAAAGTAAAATGGCAAAACATAAATTCATGTATGCTTAGTTTAATTTGGTTTGGAGTCTAGACACAGCTAGCCAGTGAGATTGCTTCACTGTTCCTGCCAAAATGGCTGGGTAAAATGCCATCTTGCTTCATTTGGGGATCTCAGATTTTCAAGTATTCTTCTTCAGAAGGTAAAAGGAAACTCAACAAAGTAATCTTTAATAAGTCACTCACTGCAGTCAACTCTCTCTTGCGAATTTTCATCAACCAATATTAGAAGTAACATAATTAGCTTGTTGGTCATCTTGTTACGTCTTCATTACGTGCACCTCTAATTCTATTATCACAATTCACACCATTTCCACTTCATCATCATTCAATGAAGATTTATCAAAATTTCCATACAATTTTTTCTAGTATGGAGATTTGTCAAAATCTCCATAAAATTCTTGCAAATTGAAGAAACAACAAATGGCCAAAATATGAACGTACGGACCTTTCATGCTAAACTGTCGGAGCCCTCTGCCACTTTTATCCGCTCCAACTGCTCGTTGACCTCTTTTTTTCTTCCTGCTAATGTTCAGAAACCTCAATCAGTTACAACACTAACAAAGTTATTAGGCAATTTAACTTTAATGGGAGAAACGAGGAACGAAAATCAAAACGAAAACATGTATCAACACGTGACTACCCGAGTATAAAAAAAAAGTAAATTGGACTGCAACATTTTGCACGATACTTCAAAAACCTTAACATTTAGACCAATTACAGTAAAAAGGAGGTTATCAAAAAAGCTCTTTTGTGTCTTTTTAGGATAACAAACAGGAATCACTATGCAATACCATATTCAATCACAAAGAGACTGGCGCATGAACATATTTCAACTATGACTCACCATTACGAGAACAAAGTTTAGTACATTGACTCCACCAGCACAAGAAGTTTAAGCAAAAGAAAACAATATTCATAAGCCCCATAAACTAATGAGTACAATCTCATAGGATGAGTAATCCAACCAAACTAATAGTAATGGGACTACCAACAGGACATCCATAAAATTACGTATATCGGACCACCGAACTGATGGTAATGGGACTACCGATAGGACATCCATAAAATTATGTACATCGAATGCTATGAGATTGATTGTCCGTCATATATCGCTCTACCCATTGATCTCTTCAACCACTAAAATGAGGTTCATACTTCATAGGCTATATAATTCAATGCAATCCCCCATCTACTCCATCCAATCGAACGTGCCTATGTTTCTGGTTACCATTGCCACAAACCCACTGTTCCACAACTTACAGCCAAGCTATAAATGATTAAAGACAAAACAAAACACGAAGCTAAATATATGAATTCAACATTTTATTTCTCACAATTTACTTATCATACGGCCCATTTAAGCAATTCGCCTAATTTTCACTTCTCCATTCAGAACCCTCAATAACATCTAAAAACCCATAGCGAATTCTAACCTTCAACCACCAGGGTTAGCTCCGTGGCTACAGCCTGAGACAGGTCTCGCGTTCCAAGTCTCATGGCGTGGACAATAGTAAATTCCTATTCCTTGCTCCCACTAGGTTTCTACCCTTAGGACCACTGATTACTTGGTATGCAAGGACTAAACCGCCTACACCCGAGGCTTAGGGCTCTAATTCCTTGGTACATTTCGGATGGGTATTACACTGTGCCCCAGAGTACCCGTGAAGAGCCAAAACACATGTAAACATTTGAAGATGGTTAATTAATAGATTTGGGAAACTATTAAGGGGTTTGTTGGCCAGCGGTCAAGGCTGGAGACCCAGTAGTTTGCTCAGTTAGGTTCAAAACCTTCCACGTGCTATCAACTCATGGCCAGTCTATACGGCTTTGCCCTAGTTTTAATTGGGCTTCCCGCTCATGGGCAGTGAATTGGTACCACGATTAGTCGAGGTGCGCCTAAGCATGCATGAGGTGGCGTTTCCGCTAAACTAAAGCATGATTTTCCCAGGATTTCTAGGCAAGTCATTCTCCTCACACACATCAACTAAAATACCACCATTTAGCGGGAACAACTAAAATACCATTTAGCGGGAACAACTAAAATACCACCATTTAGCGGGAACAACGTGATTATTGTCATTAGCCCGTAGTCCAATAATATAGCACCCCGAGTCATCAAAAAACACAAATTGATATGGGAAAACACGGGAGCTAGAAAACTACTCACCCCGCGGCAGCCGCTTGAGATCCGGCCTCGTCCCCTTGAATGTCGAGATGGTTCAACCTTAAAGCGGTCTTCTCGCTGTCCGGGGTGGCGGCGGCGGCGGCAGCCATCGCCGCGGCCGCCTCCCCGGACGGAGTGGCCATCGCGGCGCTGCTGGACGGGGACCCCACGCTGCCGCTGGTGGACACGGACTGGCCGGAGACCGTGGTGCCCCACGACCTAGTCGTCGTGATGGCTCCTCCGCCGCCGCCCCTGGAAACGCCGTCGTGCTGGGGATTGCTCCCTCCGCTGACCATTTTCGAGTAATTAAGGTCGAGGATGAAAGCTCATCAAGGGTTTGGGTGAGGAGAATTGTCGTGCGTTCGGAATGGGAGGTATGTGAGGGTTTGGTGGGAGGAGGAGTGATTTGATGAACAGAGATGCGATTTGCAGGTTTGCTATTTTGTTTTTTGTTTTTTCCCTCGCTTTGCGTTTATAAAGGGGTGTTTGGAATGGGGAAGCCTGGAAGGTAGAAAAACGAAACCAAGTACTCCGTAGCGTTGTATACGAGTCGAGCCGAGTTTTATTATAGTAATGTTTAAGTTTGGTTCGTTTATTATAAACAAACTTAAAACTTGAACTCAAACCAGCTTATTTGTAAACGAGTCAAGCCTATATAAACGGGCCGAGCTTTTGTGAGTCAAGTTTATCCCGTTTGGTAAACGAACCTAAAACTCAAGCTGAACTTAGCTCGATTACTAAATAAGTCAAGTCCAGCCGAGCCTTAACGAGGAAAGCCCACAAGCAGCTCGCGGCCGACTTGGTTCGTTTGCAGTCCTACCAACGAAGGGTTGGTTGGACAAGGTCCAAGTACGCTTACAATTTTATTAGATTAAACATACTCCCTCTGTTCCGTATTAAGAGTCTCATTTTTCTCTTTCTTGCCATTTTTCAAATCAAAAAATCAACTATTTCTGTGTATAATTTTTTGAAATTTTTCACACCTTATTAAAGATCTCGATTAGTACTTTAATTTGGTGGAAAAAAATTCGAACAATTATAGACGGAAGTAGTTGATTTTTTTATTTGAAAAATGACACGACTTTTCGAGATAGACTCTCAATATGAAACGGATGAAGTAATAGGTACGGTCAAAGTCTCTCAAAGATAGTGATATGACGTGACAAGTCAATATTTCCTAGCTAGCGAATGTGATAAAGTATCGTACAAATGTAAACCTTTTGTTAGATTTTGGTAAAAGTTATTACTGCTAATAGGTCAATTCTTTTAAGCAACGTGGGGTGACCTCTATCCTAATTGTCATTTTTTTGAAACTTAGAAACTTGACATATACTTTAGGTGCTTCAATTCTACTAATTTCTACCCATTAGTAATGTCAGTTGCCTCCATTTCCATCATCTAGATCGTTACAGTGACCATCAAATTAAATTTCATGAATAAATATAAATGGCTAAAGTGTAATATTGTATCCAAATTTTAATGGTGTGGGTCCTACTAAGGCTCCATTCCGGATTTACCCCTTAAAAAATAAGTACTTATTTACAATTTTCAAGCTTAAAAATAATATGTTTACTGAAATAAAAATATATATATATGCAATATGGATCTAGTTTTATAAATCTCATTTTAGATCTATCAACTCCTGCAAAAAAATTGAAAAAATTATTTTTGTAAACCCAAGATATCACTGTTTATTTAAAAAATAACTCTCCAAAAAGTACTTATTTTAGTTAGTGGAACGGGGCCTTAGTATTATTTTGCACAAAGTTGTTTTCATATTTGCGAGGTCAACAACCTCTTATATTTGGTGGTAGTAGATTTCGTATTTTTTTGGTTGGATAAAGAACGAAAATGACAAGTAAAGTACTTTCACTCTCAATTTAAGGAGAGGAAGTGAGGGGAAAATAACAACTCAAACTAAAAATAAAAAGAGAGGAAGATAACTTATCATTTACTTTATCTGAGAATACCATTTTCATTTCCTATCGGCACAGGGCAGATAAATGAATCAAACTTCTCAAATCCAAGCTCATATTCGCTCGTTAAAAACTCGTCCACTAAGTTATCAAATCGAAGTTCGAATAAGCTACTACTTGGCTCATTCAACTTATAAATGTTTACAAAATTTAAGTACTCAAAATACGCTTTGATTGAGTCTTGTTTGAGATTCTCTCGCCTTATAAACAAGCCAAACTTGAATGTAGTTTAGTAAATTTTTACTGAGGGTGTGTGTTTAGAGGGAGGTAAAAATATGTGAAATGAAAGGAGGAAATGGAGAATTTTGTATTGACTATTGATGTCCATCTTCAATTAATTGTGTAAAGTATATCACTTTTCATTTTTGGTCAAAAAAATGGAAGGGCAGGTACGCCTCCGCTAGAGAGAATTACTCCTACCTTATATTAACTTCGCCAGGAAATATTATCCCGTCACATTATACCACTATTTCTGGGGAACCCAGTAACCAAGTATATTGCGGAGAGAATGGTTAAAACATTTTGTATCGGGCGGGCCGTACTAGATTGGATGTCAAGGACTGTTTATGAGCCCAACTCGTTATTTAACTGGCCTACAACTTCCAGCCCAGCCCAACCCTAATATCAATCCACAATCTAAGAAGAAAACGAGTTGGGCCTTTGTGGATCCCCCACCCCTTTTCAAAGGAAATGAAAGACAGAAAATGAAAGTCAAAAAAGACTTATAAAAAAGAAAAGAAGAAAAAATGCAGCCTGGAGACGATATAAATATTCCATCACAAGATAACCAAAACTATCAAAATCTAATCACAGTCACGTGCACTAGCAATTCAGCTCAACGACACCTACTACGAAAGCAGACCAACAATGATGTTGGTCATAAAACTAATCAAAGATTTGTTAGTAGGAGATTCCTCAAAAAAAAAAAAAAACCCATCTCAAACCATAGGAAGAAGCACAAAAGAAATCATCGATTACACCCACCCACAAAGGAGTGAGAAGTTCCACAAGGGGAAAGAAAAAAACCTTCACTCGGGGAGAAATACCAATCATAAACTCAAAAGAACAGAGAAAATAAAATCTCCGGTCACCGTCTATATCGTCGGAAGCGCCGCCTCGGATATGACAACTTATCAACAGGAGGAAGAGCCAAACCACCTATACTACACAACAATTGTCGGATACAAGCCTGCTGCATAAGTGGAGTAGAACCGAAAGAGGGAGATGGTAGATGGAGGCAGAGGGAAGGTAGGGTTCCGAAAGGGTGATGAGATGGAATAGGGGGGCCGGGGGGGTCACGTTGTTCAAGAAAGTTTTTTCCTTGTATTCTTTAGCTAAGCCAGAAAAAAAAAAAAAGGGTACTTGCAATCCTCCTTGGTCATGACCAAAGGAGCCCTTACCTGCTCGGAGCTAGACAAAAGGAACCTAAACAAACCCAGTAAAACAAGGAAAAGTCGTTTATCCGTTGGCACACCTCAAAATGGCCTTGAGCCATAGTTTAACGACTTTAGCCAGCCCTACGGTAACGAAGTCATGATGACTTACTTTCTATACATATAGTGTGATAGTGACACCCTAAAATGAACCCAGTTTTAGAAAAGAAAAACTGAAGGCCTGAGACGCACGCCTTCTATCGGAGACGGGCCTGGCTCTACCCTGTGAAATACGTGACTCCCAACAAACCTGAGGCTGAGTCAGTGAACCAAATAACCTGAAAGTCAGGCAACTGATAAGTCATGGGTCATTATGTCACGGGTTTAATGACTTTGTTCCCTTTCTGAGACGTACGATTCCATATAAGTAAGTTGTAGGCATTGCTTCTTTAATCATTTATTGAGACTGGTAAGCTCAACATTCTTCCTGCAATTGACGATGACTAACATATTAAACGGTGAAACTGGTAACTGGACTCCCAAGATCACTGGGCCGTGTGCTTAAATTGGTCCAGACCTAGTTACTCTCTCCGTTCCAAATTGATAGTCTCTTTTGGAGAATCCAATTTTTTTTTTTGATCGGTAAAAAGATAAATTCATTAACTCATAACACGAAGTATAGAGCTAATAGGGTCTTGGATACACCGGTCTGACCATCCAAGACCCTCTTCTCCTAACCACACGGAGGAATCTAACTATTTAAGAGGACATGCAATGATTACCCCTATAATACCTATCATTTCTACGATTACCCCTATATTCTACCTACTTTATAACACACATATATTCACTAGTGAAGGACACTTTTGGAAAATTACCAAATTTTTCCTTCCATTTTTGGAAAAGGGCTATCATTTTGGAACAAACCAAAATGGAATAATGAACTCTCAATTTGGAACGGAGGGATTATAAGAAAATGACCACCATAAATGGTTGTTTTAAAGAATGGCAGCATGCATATTCTCATTTGATTTTCCTTCTAAAGCTCAAATTTGAGCTCGAGCTCCAATTTATTGAGGTAGCTCGACTCGGCTCGTTTCGGTCCTAGGCCTCATCAAGGACTGCCATTAAACGTCTGAAGAACACCCAATAACTTTTTAGAGCCACCCATTTCCTCTATACGATCGAATAGCATATATTGCATGTGAACGCATGCACTCATGAATAAAATTTGGTTTTTTTGTTTTGGGTTCACAGTCAGGGTCTCCGGGCAAGTTTACGCGCACCTCGATTAATTCTCATCTTAGTTTGGTTAAAGGCAGGCCAGCCATCCACTTCGAGACTAAAAATTCACAAAAAAATACTTTTTCTCATGAATTGAATTCTGATCAATTATATAGTAAACAAATCCATCAATCAACCAGACTAACCGTTAGGGGCCGGATAAAATTCGTTGGGACTTGGGCTGACAGAGCCTGCCCAGAGGGCAAAGGCAAACGGTATGGTGTGATTCGTGTGAACAGTACTGGTACAAAGCAAAGACACACATTGCATGTGAAAACACAGACTAGATGTTTTTTTCTTCTTGTCATTTTCCTTTTATACTGCCATTCAACAATATGAGATGGAGTAGAATGAAGTTTGACAACAAACAAACCAACTTTCTTCCCCACTTCTTTTGGACATATAATTTTGGACATATAATTTTTCGGATGTTTGGGTCATCTTACATGCATCGTTACTATTTGTTGAAGACTAATTCCATCCCGCTCATGCATGTATTCGGGTATGAGTAGGATTGTAAACGAATCGAGCAACTCGCGAACTCGGCTTGTCTGATTTACTAAACGAGCCGAGCTTCTCGTTCGACGAAAGCTCAGCTCGTTAAAGGAGGCTCGGCTCGATTAAAGAGGCTCATTAAGTAATTGACTAAACTCGGGTCGTTAAGGCTCAAACCGAGCTCGACCTCAAATTTTTGGATTGTTTAGTAAACGAGCCGAACTCGAACTTGGCAAAGGCTCGGCTCGTTTACATACAATTCACAGCTTAATTTACTAAACTTTTGCCATATCACTGAGAAAAATTTACGATACTATGTATTTTGAACTGGGTGGAACTTTTAGCAGAAGATCTTCACATTGGAAGATTTTTGGGTCCTGCCCAAATCCTACTTCATTTCTAAATACAACTTAGATATTTACCAAGAAAAGTACCAAAGTAGTGAAAACTTTTTATGGACCAGAATGTACTTCATTTCTAAGCACAACTGGCCTCGAATCTTTACCAAGAAAAGTACCAAAGTAGTGAAATTTATGGAAACAGAATGTACTTCACTTCTAAACACAAACTGGCCTCGAATCTTTGCCGAGGAAAGTACCAAAAGTTAAAAGTAGTGACACTTATGGTCTAGATTCATTCTGGTTTAACCCATCTCACCAACTTCAAATCTACACGGCATATACTTTCGTTTATAAGCATTTTTTCTCGGTAAAAAATTTCAGTCAATAGATGCGACCCGGACATCTGAGTTACAAAAAAAAAAAAAATTGGCCAATAAATCATCCGAGTATTTGATATGTTAAAACATGAATCGATCCCAAACTAAATGTTAACTAATGCTGCTTCCACCGAGCTAAATATTTTGCATGAATCCCAAACCAAATGGTAGGAACCATAATTCCAACATTCAACCCTACTACTACATGACAATAAAACAACACACTAAAATTGAGAAATGACAACAAAGAACAGTAAGACACAGAAAAAAATAAAAAATGCATGGAGTACAAATGCCAACAGAATGCCAGAAATGAAATCGAACAGCAAGAAAATTTTGTTCTACAACTAGAATGGCCCCATCCTTTGTGGAACCGGCGTCTCAATAACCTGCAGTATTTGCACCACCTCCGCCATCGAGGGCCGGCTCGACGGTATCTGAGAAGTACAAACCAACGCCAGCTTCAGAACCGGCAAGACCTCCTCCTCCGGATACTCGTTAATCTCCGGATCAATGCACTCCAACACATTCCCCTGTTCCAACGTTACCCTCACGTGGTCGCTCAGAATTACCATATTGTCCTCCCCATACTCGACCGGCCTCCTACCGGTCACCAGCTCAAGTATGAGCACACCGAACCCGTATATGTCGCACTTCTCGTTCACCCTCAGGCTCTGGCACGCCAGCTCGGGGGCCAGGTACCCCAACGAGCTCTGGAACCGGCTAGTCATCACGTGCTTGTCCAGCTTCTTTATCAGCCTGGCCAGGCCAAAATCCGATATCTTGGGGTTGAAGTTCTCGTCGAGAAGAATGTTGCTCGGCTTTATGTTGTAGTGGATGATCGGCGGGCGACACGAATGGTGCAAGTGGGCCAGCCCCTTTGCTGTCCCCAGCACGATTTTGAATCGAGCGGACCAGGGCAGGGGAGGGGTGGAGATAGGCCTTTCGTGTAGTCTCGCTTGCAAGCTCCCGTTGGGGGCGAAATCGGAAACCAATAGTTGCAACTGAGGAGTCCAGTAGTACCCTTTGAGGGGTACCAAATTTGGATGCCTGGCTTTGCCTAGGACACGGACTTCGCGATCGAAGTCTTCCGGGTATTGGATTATGTTTGATGTCACAAGCTTCTTGATTGCAACCACTGCTCTTCTTCCTTCAACCTCTCCCAGTGTTGCTTTATATACCGTTCCAAAAATACCCCCACCGATTTCGGTTGCCTTTTCAAGTAAGGATTCGGGGCTACAACTCATCCAATCCGGGGGCACCTTCCTGCCAAACAACACCAGTTTTCCCGTGGCCAGGAGGCTTCCGGATCGCGTTGAGCTTGAACACATGCTTTCCAACGCATTGTCCACGAACACGAGCCTCCTTCGAGCAGAGACGTTTAGGAGGCTTATGACCACCACTCCAACTAGGATCACCACAGCTGCTGAGATCGCGACGATAGCCGAGACACTGAGGAACTTATTATGGTGGCTGAAAATTCTGGATTCGCCGTTGGGTTTGTGACCACCACCCATTTGATTTTCGTAGGCATGCGGGTCAATAACTAGAGGCTTTGGGGAGTTCATTTTGCATGGCCCTTTCAACAAGGGCGAGCAAATGCCCAGATTGCCCTCGATAGAACTTTGATCCAAGGTTTGGAATATGCTTCCAACAGGGAGCCTGCCTGTGAGCCTGTTGTATGATATGTTGACTGCAAGTAGATTTTCCAACTTCCCAAGCTCCTGTGGTATCTCTCCACTCAGCTGGTTGGACTCCAACTTGAGAATCTTGAGGTTGTTCAACATTGAAATGGACTTGGGAATTGAACCAGTTAAGCTGTTGTAGGACAAGCTTCTGCAACCACAAAAATCACATTTGGTGCATATTTTTCCCCATAAAGATTCAAACGGAAATGGCGGAGCCAGTATTTTGGTATAGGGAGTGATACGACTTCCAAAGGGGCTGGTCAGACAGATTTATTTTGGTTTATAGTTATGATATATCCAAGTGTATTACTGTTCGATATGTTCGTTAACATCGGCTCAAAAAATAAAATCATGCAATCTATTCTAAGCAGTGATTATGTCACTATACTTTAATGGTACCACAGATCCAAACTAGTTTTCATTTTCATTTAAGAGAAGGCATTATTATCAATATTTCTCTCAACCATTTTCAACTAAAGTTGGACTCATTAGACAGTGATTAAATGGGATGAAAGAAAACCAAATCAGATAAATACCTATTCCAGTGGGAGGTTAAGGAATGAATGTTTCAACAAAATGGAAATGGATGTGACAAGATATTGAAGCCAAGAAACAGAAAACAAAAGAAATGTTTGCAAAATCGTTTTTCATGCAATAAATGAACCATATTAAGATAATCATGCACTGCTAAACAAACAAATAACTTACAACAGGTAGAGAGAGGAGCAGTCTCCAATATCCTGAGGAATGGAGCCTGTCAATGAATTTCCATCCAACTGAAGGATCCCCAAGCTACGTGAATCGCATATATCACCTGGAATGGATCCAAACAATGCAGCGTTTCGCAGATCTAACACAGTTAGGTTCTGAAAGTACCCCAGCTCTGGTGGAATCCTAGACTTTAAGCCATTCCATGACAGATTCAAGTATGTCAGTTTCGAAAACAGACCCATTTCTGCTGGAATATCCCCAGTGAGCCTGTTCCTAGACAGATCCAATACTCGAAGTGATTCGAATATCTTGCTTGAACCAGTAGGGATGAGGCCACTCAATTCATTCCCAGAAAAATCAACCTCATTTAGGCCTAAATCAAACAGTCCCTCCGGTATGCTACCGATGAAGGCATTGCCCCTTAACCGAATCACCGATAACTCGGTAGAGTGCATCAGTGAAATGGGTATAGTTCCACTTAACTTATTATCTGCCACACTAAGATAATTCAGTGATTTCAGATCTCCAATGGAAAATGGCAAGACTCCAGTGAACCCATTCTTCGACAAATCTATGTACTCGAGGCTACTCATATTGCCAATCCAGTTAGGCAAATCCCCAGTAAACATATTGTTTGAGAAACTCAGAAAACTTAGAGAATTCAGCAAACCGAGCGAACTTGGAATTGATCCAGTGAAGAGATTGTCACTCAAAACTACCTTACTCAAATGCGGACAAAGCCCCATATCGACTGGAAGATTTCCAGAGAAACGATTCCCTTGTAGTTTGAGCTCTTTTAGATTATGTATCACAGATATTCCATTCGGAATGACCCCAGATAATGCATTGTGCGAGAGGTCCAAAACCCGAAGCCTCGTTAATGAAGCAACCCCGTTAACGAAGCCCGGGAAATCGCCAGAAAACCGGTTATTTGACAAATCCAGGTGACTGAGAGAATCCGACAGGGAAATCGAGCTGGGAACCGAACCCTCAAGGGAATTCCCGGCGAACGAAACGAACCGGAGGGCAGTGCAAGTTTTGAAAAACCCGTCAGGGATTTGACCGGAGAATGAGTTCCAGGAAACGTCAAGAAACTTGAGACCACAAGCGGCGTCTGGCGCGAAAGTTGGGATTTGGCCGGTAAAACCGTTACGGCTGAGGTTGAGTTTTTCAAGGGTGGGGATGATGATGAGAGAGAGTGGAGATGATTCAGGAGAGAGAGTGAAGTTGTTGTTGGAGAGAGAGAGGGTTCGGAGCGAGGTGAGCTTCTGGAGGCCTTTGGTGGCGATTTTGCCCGACAGGGATAAGTTGTCGAGGGTGATTCGGGTGACCCGGTTCGTGGACGGGTTGCACTGGACGAATTCCCACGAGCATGGGGAGTCGTCGTCCTCGTTCCATGACTGGAGGCTGGAGAGAGGGTCGTGGAGTTGGGATTTGAAGACGACGAGGCCGAGCACGTCGTCGTTTAGTTGCGGATCAGGGGAGGACGAGCTTGTGGTTATGAGCAGCGAGAGCAAGAACAGTTCAAGAAAATGCATTGTCATGAATGACTACTGCCTCTCACACACACACACTCTCTCTCTCTAGGAACATGAAGAATCTGGAAGTTGGCTAGGCATGTTTCAAAATAGGAAAAAGACTACTGCAGAGAAAAACCGTTATCATGATTGAGGAGTAGTACCTTCTCTCTGTGTGTCCATTTTCAGAGTTGGTTAGCCATGGCTTAAACAGGAAAAGTGGGAGAGAGAGAGAGAGAGAGAGAGAGAGAGAGAGACGGGGTGGAGTGATTTGGGTGCGAGTGAAGAGAAGAATGAAGATATGGGGAAGATTGGAACTCATTGAATCCGAAATCTGAATGAAAAAATGAAAGATTAGATCGAGCACTTACATATATCGGATTGAGCTGATTAATCGCTAGTTTACTCGATTTTTTAAAAATTATTGAACGGCTCGGATCATCCGTGCGAAACCCAGAGTGGACCTTGCGTGCCCATCGGTATCCCATCTGTTTCCACCTCATCGGTACCAATAGTAGGGTTCTTTGGGTGAGAGCGAAGAGAAGAATGAAGATAGAGGTTGGCTTATTCATGGAGGTTCTGTGAATCTTTGACTTACGGAGCCGCGCGATCTCGGCCGTCCGCTTCGGTTTTAGACGGTCCGAATTTAAATGAAACTTTTCATGATAATAGTTTAACTCTTTCCAGAAAAAGTTTCATTGACATCTGAACCGTCTAAAACACTCTGGGATGGTCGTGATTCATCTCCGTAAACAACTGATTATGGAATCATCCGTTAAAAAGATTTTCTCATGAAGATATGGGGAGGTGAGGACTATTGGCTATAGTTACATAATTCTTCAAAATGCTTTACATTTGTGCTCTCAATTCTCATTTTCGTAGATATAATTGTAGTTTAGAATGTATTTTAAATACACTTTCACGCTTGCACTCGCTCTCCGCACTTGCATGCGAATTATGTCTATTGGTAACATGTGATATGGGGGTAGTCTGGTTTTGATGGGGGGAGAGATTCTGAGAACTATGATGAGACAATCAAGTCTTCATTCCAAAATTTGAAGGCCATTTTTCTTCTGCCTAGTCTTCATCTCTCTACTCTGTTTTTTTGTCGGCTTCTTTTATCCTCTTATCTTTTGTGTATCTTCTGCTTGACTTCAGATTTCAAATATAGACTGCACTGGCTAGCACATGCAGCCGTTAGCGTCATATGGGTGCAAACCAACGGCGACCAGCTCGAAGCTGGGTTTGGTATTGGTTCATTCAAGCTCGATTCATTGAAATTTTAAGATTGTTTCGCAATGAGTCGAGTTCGAAGTAGCTGAATTTGGATAGAGCGAACACTAAAATATAGCTGAGTATATTAAATGGGTCCTTGAAAGGTTCAATATGAACGGTAAGACAACCTCCGAATTAACTGAATTTGGATAGAGTGAACACTAAAATATAGCTGAGTATATTGAATGGATTCTTGAAAGATTCAATATGCAGAACGGTAAGGTAGCTGGCGCGCCTATGAGAAGTCATTAAGAATAATGTTTTATACTCTTTATCACTTGATAGTGTAATATTAAGATGTCTCTACGTGATAAGTTTTATTAGTAGATCTAGAGTTTCTTGAATAAGTATTACAATACTTTTCATTAAGAAAATATAATTTCACATTGCTTGAAGGTAGAATGAATGATTACTTAATATAATATTGAGGTATTTTTTTTACTCATTATTAATTGATTTTGAGATGAACTTAAAGTTTTCACATATTATTAGAGTGACGTCCATTTCACCTCATTTTTTTTTTTAAAAATTCACAATCTACATCCCATAATGACAGACTAACAAAAAGAGACTTCACATGACCAATCTCAAACGCGATTATCCATAAGATAGATTATTAGAAAATATAATACCATATTGTTTGACAGTGAGACGAGTGATCACCTAAAAATCAATTGGCAATGACATTCCACATAGAATTTAGGAAAATTCGATTCCTTTTTCGTGTCTCATGAGTATTACTATATTCATGAATCATCGGTCAGTGTTTGACAACTGATGGTGGTATGCTGGTGGCCCGGATGCAAAGGCGAGCCTCCCTCCACGTCTGCATCCGAGTCCCACGCCAGGTAAGGATTTGTTCCTCGCCTTGCGAGACTTTGACTGGTTTCGCGCGGAAGGCCCTTCTCCTTTGAGTACCTATGTTATGCTGTGATAATGGTCTGTTCTCAATAAATAGTAGCTATGTATGATTAACGGTTCGAACCGGATATTTTACAGCGGGTCAAAAACCCTTATGGTCATGCTAAAAAAAAGTTGCTACGCTGGTCGTCCCTTCCCATCTTTTTGACAATAAAAAAAACAAGAGTCACTGTCTGTGGTTGTGGGTGGTTGATCATCCTTTTTTTTCTTTCACAAGAACCAAATTGTGAGTATCACGGGATGTGTTTGAGGAGTGAGTGCCCTGTCTGTGACAAAGGCTCGACGGTGGGGTAGGGGTCCCACAGCGAACGCGTGTCTGGATTTTCTTTGCGGTCCCGTCATTCCTTGGAAACTTTCAAGTGCAGCAGTCACATGCCTGCAACAGTAGGGACATGTTCAAAGGGCCTCAAAAAAAAATTTCTGAGCACGGTTCCACTCATTATTCTCAAAAACCTCCATCAAATACTCCAAACGAACAAGGTTTAGAGCAACTTTATCGGTTGAGGTAAAATAGCTAAAAAGTTATTTTACCTAAGCAAAACCTCCAATGAGCATTACACCGGATTAGGTAAAGGCTTAGATAAAACCCATCTATGAATAGTGTTTAGATAAATATAGCTAAGCACTTTTTACCATGTGTATATTATTTTATTAATTATTCTCTCTCTTCCCCTCTCTCTCCCTAGAAAAGAAAAAGAAAATAAAAGTAATAATATTTTAATAGAGGATAAGTTAAATAAATAGTATTTGTGTAGTGTTGAGAGAGATGTGAGTAGGTAAAATGAAAAAATTGCACTGTTTACTAACATTTTTACTTAACAATTGATAAACTTGCTCTTAGGGCACTTCATATTTTTGAATATCTTACCGACTAGAATCCCTGTTTTCTTAAAGTGCATTCTTTTTAACTTAATTTTCTTCTTCGTTTTTGTGTATTTTGTTTGTCTTTTTAAATTTTTGTTAGATTTACATGATATTTTTTTGATCCGTCTCGACGAGAGAAGTCTTAAAAGTACAAAATTATGACCGAAAGAAAAAAAAAGTTCACGAAAGATTGATAAAGTATCAAACAACTGTCTTATTTGAATTTTTTCAGCATTAGTCCATACTTTTATACTTTTCCGATAAAAAGCTAAACAAAAAGTTACAAAAAGTAAAAACATCAAAATAAGTTCCAAACTTATAAGTTTAAAAAAACGCAGCCATTAGTATAATAAAATACGTATCGGTACCGGTGACAGAATGGGTACCATTTCGAATTTAATAGTGTTATTTGTAGATATGAAACGTGACAAAATGTGGGGGGGGGGGGGGGGGGGGGGGGGGGGTGATTTTGGTAGGTCACACCTTTTGGTCCTATATTAGCATGGGGTGCACATAGTTTTGTCATTGCTGTTGGAACGTTTGGGGCCTAGATATGCCCCAAATTTGTTTGATCCTTCAAAAGAAAGGGTCCATGTGTAGTCTGTGTAGATGTCCATACGGTCTTTGGTAGTATATTACAGTGGACAAATACAAGGAGTGAATGCATGTGAAAATCATAGCCCTACCAGGGACCTTCCCTCCCTTTTAAGTTTTTGGGAATTTAAAATTTCATTCAAGAAAAAACAAGGATTAAAACCATCACCAGCAGGGTCATATCTCTTGAACAAGCAAAAATTATTGAATGTTTCTGAGGTACTAATTATCACATGGTGAGCCTGTTGAGGGTGAAGGCGGATTTGGATTTTCTGCAAATCTGGTCCAGACCACTGTGACCACGATTGAAGAATTGGAGTTTCTGGAAACCTGGGTCCGAACCAGAGTGAAGTTGGTCCGAACGAAGGTGAAGAATTGGAGTTTCTGGAAACCTGGTCCGAACCAGAGTGAAGTTGGTCCGAACAAAGGTGAAGTTGGTCCGGACGAACGGACGCGCGGAATTACGTGAGATGCACGGTTTTTAGGATTTTCTGATGTACTAGTTTGCTTGGAATATAAAACCAAAGCTAGGGCTGCCTCCTATTGCAACTCTTTCATACTTTCATCATAGCGAAACAACCAAGCACCCCATAGAGTACGATTAAGCTATCAGTTTAACTCGAATCCACGTAAATCTCTGTCTTGTTCTCTTCTTGCTTGAGATTGTTTTATTTTCTTGGTTTGTTCTTCAATTGTGTGGGTTTGGATGTTCAAATTCCAACAGAGCCAACTTTTCTACAACCACATTCATGTAGACCCCAAGAAGCAAAGCGTACGGGTACGACGAGTATATTGAGGTTTTAGAAGTAGCCGTGCTTCATAGTGTAGACCCACGATTATGTGTCCCACATAAACGTGTGGTTGTTGAAGGTTTTGGAGGAACACGTGTGACGGTGTCCCAAGACCACTAAATAGTTACTCCTTGAATAAGATTGAAAACCATCATCAGCACAAAGCCAAAAACAACAAGCACTTAGACAATGTCTTTCTTTAAGTTCCATAATAGGCCTAGGCTTGAGAATTTGATGGAGATACTCCAGGCTAAGCACTTAATAAGCCAGTTATCATAAGAAATTTCAACCATTGTTCAGGAAAATATGCTAATACCTCTCACTCCTTTCTCAATAGCACCAAGCAGGCAAGCACTGATGCAGCATCTGCAGCTTTGTTGCTGAAAATTCCTCTCTTATGCTGCTCTTGATGTAGATCCCTGAATACTCGCGGTCGCTGCGTATGATTTCAGACCCCAGCTACTACAGATCATTTTGCACAAAATAGAGTAATGCAACAAATGTCTTGATATCTACATATACATGTACATACCCTTGTCTTAGCACAGTGCAGTTAGTTCCAATAGAATGGGGGCAATAACACCAGTACATGAAAAATAATCTGAAAAAGGTAAACCAGTTAGGCTATCTAGAATATCATAGCAAGAAATTCCGGGGAAATGAGCATAAAAGGGGGGAAATATGGTAAATAATTTTCCATTATGCGTTCATTTTACAGGAATTTAGTAGACAACTAAGCTTACAACATTCTCGCGCTGCATAATCGACTACATTTTACATGACATGGGTGTGACGGAAAATGTATCATTCAAGAAAATTGTCATGGTGCGACCCACGTTTATTGGGGAGAACAGGAAGCTCATACAAGAAAGAAAAGCTGTATCTTGATTTCGTTCTCATATCCTTTCCTGTCAACTGAATAGTGAACGCAACCCAACTCTAGACTAGCATTTCCATAGGCCATTATACAGACTACTCTTTAGCTTATTTGGCGAGAAAGCAGCTTCCAGTAGAACAATTAGAAGCCCTAGGAGAATGTCCTCTAAAAGGCCGGTAAGAGAGGAAACATGGAGCTTCGATTAGTGCCCTTGAAATTTCTCCACAGCACATCTTCAAGGTTTTCCAGAAAAGAAATCATATACCTCTCTAAAAACATGGAGCCGCTAATGTGAATTTGCATCCACTCTGATCAAATTTTCTAACAGCTTATAAATTTCTAGAAAAGAAATTGCATACCTATCTGAAGAATATCCAACCACGCACAGACTTTGCAACAGTAACTTTCTCTTAAGCTCAATCAAGAACACCTTATTCAATTGCCGTTAGCAGCCATTCTTCAACAAACTTTCATGTAACATGACTTGGAAAATTCATTCAGATACAGGAGCAGGACTCACTTTGCAAACCTCGGTATTAAACCCGCAGTCCATTAAAAACAGCAACCAAGCTCGCTGCTGCTCAGAGAGTCTATCGTTAGGGCCTTTAACTTCAACAAGCTTGGCTTCACCTCTGTAATCACCATGGAAGCGCCACAACAATAAATCAGGCATTCCACTAGACCAGCTCCGGTAATCTTGCGCCAAGTGTCGGCAGAACGAGGCTAAACAGGGTCCACCAATGCATGTCACGGCTGCTCGAAGCTCGGATAGTGAATGCCGGTCCCAGTTAACTCCCCGACATGATGTGCCTAAATGTGTTTCCCATGATGTGATTAGGATCTCTTCAGCAGCTCCATCGTAGATTTTTACAAGTATTGGTTCTAGGATGGTCTTTCTCACTTCATAAAAGCTATCAGTCCCCAAATCTAAGGGGGCAGTCTGCAAACAAATTGCTTCAGTTCGACAAAGTAAGTAATTGCACTATGTTTTTGACAAGCAGCAATTGAGAAGATATAATATAAGAAGTATAATTCAGATTTTAATATTTCTCACTGAACTTGTCAAGTCTGAACTCTAAAGATTCTCATTCGTATGCAATGAAATCTCAGTCAAATATATTATTCACGACTTCAGCTGGATAATATTTGCAATTTCATCTTCTTTCGAAAGTCTAGAAATGAAAGGGAGAACAAATAACCAAATGTCATCCAGATAATGAGAGTTAGAATCATATGAATAAAACAATGAGAACATAGATAAATAAGTATGTTTCTATGACTTCCACTATCCTCAACCCTCTATAACAAATCAGCTAACTTCACGTTAGGAAGGCCCTTTCTTATCAGAAAAATAAGTTAGGTGGACCCATAAGGGAATGAAAAATGAGATTTGATTGTTCCATTTAAGAATAGATGGCAAACTTTGAAAACAGATCAAAGTTGTCCACCGAGGAAAATATAGTCCGAAGTGCATCCAAGAAAAAGTACAGTTCATGCCACAGCTATGAACTATCAAAACCAAGATTCTAAGCATCAACTTCTTCGCAAAACCAATGCAGTGATGAGAGCTATGGTAATTTGGATCCTCAAAGTTACCTGGAATCTAGTGCGGAAGACATCTGGTACATCAGCAAAAATAGCATCCCACAAAAGAAGCCCAAAAATGGTCAACCAAATGCCACTCTCTGTATGTACAGACTGCCAGCTGCCTCCTTCCCCGCCATAATACTGCATGGCAAGCTCCTCGACTCCACATTGTTCTCCATCTTCACCATAGAACCTGCTCTTCGTCCCTGTCCTACAGTTCAACGGTCTCCCTTGAACATGCACCTAACTTATCAGCAAATGTAGGAAAATGAAGCCACCATTAGATAAACATTCATCCATTTCAGTGAAACTAAGCACATACAAACGTAATCAAAGTTTCCCGAGTATAAGAACTTAAAAAACAACCCTTAAATGAAGGGCAGTCCCGAAGCAAAATTTCAGAGATGGAGCCCTCCTATGAAGCACCAACACACCTACGTGGTGGTTGTTTCCATGTTGGACATGACAGGAACAAGTGATGTAGCAGAACACGCTAGGTTGTGTGTCCAATTAATTTTACTAATTTTAAGCAGGGGTCTTGTCGGGCACATGCACGTCTCAAGTTAGACACGGGTGGGGACACTTACAGGGGTCAATCTATATTTAAAAAAGTAAGAGGAACAACAAATAAGAAACTTTTGCCAGGATACCTTCATTTAGCCTATAATATTTAGGACGTAAAATGGTAAGAATTGCAAATTATACGATCATTTTGAATAATTCCAGATACAATACTCATATAAGTAACAACTAGATACATGGGAATTCAATTGTGTCCCCCATCGTGTCCATTTCACTATTGTTTGAGGATTGTCATGGCCCATGTCTTTGTATTTATCTGTGCTTCTTAGGAGCCCTCTATGCATTTATTCACTTACTAGAATACAGTTTTGTCTATCATGCTTCTCCTTTTAGAAAAGGACAATTTTGGAAACTAAAGTGTAAAAGGAAAAACTCAGATTTTAAAAAATCGTTAAGGAAGTGGAAAAGACAAAATCCTATGTTGGGATCATTACAAGCAAATCATTTTAGTTCGGATTTTGATAAGGATACAAAAATTGGGAGCCCTATTTCTTCAAAATTTTGAGGGTCTTAAAAAGATAATTTGAAGTCACCTCGGTGATCGTCCTCTTTACAGACTCAGAAAAACTGGGGGTTTTCCAGCGCCTTGGAGGTTTCCCCAGGCGTAGGACCCGCCTTTGTAGTGCCATTCTTGAACCAGCACGAACCGATGGATCTAGTAAACCATCTTCAGCAACCGAAAGGCTCTCATTGAGACAACCCACATGTTCCAAATCAATTGACAGCCTCAGGGTCCAATATCCTCTTCTTCTATCTGAGGTAAAATGTTTTAGCAGCTGCTTCAATAAAATAATTGCATCCTTGTACCTGAAGGGGGTCAAGTTTATTCAGACTACTAAAAAAGTTTAATTTAGGACATTAAGAATACTAACTCATTGGATGCAAAACAGAGACCCCTCATCAATATCAAGCCAGATAAGTATTATAGCAAACGAGATTTCCTTGTTTTGGACTTGTGAGAGACAGTTTCAAAGATTAAAAATATTAGATTAAGGAAAGTCCATTCTTTGATACTTTTGTCCAATGATATTTTCAAATGTTTGGCCTTGCCCTTCGTCCTTTTATGTTTATGTTTATGATGATTAAAGAAACGTCCAACTTCTTAAAAATTAGACAACTGATAACTTAGCCATATAAGCCTGGTACTCAAATTATTAAGATTTAACCTTTTCCTTCCTTTCCAAGGAGGGGAAGTGAAAGGAACAACAACGACTGGAAAATTTTCATGCCATTCAGCATTTTTGACCCATAGGGCATCAAACAGCAAATATCCTAGTTCTCAATAACTGAGACAAAAATGAAGCTACCAGTACCATGCAGGGAAGAGGACATATGAAAACAAATCAAAAGGTAACTATGTGATTGAAAAGGGCCTTGCCATTATTTAGAATTGTTCATATAAGAGTAGTGCTCCACAGCCATACTTCTAACCTTCGCTCACGCTCAAGAAATGAAACACCTAGCAAAACCACCTTTGAGTAGACCCACGCAGCTGAAAAGCATGACAAAAATGCCGCCGGTGATTCAGAAGTGAGGGAACCAAGTTTCCTCATGAGAAGAGTTGGATATACGTGAGTCAGATACCTCTATGCATCTCCAGACAAACTCGGTACTGTTTTCATCAAGTGACTGATCCATAACTTGTGCCACTTCAATGGCCTGCACATTGCAGCTTCCACAATAAGTAGAGGCCAACAATATGGTAATAACATCCAAAGTAGAACTATCAGACCTCTTCATATGCAAGGAAATCATCGCGGCTTGAGAAAATTTGTTTTGAGATTATACAGTTGTAATTTGGATACTTGATAATCCCCAAATCCACAAGTAAAAATGCTGATAGGTCCTGCTCTCCATTCAAGAAGAAAAGCCTCTGCATGAAGTCATGGAAGATATTAAAATAGTATACTTTCGGGAAAGCATAGCTCCAGTCAAATGATTCAAATCACCTCAGCACGCCAAATAATGGACTCAGCTGATAAAGATATCTGAACACAAGGTCCTGTTTTTTCCAAAACCACATTTGGTAGGACTGGGCTGCAAAGTCAACAAATGAAAACAAAAACATTAAAGGCGAACTTGAAACACCCAATCAATTATCCAATTTCATTATTCTGTAAAGATAACTCTGTATTACCATAATCCATCCGCATATGAAGAAAGAAGCAATGCAACAAAATCTTGCTTTCTCGTACCAGGTTTGCATTTCTGATGGCTCAACAGAAGTGGGGGGAAAGGGCAAGAAAATACGAGACTTATTAGATAAAGAATAAGGAATACAAACCATGAGTACTAACAGCACCACAACTTCATGATTGAGAGCTTAAGAAAACAAATTACAGCTTTGAGTTTTGCCAAATGTTTACACAGGAAGACCAGTGGCAAGGACTCCCAATTTTTCAAGGAACACGCTTTGCCCTTCAATGAGGCATATATTTGACAAGGACGAGAACGCAAGTTGCACAGTGACATGTAATGTAGAAAATTGTAAAGCTTTTGTATAGGTTCTCGTTAGTTGTTAGTAGGGCATATGGGCCTGGCTTTTGTTGACCTGAGGAGGTCATCATGGCTTATCCTTCCTCCTTCGTATGGGGTTTTATGCTTTTCAATCCATTAAAATATATGTACTTCTCAAGAAATATAACAATGGCATACATGAATTTTTAAGCTATCCATGTAGCCTGCATCAAGCTCAGGAAATTGATGCCAGCAAAGCGATTTCTAAAGTTAGCCCCACAATCGAAAGGAGTCACAAGCATAAACCATGTTATGCAGACTCATGCTCATATATTAACACAGCGCTTACAAAATTTTGTTTAGATTCAAATTTGCTCATGGAGAATTTATCTGTTCCACAAAATTAAAAGAAACTAAATTACAAATTGGAAAAAGGGTTTTATAACTGCCACATGCAGAATGCTAATGATGGTTTTGGAAGCCAGTTAAAGTTATAAAGGACAGAAACATCATGCCCCAAAAAGGAAACTATTTCATTAGTTTTGATGGCGTAAGCACGCAGAGGTTTGAATGCTGCATTTAACCAGCTTTTCCATTATTATCAATCGGATAGTAATAGAACATGCAACAAACTTTCCAAAACAAACAATCATCATGTTGGGGTTTATCGCGTAAGGGAGAAAATTGTTTACAGTTCATACCAGTACATTAACATACTTGTGATTTACCATGTGGGAGAACATGAAATGTCTGACCCGTATCTGTCCACACAATAAGTCTCGTACTGTGTAGTCATCAGAAGCCAGTGCATCACTTTAGGAGCATAAACTATGGAATCCACCAAATTTAGAAGGAACCACCCGTAACGCTCCACCGAGAATATATTAGTATATCAAAACCACCTCTGAGACCATAATTCCTTTAAACTATATCAGGTCGATGGGAAAACTACAAGCTATAGGGCTTATCGGGATAGGATAGGATAAGATAGGAAATCAAGCTGGCAGAAATACAGTTTTCCGATGAAAACATTTGGACCAGATATCAAACTGAATAAGTATATAGCGTGAACTCCTATTGAATTTCATCAAACCATGTGACACAAGCACAAGAAAAAGATATCAGCCTTCTCGTAATTTTGGAGAAAATAAAGTTTAAATAATGCAAACCTTTTTAAGCTTGCACAAAACTTCACGCAGCTCAGAAACAGTAAGCAAATACAGAACCTCCTTCAAGTCATTGTCCTGTAAGTCACTGATTGACTCAACAGCACACATATAGCCGGTTGCTGAGTTATGACAAGACAAATGAATTTTCTGTTAAAAGTGAAGCAGCTTTCAAACATCACCATCTTGAAAATTTTGTTGGAATGCCACAATTATAGAACTAGAATTATTGCTTAGGTTATAGAGTAGAGTTACCTGAGAGCTCCTTAATTGCTTGATTGTAATCAGATATTTCGGGATATGAAAGATTAGAAATCCGAAACCATGGGCCTGAGGTAAGAAAGCGAATACACCCAGCGTCAGGAACTAACTACATTCTTAAACTGTCATTGGGATAATGCTGGTGCATGCACATTTGAATCACATTATTCTCAAGAGTAATGAGAAGACTAGAGACGAAGAAATCAACACGAAAAGGGGCCGAAAATAGACCAAGCTGGTCTCTGCTTGCCAACCAGTTCTGAGTGTCCAAGAGTCAATGATGAAGCCAGTGAAGATAAAGGGAAAGGAGATAAGAGCGAGAGCAGATAGAATACGGAGAGAGAGAGAGAGAGAGAGAGAGAGAGAGAGAGAGAGAGAGAGATTAGAAACTTCCATCATCAATTATAGGAAAACAAAACGTAATAGGTCACCACTACAATTCTACCCATATGTAGTCTACAAGCACTAAGGACATAAAAAATACTACTTATGCCCTCATAAACCACAAGCCTCATAGTTCCCAAGAAGTCAGACCTCCCTGAACCCAAATCTTTGGCGATAAATAGATGTATGTATAAGCATCATAAATTCTCATCTAAAAGTGGTGTACGAGTACATGGATGTCCTAAAAATTAAACTTGTCCCACGTTTTATGAGATTACGAGATAGGTTACAAGTTATGAAGGATTTTTTTTTATTTAATCAAATGGGACTTTGGAAAAAGGAGATTTCTATCTTCTACCAGCGTGAAAGCCTAGAAAGTTTCCTTATTATCATATGTTTGTTCTTCATAGATTTTAGATGAGGAGTCAAAAACAATTTAATTTGGGTTGAGGTACAATTGGGGAAACCGTATAATACTGGTTGACATGACAATCTGACTTTGACCGTGTCCATCGATTCTGAACTTGTTACCGAAGTCTAAGCAATAACAGTTGTTCATCCTGGCTTGTCTCATGAGTGACGTGACAATAGCAACATGCAAAAGAGATTATTAATTCTCTCTCAGAAAGAAATTTAAGAAGCAAGAAAGAATAACAAGAAGCAAGAAAGAATAACTTGACAAAACATATCAGGTAGACAAAGAATGTACAGCAACGTTTAACCTTTTCTTGTATAAAGCCGAACAAAGAGTCTCTGACTATCATCTGAAAGTGAAGTAAAAGTTTCTGCCAGTAGAAAACATAAAAACCTCATTATAAGAATAGAACTTGTCAGAACTGTTATAAACATCGATATCATCTACGGAAATCAGTACCAAATATAATCTTTTCATCACAGCTGAAAAGATGAGGGTAACTCCTTAAAACCTCTTGTATCAGCACAGAAAAGTTCTGTTGGTATTTTGCCATGCTCAGTGGATGAGTTTTTGCAGATTCAGCTACACGGGAAGCATTTTCCCACAAGGACCTAACAACCTGAAGATTGTCACATTCCTTTTCACCAGAAAATATCTCGTTTTGACATGTAATTTGAATTGGGAGAACATCGTGAGAATGTTCTGGAATGGAAGTTACACAGCCCTGCAAGGCAAGCCCACAGTAGATTTCAGTGAAAATTTTGTACTGACTGGAAAGAAAACAAGAATCAAAATTAAGAATAATTAACGCTGTTCATGATATTCTGAGGATTCAACCAGGAAACAGTTTTCCACAATAACTTCTAATTAGACCTTAGCAGCATGAAACACCGTTTATTGTGCATCCAGATAGCAGAATGTGTGTGCCCAAAATGATTGATAAAATCATAAAATTGAATGGTGGTCCCAGTGATTTCCATAAATTTCGAGAAATCCCTGCGATTAGCCTCAATATTTGTTGCTTCAATGATAAATACAACTTCAGAGTTTGGACATAGTGAATAGAACAAGAAGAAAACCTTGTCGAGACAGCTGTTTTCTTAAAATATAACATCTTAAATATATCTTGTAGCTACCACATCTACTCACAAGAAAAGAAAAAAAAAAAGCTAGAACACAATAGCAGCTAGTAGTACTTCACCAAAAGAGGTGAGAAATAGAGACAATTGCCAATAATCCTAACAACCGTGCTTGCAGGAAATCATGGCCTCTGGTCTGGTCCAGGCTTGGACATTGTTTAAGGTAAGCCAGTTTCGACAATGATTGATTTGGTTGCTGATGAGAGGGTTGAAAACACAACAAAGCAAGAGGGAAAAACTGGTTGATTGAAACAACCAAAACTCCAGTATCCATAGTAATGAAGGCATACCAAAGGAGATTGGTTTACAGTTTTTTTAAGCAAAATGGAAACAAATTCAGAGTAGACCAGTTGATCAGCTGTGATACTGTGTTGACTATTTCTACCACAGTTCACCCTAGCCTACTTCCACAAACACAAAGCCCAGAGGATATCTTTCTCATTAATTGTGTCCTGTGTCTTTACTCTTTACTACAATGACACCCATACATAAGGTGCATTTCAAAGGACCCACCCAACAATTCTGAGGAGTGAATTACCTGATAATATTAGTCTATTTACATTTTACACCAATGGTAGCCAAATATTTTATGTTTACATTGAGAGAAAAATTATTCAACCATAAACACACAACTCAACCATATACAAGATACCAGGGAGAGAGAGAGAGAGAGAGAGAGAGAGAGAGAGAGAGTAATATTCAAAACAAAAGGGTAGTAAATGAACAACAAATTACCTCAAAACTCAAGAGGTACTTATCCATTAAAGGAGACAGATATTGAGCCAACTCTCGAGGGATAAAACCAAGCATTTTATAGCATCCAGATTCTGCATAAACAACCTAACTCGAGAAGGCAATGCAGTGCTCTTAAGATGAATAAATTTACAAATCTCAAATCAAGTGGATGGAAAGGCCAAAGTGTCCAAACCTTGATGGCATTGCTATCCTTAATATTATTAGGATCTCTCAAAAGAGAGATATTTGCCCCAGGATATAACATTACTTCCTCACTAAACTTACGACCAACAACGAAAGTTTTGAGGAGTTGCCCAGACATGTTGTCCATAGTTTCATTCATCTCATATTTGGGCATCTTGTTCTCAGGGAGTAACGTAGGTGAATCAGCTCCGCAATTTATATCGTAAGTTATCTTGTTTTCTGCAGAGCTATCAGTGCTCAAAACAGACTCTGAATTCATGAGTCCTTTGCACTGGGTAGTGTTGTCTCTGTTCGCACCGACACAGTCATGCAATTTGTGAATGGTATCACACAAAATGTTATCAGGAGCCCTCTGAACCAAATGAACTCCCACTTGATCCAACTCGCTTGATTGAATTCCAACTTTTGACTGTGAAGAGAAGTTTAACTGAAGAAGGGTGCGCTGCCTCAGTTTACGTTTGGTTCCTCTTGCTAGGCATGTGTCTGAAAACATAGATTGTAACCAGAGAATATGTAAGAGACTAAGAGGTAGTCAAAAAGCAAAGGTAACATAACGACAAACTTAGGTTGGAAATCATGAGAATTTTCAGAATAGCAATACAAATCTAGAGGCCTTCTAAACCAAAGACAAAACTTTCTGCACAACAAGCTCACCACTAGAACATAACAGAAGCCAACATTACCTGACTCGTGCAACCCTCATTGTTACAGTGGAGCATTCTTACGAATATAAGCCGGACTTCAAGATGGTAAGAAGCTACTTATTGTTCTTTTTTTCTCTCCAACGTCTTGTGCATAAAACAAAACAAGAATCTAGGCTTACAAGTGGCACAATAAAGTGGGGTTAGCTCCATGAATCCTTTTACTCCTATCACTCATACTTACCACCGCACCTACTGCTCAGCTGGTCCTTATTTTACAAGACCAAACCACCCTAGACTGAGCCTATTTTAAACGAGGCATATTTTATCTATTATGATTTGCTATAATTTGAGCCTAATCTTATCCTTCAATTAGTTGGTTTCTTGCATAACTTGTCAATGTTGTCATGCATAATACTAAGTTCCTTGAGCTAGCAATACTTTACCATTCTAGATACCACAATCGGCTGTAGTTTAGGTCACAAGCTAGATCTTATTCAAGTTATGCTCGTGCGATCTCGCTAAACTTTACAAGGTCCTGTCTTCCTCTTCTACTCTTCATCTTCTCTCTACGATAAGCAAAGTTGTTTTCTCCAAGTTACCATTGACAAGTCAACAACGTATCTTTCAAGCCCTCTCAAATCAAGCTTAAATTCACTCCAAACTGTTTTCCCTTCCTTAAAGGTTTAACTTAATGTCCAATGCTTCTGGTCTTTAATTTACCATAAGAAAACAACTCATCATTCAAAACAGCATAATAATAACACAGGTATAAAATACTGAGAAATTACAAAGAGCTTGTCTTTAACCCCTACCATACTTTCCAATCAAATCCACTAACCGCGAGTTACCACTAGAACTGATCACAAACAAATGGCAAAATTAGATTCTCTAATACCTATGTGCAGTAACTAGTAGTCTCATACTATCCACAAAACAGTAACATGCAGAATGAATCCAAACGAAATATCAGGACCAGGTACAGACCCAAATGAGAATTAATCATGTAATCTCCGCCAGGAACAGTGTTACCACAAACAGGACAGGTGACAAAATCAGCAGCACAAGTCTCAACCACGCTTCCAATACCATCATTATCACCACCACCACCCAAATGTTTCTCTGATGATCCTTCTTCCGCAACGGTCATTTCCCCAACATTTTCGCCTTTACGCAAATCCAAAGAGCCCTATAAAATCAGATACCAAGAAAATCAACCACAACAAAACGTAAATTCCGATTCTGTATCTTCACGCATTTATATTTATGGAGTCCCCTTGTCTCTGGTCCACTAACCACACTTTCCAGACCCGTGGTGGTACCACAGTCCTATTTTAATGATTTTAACCATTACGTTTGTTTTTGTAAAATGTGGAGATTGTTCATAAAAAAAAAAATTTGGCTTCAGCCCCTTTGAATCGTGAGAAGGTTGTGATGAGAAACGGGAAGCAACCAATCAAAAAAATTGCAAATTTTGTATCTCACCATTTCATACCAAATCATAGAATCTGAATGAGTGAATCGGTCAGACACTCTAATCTGTTCTTTTCTTTTCTCACCAAATCACTCAAACAGTTAAAAATCGTGCAAATGGGACTAAACCCTGGCCACGCACCCAGACAGCGCTGTTCAAATCCACTCAATGTTCTAAAAGTCACTAGGAGCTAGTTGGGCGGTCAGCCACCTTTGAACGATTAATCGGATTAATCGGTGCATGTTAATTATTAATCGACGATTAATCGCTAGTTGGACCAAATCGGTCGCTGATTAATCATCAATTAATTCCTTGTTTTAGAACACTTAATCCACTACATCGACCGGAGACTAGGGGTGCGTTTATGCTAAATTAAATTGACTAATGGACTAAAGCTCATGTTTTCACAAATTTATAGACCGGCCATTCTCCTCACATGCAACAACTAAAATACCATTGAGAAAAATTAATATCGCCATCAGCGTGTAGTCCATTTTGTTTGGTGGAAACCAGAAACGCACCCTAGCCTGTACACTAGATGATATACATTTTATATCTATACGTGTAATCGAGTAAATGGAGAGAGAGAGAGAGAGAGAGAGAGAGAGAGAGTGCCTGGGAGGGTGAGGAGATAAGAGATTGACGGTGGGGGAGGAACCTCCGGCGCTTTCCGATCAAACGAATCAAGCTCTCTCTTCCGGTCAACATCGAAGCCCTAATCTCTATTCCAGCCCTAGCCTGGCTCACCAGCCGTTTCGGCGTCAAAATGAATATACACTGTGATCGATGAATTTCCCGTCCCGCCAATTGAGAAGATATCTGGTGCGCCCGCGACCAAATACCTGATTTCATGTCACAGTCTCTCCACCGTTGGATGGTCCGGATAAAGGTGTGTTTGGGTCGATTAGAAAGCCAGCTTTTGGCGCGATAAAACATACTCCTCTTCTTACTCCTTGGGGTTGCTAAACGAACAAAACAGCTCGAGCTCGAGCTCGACTTGACTGTTGACTTGTTCAAACTTGTTTAGAAAAAATATAAACCAAATTCAATTACATTTTTTTGTTTCTTTATGAATTTAAGTCAAATTTGAGCATATGAGTGTTTGGCTCGATAGGCTTATGAATAAAACGGTCATTCCATAAATATTATAATATTATAAACATAGGGATAGATTTAATGAATATCCCAAAATATGATATCCGTGTCAGTCTTCCATATGAATATTTTTACCAGTTTTATAGTAATATTGCATCCATATAGAAAATAGCCTATGTGAGATATAAAAATTTAAGGGTTTGAGGGTGTTTAATATAATGAACGTAGCTAGTAATTGAATTTCGTGTTTATGAGTTTTTTTTTTTTACCTAGATTAATGATGATAGTTATTCCTTATTGCTTTAAATTAGCCCCTTTTATTTTGGAACTTAACGAGCCTAGCTTGAAAGCTCGAAACTTAATACTTATGCTTGAAAGCTCGAGATTGGCTACATTATGAGTTTAAGCTTATGCTTGAAAGCTCGAGATTGACTTGCATATTCCACAAGTCAAGCCAAGTTTATCGCGACCACAAAATTTCAAGCTCGAGCAATTAATCTCAAAAAGATTCAAACTCAAGCCAAGCTTGAACACATGTAATAAGGAATCAAGCCAAGCTTGAACAAATAGTGTGTTTTGACTCGATTAGCACCCCTACTCTTTCCATCAAAGAACAGTAGAATGGGGTAAATCGCATGTAAAAATCATGGAAACATAACCCATCAAAGTGACTGGATAGAAACTTACATACTACATCCACGATTAGGACAAAGATTTAATTGATCATTTTATTTAACTTCAAGTCAATAATTTAAGAGGTTAACAAAATATGACTAAGAGTCAAAAACAAATTACGAAAGGCAACAACAATCGAAGGCACACATGATTAATTAAGCCTTATTAGATAGAGAAAATTTATTAGAGATCGTGTCCAGAGATTTTGAGACCTCAAACGAATATTTTTCCATCTCACACAAAGAAATCAGAAAGAACAAAAGAAAGGTAAAGAAAATGCCCAAAAAGGAGAGGAAATTTTTGTTTTTCTGTCTATAGTGTAAATTTTCAAAAGTATATTAGTATATATATTTCTGTAGAAATTTCAATTCTTATGTACATGACAAATCGGAATTTAATTTTCTTACAAAAAAAAATTGCGAATAATTCTGAAAATGAAAAAAAAGAAAAGGAAAGACTTTTATAGGCGAGGGTAAGAATCCAAGCCCCATTAAGAATGGGTATCGCCTTCTAAGGAATTTCATTTCCAGTAATGAGACATCGAGATAATTCGATGTAATTAACTTTTGTATTGCACTTGCGAAATGCTCGTGCCTCACGCATTTTCTCTTGGGGGAAAAACATGCATTAAACACGGATAGCAAAACCATACATATGTTTGGTCCAAGAATCTAGTAGAAGGAAAAAATCAAAATTATAACCAAGCAATGCAAATTCTATAACCAAAGAATCAACAAGCAGAAAAAAATTTGTGCTGCATTTTTAAGCACCATCAGTCCTGGGACACATGAATTTCTTGGCTAATTGGGAAGTTTTGTGGGACATCACTTTGTAACTCAGTGAGATAGATAGCTTGGCCTGGTATGATCTATTAGCTACTATGAGAAAGGAATACAAAGTTTCAAAGGCATTCGAAACTTGCAATCTCTTTGGGGCCAGGCCGCAAGACAGAATCTCTTTATCCCTACGCGCAACCTGGCCCGGACACCCGACCATTGAACCAAAAACAAAGCGATACAAAAAGCGTATACTGATAGACATGCCTAACAACTCCACCAACCTAATCAGTTCTTCCTTGAGCCCCCTGGGGACATTCTCCATCTGTCACACATTTGCTTGATTTTAATAACTTTTTTCAATAACCAAGTGGCCAGGCTTGCTAATGCGGACTCGACTAGTTCTGGGAGAAATCCCACCGTTCTCTAGTGGGAGCCCCATCAAAAGCCAAAGCAAAGTTCCGCATGGACTGGCCTCAAAAGGGTTGATAGCATCGCCGATAAAAAAAAAAAGGGTTGATAGCATCTGAGAGGTTTTGAACTTGAGATCTTAGGAGGAAGCGATACCCTAAGTCTCAACCCTTTACAACTAACCTTGGAGTTTTTTTTTAACTACTTGACATACACATAACTTTATTTAAGGAATTCAACAAGAAATTAAACTTCAGAATTTGGCATCCTCAACCAAAACATAAACTGTTTCTGTTGTCATTAAATTTACCAAGTTGTGTCATTGTAGAACCATAATTTCATACCTGACATGCACAGAGCATTTCTGCAGTGCCATAAAACAGGAAAAAGGAAGACAAAAGCCCTTAACATTTCCAGCCATTTCTTCAATGCCATAACAAATGAAAAACAGAAACATAAGTCCTATGCGATAGAAGTTCAGAATCATTCCCAACACCTTGAGTTAGATCAGCATTGTCAATTATCTGCCCACTCCATCAATCTACTGCCTTTGTCTCTTCTCCACACTCCTGCAGCAGAAGTCCAAAAAAATTTCTTTGAACAACACAATGTAGAGCTATAGGAAGCACGGATACGGCATACGGACATGTCATTTCGCCAAAAGTTTGGACACAGACACGTCGAATGTAAAATGTATTTGCATTATAGAGGCATTGTAATGCATTCATATAAAAGGCGAATACGTTAGTTTTGTCATTCTAAGAACAATCCCATGAAGAGATACCAATCAGCATCCGCAAGTATACATGAATTATACATCTGCGGAAATTTTTACTCTAGGCCGTGTTTTAAAAATAAGATTTTAACCTTTTAACAGGTCATTATCTTTGTTCCAAGAGTGTCACCAAAGTTTCTTGGAGTAACCACAATGTGTCGGAGAAAAAGAAATATAATAACAAGGTTGGACAAGTATTTGGCACGTGTCCGGAGAGTGTCGTGTCATGACCGTGACCGACACATATCGGACATGGATACAGGATATGTGAGGCACATAAACGTTTCCATGCTTCTTAGGTGTAGAGTATTTATACAAACTGCGACTTAGCAACAAGATCCAATAACTCTTCAATTCAGGCCAGCTTTCAAAGTTAGGATTAGTGTACTGGCCTTCTGATGGAGAGAAATGGTAGATTTTACTGGTGCAGATTTGTTTCTCAAGAAAACCGCGTCATTTGGTGAGAAATCTCAAGGACTGCTATGCCATCTCTTGACAAATTCTGCCACAAATACAACCCATAATCTAACATTTTGTTTGGAACTTGAGAGAAAGGAACATGAAGGGAAAATCTTTATTTTTCCTCCTCCTTTATTCGGTTCTTGGTCAAAAAGGAAAATGACCGAAAATCTAACAGAAAACGGCAGGAAATGATTTCCATCCCTTTTCTTTGCTTATTCTGGCCTCTCTCTGTTACTTCCATCCCTTTCCTTTTCTTTACAAAACCAAACAAGGACAAATACCTTCTTTTCCTATAGTTTCTATCTCCTATATTTTCCATTTGTTTCCTCTAGTTCCAAAACAAAGCCAGCCAAACACAGACCTAGAATAGTTTTTCCCTTAACAAATAATTCTCCGTTTTGCCAATTGACTTTGAGTTGGATGATTTAACGGAAAGTAGTGAGATAAATTATTTTCTATTCCTTAACCTCAGAAATTTAAATGCTTTCCTTTTCCTTGGCGAATCTGTTTTTTCCTTGAATCATAAATAATGAGAAAAGATGAGAATTTGATACCTTTCACTTTCACATAGAATTCTGATGGGTTCTAAGGCAAGCCACTTTGCTGCATTAGCTCCTTCACATACTCAGCCCAATCGAAGTCAACCCTACCCGATGGCTTCGCAATCAAGTCCTCCAATTCCATCACAATCCTCGATTGATGCTGTTGATCTTCAGCCCTACTCACGCACACCAAATCCTCCTCGTCCAGCAGTTTCTTCGCTATCGATATAGATTTATCATCGCATTTCAAGTTAGGATCAATTGTTACCTCAAAGTTGTTTGTTGTCAAATCTTCACCACTTTTATTGTTCAAATCCCCAAGTTTTACGGATCCCCCATCGCTTTGATGCACAACCAACCTCTGTTTTTTCGCAACACTTTTGAAGAAATTCTTGACAAACAAAGGGTTCGCGATCGCGTTGGTCATGAACGTGAAAACCTCTTGTTTTATACCCACATCAGCGCCGTCGATTCGCTTTTCGATGGCTGCCAAGCGTTTCTTGGTGGCGTCTTGTTGCTGTTTCAGCTCCCCAAGCACCCTCTCCATTGTGTTAAGGTTGTTCTTCAGTTTTTCTATGTCGGTCTCATCTGATCCATCGGCTCCGACATCTTGCCAACTTGAACTTTCTCTCGCTCGTTTCCGCAGCGCATTAATGTTGTTGTAGTAGGATTGTGGTGTTCGTTTCTTGATGTTGTACAACAAATGCTTCTTGTCTGCTTGAAAGTATGGATTGGCATATTCATAATGGCTTGAATTGATCTTCTTGAAACCCTTTGACAGTTAGAACAAATCCACAACAAACATGATAAGTTTTAAATTCAATAAAATCACAAAGGAATGATCAATTATCTAATAATTTGGTTACAACACAATCAATTACAACACAATCAAACTATATAGGAACATTCGGTTCGCGGATAGATATTTTGTAACTTGTATTGGGAAAAATATGAGAAGCAAGAGAATCAAACATTTACAATAAAAGCATCTTTGAATACTTTTTCCACCTAAGATTCAAATACAAGTTAGAGCATACACATTATTGTATGTATCGGTAAATTAATCTGTTCTATTTTCCAATACCTAATCCTTCATCGGATTCCATTTAATGGGTGAAAAATGTGCTTCAATCTTTCACTCATTTTCGTTTCAAATTAAGGATGACCCTAATCCTTTGCCAAATTTTAGCAGTCACCTTATGTTTAAATCTTCAAATTAATACAGTAAGACTTAGGGGTATATTTCAATCATGAAAAAAATGGCTAGAGGAGGTTTGGGTTTTGTTGGGTATTTCTCAAAAGGTTTTGAGGGGAAAAAAGTTTAAGAAAATAAAATGCTCCATATAAACCTCAAATCAGACAGATAAAACAGAGCTACTTTGAGACCTCTAAGCTTAAGGCAAGCCACAGTACAACAAATTGCATTTAATGTGGAGAAATATGAATGAACTAAGGGAGTACTGACATAGCTGTTGAGCTGGTAAATAAAGCTCGATAAGTTACGGTGCCTAAATTGTATGGGCAACAGATCATTAGCAAACTGGTTGTGTTCCCAAATGACAAAGCTTTTGCCTGTTGCACTCCATGATATGAGATCGTTCGTTTCCGGGTCCTCCACCATTTCAAAAGTTTTCCTCAAGAATGGAGGCGGCGATTTTTGAAACAACCCATCACCATCACCATTACCATCATCGCCACCGCCTGCCCTTCTAATCGGCTCGACATACATTGCCTTCTCCTTCCCGGTGTGCCTTGAGCTGCTTCCTTCGTTTGATGTTTTTGGTTCCATGAGCTGATAGGGAGAGGAAGAGAAATTCTTGCAAGGGTCAACAGCTTTACTCCAGTGGGAGAGAGTGCTATAGAAACAACAATTATACCTTCGAGTACACTTTTTGTGTCTTGGTACAAGTATGTTCAAGACAAAAAATTTTGAACTCCCTTAATTTTTATTCACTTCTGCAGTAAATTTTTTTTTTTTTTTTTGTCTTTATTTACATGAGAGAGAAAAAAACTATCCTTGTTTTCTGAGAAATTTTTTGGTGCAAATAGGGTATAGTTCACGTGGTACTTGAGTGCGCATCCGAGCCGTCCAAAACACGTTTGAACCGCTCGGATGCATGCTCGGTACCACCAAGCGGTATCCAATTTGCACCCAAAAACTTCTCTTTCTTTTTTAATTGTACCCTTCACTCATGAAAGGGCCATTTTGTAGATTTGCATGAATGCCGACAAAAAAAGAGGTTATGTGGATAAAAGCAGCGCAAAATTTGTTTTTAAAAAACTAATCCTGTCATTTGAATTAATGGTTTTTTTCACCAAGTAAGACCAATGGTGGAGGAACTGGGAATGGAATTTAAGGGATTTTTCTTATAACTCAGGTGTTCGGGTCCGGGCTAATTTATGCGCTGATGCGTACCTCAACTAATTACAAGTGTTCCAATTAAAAGTCGAAAGAAAAGGAATAGATAACACTGTGAAAGATTTTGAACTTGAGATCTTCGGAGGAAGCAAACATCCAAGTCTCAAGCATTAACTATTAGGCTAACTCTTTCGGATTGGGAATGAAATAAAATGGTAATAAGTAGTGAAACCATTTGGGGCCATTATAGTCCATATATACTAGAGCTACAAATTAATGAAAGGTTTACTTTCATAAATCCGTTTATTTATAGGTGTAACATATTTTTGATATTACTAAAAGGACAATTTTTTAAATCTATTCTTCTTATTTGAACGTTTTCAAGTACGATACATATTATTATACCTTTTCCGACTACATTCTTCACCTTGAATGATTAATCCAAAATTCCCAACGAGAAGCTAAAAAATTACTACCAAATACAAACAAATTAACTGCCTTTAAAATTAGTAATTTATTATATCTAAAAACCTCCTTATTCCATCGTTTAGAATAAATCAAATAAGCAAATGAATCCTAGGCTTATTTTTGCCTTTTATTGTTTTTTTTTTGAACGGATTGCCTTTTATTGTTATGGAAGTAAACAAGCAAGTGAACCAAACATACCTTCAGCTATCTCACACACCACTTTTTCCCTTCCCAAATAATCATTTTTGCCTTCTTTAAACACAGTTAAAAAATATATCGTTCCGTAAATAATTTCCTATTTGTTATTTCTCAAATCTCCAAATAAGAACAAAGAAAAGCAAACTTTTTAGGGAATAAAGGAGGAATTTGCCCAGGCCATCGTAAATAAAATGCAAAAAGTCAAAAACACACTTTTCACTCCTCTGGGCAGGGGTACTGCGTTCCTTTTTTTGTTCTATGAGAAGTACAAATATCAGATCAAAACATAGAAAAAAGAAGAACAGAGTACAAATACACAATTGTTTCACCCGGGAATATATGCCATTTTAGTACCCACAAATGCTGAGGGTACCAACCAGCTTTGAACCGACCATGGATCGATGGGCACGGTAAACATAATTGATTTTCTCCCAGCATACCTGTTAGTTTATGGACGGTTCGAAGCTGATCGTTTGCCATAGACGGGTCCTTTAGTACCTCCGCATATTGTACTCTACAGAACATAATTGATTTTGTGTGTCTTTTCTACGAGAAATTTTTGGGTACGGGGAGTGTATTGTCACGTGGTGTCCGGCACCCTATCCGAGCCGTCCAATACACTTTTGAACGGCTCAGATTTGAGAAGGGTGTTTTGGACATTTCGCACTTAAAATTTACCCCCTCAAATCTGAGCCGTTAAAAAATGTATTGGACAACTTGAATGGGATGCCGGGCACCACGTGACAATACCCTCCCTTTACCCAAAATTTTCACCTTTTCTACCATTAATCTCACTACTCCCTATCATCTGTCGACCTTGGGCCTTCATGAGGCAATAGGAGCAAAGACGGTTCGTTTCAGGCCCTCAAATTTTTGCCGGACCCAGGATTGATAAGCGAAAAGTATACATACAGTATTCACTCCATGCGTTAAAAAAATTAGTTTTTTATAGCACGCAATTAGGAATCGTACTTCAAAAAGTTTCAAAAACAAAAATAAGTCTTTTGATAACTCTTGGAAATAATATACCCAAAATAATAAAAAATTAAAGCTTTGTTTGAAACATAAAGAAAATAGGAGAAAAGACGAGGAAAAAAAATGACATAAAAAAGAGGAAAATGAAAGGGAAGTTGCACTGTTCACAATTCTAAATTTTTCTATTTTCTTTCATCTTTTTCTCCAAACTAAATAATGGGAAAGATTATTTTTTTTTAAAAATCTTACCTTCCTTTTTCTTTTTTTCCACAAATTTCAAACAAAGCATAAAAGAAAAAACCAAAAAATACAGCCACAAAAGTCACGAAAAAGTTTTTAATATGAGCATCTTTCAAGATTCTCTAATTATTCATGGAAGATGACGACAATGGAGAATCTCTGTCGTCGCTCTACAGAACACTGTGTTGACTAGAGAGAGAGAGAGAGAGAGAGAGGGGTATAGCTAACACTGTGTTGACTTGAATCCATAGAGAGAGAGAGAGAGAGAGAGAGAGAGAGAGAGGGATGGGAAAAGTGGGGAGGATGAAGCTGGGATCACAAGGCCTGGAGGTTTCGGCGCAGGGGCTAGGGTGCGCCGGCATTTCAAGATTCAACTGCCAACATAAGCCAGAAGAAGAAATCATCAAACTAATACACCACGCCGTTGACTCTGGCGTCACGTTCCTCGACACCGCCGACGTCTACGGCCCTCACACCAGCGAAATCCTCCTTGGCAAGGTAAAAAAAAAAAATCCAGGAAAAGCTTCGAATTTGATACATCTGTTATCAAACACTTCATAGCAAATCCTCCATATCGGCCGATTTATCGCATTTTATCCGATATTTTGCCCGCTTCACGGCCGCTACAGGTGCTCCAGTGCCAGAAGTAATGTAAAAAAATTCACGGCGGCGACACCCTATTATCATTCGGTACTCCTGCTACCGCTACTTAAAACCTTCGGGCAAACCCAAATATAGGCATAAACAAAATTTGAGTAAAAGCTTTCATTTGATTAAAAAATTTACTCTTTCATGATTCTGTGTAAAACTACTTATGTTCGAACTTGTGTAAAAGCCCATTTGGTTGAGGGATACGAGAAGTCATGAGAAATAATGAATTCATGGTTGAATTACGAATTCGTTGAGAAATGGCGGGGGCAGGAAACTCCTCTTTTTTTTTGGCCAACATTGTATACATCAGCGGGGGTTAGTGGGGAGTTAGCAAGTTAGTTCACAGGGTCAAAGGCTGTCCATAGCCTTGAACCCCAACCAACCGCTCCTCATGGGGCTCGAACCCAAGCCTCCACTAAGGAAGGCGGAGGGTGGTGCCAACTGAGCTAAGAGCCTTAGCTCATGGGCGAAGAAAACTTCTTTACTACGCTAGATTTGTAAACTTATATTCAGCTTTGCATGTGAGAGCCCTTTTGATGTGAGTGATATGAGAATGGATGAGAAATAAAGAGAGAGAACTTTCATTTGTATTTGCATTACAAATCAGGCGCGAAGTGGTAATAAAAGGAAACTCTTTTACCATTTATTTATTGCGAAAGTAGTGAGATTTGGTGAAGAGTAAAATTGAATGGTCATGTATAGTTTAGAGTACCAAAGTTGTCATCAATATAAAGTATACACACGAAAAAAGCTCATTCATAGTTCTGTACTTATGTGTTACATTCTTTCCTTAGTAATCGAAATCATGGTTGGTACGGTACATGAACAAGTTCCATGAAACTGTCTATCCATTTGCTTGTCATGGACAGTTTCATGGAACTTTTTCATGTATTGTAACATTTTCCTATCCAAATACTAGAGACTGAGAGCGAGAAAACGCAACCATCCTTCTTTTTTCACATGAGCAAGAGGCCACACCACACCACATCGACTGAGAGTGAGGAAACACAACCATCCTTCTTTTTTTACGTAAGCAAGAGGCCACACCACATCAACTCTTTTATTTTGCTCGAGAACCCTAAAAGGGTACATTTCATGATCACCTAAAACACTCCAATGGCCAAATTGAAGTCTGATGGAAAATTTCAATAAAATCTCCATTAATCAAAGAGTTGTAAATTTAAAAGGCGCAAACTGACCTTTAAAAATTGGAGACTTCTTTTGATTTGGTTTGATTAGAATTATTTTTGACAGAAGAGTGAGTCAAGGAGTCGAGTTTCTAGGTTTTCTCTTGGAGTAAAGTTTTAGTAACAGCCGGATATGCCCTAACTATAGAAATTCCCTCCATAGTCTGATTTTTTCTTTCCTTGGTAGGTTCCACATTCCATGAAATAGTTGTTGATGTTTACTGAAACTTAGTAAACTAAACGGTTGGATTGTGATCGGTTTATGCGCAGGCACTGAAGGGAGGGGTGAGAGAGAAAGTTGAACTGGCTACCAAATTCGGCCTCTTCTCTGTGGACGGAAAGTTTGAGGTGCACGGGGATCCAGCCTATGTACGGGCTGCTTTTGAGGCCAGCTTGAATCGGCTCGACATTGATTGCATCGATCTCTATTACCAGCATCGGATCGACACCCGTGTCCCCATTGAAATCACGGTTCGCTCCCTTGCATCTTCTCTTCTCTTTACTGAAAAATTATGGAGATTGACATATTTTTTTTCCTTTCTTTGTTTCAACAATGTGCTATGGTTTCATATATAGTTTGATCAAATGCATCTTGTCTCGTGTCTACTTTGCCTTTCCACTGTCACGGTGTTGCCCGTCATTTCATGTTGACAACTAATGATAATCTAACTTAGAATCCAATTATCCCTAGTTCATCAAGTAGACTAGGCCGTCCAGTTGGTCCATGTGGCATGGTCTGCAAACAAACCAAGCTTGTCATGAATGGCTTGAACTCCACTTGCTTGCAACTCCTTTGGTCTCTTCTGGTTGTGTTTTCAAGCCACAGTTATTCTTGTCCGGTTTGCTCCCTTTAATCAAAGTTCGATAATTCTAGATGTCTCCACATTTATTCATTTTTGTGTTCTTTTATTGGATTTGCAAGCATCAAGCACTCCTAAGTGTTTCTAGCCACTTCATCACCAGATGGGAGAACTCAAGAAACTTGTGGAAGAGGGTAAAATAAAATACGTTGGTCTGTCCGAGGTGTGTGCATCAACAATCAGAAGGGCTCATGCTGTTCATCCGATTTCAGCAGTACAGTTGGAATGGTCGTTGTGGACAAGAGATGTTGAGGAAGAAATAGTTCCTACTTGCAGGTGAGTCATCTATTCTGCAAAATGTCATTTTAGGGTATGTTAAGCGATAAAACTGTCTAATTTCATGGCCCTTGTGCTGATTCAGAGAACTTGGCATTGGGATTGTTGCATATTCTCCATTAGGAAGAGGATTCTTTGCATCAGGTGCCAAGATTGTTGAAAGTTGGGCAACTGGGGATCCTCGAAAGGTTGTGCATATGAGACATACTTTTCACTTTCAGAATGAAATACAGTTAGGGCAATGTTAATTCGTTGCTATGTCATCATGATTGTCAGATTGTGTTACAATGTATAGTTTTATCTCCTTCTACAACTTTGAATAATCAAACTTATGAACTGAAATACTGCGTACATTAAAGGGCCCTACATTAAACACACATAGCTTTAGACACAGAAAATGTAAAAGATCTTGGGGCCATACCCTGTGTACAAAGCTGGAGCTTCATCGGAATCACAGAAAATTAAGGGACTCTAAGGAGGTTCCAAGACATTGCAACAAGTAACCCCAGTTACTAATGCTGGAAAGATTCCTATCGGTAGCCTTTGCATTTCTAAATTTTTTTGGTGAACATTTTTCCATTTCTAAATTGCACTGTGTTAGACATGCAAACTGCATATTGAATATGTTGTACAAGCTGGTAAAAACTCTTTTAATAGGCGGTGGCCATGGACACGACTGTTCAAGTCCTTTACGCTAGCTTTGTTTGGTCTGCAATTTGAAGGTTTTATTAGCGAATTGAGTGGTCATGGTGGAGAGAGTAGTTGAAAACGTGTCTGTGAAATGTTCTGAAGTGATAACTGACTGAGATGTCGCTTTTTCCCTTGTTGGAGAATGATTTTAGTTCGAAAATATTACAGAATAACTTCAAAACATTCTACTGTTTTTTATTGATGAATTTAAAAACCAAACAGATGCATTAGGTTAAGGGTATAGACATTTTAAAATTGAAAGAACACTATGTTGTAATCGTAAAAGAATGTTTATTGCCTAACTTAAATTTTATTGATCTTATATGTTTACTAGCGAAGACATACCCGTACCAATCAAAGCATTGCCATAGTGACTATGATATTTGAAACCTTGCATAAAGTGGGGCTAATAGAGCCGGTTCTCTGTCTCCTGTGCTGCTTTTTTAAACATGGGTTTACTGTTGCATGGAGATGCAATAAGCACATACACTAATAACTAAATATTCTCCAACTTTGTGTTTAACATGTGCTGGTTACAATTGAGCATGAACTTTCTCAATAGTGTATTCTGTATGTTTCGATGCCAGCAATGTATTCACAGAAGTGTTTTTGAGATAAGATGAGTGTGCCAGTGTGATACCACCATCTGTCCAATTAGCTTTGTGTTAATCTGAAAGCCAATTCTCTATGTATTTTTCCGGGAAAAAACTGTTCAGATGTCTTCCGTTGATTCTGACAAATTTCACATCTACGTAAACCAGTACTCAAAACTTGACATTTTCCCCTAGATATCCAGTTGGATCTGTTTGTTAAACTTTTAGCAAAGAAGTAATTTCAGACGGTGCATCCAGCTTTGGTTTTGGCGGTGTATAGACAAAGCGCTATAAACCATATGGTTGCTGTGGCAAGAAAATCATCCTTATATTACGCTCTGAAATCTCTTTATCTGTTCTGGAGACAGCATATAGGGATCCATCACGACTAGGAATTGGAACAGTTGTCTTGCATACGTAATGAGCTAACAGGTACAGAAATGGTCAAAGGAGAGGCACCACGTGACACATACATGAGGACATGTAATTTTCTCTGAAACATATGAATATATCCAGGTAGGTTTTTGTTGATTCATGTTGAATTAAAAAAATGTTATTGCTAAACTAGAGATAAAAGACACAGGTAATATTAGCATTATGAAAATAAAAGCAATGGTAACTAAATCAGAAACAAAGAACTAAGCATCTATGGAAATTTTGACGTGCCCTACTTTTTAAAATTGCTTTCTGGCCACCTAACTTGTCTCCAGTGTGTTCTAGCATGTGACTCCAACGTGTGTCTGAACCAAAATGTGTCCTGAAGTATTTTCAAGTATTTGTAATTAGACAAGTAGATGTGTTTGTGCTTCTTAGGTTACCAGGACTAGTCCTTCATAGCTGATTTTTACAGATCTTATAATGCTGAATCATGATTTCATCGTGTGCAGTCTCTGCCAAGGTTCCAACCTGAGAATTTGGAGCATAACGATACTATGTTTGACCATGTTAGTGAAATGGCAGCAAAAAAGGGCTGCACCCCCGGGCAACTAGCCTTAGCATGGGTTCATCTCCAAGGGAGCGACGTGTGCCCTATTCCCGGAACCACCAAGATCGAAAACTTGGATCAGAACGTTGGAGCTTTGTCGGTGAAACTAACACCTGACGAACTGACTGAACTCGAATCCATTGCAGATGCAGTAAAGGGTGTTAGAGATATTAATGTGGTTCCTAGTTGGAAGGATTCGGAGACCCCACTTCTATCATCATGGAAGGCTGAGTGATCACATGCCTTTCTAACTTTCTTGGGGACTTTGTTATGCAGTCAACTCCCGGTACAAGTTGTAGCTTCCTCAGATATTTCTTTGCCTATCGGCTGTTTTTTTCTGGCTGTTTCTTCTTCTTGTTTCTCTTCCTCTAAGAAACACATACACTTAAAAAGAAAGTGGCGTGTCCGTGTTTGACTAGTGTCGGACACCGACACTCGTCGCACACGTGTCTGATACTCTTTTTTAGGCGTCCGTAATTAGAAAATAAAAATCATAACTCTGACACATGTCCTACACATTTTTGACGTCAATGACTAAGAATTTAATGTGATCGGCACTTCTTGGACACTTGCTAACATATTGCTATGATATACAAAGTTGGAAAAACAGTAGTTCTTAGGACTAATCATATACAAATTGACTAGGAAGTTCTTAAAGATTTCTTGTGGATTCCTAACAGTGCCCATGTCCTATGTTTTAAGAAATTCTCGAGTCCCATTTCAATCTAGATTCTTAACAAATTGTGTATACTTGTGGTGATATCCACACAAGAAAATATATTTGGATATGTATAGACACGTGTAATTATATATATATATACCAACGCATCCTTGCCGTACATTTTGGAGAAATATAGTATTCGCATGTCCGTCTTGTGTCGTATCAAATATAGTATTTGCATGTGAATCTCGTGTTTGTTTTTGCTTTAGGTTGTACTTGGCGAAAAAATAAATGAAAAGAAAAAGAAAAAGATCACATGCCTTTTAACTTACTTTTGGAGTTGTAATAGTTTTTGTGGTGTGTTTGAATTCTAAGTATGGTTTCCCTGTGAAGGCATCAAGTTCAGTAGCATGAACATGTTAATACTTGTATTGCTAGAGGATATCAGTACTTTATGCTATGAGAATAATCTAAAAGGTAAAACATGATTACTAAATTTTTTAAAAATAACATACAATTTTACTTCTTTTTTTTGTCTGTTATGAATTATTTTAAACTTTTGTTCAACTTTTTATAATTATTTTTTGTGTTCTTTTAGTTGAGATGCATGCTAATTCTAAAAAGTTTTGAGTAAAATTTTTAGAAAATCACTGAACATTAGTAATACTCAATGTAGAGTAATTAATTTAGTCCAAACTCAGACTGTGTTCTCCTAAATTTTTTTTGGTATTTTTTTTGTTACTGTTTATTGAGCTATTCGTCTTAATTTTTACAAGAATGCAATCTAAATCAAACCTATTTATCTTAATACAGTTATGTTGCAATTCCTTGTCTCATTTTTTGAATAAGGGCGAGAGGGTAATTCCTTGTCTCATTGATATTCGATTAATATGGTGTAGTTAATAACCTCCCCATTGTGACCCAAAAATAAAAATAAAAATCTCCCCAAGATCTACAAATTAAAACTATTGAATTTATCAAAGAAAGGAGTAAATAGCTTAGCGCTAGTGGGCTTTAGGTCCCACTTCGTACACACACGATCAAACTTGAGTCAAATCGTAATATCATGTCAACATACCACGATATCACGGTTTCAAAAATACTTTCTCCTTGCATTTGCCCCCATTAACTCTACCAACAATTTCTTCCATTGTAGGGTAAATCTAGTCTCTGTGTGGAAAAATAATTAATTGCTCCTCGACCACTACCAAATGATACTCCGAAGACTTTCTCTGCCACATAATAGTATGGACTCCGCCACCAAGTTGTAGCTCCTATCCCAATGTTCGGTGAAAAAAGACCCCTAGTGCTCTGAATGACACAAGTTTTGACTTTCACCGCAATGTAGGTTACGGGTGTAGCTGTAAGTGAATACTCCAAATTAATAAAGAATACTATATACACAATTCTGGACACAAAATTGTGTTTGGAGCCGTTTGATGCACAGAATTCATGTGCATAAAACAGCCCCAAACACAGTAATATATGGAGTTGTGGTTGAGAGTAGTTGCGTACGTAGATTTTCTCCTCTCTTCAACAAAAAATAAAAAAATAAAAAAAAACTTTCTAAAGTATTGGCAATTGGCAATGACTATTGGACCGAAAGCCCAGAAATAGAAATTTAGACAAACGTACGCAGTGACGTCACCGTCCCATAAGTCGCCCTCTTGACCCGTAACTGGCCGTAGCCGTTACTTCGAGGCTTTAATTACAGAGCAGCGCTACAGTCCCGACGGGGAATCCTGACTGGATTTCCGATGGCCCGCCAGGCCCACTCCGGCCACTGAACAGTTGATCCGAACCATCCAAAAATTTTAAAAAAATTAACCGAGTGAGTACAGGTGAGAATTAATGGCATCCGACGTGTGTAAGTAGCCAATCTAAGCATTCCATTTTTGTGTGTATAACACTTCATTTTTTAGTGTTTATACACACACAAATGAAGTGCTTGGATTGACCATCTACATACGTCGGATGCCGCTGATTCTCTTGATTACCCACTCAATTTTTATTTAGAATTTTTGAACGGCTCGGATCAGCCGTTTGGTGCCCGGAGTAGACCCGGCAGACCATCGGAAATACGGTCGGGATTTCCCGTCGGGAACCTCGGACTTTTCGTTAATTACATCTTACCTGCTTTAACTATCACATTTTCCCAAAATTACATTCTGAACCACGAAATTCTATGCTTGACCACCTGAAATTATTTAAATCTTTCAATGTAGACCCATCGTTAATCTTTAGGTGCTTTATGACCGTTTAGTGATCCTAAAATGGTGTCCAAATATTATTTCCTTCCAAATGTTGCACGGTTATTGAAAATGATATATATAAACCTCTATATTTATCAAAATTAGGAACTAAACCTTTGTCTAGATTTTTACATCAGGAGCTATTTGGAATTTTGATATAAAATTGTAAGGACATAGAGAGACGTTAATGGGAGTAAAATAGAGAGGGATCGATGGATGAGGACGAATAAAAAAAAGGCGATCCAAACAAAATTTGGCCTTCGATTTGGTTAGATATGCAAATTTACATATATATATCAGTCTTGGAATTCTAGTCATATTTTGACAAATAGGACAATATTTGAGTCTTTGACTGTAATTATACTACTGAAGACTATCAAAGGGCCACATTGAAAGATTTAGATATTTTAAGGTGGTGAAGTCTCAAATTTCGCAATTCAGGGAAAATATTGTAAAATTGTGATAATTTAGGGAGCAAAATGTAGTTAAGCCTAACCAGGAGCCGCTTTCATCACTTTCACTCAGGAGTTCACTGACTATTCCTCTGCCAATAGCATCTATATATATATATATATCTGGATAGAGAGAGAGAGAGAGAGAGAGAGAGAGATGGGAAAAGTGAGGAGGATCAAGCTGGGATCACAAGGTCTGGAGGTGTCGGCACAGGGACTGGGATGCGCCGGCATGTCAGGTTTCTACGGCCCTCCGAAGCCGGACGAAGAAATGATAAAACTAATCCACCACGCCATCAATTCCGGCGTCACGTTCCTCGACACCTCCGACGTCTACGGCCCTCACATCAACGAAATCCTCCTCGGCAAGGTCACTCCACTCACTCTCTTACTCTCCTTTCCTTTTCCCGAATTGCGTACTCGATGGACCCTAAACAGAACGCAACATATAGGGCTGTTTGCGAGAAGCTCGAGGCAAGTCGGAGCTCTCGAGTTAGTTGTATGTTTAAAGCTTCGTATTTGATACATCTGTTATCAAACACTTCATAGCAAATCCTCCATATCGGCCGATTTATCGCATTTTATCCGATATTTTGCCCGCTTCACGGCCGCTACAGGTGCTCCAGTGCCAGAAGTAATGTAAAAAAATTCACGGCGGCGACACCCTATTATCATTCGGTACTCCTGCTACCGCTACTTAAAACCTTCGGGCAAACCCAAATATAGGCATAAACAAAATTTGAGTAAAAGCTTTCATTTGATTAAAAAATTTACTCTTTCATGATTCTGTGTAAAACTACTTATGTTCGAACTTGTGTAAAAGCCCATTTGGTTGAGGGATACGAGAATTCATGAGAAATAATGAATTCATGGTTGAATTACGAATTCGTTGAGAAATGGCGGGGGCAGGAAACTCCTCTTTTTTTTTGGCCAACATTGTATACATCAGCGGGGGTTAGGGGGGAGTTAGCAAGTTAGTTCACAGGGTCAGAGGCTGTCCATAGCCTTGAACCCCAACCAACCGCCCCTCATGGGGCTCGAACCCAAGCCTCCACTAAGGAAGGCGGAGGGTGGTGCCAACTGAGCTAAGAGCCTTAGCTCATGGGCGAAGAAAACTTCTTTACTATGCTAGATTTGTAAACTTATATTCAGCTTTGCATGTGAGAGCCCATTTGATGTGAGTGATATGAGAATGGATGAGAAATAAAGAGAGAGAACTTTCATTTGTATTTGCATTACAAATCAGGCGCGAAGTGGTAATAAAAGGAAACTCTTTTACCATTTATTTATTGCGAAAGTAGTGAGATTTGGTGAAGAGTAAAATTGAATGGTCATGTATAGTTTAGAGTACCAAAGTTGTCATCAATATGAAGTATACACACGAAAAAAGCTCATTCATAGTTCTGTACTTATGTGTTACATTCTTTCCTTAGTAATCGAAATCATGGTTGGTACGGTACATGAACAAGTTCCATGAAACTGTCTATCCATTTGCTTGTCATGGACAGTTTCATGGAACTTTTTCATGTATTGTAACATTTTCCTATCCAAATACTAGAGACTGAGAGCGAGAAAACGCAACCATCCTTCTTTTTTCACATGAGCAAGAGGCCACACCACACCACATCGACTGAGAGTGAGGAAACACAACCATCCTTCTTTTTTCACGTAAGCAAGAGGCCACACCACATCAACTCTTTTATTTTGCTCGAGAACCCTAAAAGGGTACATTTCATGATCACCTAAAACACTCCAATGGCCAAATTGAAGTCTGATGGAAAATTTCAATAAAATCTCCATTAATCAAAGAGTTGTAAATTTAAAAGGCGCAAACTGACCTTTAAAAATTGGAGACTTCTTTTGATTTGGTTTGATTAGAATTATTTTTGACAGAAGAGTAAGTCAAGGAGTCGAGTTTCTAGGTTTTCTCTTAGAGTAAAGTTTTAGTAACAGCCGGATATGCCCTAACTATAGAAATTCCCTCCATAGTCTGATTTTTTCTTTCCTTGGTAGGTTCCACATTCCATGAAATAGTTGTTGATGTTTACTGAAACTTAGTAAACTAAACGGTTGGATTGTGATCGGTTTATGCGCAGGCACTGAAGGGAGGGGTGAGAGAGAAAGTTGAACTGGCTACCAAATTCGGCCTCTTCTCTGTGGACGGAAAGTTTGAGGTGCACGGGGATCCAGCCTATGTACGGGCTGCTTTTGAGGCCAGCTTGAAGCGGCTCGACATTGATTGCATCGATCTCTATTACCAGCATCGGATCGACACCCGTGTCCCCATTGAAATCACGGTTCGCTCCCTTGCATCTTCTCTTCTCTTTACTGAAAAATTATGGAGATTGACATATTTTTTTTCCTTTCTTTGTTTCAACAATGTGCTATGGTTTCATATATAGTTTGATCAAATGCATCTTGTCTCGTGTCTACTTTGCCTTTCCACTGTCACGGTGTTGCCCGTCATTTCATGTTGACAACTAATGATAATCTAACTTAGAATCCAATTATCCCTAGTTCATCAAGTAGACTAGGCCGTCCAGTTGGTCCATGTGGCATGGTCTGCAAACAAACCAAGCTTGTCATGAATGGCTTGAACTCCACTTGCTTGCAACTCCTTTGGTCTCTTCTGGTTGTGTTTTCAAGCCACAGTTATTCTTGTCCGGTTTGCTCCCTTTAATCAAAGTTCGATAATTCTAGATGTCTCCACATTTATTCATTTTTGTGTTCTTTTATTGGATTTGCAAGCATCAAGCACTCCTAAGTGTTTCTAGCCACTTCATCACCAGATGGGAGAACTCAAGAAACTTGTGGAAGAGGGTAAAATAAAATACGTTGGTCTGTCCGAGGTGTGTGCATCAACAATCAGAAGGGCTCATGCTGTTCATCCGATTTCAGCAGTACAGTTGGAATGGTCGTTGTGGACAAGAGATGTTGAGGAAGAAATAGTTCCTACTTGCAGGTGAGTCATCTATTCTGCAAAATGGCATTTTAGGGTATGTTAAGCGATAAAACTGTCTAATTTCATGGCCCTTGTGCTGATTCAGAGAACTTGGCATTGGGATTGTTGCATATTCTCCATTAGGAATAGGATTCTTTGCATCAGGTGCCAAGATTGTTGAAAGTTGGGCAACTGGGGATCCTCGAAAGGTTTGTGCATATGAGACATACTTTTCACTTTCAGAATGAAATACAGTTAGGGCAATGTTAATTCGTTGCTATGTCATCATGATTGTCAGATTGTGTCACAATGTATAGTTTTATCTCCTTCTACAACTTTGAGTAATCAAACTTATGAACTGAAACACTGCGTACATTAAAGGGCCCTACATTAAACACACATAGCTTTAGACACAGAAAATGTAAAAGATCTTGGGGCGGTACCCTGTGTACAAAGCTGGAGCTTCATCGGAATCACAGAAAATTAAGGGACTCTAAGGAGGTTCCAAGACATTGCAACAAGTAACCCCAGTTACTAATGCTGGAAAGATTCCTATCGGTAGCCTTTGCATTTCTAAATTTTTTCGGTGAACATTTTTCCATTTCTAAATTGCACTGTGTTAGACATGCAAACTGCATATTGAATATGTTGTACAAGCTGGTAAAAACTCTTTTAATAGGCGGTGGCCATGGACACGACTGTTCAAGTCCTTTACGCTAGCTTTGTTTGGTCTGCAATTTGAAGGTTTTATTAGCGAATTGAGTGGTCATGGTGGAGAGAGTAGTTGAAAACGTGTCTGTGAAATGTTCTGAAGTGATAACTGACTGAGATGTCGCTTTTTCCCTTGTTGGAGAATGATTTTAGTGCGAAAATATTACAGAATAACTTCAAAACATTCTACTGTTTTTTATTGATGAATTTAAAAACCAAACAGATGCATTAGGTTATGGGTATAGACATTTTAAAATTGGAAGAACACTATGTTGTAATCGTAAAAGAATGTTTATTGCCTAACTTAAATTTTATTGATCTTATATGTTTACTAGCGAAGACATACCCGTACCAATCAAAGCATTGCCATAGTGACTATGATATTTGAAACCTTGCATAAAGTGGGGCTAATAGAGCCGGTTCTCTGTCTCCTGTGCTGCTTTTTTAAACATGGGTTTACTATTGCATGGAGATGCAATAAGCACATACACTAATAACTAAATATTCTCCAACTTTGTGTTTAACCTGTGCTGGTTACAATTGAGCATGAACTTTCTCAATAGTGTATTCTGTATGTTTCGATGCCAGCAATGTATTCACAGAAGTGTTTTTGAGATAAGATGAGTGTGCCAGTGTGATACCACCATCTGTCCAATTAGCTTTGTGTTAATCTGAAAGCCAATTCTCTATGTATTTTTCCGGGAAAAAACTGTTCAGATGTCTTCCGTTGATTCTGACAAATTTCACATCTACGTAAACCAGTACTCAAAACTTGACATTTTCCCCTAGATATCCAGTTGGATCTATTTGTTAAACTTTTAGCAAAGAAGTAATTTCAGACGGTGCATCCAGCTTTGGTTTTGGCGGTGTATAGACAAAGCGCTATAAACCATATGGTTGCTGTGGCAAGAAAATCATCCTTATATTACGCTCTGAAATCTCTTTATCTGTTCTGGAGACAGCATATAGGGATCCATCACGACTAGGAATTGGAACAGTTGTCTTGCATACGTAATGAGCTAACAGGTACAGAAATGGTCAAAGGAGAGGCACCACGTGACACATACATGAGGACATGTAATTTTCTCTGAAACATATGAATATATCCAGGTAGGTTTTTGTTGATTCATGTTGAATTAAAAAAATGTTATTGCTAAACTAGAGATAAAAGACACAGGTAATATTAGCATTATGAAAATAAAAGCAATGGTAACTAAATCAGAAACAAAGAACTAAGCATCTATGGAAATTTTGACGTGCCCTACTTTTTAAAATTGCTTTCTGGCCACCTAACTTGTCTCCAGTCTGTTCTAGCATGTGACTTCAACGTGTGTCTGAACCAAAATGTGTCCTGAAGTATTTTCAAGTATTTGTACTTAGACAAGTAGATGTGTTTGTGCTTCTTAGGTTACCAGGACTAGTCCTTCATAGCTGATTTTTACAGATCTTATAATGCTGAATCATGATTTCATCGTGTGCAGTCTCTGCCAAGGTTCCAACCTGAGAATTTGGAGCATAACGATACTATGTTTGACCATGTTAGTGAAATGGCAGCAAAAAAGGGCTGCACCCCCGGGCAACTAGCCTTAGCATGGGTTCATCTCCAAGGGAGCGACGTGTGCCCTATTCCCGGAACCACCAAGATCGAAAACTTGGATCAGAACGTTGGAGCTTTGTCGGTGAAACTAACACCTGACGAACGGACTGAACTCGAATCCATTGCAGATGCAGTAAAGGGTGTTAGAGATAATAATGTGGTTCCTAGTTGGAAGGATTCGGAGACCCCACTTTTATCATCATGGAAGGCTGAGTGATCACATGCCTTTCTAAATTTCTTGGGAACTTTGTTATGCAGTCAACTCCCGGTACAAGTTGTAGCTTCCTCAGATATTTCTTTGCCTATCGGCTGTTTTTTTCTGGCTGTTTCTTCTTCTTGTTTCTCTTCCTCTAAGAAACACATACACTTAAAAAGAAAGTGGCGTGTCCGTGTTTGACTAGTGTCGGACGCCGACACTCGTCGCACACGTGTCTGATACTCTTTTTTAGGCGTCCGTAATTAGAAAATAAAAATCATAATTCTGACACATGTCCTACACATTTTTGACGTCAATGACTAAGAATTTAATGTGATCGGCACTTCTTGGACACTTGCTAACATATTGCTATGATATACAAAGTTGGAAAAACAGTAGTTCTTAGGACTAATCACATACAAATTGACTTGGAAGTTCTTAAAGATTTCTTGTGGATTCCTAACAGTGCCCATGTCCCTATGTTTTAAGAAATTCTCGAGTCCCATTTCAATCTAGATTCTTAACAAATTGTGTATACTTGTGGTGATATCCACACAAGAAAATATATTTGGATATGTATAGACACGTGTAATTATATATATATACCAACGCATCCTTGCCGTACATTTTGGAGAAATATAGTATTCGCATGTCCGTCTCGTGTCGTATCAAATATAGTATTTGCATGTGAATCTCGTGTTTGTTTTTGCTTTAGGTTGTACTTGGCGAAAAAATAAATGAAAAGAAAAAGAAAAAGATCACATGCCTTTTAACTTACTTTTGGAGTTGTAATAGTTTTTGTGGTGTGTTTGAATTCTAAGCATGGTTTCCCTGTGAAGGCATCAAGTTCAGTAGCATGAACATATTAATACTTGTATTGCTAGAGGATATCAGTACTTTATGCTATGAGAATAATCTAAAAGGTAAAACATGATTACTAAATTTTTTAAAAATAAAATACAATTTTACTTCTTTTTTTTTTTTTGCCTGTTATGAATTATTTGAAACTTTTGTTCAACTTTTTATAATTATTTTTTTGTGTTCTTTTAGTTGAGATGAATGCTAATTCTAAAAAGTTTTGAGTAAAATTTTTAAAAAATCACTGAACATTAGTAATACTCAATGTAGGGTAATTAATTTAGTCCAAACTCAGACTGTGTTCTCCTAAAATTTTTTTGGTATGTTTTTTGTTACTTTTTATTGAGCTATTCGTCTTAATTTTTACAAGAATGCAATCTAAATCAAACCTATTTATCTTAATACAGTTATGTTGCAATTCCTTGTCTCATTTTTTGAGTAAGGGCGAGAGGGTAATTCCTTGTCTCATTGATATTCGATTAATATGGCGTAGTTAATAACCTCCCCATTGTGACCCAAAAATAAAAATAAAAATCTCCCCAAGATCTACAAATTAAAACTATTGAATTTATCAAAGAAAGGAGTAAATAGCTTAGCGCTAGTGGGCTTTAGGTCCCACTTCGTACACACACGATCAAGCTTGAGTCAAATCGTGATATCACGTCAACATACCACGATATCACGGTTTCAAAAATACTTTCTCCTTGCATTTGCCCCCATTAATTCTACCAACAATTTCTTCCATTGTAGGGTAAATCTAGTCTCTGTGTGGAAAAATAATTAATTGCTCCTTGACCACTGCCAAATGATACTCCGAAGACTTTCTCTTCCACATAATAATATGGACTCCGCCACCAAGTTGTAGCTCCTACCCTAATGTTTGGTGAAAAAAGACCCCTAGTGCTCTGAATGGCACAAGTTTTGACTTTCACCGCAATGTAGGTTACGGGTGTAGCTGTAAGTGGACACCCCAAATTAATGAAGAATACTATATACACAATTCTGGACACAAAATTGTGTTTGGAGCCGTTTGATGCACAGAATTCATGTGCATAAAACAGCCCCAAACACAGTAATATATGGAGTTGTGGTTGAGAGTATTTGCGTACGTAGATTTTCTCCTCTCTTCAACAAAAAATAAAAAAATAAAAAAAAACTTTCTAAAGTATTGGCAATTGGCAATGACTGTTGGACCGAAAGCCCAGAAATAGAAATGGAGAATGATACTCCCACCGAAGGGAGTTCCACCGCGCCGCCCACCGCGCCGCCGCTGGGCCCACTCCGGCCACCAGACGTCCGATCCGAACCGTCCAAAAATTTAAAAAAAAAAAACCGAGTGGGCCAACGCGAGAATTAATGGCATCCGAAGTGTGTAAGTGCTCGATCCGAACTTCAAAAAATCAGATGATCCGATCCATTAAAAATGGAAATTCCGAGCCATTAAAAATGGAAGTTTGGATCGGGCACTTACACACGTCGGATGCCGTTAATTCTCGCGTGGGCCCACTCGGTTTTTTTTTTAAAAATTTTTGGACGGTTTGGATCAGACGTCTGGTGGCCGGAGTGGATCCGGCGGCGGTGCGGTGGGCGGCGCGGTGGAACTCCCTTCGGTGGGAGTATCATTCTCCGATTCAGACGAACGTACGCAGTGACGTCACCGTCCCATAAGTCGCCCTCTTTGACCCGTAACTGGCCGTAGCCGTTACTTCGAGGCTTTAATTACAGAGCAGCGCTACAGTCCCGACGGGGAATCCTGACTGGATTTCCGATGGCCCGCCAGGCCCACTCCGGCCACTGAACAGCTGATCCGAACCATCCAAAAATTCTAAAAAAATTAACCGAGTGAGTACAGGTGGGAATTAATGGCATCCGACGTGTGTAAGTAGTCGATCTAAGCATTCCATTTTTGTGTGTATAACACTTCATTTTTTAGTGTTTATACACACACAAATGGAGTGCTTGGATTGACCATCTACATACGTCGGATGCCGCTGATTCCCTAAATTACCCACTTGATTTTTATTTAGAATTTTTGAACGGCTCGGATCATCCGTTTGGTACTCGGAGTAGACCCGGCAGACCATCGGAAATCCGGTTGGGATTTCCCGTCGGGAACCTCGGACTTTTCGTTAATTACATCTTACCTGCTTTAACTAGGGCGCTGCTATTCGCAGCCCTCTATTTACTCCCATAGCCCGTTAAAAATTTTCAATTATACTCGACAGTTAGTTACCGAAATTGAGATATATTTTCAGCATCTAATTATCGAAATATAATATTTTTTTCAACAGATGTTTACCGAAAATGCATGTTCGGCAGTTGTTTACCGAAAGTTGAACATATTTTCGACATGTAGTTACCGATATATAATCTTGTTTTCAACAGCAATTTACCGAAATGTTATTTATGACTTTCAACAACCATTTACCGAAATGTAGTGGGCTGCGGGAGAAAATAACGGGCTGCGAATAGCGGCGCCCTTTAACTATCACATTTTCCCAAAATTACATTCTGAACCACGAAATTCTATGCTTGACCACCTGAAATTATTTAAATCTTTCAATGTAGACCCATCGTTAATCTTTAGGTGCTTTATGACCGTTTAGTGATCCTAAAATGGTGTCCAAATATTATTTCCTTCCAAATGTTGCACGGTTATTGAAAATGATATATATAAACCTCTATATTTATCAAAATTAGGAACTAAACCTTTGTCTAGATTTTTACATCAGGAGCTATTTGGAATTTTGATATAAAATTGTAAGGACATAGAGAGACGTTAATGGGAGTAAAATAGAGAGGGATCGATGGATGAGGACGAATAAAAAAAAGGCGATCCAAACAAAATTTGGCCTTCGATTTGGTTAGATATGCAAATTTACATATATATATCAGTCTTGGAATTCTAGTCATATTTTGACAAATAGGACAATATTTGAGTCTTTGACTGTAATTATACTACTGAAGACTATCAAAGGGCCACATTGAAAGATTTAGATATTTTAAGGTGGTGAAGTCTCAAATTTCGCAATTCAGGGAAAATATTGTAAAATTGTGATAATTTAGGGAGCAAAATGTAGTTAAGCCTAACCAGGAGCCGCTTTCATCACTTTCACTCAGGAGTTCACTGACTATTCCTCTGCCAATAGCATCTATATATATATATATATATATCTGGATAGAGAGAGAGAGAGAGAGAGAGAGAGAGATGGGAAAAGTGAGGAGGATCAAGCTGGGATCACAAGGTCTGGAGGTGTCGGCACAGGGACTGGGATGCGCCGGAATGTCGTCAGGTTTCTACGGCCCTCCGAAGCCGGACGAAGAAATGATAAAACTAATCCACCACGCCATCAATTCCGGCGTCACGTTCCTCGACACCTCCGACGTCTACGGCCCTCACATCAACGAAATCCTCCTCGGCAAGGTCACTCCACTCACGCTCTTACTCTCCTTTCCTTTTCCCGAATTGCGTACTCGATGGACCCTAAACAGAACGCAACATCTAGGGCTGTTTGCGAGAAGCTCGAGGCAAGTCGGAGCTCTCGAGTTAGTTGTATGTTTAACTCGGCTCATTGATAAATGCTTGGCTCGTTTGTAGATGCTCGGTTCGGTCTAGTAGAGGGCCGGTTTAGTAAATGAATTGAGCTCAAACACTGAAATACTAAGCGAGCCTAGCTCGAGCTTGACTAGTCGTGCAAAACTCGGCTTGGCTCGTGGACTGAAAAAGCATCCACGTCAGTGTAGGTAAATCATCCGTTAGCTATAACAAGCTGCGATGCACGACAAAGTTAATGGATAAATGCTCTAATTATGTCATGTTTAATGGTATTTACCTCTCACCGACTTACGATTTGACATAAAAGTGAAGATTTTGTTAAGAAATAATTTACCCTTTCGAGTGGGAAAACAAACAGAGGGGGAGGAATGTATAAGTAGTTGAAGTTGATTTTTTTTTTGGATTTTTTTTTATGTTCTTTTTAGTATGTAGTAGTATTGATGGACTTGTTGGAGGAAATTAAAAATCACCCAACGTTAGACTCGCTTAAGCCTAGCCAAATTTTGGAAATGCTGCCTACAGTAACTTGACAACTTCTTTGTTGTGGAGAGTCTCGTGCAGTGAAAATTTGACGGGATAGAGAGTTCGATGGGATAAAGAATGAATATGTTGATGAGATAGAGATGTAGAATGAAGAGTCTGATGGAATGGTAGTCTGGAATTGACCAGCTAAACTGGAAAATGTGGCTCTTTAATTATAATTTGCTCTACAATTTGTTTAGAGCCAGCAATAATGATGAGATTAGCAATATCACACCTACGGCTTTTAGGGTATCTGGGCTCATGTAGTTGACCGAATATGAAAAAATTATTGATCAAATATTAATGGCAGTGACCAACACAGGAGTACTTATTTAGGGGGCAAACCATATGTATTCCTGAATTGGTTGATAAAATTCCGATCCTTCAATGTTTAAGACAGTCATGTAGTATATCAAAAGATAACAAAAAATGAATTCCATTGGTAATAGTTTCTCCAGGTTGCACACAATGAAAAGGACCCCAATGTATTAATCACTTCACCACTTTCATAAACAAAAGGAGGCAAAATTCTCTGCACAGATTTACCTTATTCACACTGATACTCGCAGTCAACATATTATGAGAGGAACGGAGAGAAAGACTCAAGAGAGGAGAAGAAATGGAGTAACTTTACCTTGTTGATTTGGGATTTTGGTGGCTCAATTTATAGATTGAATTTGTTGAGTTTGCCCATAGGAACCCCAGGTTCTTGTTAGAGTGTTGTGTATTTCATATTTCTAGGACTGTTTGCACAACAGACATGTAATCCATTCATCCTTTGTTGCAATCCAATGCCAAAAATGGCAAAGTGCAATGGAATCTTGTGCTTGGTTTGGCCAATTCTACGTTCCTTGTTTCTCTAAGTTAGTCATATATCAAAATCGATGCTTTTGCAGTAAACTAAATTGTCAAATTGGATTGGTTTGCAGGCACTTAAGGGGGGGATGAGAGAGAAAGTTCAATTGGCTACCAAATTTGGGATCGTCACCTTTGACGGAAAGGAGATGGAAGTTTGCGGCGATCCAGCCTATGTACGGGCTTCCTGCGAGGCCAGCTTGAAGCGGCTCGACGTTGATTGTATTGATCTCTATTACCAACATCGGATTGATACCCGTGTTCCCATTGAAACCACGGTTTGACCATTTTTGCTTCTCTCTCTCTCTCTCTCTCCCTCTCTCACTGTATCTTTAACATCTAGGAGCACACCAATCAATCTTCAAATCTGAGGATGTCAAATTTATTTGAAGTCAATGTAACAATTTGGTGTCTTGTTATTTGATATAATTGCCAATTTCCAATTTGATATATCATGCAGCCCTCCATGGAGTAGTCCAACGGATATGTCTAACTCCCTGCTCTAGCATACTTTCATTTTGTATCGGCACCCATCATTAACGGATAATGATAATGTCAAAACTATTTTTGTTAATGTCAAAATTTGTAGTGCATGAAAGACTTGTACCATGAACAAGGTACAACGCTTTTATGGACTAAAATTCTGGTATTAACAAAAACATTTTTGACATTATAATTTTCCTTCATTAAATACTCCACCAATAAGAACAAAACATTGTGGAGAAAGTAAAAAAAAAGAAGACATGCGCATTAAGCCGTGGTAAACTAGCATATGACTCTTGTTCCCACTTCCCTTCCTCTTTAATTCTTCAACTTTTTGCACATCTATTTCCTTTCTCAAGCATTCCTTACTTGTTTCTTGCCACCCTTTCATTAGATGGGCGAACTGAAGAAACTTGTTGAAGAGGGAAAAATCAAGTACATTGGTCTATCTGAGGGCTCTACTTCAATACTGTCTGCATCAACTATTAGAAGGGCTCATGCTATTCATCCAATTACAGCAGTACAGATGGAGTGGTCCTTGTGGACAAGGGATGTGGAGGAAGAAATAGTGCCTACTTGCAGGTGAGGCGTCTATCTGCTAAATAACATTTGACGGAATAATGATCAACCAAAATTTCTAATTTCTTTTCCCATGTTATTCAGAGAACTTGGCATCGGGATTGTCGCATACACTCCATTAGGAAGAGGATTCTTTTCGTCAGGTCCAAAGATTGCTGAAACTTTGCCAGCTTCTCTCTTACGAAGGGTATATACATAAATCACACACTTTTGACCTATGGAAATGGAAGGAAGTACAATGTTAGATAATGCTTATGCCCCCATGATGTTATTGTGAATGTTAGCAGGGTTACAAGTATCAGTACATAAGATAACATTGCGGCCAGTTAGTATTGGAATTTTGCACCTCTGATATAGAATTCTTCAATATTTCGATAATACATGCCTACATGGTCGCATCACATATGCATAGATGTCCTAATACTGCTTTTCTATAACATCGATTGACTAAATTAGAGTCATTTCCTCCTGGAATTATCCTGTTACAATTGTTTCTTCATGTGTCCCCTGTGCCTATGTGAACATATGGGTACTTTTGCTTATAGATGCATAAGTTAAGCAACACTCATCACTTAATGTTCTTCAATTTTATTGAACAACTTTGCGGTTAAATGTTGACCAGAACTATCTTTCTCAGCATTGTTTCTGTGGAATTTCTCAGTTGAACTAAATAGGTAGAAATACCACGAAAAGATTTGATTCTTTTTTACCATACACAAAGCTTTAGTCCTTACAGGAAAAGGGAATGGGTTTGCTGTCACTAGCAATCTTGGTGCATTACAATGAATGGTGATATAATTATTACGTACTCCTATCTACAAGATCCTTCTTTCCTTTAAATAGGCTGGTCTAGGTCTGTCAATGAACCGGATTTGATCCCAAAAATTCGATCTGAATCCAATATCGTCGATTTGATAATCCGAATCTGGTAATCCAAATACAGATCAGATTAAATCCGTTATCAATCCGATCCGAAAATTTCTTTTTTAAATTTTTTAAAAACAAACTGTAAATTTTTTATTTTGAAAAAAAAATGTTTAAGAAGTTGTATTTTTATTTTAAATTTTTTTTTGGTAAATAATCAAAAAAAAATTTTTTTTGCTAAAATTTTTGCAGTTAAAATTTTTTTAGATCGGATTTGGTTTTTCAGATCGGATTCGGATTACCACTATCAGATTCGGATTTGTCGGATCCGGCCCATTGACAGGCCTAGGCTGGTCTGTTTGGTAGTTCTTCAGTTCGTTTACTCATGTACATATAGTGTGTTTTCAGCAAAATCTCTTAATGTTTTGGGAAGACAATGTTGCACCAATAACCATGACTTGCAGAAGATTTGTTTTTGTTGCGTTCTTCGTTGATCTTTCTTTATGCTGGTTTGCTATTCTGCTGCTGAATTATGCATGTCATTTGTTTTTGGCAGTATCTACCTAAGTTCCAACCTGAGAATCTCGAGCATACCAAAAACATGTATGACCGAGTCAATGAAATAGCAGCAAGGAAGGGGTGCACGCCAGGGCAGGTAGCATTGGCTTGGCTTCATCACAAAGGCAGTGATGTTTGTCCCCTTCCTGGTACCACCAAGGTCGAGAACTTTGATCAGAACATTGGAGCTTTGTCGGTAGAACTAACAGCTGAAGAAATGGCAGAACTTGATTCCATTGCATAGAAAGATGCTTTTAAGATTGATATATATGGGGCATGCTCTTTACTTGGTATGGTACCCTGGGCCTGATTATTTGTCAAACCTACACCAAGAATAAAAGACTATACCAAGTGGTGTATAGAACCCATCAAATCCTATGTGCATTACTGGTTCTGTAACTTACCTTGAGAAGGGAGTTAAAGATTTCTCACGGCTTGGTGTTCTCTTTGGCTTGAGAGTTATGGAGCTGTATTAGAAAAATTTATGGTAGTTTGCTATACGTAGCAGCTGATGTATGATGGTACTCTCTTTCTTCGTTCAATACATAGTGAAAATTGGCGTAGTCGTGGATGTACCATATTGGGAACAAACTAAATCTTTGTGTGGTGGTTTCTGTGTGCTTGATTATTCTTCGTAGAGTCGTGTGTTTGTGTGGTTTCAGGTCAAAGCCACGACACAAACCAGGTTCGCGGGTATGGTAACAAAGTCTTCAAGGAGATTTCCACCTTGCTCCTTTTGCCGCTAAATCTTGCATTCGTGTATCAGGGATAGTCTTTTCCATTTGATCCGCGACTGTCGTTTGTCCATATGTTTAACGATTGGAATGGTTTGGTTCATACAGCTCATTGAGTACATTAACCATGAAAAAGTTACTATGTAGATGCCGATAAATCCCTAATCGTTACACACTTATCTTCAAACAAATGCGCTGCACACTCGAACAAAACAGTATAAATGGGGACAAACCTAATTGTTTATATTACTGAGAGATTACTACGTGCTCCAGGCACTGTCGCGTGATGTTTCGGCGTGATGTTTTGGCTCTAATTTAGCCACGTATTGGGATGGGACTTGTACATTCATCTCTCGATCCACGACAGACGTGTGGTGGGGGGAAAGCGTAACCGAGCTTTTAAGCACACGGTGTCGGTGGAGCTCACGCATTCGTCTTGTGGCCAACGACAAAGAGTGTGATGAAAAAATGGTACGGGACATTGAATATTTTTTCCCTGTTTACAGCTCACTGAAAGGAGACCTGCTATTCCCCCCTCCCCTGACACACACACCCCCCGGCCCCACCTCTCTTTTCCCACATTACCCCCGCCCCTCTCTCTTTCTCTCTCTCTCTCCCTTTTCTTTGTTTACAGTTTGCTCTTTTCTTTTTCTTTTTTTTCATTTTTTTCCTTTGCTTTCTTTCCAGTTTAAATTTTTTTCTCTTTAATAATAGGTTCAAGTTTTAATAATAGGTTCAAGTATAATTTCCAGTTTAAAATTTTTTTCTCTTTAATAATAGGTTCAAGTTTTAATAATAGGTTCAAGTATAATTATAGGCTTTGTAAAATAATTGAGAGAAAAAAAAGTGTTTCAATTGATCATGTTTATCCGACTGTTTTATTTTTCTTTTTTTTGTCCTTTATAGATTAAAAAATATAGTTGCGAAAAGAAGTGTTTTAATTTTCAATCCGTTTGAACCAGTGCAAAAATGTTATTTTTTCAATCATTTCATCCTAAATGGTCGTAATAAATTTTTTGCTTCAAAGTCTTTCAACGGATATCCTAAGAGAGTCTTGAAACTAAATAATGAGTCTTAGGGTGTTTGTTGAAAGGCCTTAAATCAAAAAATTCATTATAACCATTTAAAATAAAATAAAACCAAAAAATATAGTTACAAAAATAAGTGTTCCAATTTTCAATCCATTTGAACCAGTGCAAAGTTGTTATTTTTCTGATCATTTCATCTTAAATGATCATAATAAATTTTTGGCTCTAAGGCGTTTCAATGGACATCCTAAGAGAGTCTTGAAACTAAATAATAAGTTTTAGAGTGTTTTGTTGAAAGGCCTTAAAAAGATATGAGTAATTAAATAAAGAAATAAATTAAAATAATATGATCAGAATAAAAAAATCTTCACACCCGTTCAAACGCATTAAAAATTGAAGCACTTAATTTTTTAACCATATTTTTTAATATATATAAACGGTCTCAAAAAATTAAGTGTTTAAATTTTCACTCCGTTTGAATCGGTGCAAAGATCTTGTCAATATAATCAGAATAACAAGATCTTTGAACCGATTCAAACGGAGTGAAAACTTGAGCACCTAATTTTTTTAGACCGTTTATATATTAAAAAATATGGTTAAAAAATTAAATACTTCAATTTTTAATGCATTTGAACAGGTGTGAAGATCTTTTTATTTCGATCATATTATTCTAAAGAGACATAATCAAATTGTGTCTCTAGGGCTCTCATAATTACGTTTCTGCTCCATAGGATTGCAAATTGATGGTGAATATTTTTTTTAACCCAAACGGCAACGTTTGGGGGCTACTGTGCACAGCAATGCACAGGGCCAATTACAATGGCGGAGGGAGGTAATTAAAAGGGCTGAGGGAGGGTAAAAGCGGAAAAAATGTGTGGGACCGGGAGGGGTGTGGTGTCAGGGGGGTGGGAAAAGCAATTTACCACTGAAAGACAGAGAACCGACCAAGCATTGGAATGAGAGAGCATCGATCCAAGGTTTCTGCAACGTGTAATCCTCTGGTTGGATGCTGTCATGAACGTCCGTATACGAGGAGTAAATGTACAGCTACTCTGCCACATAACCCCTCCCCTCCCCTCCCCATTCCAGGACATTTGTCCACCAGCCTTTGCTACGCTACTCCACCCCCTTTATACAACGCCAACACAATAAATGAAGACAAATGAAAATCAATTCCCAATTCAGAGAGAGAGAGAGAGAGAGAGAGAGAGAGAGAGAGAGAGAGAGCACGCTAGAAATGGAAGAAGGTGTGTCTTCGACTGACGTTTTAGCTTTTCAAGAACAGGGACACCGTGAAACAGAGAAACGCAAGAGAGATGAAGAAATAGCAGGAAAGGAAGATAGCAGAGACAGCAAAGAGAGAGTTTCTAAAGATAAAGGAGGGAAAGAGGAAGAAAGGGGGATTATTACTAATTTCATCTCTAACTTGTTGGTTCCCAGAAATAGAGAAGCTGAAAATAATGAAGCTAAAGATGACAGAATGGATCGTGACGGTAGTGGCAAGGGAGGGTGTAAATTGGAGGGGGATTTGGGCGGTGGAAATGGTGGTGGTGGGATTGTTGACAACCTCATCTCGAACCTTTTTCAACCAAGTGAAGCAAGAGAAAGGGAAGAAGACAAGGGAAATGAAAACGAGGAGAGAGTAAGTGATGTGAAAATAGAAGAGGAGGGAGGAGGTGGTGGTGGCGGCGGCGGAGGAGGAGGAGGAGGGGGCATCTTTGAGACCCTTGTTTCCCACTTGCCCAAAACACTTCTAGGTAATTACTCCTATATATATATATATGCTTTCGTCGCCTCTTTTAAATTGCAGAATTCTGAAACAAATTGGATCCTGAATTGATTGATTCTAACCCTAATTTAATCGTGTTTGTACGTTTTCATGATCAGATGATATGGCTCCACCACCCGAGGAGGCCTCAATCCTGATTCACTCCATTGTCCATGACTAAATAAATAATCCGTATACAATATAATAATGATGTTTGTACGTACGTAATTGACCATTTTTAAGGGTTCTTCTTCTTCCATTCAAACTCATTTTTAGGCCCGGTCGTGGACTTTCGATCAAGCACAGGCCTTTCTTATTTGTTTGCATCTCTATTTGATTGTGTTTCAGAATCATTGACAATTTGGTTAGTTTTCTGATAATTCTACAAAAACTACTCTCCAGTCCAGACTATAGAGAGAGAGAGAGAGAGAGAGAGATTGGGGAGGATGAAGCTGGGATCACAAGGTCTAGAAGTGTCGGCACAGGGACTGGGATGTATGGGCATGTCAGCCGTCTAACCAAAGGCAGAAGAAAAAATGAAAAAGCTATTCCACCACGCCATCAACTCCGGCGTCACTTTCCTTGACACCTCCGACGTCACTTTCCTTGACACCTCCGACGTCTACGGCGACAACGAAACCCTACTTGGCAAGGTAATAGTATCACATCTAGCTCTTACTACTCAATTACGTTTATATGTTGGGTTTGTGAAGATTGTGGTTGTCTTGGACTATTTCAGTTCACGTAAAATCTTATTGCGGACCATTCCATAAAGAAGGCTTTATGCTTTACGGAGGCCAATCGTGGGTGTCCAAAGTATTTTTGAACAGTCCGGATTGAAAATACCGGTCAAAATTGCAAACGAATCTCAGCCATTGATTGTGCCGCTCCGTGAGGTTGTTCACGGAGCCACCATGAATAAGTTTCTCTCTTCAGTTCAATCTGTATAACAGCAGTCATGTAATAACTGATGTAGTGTGGATGTAAACTAGTATACACCTAGGAAACCTCGCAAAAATTGATAGTTGAGGCGTCTATTTGCTAAATAACATTTGACGGAGCAACTATCAACCAAAATTTCTAATTTCTTTTCCCATGTTATTCAGAGAACTTGGCATCGGGATTGTCGCATACACTCCATTAGGAAGAGAATTCTTTTCTTCAGGTCCAAAGATTGCTGAAACTTTGCCAGCTCCTCTCTTACAAAGGGTATATACATAAATCACACTCTTTTGACCTATGGAAGGAAGTACAATATTCGCTTATGCCCCCATGATGTTATTGTGAATGTTAGCAGGGTTAGAAGTATCGGTACATAAGGTAACATTGCGGCCAGTTAGTATTGGAATTTTTCACCTCTGATATAGAATTCTTCAATATTTAAGACATGGTCGCATCACATATGCATAGATGTCCTAATACTGCTTTTCTAAAACATTGATTGACTAAGTTAGAGTCCTTTCCTCCTGGAATTATCCTGTTACAATTGTTTCTTCGTGTGTCCCCTGTGCCTATGTGAACATATGGGTACTTTTGCTTATAGATGCATAAGTTAAGCAACACTCATCACTTAATGTTCTTCAATTTTGTTGAACAACTTTGCGGTTAAATGTTGACCAGGAGTATCTTTCTCAGCTTGTTTCTGTGGAATTTCTCCGTTGAACTAAGTAGGTAGAAATACCACAAAAAGATGTGATTCTTTTTTACCATACACAAAGCTTTAGTAATTACAGGAAAAGGGAATGGATTTGCTGTCACTAGCAATCTTGGTGCATTACAATGAATGGTGATATAATTATTACACACTCCTATCTACAAGATCCTTCTTGCCTTTCAATAGGCTGGTCTGTTTGGTAGTTCTTCAGTTCGTTTACTCGTGTACATATAGTGTGTTTTCAGAAAAATCTCTTAATGTTTCGGGAAGACAGTTGCACCAATCACCATGACTTGCAGAAGATTTGTTTTTGTTGCGTTCTTCGTTGATCTTTCTTTACGGCTGGTTTGCTATTCTGCTGCTGAATTATGCATGTTATTTGTTTTTGGCAGTATCTACCAAAGTTCCAACCTGAGAATCTCGAGCATACCAAAAACATGTATGACCGAGTCAATGAAATAGTAGCAAGGAAGGGGTACACGCCACGACAGGTAGCATTGGCTTGGCTTCATCACAAAAGCAGTGACGTTTGTCCCCTTCCTGGTACCCACCAAGGTCGAGAACTTTGATCAGAACATTGGAGCTTTGTCGGTAGAACTAACAGCTGAAGAAATGGCAGAACTTGATTCCATTCCATAGAAAGATGCTTTTAAGGTTGATACATACGGGGCATGCTCTTTACTTGGTATGTTTCAGACAATCCACCCTTTTGCTCTGCAGATGCAGTCAAGGCTTCTCTTTGAAGATTAGAGTGGTAAAAATGTTTGCTTAAACTCTACCCTGGGCCTGATTATTTGTCAAACCTACACCAAGAATAAAAGACTATACCAAGTGGTGTATAGAACCCATCAAATCCTATGTGCATTACTGGTTCCGTAACTTATCTTGAGAAGGGAGTTAAAGATTTCTTACGGCTTGGTGTTCTCTTTGGCTTGAGAGTTATGGAGCTGTATTAGGGTAATTTTTCACGTAATACCCAAAAATTTATAGTTTGGTATACGCAGCAGCCGATGTATGATAGTACTCTTTTTCTTCATTCAATACATAGTGAAAATTGGCGTAGTCGTGGATGTACCATATTGGGAACAAACTAAATCTTTGTGTGGTGCTTTCTGTGTGTTTGCTTGATTATTCTTTGTAGAGTCGTGTGTTTGTGTGGGTTCAGGTCAAAGCTACGACACCAAGCAGGTACGCGGGTGTGGTAACAAAATCTTCAAGGAGATTTCCACCTTGCTCCTCTTTTGCCGCTAAATCTTGCATTCGTGTATCAGGGATAGTCTTTTCCATTGGATCCGCGACTGTCGTTTGTCTGTGTAACGATTGGAATGGTTTGGTTCATACAGCTCATTGAGTACATTAACAATGAAAAAGTTACTATGTTAGATGCCGGTAAATCCCTAATCGTTACACACTTATCTTCAAACAAATGCACTGCACACTGGAACAGAATAGTATAAATGGGGACAAACCTAATCTTTTAAATTACTGAGTGATTACTTAGTGCCCCAGGCACTGCCACGTGACGTCCTAGCTCTAATTTAACCAAATACTGGGTGGGGCTTGCACATTCATCTCTCGTTCCACGACAAACGTGTGGTGGGAGGAAAGCGTAACCGGGCTTTTAAGCACACATTGCGGTGGAGCTCACGCATTCGTCTTGTGGCCAACGACAAGTGTGTGATGAAAAAATGGTATGAATCGAATATCTTTTCCCTGTTTACAGCTCACTGAAAGACAGAAAATTGTACTACATAAATATACTAGTACTAAATTATAAAACTCTAGCTTCTCTTAAAAGTTTCTAATTTCTTCTCCTTATAATTTCGTGATCATTTCCACAGTTTTCATTCAATCATTGATAGCGTTTCAGAATCATTGAAAATTTGGTAAGTTTTCTAATAATTCTACAAAAACTACTCTCCAGTCCAGACTATATTCCGAGAGAGAGAGAGAGAGAGAGAGAGAGAGAGAGAGAGAGAGATGGGAAGAGTGGGGAGGATGAAGCTGGGATCACAAGGTCTATAGAAGTGTCGGCACAGGGACTGGGCTGTATGGGCATGTCGGCCGTCTACGGCCCACCAAAGCCAGAAGAAGAAATGATAAAGCTAATCCACCACGCCATCAACTCCGGTGTCACTTTCCTCGACACCTCAGACTTCTACGGCGACAGCGAAACCCTCCTTGGCAAGGTAATGGTATCACATCTAGCTCTTACTTCTCAATTATGTATATATGTTGGGTTTGTGAAGCCTGATTGTGGTTGTCTTATGATAGGTGCGTAAATACACCTATTTGCACTCTCTAATTTAGGCTTGCTATATCCGATTAGCACACTACTTGGGTTTCATACTTGTTAATTGTGTTTCAGGATTCTCGGAACCGTTGGATAACAATCGGAGCTAAATTGAGAATTTTACCGGCGCCAATTGAATTAATTAAGAAAAGAGACCAAGTTTCTATTGGATATTTGAAGAAGAGAAGCACTGTATAAAATTCCTAAGCTACTGGAATTGGACCCACTTAATTACCTACGGTGGAAACCGACTACGGGGATATATTATATAAATAAGGAGAAAAAGGGTTTTGGGGGAATCATCTGATCCCAGGCAGAAACAAAACAACGGGGCTGCCGTGAAGCATCTTTTCTCCCACGCCGAAACAGAAGGACGGGGGCTACGATCAGAGGACTTGGTTCACGCACAAGCAAAGAGCCATGGCACTTCGACGCAGATCACGATCGAACCAGTCACAGGAGCTTGGGTTTTATTCTTTTGCTTTTCATTCAAAAGCTTTAAGTTACCAATGGAGCTTTATTCTTGCATGCATATTTATTTTTACTCCATGAGTGGCTAAACCCATTGACTAGGGTGATGAGGAGGTCTCTCCAAGTAACGTAGTGTTTGATTTTTAGGGTTTTATATTCGACTTGATTGTATGACTTGGTCGATTCATAACTTTTTATAAGAGTTTATACTTTTTTTTGATATTCGAATGTGTTTGTATCCATGGTTTCAAACACAGTCATGCAATGATTTTGAATGTTTCGAGGTAGGCTTTGAGATAGATTATACGACGTGAGACGGATCGTGCCGTGGTTAAATCCAATGAGACGATCCGTGCCGTGTTGAGATAGTCTATACGGAGTGCAAATCTTGATTATATTTTTGTGGATTATCGATAGAAATTGCTACCCTACGGTGATCTGATTGAATGTTGAATATGAACCCTAGGTTTCGAAACAATTGCGTTACAAGGGGAGACTGAATCGGAAACCCTAGTCCCTTCTCTCATCAATTTACAACTCCTTTAATTTGCATTCTAGTTTAATTTTAGGTTAATCAAATCCAAATCAAAATCCAATTTTTTTTAGTTTTAGAATTAAATTAGAAATTAATTGAAACTACTGCAACTTAGCTTTTTACTCTTCGTGGACGATCTCGGACTTAACTGTTATTCTTTGGGATAATTGTTAATTCCCTGTTTTATAAATTATATTTTTGGCGCGAAAATCTTAGACTATTTAAGTTCACAGAAAATCTTATTTGCGGACCATTCCATAAAGAAGTCTTTACTGAGGCCAATCGCGCGTATACAAAGTATTTTTGGATAGTCCGGATTGAAAATCAATTGTGACCAGTCAAAATTGCAAACAAATCTTAGCCATTAATTGCGCCACTCCCTGAACAACCTGTTCACGGAGCCTCCGTGAATAAGTTTCTCTCTTCAATTCAACCTGTACAACAGCAGTCATGTAATAACTGATGTAGTGTGGATGTAAACTAGTATACACCTAGGAAACCATGCAAAAATCGATAAGTCTAGATACATTACACCAAATCACTACACTAACCACTACATTTTTTGTGGAGCCCATTTCGGATCTAACAAAAATACAGAAAAATGCCCATAAATTTTAAAATAATAATGTTTCATGGGGTTTTGTAAAAAATCAGCTCCAACGGATATCAGTAAGTATTATTTCTGGATTTGTAGGGGCGAAACTACGCAGTTGAGGAGAGATCCTAAACGGTTAAGTTTTATGTTGATTTGGCCGATTTCTCAATGGTGTAGTTGATATTTACTGTATTTCAGTGAACTAAAGGGTTACGTTGTTATTGGTTTATGAGCAGGCAATGAAGGGAGGGATGAGAGAAAAAGTTGAATTGGCTACCAAATTCGGGATTACCTTTCATGGAAAGATAGAGATGCACGGGGATCCGGGCTACGTACGGGCCGCCTGTGAGTCCAGCTTGAAGCAGCTAGGCATCAATTGCATCGATCTCTATTACCAGCACCGGGTCGACATCCGTGTGCCCATTGAAGTCACGGTTCGACCCCTTGTTTCTTCTTTCCTCTCCAGTGGCAAATTTTGTTGGTTCACGTATTCAACCTATGCTCGTGTCAACAATGTGCAAAGGTTTCATCTATGTTTTCAACAAACGGATTTCGTCTACTTTGCCTTCCAATGTCATGGTATTGCCTTTTTTTTTTTTGGCACAGAGAAGTTGCAAATATTAACTCAGAATTTGTTATATCAGTTCATCAGATGGGCAGTCTGCGAAAACAACAAAGATAACTGTGCATAACATGTAAACCAAAGTAATTTATGTTTCCGCATCAAACTTCAAGCCAAGTGTTACCAGCCACGCTTGAGATTGTTTGATTATGTGTTTGAGTCAAGCTCAAGATCGTTTTCATATTACCGTCATCATAAACATACAAGTTTCTGCACGTCTCCAGAATGGTTCCTTGTGTTTCCTTTAAATGCATTTCTTAACAAGCTTTTCATCAAGCCCCGCTAACTGTTTCTGGCCATTTTTTTCACCAGATGAGAGAACTCAAGAAACTGGTTGAAGAGGGTAAAATAAAGTTCGTCGGTCTGTCTGAGGTGTGTGCATCAACGATCAGAAGGGCTCATGCAGTTCATCCAGTTACGACTATACAATTGGAATGGTCCTTATGGTCAAGGGATGTGGAGGAAGAAATAGTCCCTACTTGCAGGTGAGGCATATGTTCTGCTAAATTTAAACTTAGGGAGTATTAAGCTATCCAACTGTCTAATTTGCTATCCCATTTCATGATTCAGAGAACTTGGCATTGGGATCGTCACATACTCTCCATTAGGATTAGGGTTCTTTGCATCAGGTGCCAAGCTTATTGAAAATCTGGCAACTGAGGATTTTCGGAAGGCTTGTAAATTTAATACATGCTTTTGACTTTGACACTGAGATACAGTTTACACAATGGTAGTTCCGCATAATGATATTGAGTGTTTAAAACTTGTCCCGTTCTACAACTTTAGCTGACTAATCGACCTTATGAATTGAAAAACTGTTCCCTGTTTCCGAACATTTAATTGGTGCTTGTTTGTCAAAGTTAAATAAACGAAACTAAGGTAAACTCTTTCTGTCTGGGAACAAGGCCTGTGAATCCATGTGGATTCCCACTGGGCTGGCTAGCTCCGTTCGTGAGAAAAGTGTTCAATGGATGTGAAAAAGAATTAAGTGATACACTTTAGAGTAACCTTTTTTAAAAGATCACATTCTGGCCTTCCGACGAGACTAATCCTTCTGTATGCTGATTGGAGTTCTGATGCTGAATCATTCCTTTTATTGTGTGCAGTCTCTGCAAAAGGTTTCAACCAGAGAATGTGGAGCATAACAAGAGTATGTTTGAGCTCGTTAATGAAATGGCAACTAAAAAGGGCTGCACCTCGGGGCAACTAGCCTTGGCATGGGTTCATCACCAAGGGAACGACGTGTGCCCTATTCCCGGCACCACCAAGATCGAAAACTTTGATCAGAACGTTGGTGCTTTGTTGGTAAAACTAACGCCTGAAGAAATGGCTGAGCTCGAATCCATTGCAGATGCAGTTAAGGGTGGTAGAGATGGAGGTGTGGTCCCTACTTGGAAGAATTCAGAGACTCCACCCTTGTCATCGTGGACGACCGACTGAGCTCATGCCTTTTTTTTTTTTTTTACTTCTTTTTGGAGCTGTAAAAGAAACTTTTGGTTTGTGATTGTGCTTCTGGTGTGTTTGAATTCTGTGTGTACATTTTTTACTGTGATTATAGAGAACTATTTTTCACTTGTTTGAAGAAGTTACAGATTATTGGATGAGAGCCCAGTAGTGTGGTGATGTTAATAGATACTATATTGGAAGTCAGAAATAGGTTTTTAAGGGCCATTTCTTGCCAGTAATGGTGTTTCGGTGCATTTCCGGTTCTGAAACACTAGAATGGACCGGATTTTGTGTTCTTTTGATGAGAACTTGTTCAAGATCGATCTGTTACATAAAAAAAATCTAAGCTTGTTCAATTTATTTTTTATGCCTGTCAAGATTTCTATTCAAGCTTGAAGAAGCTATATACAATTTTGCTTGTTCAGCATAAGAAATTGGCTCGCCTTTTAAACAAACTAAGGCTCCGTTTGTTTCATTGTAATAAAATGTTTTACAAAGTAAAATATTTTTCATGAAAAATAGTTTTTCTAAAAAGATCGTTCTCGATTTTGTTTTCCGGTGTTTTGTGGATAGTTGGAAAAATAGATTTTCCCTTGTTTAGTAAAACAATAGAAACAATCAAAGTCTTGGTTAAAAATCTTATTCTGGTTGTGATTGAAAAAGATAATGCACAAAACATGAAGATTTTTGTATTCAAATCCTATGAAATAGAGTATATGAGAGAGAGAGAGAGAGAGAGAGAGAGAGAGAGAGAGAGAGAGAGAGAGAGAGAGAGAGAGAGAGAGAGAGAGAGAGGCTTTGTTTATTTGGATGTAAAATATTTTCTTAAAAAATGTTTTGCCCTTCATATAGTTGAAAATGTTTTCTTCTCATAAAGATGGTAAGTCATTTTTTGAACTTGAAAGAGAGAGGTTTTGTTTATTTGGATGTAAAATATTTTCCTAAAAATATTTTACTCTTCATATTGTTGAAAATGTTTTCTTCTTGGAAAGATGGTAAATCATTTTCTGAACTTTGCCTTTGCTGCTTGTCTAATAATTACGTTACTTACCGACCTCCTCCATAGACCCAATTTCATCAACTATGACCTAACCAAATTTTATATGTCATAAATACGAACAGACATCATCTTACAGCTACTAACCAATTATTAATCATACACTCGAAAATAAAAACGAAACTTTTGTTTTGTGCAAAACCATTTTACATGGAACATCTTGTACATCGGAAAAAATTTTACTTTCAAACAAACGGAGCCTAAACGAAGAATATGTGATGAAAAACTAACTTGGCTTATTTAGCCGAAGGGGACCTCCGTAAATTAAACCCCGTTCAACAAAACACAAGGAGACGATGGCTCCAGTTTTTATTTTGTTTTCCTTCAAGATAATAGCATATCAGACTATCAGTAATAAATTGTAGAGAGAGAAAGTCTACCTACGGAGTCGTTTTCAGATTTGAACCTCCCGCAACAAGAAGCCTTTGTCGTTTGATTGAGCCAAAGCAAAGCAAAGCACCATGGGAAGAAGAATCGCTGCTGTTGCTCTGATTTTCGGCCCCAGAACGGCACGTAACTATCGAAAAGGTGACCCATTTGTCGATCATCATGCACTCTTGTTTCATACTACCCAATTTTCTACAAGCCCTAATCCCGCTGATGTCGTTGCAATAACGAACCGGCAGCAACTACCGAAGTTGTTGCTGGAGAAATCTAAAACGGGTTTTGATAAGCTCGACGATGCTCTTTGTTTGTTCCATCAAATGGCCCGATCTCGATCTCCGCCTTCTGTCGTCCTTTTTAATCAGCTGTTAACTACTGTTGCCAAGATGAAGGAATATTCGACAGTCATTTCTCTACATAAGGAAATCCGCCTGCGAGTTGGGCATTCCGATTGATGAATATACGCTGACTATTTTGATCAATTGTTTCTGCCGGTTGAATCGAGTGGATTATGGGTTTGCTATCTTGGGCATCTTTTTCAAATGCGGTTGTACTCCAAACTTGAATACCTTCACCACTGTGATAAATAGGTATGTTCTAGAAGGTAAGACTTCTCAGGCTGTGAATTTGTTCAGAAGGTTGACGAAATATGGAGACATCGAACCTGATGAGATCACATATGGGACAATCATGAAAGGGCTTTGTAAAGTGGGAGACAATGCGATGGCTATACAGTTGCTGAGGAGTATGCAGAAATGAAACTATAGGCCTAATGTTGTGATGTATAACACAATCATCGACAACCTTTGTAAGGACGGGAACATAGATGATGCTTTGAGCCTCTTATCAGAGATGAGAGGGTGGGATATTATGCCTAATGTCGTCACCTATAACTCTTTGGTTGATGGCTTATGCAAATCAGGTCGAGGGAAGGATGCCACAAGAATATTGAGTGACATGACAGAACAAAACATTTTCCCTGATGTTATAACCTTCACTACGGTGGTGGATGCACTTTGCAAGGAGGGAAGGACTGAAGAAGCGGAGGTTATACTCGAGATCATGATCCGAAGAGGTGAGAAACCCAATGTTATCACTTATAATGCACTAATGGACGGATATTGTTTGCAAGGCCAAATGAATAAAGCAAAAGAAGTGTTCAACTCTTTGGTGGATAGGGGCCTTGAGCCTGATATCCTTAGCTATAATATTTTAATCAATGGTTTCTGCAATAAAATGAATGTAGATGAGGCCATGGATCTCTTTAGAGAAATGCCTTGTAAAGGTTTAAAACCTGATACTGGTACATACAACACTTTGTTAAAGGGGCTGTTGCACGCAGGAAGATGTGATGCAGTAGATCATATATTTCATGAGATGAAGTGTAGCGATCAAAATCCTGACATTTTAACGTACTCAATCTTGTTAGACGGATTCTTTAAGAATCAAAAAATTGGCAAGGCGGTAAAGGTGTTTCGTTCAATGCTAGATCAAGGAATAGTTCCTAATAAGTTTATTTATTCTATCATCATTAATGGCATGTGCAAAGCTGGGAAGATTGAAGATGCTCGCAAAGTTTTTAGTGTCTTCTTAGCTAAAGTTTTGAAACCCGATGTTAAGGTTTACACAACAATGATTAGTGGACTTTGTAAGGCGGCTTTGGTAGATGAAGCTGAGGAGTTACTTCTGCAAATGGAGGGAGATGGGTGCCCACCAGATGATATGACTTACAATATTATGGTCCGGGCATTCCTAAAGAGGGGAGACATGCACAATGTTAAGATACTTCTACAAGAAACAATCAACAGGAATTTCAAACCAGATGCATCTACCATGTCCATGATAGTAGATGTACTTCGGGCTGAGGGTGAGGATAGCGATTTTTTTAAAATGATCCAGAGTCTTGTGCCAAGGGAAGATGGTAAAGCTGTGTCCCAAACTTTTAAGGGAATTATTTGAAGTTGTCAGATTATGGATGCTTGTGCAAGTGACATGGAAGGATTTTATGAGATTCTATGTTTTCAACTTTAGGAGCAAGTTTCACCTTTACCATGTCATTTGTCTTGTAATTTTGCTCGAGGTTATACTATGATATCGTGATTTTATATTCTTGTGATGTTGGTTATTTTTATAGATGATGCATTTTTTCCCACTAGAATGTCTTTTCTCTTGGTAAAACTTATGTTAAGTTGTTAAATAATCATCGTAATGGGTAAACACATGGAAAGCTATTCATGCGAAATCACAAATGGCAGTGAAATCTATAATGATGAGCACAAACAAATATGAAAAATTGAATATTTCAGTATTTTAGTTTGGCCGCAATTATTTGTTTAAAGTGTTAGAATACCTTTGTAAATTGGTGGCACTTATTTCTATGAATCTTGACTGATGTTAGGTGTACTTCCGGTAGGTCACTCTTATCTTTCTCCTTCCCGTCTCTATGTTTCATCTACTCTCTAAGGCCATATTGATTGAAATTTCGTAAAGTTTCTCTGGATTTTGCGCTAAAAAAATCTCAAGCAAGCAGAAAAAGGGTCATACCCAGTGCATGAAGCTCCCGCATAAGCGGGTTCTTTGAATGGTTGATGTAAGTAGCATTACACTTGCAAGCAAAGAGGCTGCTTCCGAGAATCAAACCAGTGATCTTCATGGCACAAATGGGGCAGCTTTACTGCTATGCTAGGTCTGCCTTTCATCAAGCAAGCAAAAGAAGTAAGAAAAAGAACCCATTTATTCTGAACTTGTCCCCGTTCATTTTTTTTTCTTCCAGCTCGTTCCCTATCCGTATCTTATTTGTGTGTAGTATCTAGTCTTGACTCAATTGTCTTTAGTTGTCTTTAACCTTCTCTCCTGATTTGGTAAACTAATTTTGGGAATACTTGTTTGGTTGTCATGTATTCCTGATACCGGATGGGAGAACTCAAGAAACTGGTTGAAGAGGGTAATACTGATACATCGGTCTGTCTGAGTTGTGTGCATCAACGATCAGTAGGGCTCATGCAGTTGACCCAGTTACGGCAATACAGTTGGAATGGTCCTTGCGGTCAAGGGAGTGGAGGAAGAAATAGTCCCTACTTGCAGGTGAGGCATATGTTCGGCCAAATTTCAACTTAGGAAGTATTAAGCTATCCAACTGTCTAATTTGCTATCCCATTTGACAATTCAGAGAACTGGGCATTGAGATCATCGCATACTCCCCGTTAGGGTTAGGGTTCTTTGCATCAGGTGCCAAGCTTATTGAAAATCTGGCTACTGAGGATTTTCAAAAGGTTTATGAGTCGAATACATACTTTTGACTTTGACACTCAGATACAGTTTACAGAATGGTAGTTCCTCGTAACGATATTGAATGTTAAAACTTTTCTCGTTCTACAGCTTTAGCTGACTATAATCGACCTTATGAACTGAAAAACTGTTCACTGTTTCCAAACATTTAATTGGTGCTTGTTCGTCAAAGTTAAATAAACGAAACTAAGGTGAACTCTTTCTGTCAGGGACGAGGCCTGTGAATCCATGCGGTTTCCCATTGGACTGGCTGGCTTGGTTCATGAGAAAAGGATTCAAGGGTTCCTTCTGTATGATTGATTTAAGAGTTCTAATTAGGGCTGTCCACAGGCCCGACCCACCCGACCACCCGACCACCCGACCCGACCCGACCGAAAAATGAAGGCAATGGACGGGTCTGATCAACCCGATCGGTCGGATTCGGGTCTATTTTCTCGGATTTTCAAGTTGGTCGGTCGGGTGTCGGATGCACCAGATTATTTCTCGGGTGATCCGATCCGACCGACTGATTTAGTATAAAAACTGAAAAAAACACCCTTAATCCCCAATTTACTCGGTTCCCACTTCCCAGAGGCAGCCCACTCCAGGCACTCCTCACCAAACGATCAAATGGCTTCTCGTCCCTCCACTCCTCCTCCATTTCCCACAATCCAGTTCTCCTCCTCCCAAACGCCCATCACCACACACTCTGCTAGCTTTCCCACCAGTCCTCCGCCGGCTACAGTGGCGTCTCCACCTCGTCCTTAATGACGTTGAGAAGGAGAAGACGAAGAACGAAGGTTTGTACTTTGTAGATCTGTTTTAGACCGAAGGTTTTTAGAAGGAGAAAGAGAACTAAGGTTCGTACTTCGTAGTCGTTCGTCATCCTCTGGGCTGCAATTTTGGAATCAAAAATTTGATTTTCAGTTTTTTTTTTTTTGTAGATCTGTGATTTTTTTTTTTTGGATCAGGTAGATCTGTGATTGTTAATCGTGATTTTGTAATATTTTGTTGTGAATCATGATTATGATTTGGTCTGAGACTCTCAGTGGTCTGTGATTGCAAACTGCAAAGTTTCCATTTTTTTTTTCTTGCTGGCTGAAGAAGGGAATTGTTGTTCGGGTGGATTTGGTTGAAGAATGCAAATGCAATTACACTCTGGAAATGTTTGGGCGTTTGGCCCAACCGACGAACCCGACCGAACCCGACCAAATCCACCCGACAAGGATTCGGTCGGAGCCCGACTATAAGCTTCGGTCGGTTTCGGGTGAGGATTTCAATAATCCGACAAAAGTCGGGTCGGGTCCAACCCGACCCGAACCCGACCAAACCCGACCCGTGGACAGCCCTAGTTCTAATGCTGCATCAAGTCTTTTATTGTGTGCAGTCTCTGCCAAGGTTTCAACCGGAGAATGTGGAGCATAACGAGACTATGTTTGAGATTGTTAATGAAATGGCAGCAAAAAAGGGCTGCACCCCGGGGCAAATAGCCTTGGGATGGGTTCATCACCAAGGGAACGACGTGTGCCCTATTCCCGGCTGCATCAAGATCGAAAACTTTGATCAGAACGTTGGTGCTTTGTCGGTAAAACTAATGCCTGAAGACATGGCTGAGCTCGAATCCATTGCAGATGCAGTTGAGGGAGGTAGAGATGGAGGTGTGGTCCCTACGTGGAAGAACTCGGAGACTCGACCCTTATCATCGTGGATGGCCGAGTGAGCTCATGCCTCTTTTTTTTTTAAACTTATTTTGGATCTGTAAAGGAACTTTTGGTTTGTGATTGTGCTTCTGGTGTGCTTGAATTCTGTGTGAACATTTTTGACTGTGATGCATGGGATGGATTCGTATAGAGCACTGTTTTTCACTTGTGTTTGAAGAAGTTATAGATTACTGGATGAGAGCCCAAGAGTGTGGTGATGTTAATAGAGTATGTTGGAAGTCAGAAACGGGTTTTTGAGGACCATTCTTGCCAGTAATGGTGTTCCGGGGCGTTTCCGGTTCTGAAACACTAGAATGGACCAAAATTTGTGTCCGTTTGATTAGAACTTGTTCAAGATCAATTTGTTACGTAAAAAAATCAAGTTTGAACAGATTTTTTTATGCCCGTCAAGTTTTCTCCTCAAGCTTGAAGAAGCAAAACAATTTTGCTTGTTCGGTATGAGAAATTGGCTCGCCTCGTAAACAAATTGGTCTCATTCCACTAAAGTTCTTATTTTTCAAGTATTTATTTATCGTTTTATAAGATAATTCATTCTCTCACAATACATCACATTTAATTTAAAAAATAAGTATTCCCTACTTTTCCTAACGTATTCCTTCATTAATTATAGATCTTTAATTTTTTCTGAAATTCGAACTTCCAAATTTTCCCTCTCTTATCTTAGACGAACTGTTTTTTTTTTTGGGCAAACTTTTTCTTGGGCAATCTTTTTTATTCAAACTTGCCCGATTCAGACAATCGCCGTAACTCCCCTCGTCCTTGTTCCAGCTATTTGCCACATGTCACCATTGACACATATTTCCTCGACAGAAAAAGATTTGCTAAAATATGGTGTAACTGTGCCCGCCTGCCTGAAGCTCGGGCTGTCTTAACTCGTATGTATTCGTCTAAAAAAAATTATAAAGTGCTCCTCAAGCACCATCACCTGATTCACCATCCTCACCATTCCGAATATATTCATATGTTTTTAGAGAAGTGCTAGCCGTACCGACCAATTTCATACCGAAACCGTACTGACGGCCCCTCTGGGCTGTCTCCGGCCACCGGACGGCCGATCCGAGCCGTTCAAAAATTCTAAAAAAAAAAACCAAGGGGCTTTGCGTGAGAATAAACTTCATCCGATTTGTGTAAGGTGGTTAGATCGAGTACCATATTTTTTGCGTATACATATATACACGAGTATACACGAAAAATAGGGTACTCGATCTAACCACCCTACACACATCGGATGCCGTTTATTCTCGCGTAGGGCCCCTCGGTTTTTTTTTTAGAATTTTTGAACGGCTCAGATCGGCCGTCCAGAGACCGGAGACAGCCCGGAGTGGCCGTCGGTACGGTTTCGGTATGAAATTGGTCGGTACGGCTAGGATTTCTGTTCTCATAATCCTTTAATAATGCCTTTCTTTTGCTCGCTCTTAATCATTGTCATGCGCTTTTACTCTCAATCAATCCGATCACAAATTGTTTCAGGATTTTTGGAATAATTTTTTTCGGAATCGGAGATGCTGACAGCAGTGCTGAACGGACGATCCGGCCGTTTATCTCGGCACGGACGTCTTGGATATAATTCAAACGCATAAAAATCTGAACCGTCCGTTGCTTGAATTAAGATTCGAGCAATTGATTGCCGAGATAAATGGACGGAACCAATTGGCGGCTCAGCACCGCTGTCAAGCACGGCCACGTGTCAATTTTTTTTGATCAGCCAGAAAAACAGATATTATGTATATAAGAAAACAGTACAATAAAGACAGACACTATCGGTCCGAAAATACAAAAAATAACAAATAAAAACAAAAAACAACAGAACAAACAGAAAAGCCCGCGAGGAATCAAAACGCCTGAGTCGGACCCATCGATCACACTCGTGAAGATGGGTGGAGTGGTCAAAGCCAGTTGAGCACATGCCCGCCGCAAGAATCCAGGCCGAAGCCCATGCCAAACGCCGCCACCATCGCCGCTGTTGAGCTGGTTCCAAAGACTCAGATCTAGAACCCAGATCTAAACCCCGACATCCAAATATAACGGGGAGAGGGGAGTACTCCCTTCAAAAGAAGGAATCTCACTTTACTTACAACCATGGAAGCTGGAGAAGGGACGAGAAGAGAGGAGAGGCGAGAGAGAGCTGTGGCAGAAAAGGAGGACGGAGGGGTGAGGGAAAAGGAAGAGATCAGAGACCACAGGGGGAAGGAGGAAGGGGAAAAGAAGGGGGGGGGGGGGGGGGGCGGGGGCGCGGTGGGGTGAGGGGGCGGAACCCACCTGCCCCAACTCTCTCTCTCTAACTCTCTCTGGAACTCTCCGCTTATTGTTGGCCACGTGTCAATTAGGTCCTACCAAACGTAGGCGCTGACGTTGCGAGTTTGGTGAACGATTGGTCCTGTCTGCCACTCTTGACTTCACTCCTAACCTCTCCCCACGCTCCTCTGAAACTAGCCAACCCATGTTCACACAGAGAGAGAGAGAGAGAGAGATGGCTAGAGTGGGGAGAATGAAGCTGGGTTCACAAGGTCTAGAGGTTTCAGCACAGGGACTGGGCTGTATGGGCATGTCCTCCGCCTACGGCCCACCGAAGCCCGACGAAGACATGATCAAACTCATCCACCACGCCATAGACTCCGGCGTCACTTTCCTCGACACCTCCGACATCTACGGCCCCCACACCAACGAAGTCCTCCTCGGCAAGGTTTGCTTTCTTTCTTTGTTTTTTCCTTTAGCGGTTTGGTGGTTAGTAAGCCCTTTGAGGTTTGGTGGGAACAAATAAGTGTTCCAATTTGGGATCCGTTTGGATAAACCAAGGGATTTGATATTGTTAATGAATCAGTCGGGATAGCTCGAGCTTAGGTTTGATAGTTTAATACGGATTGTTGTGAAATCGGCCAAATCAACAAACACTCGACGTGAAGAACAATTAAGAAACGTAAGACCACAAAGATTTTTACGGGGTTTCGTAACTTTGTAGTTGAGTACATTTACGGCTCACACCAGCTTCCACTATGTATGGGATGAAGAATGGAGAGTCCAATATAGCAAGTATTTATAACCCAGCGTTTCCATCATCAAGTCACAGTAATACCCCTGTCTAGGTTTCGGGGGCGCTGCCCTCAAGCCCCTGCCGTGGGTCACCAAATAGTTACCAAAGCGCAAATTAGACTGAATTAGGCTTCACAAACCCAACCGGTGTTTCAATATGGAGTTTGAGATGTCTATTGTGATTTGTGATGGATTGAAATAACCATTTAATACGAGCGATTTGTAATCCTTCCGGTGAAGGGATTTGACATTATTATTCAATGAGAATAGCCCTATATTAGTTTTGATAGTGTTTTTTTGTTAGACGATGGGATGTTAGGAGTTAGTTGTTAGAGGTTACAAAAGGTGTCGAGCACTTCCTCTATGAGGATCTGCACTCATGACCTCTCCCTTAGGTTTGATAGGGGTTTGAATGTTGAGTTTGAGAGCTCTATTGTGATGGATTTGAAATAACTATTTAATAGGAGTGACTTGAAATCCTTCAGGGTATAGATTGTGGTTATACAATCGCTTGCATCTGTTCTACTTCCAAGACCGATTCATCTCCTGCTTTAATTTAACAAGCCACTACAACTATACCTCTTATATTTTCATCAATTTTCTAGATTTGAAATCCATAGCTATCTAAACGTACCCTTTCTTGTGTTGAGCAGGCGCTGAAGGGAGGGGTGAGAGAGAAAGTTGAATTGGCGACCAAGTTTGGGATAAGCTTTGCCGATGGAAAGATAGAGGTGCGCGGCGACCCGGCCTACGTTCGGGCTGCTTGTGAAGCTAGTTTGAAGCGGCTTGATATTGATTGCATCGATCTTTATTATCAGCATCGGATTGACATCCGTGTTCCCATTGAAATCACGGTTTGAACCCCTTTGCCTCCTTCTCCGATATGTATAATTGAGGTTAATATTGTGTGTTTGTGCTTGTTGCGTATGAGATGGTGATGCTTGTTGCGTATGAGATGGTGTTCCATTTCATTTCTAGTGGGGACTTTTGAGTTGAGATGAAATGAGAAGGAAAGGAAACATTTGTGGAATTACTCCCGCCAGAGTTTATATATGTAGTTAAGTTTTTAAAGAAGCTGTTTCTTAAACCAAACATTAGTATCTACTATGCTTGTGGCATTTGTGTAAAAGACTAAGATTGGATGCAAAAACTCGCTTTCCTTGAGTGTTTTTTATTTGAGCTGTTGATGGGGCACCATGATTCTGGGATTTTTCCCCTTGCATATTTGTTTTGAGTTCAGATTCTTAAAGACATTCAAGTGGCACCGGACATCTTTTTGTACTAGGAACATGCTTTCGTGACGATTTCCCTGATGCATCTTTACGAATTGATATATGATAGTTGTTTTCACGAACCTTTCCAATTTGAACTGTTCAAAGTATGATCTGTTTCTTGTATTCAACGTAATAAAAACAAAAACGTACCATTGCAAAAATTAGGTCAAGCAAGAGCTTAGCTTGCAAGGCCATTATTTTTACTCTTTCAAAGGATGATGCTGATTGTGGAGCTGAAGTTAACAATTCCTCTTGTATTTTGTGAACTCTAATTACAGGAGGATGTTGATCCATTAAGTAGATTGTAAATAGTGGGTTCATTTGCTTGTCATTGAGTTGAGTTGATATGCTTGTATTTTTAAGATGATCGATTTAGATTAATGCTTGTCATTGGATTGAGTTGATATGCTTGAAGTTCTGTGCCTGTCATCCATAACCTCTGTACTTAATGAATGTTATGCCTAATGACACTCTAACATCAGAGAACTATCTGTACTGCAAATAATGTGCACCCTATGTCAACCCAATGATGGACTCCTTATTCTTTGATTGTACTGACATTATGCTGTGGTTGAGTTGCATGACAAACTTGTTCCTACTTTCTTTACTCTCAGATATACATGTTTTTGCATGTGCCCACAATAATCTCATCTCTCTCTATTTTTATTTTATTTCCAACAAGCTTTTCGCAAGCATTCCTAATCTCTTTGCTTCATTGACCAGATGGGAGAACTGAAAAAGCTGGTTGAAGAGGGTAAAATAAAGTTCATTGGTCTATCTGAGGCCTCTCCTGTGGCAATAAGAAGGGCTCATGCTGTTCACCCAATTACAGCGATACAGTTGGAATGGTCGTTATGGTCAAGAGATGTGGAGGAAGAAATAGTTCCTACTTGCCGGTGAAGCTTCTATTCTGCTAAATAACATTCATGGGAGTAATAAGAAAATCAAATAACTAATTTCTTCCCCCTTTGTGACTATTCAGAGAACTTGGCATTGGGATTGTCGCATACAGTCCGTTGGGAAGAGGATTCTTTTCATCAGGTCCCAAGATGGCTGAAAATTTGGCAACTGACGATTTTCGAAAGGTTTGCGCTTAGGACACATACTTTTTTTACATTGAGATTGACATACAGGGCTAGGAGTCATAATATCGTCATAGTGTTATCGACTGTCCAGAACTTCATCTCTTTGCAAACTTGAGCTGTTAAAATGATCTTATGAGCTGATGATTGACCACATAGTTTACAGTCATTTTGTCCTTGATTTGTGACTTTTGTCTCGTCGTTTTGAAGTATAGTTTTACTTTTGTTTTAAAGATTGCATAAAGTCAGCACACTTATCAAGGAAATGTTTCATTTTTGTTTTGAACCACATGCTGGTTAAAATTTTTACCATGAGCTTTCTCACCAGTGTTCATCTTAGAAGTCAAAAAAAGATGTGGAAACAGATGTATCTGCCTTTTCTCTTGCAATATATCTCAAATCCTTCAAAACAGTGAGAATGACGTGGTCCTTCCACAAACAGTGATCTGCCCTAGGAGTAGTAGCACAATGATGGGTATCATTCTAGAATACACTGTAATAAGACTTCCCCTTTTTTCTGGTAATCCCAAATTTATCGAGGAACAAACAATGCGAAGAACAAGAAGGGCATATACCCTCCAAATTATAATATATGCTAACCATTGAAAGAGGGATTTGCCAAGAGTGGCATAGAGCTAGGTTGATTGGTGAAGGCTTTACAGAAGAGAATTGAGAACCTTTGATCCTTACATCAAACCTAATCTTGTGAACTACATTTGAAGTTGGCCTTTGAAGGCTTACCCTTTGTTCTTTCCTTGGCAGAGAGATGGAGAGAGGGGAGGAATGAAAACCGCTGTATAATGATCTGATGGGAGTTTCAATATACATAGACACCTGAAGATAACTTTTCGTAGTTGCTCTCAACTGTGTTATCTTGGATTTGATCTTACATTGAATGGGTCATGACTCATGGGTCTTGCCAGTTGCCACCATGGGGCCCCACATTTGCATGTTTTGCTAACTACTTGCCTCCTCTAGGTATCTGTTTGTAGAAGGTTGATTATAGGTTAATTATAGACACTTACCTGCAGTTTTTGTCCTTTCATTTTAAGAAAATAGATTTTCTGTCAGTAATGGTTTTAGCGCCATAAGATACGTCATTGCCATCTCACATGTGTATGACAGTATGAGACCCTTTTCCTTAGAAGTGGCTAGCTCTATTTCCAACTACCTCACAAAATCATGCGCATAAGCATACCATGTTGAAAACAAAATCTTTTGGATAGTTACCTTTCATCCTCCTGCATCATGACTAGAAACATGTATTTGTTTTGTCGCCTGTTTAGATCCTGTATATTGTGTGATAGATCCTTCTCGATGCTGGGTTTAGTGTTCTGTTGCTGAACTATGTTTGTTGATTACAGGATCTACCGAGGTTCCAACCTGAGAATCTAGAGCATAACAAGACCATGTTTGAACGGGTTAATGAAATGGCAGCAAAGAAAGGGTGCACCCCCGGCCAACTAGCACTAGCATGGGTTCATCACCAAGGGAACGATGTGTGCCCGATTCCTGGCACTACCAAGGTGGAAAACTTCAATCAGAACATTGGAGCATTGTCGGTAAAACTAACCCCTGAAGATATGGCTGAACTCGAGTCCATTGCCTCGGCCGATGCAGTTAAGGGTGATAGATATGGAAGCTCGATGGCTACTTGGATGAATTCAGACACTCCACCCTTGTCCTCATGGAAAGCTGAATAAATACGTAATACCTATGAAGAACAACGGCTGAACTCAACGAACATACACTTTTTGGAATGGTTGAGATTGCTTTGCTCCAGCAGTTGTGTCGCTAGTTGCCTTTAGGCACGGTTTATAGCTAGTTAAATGTATGATATTCGAATAAATCCATAACCTCTGAAGATATGGGTGCTAGCTGTGTCAGTTGGAGTTGTAAGAGAACTTAGTTGTGTTTTCGTCCTGAAAGTGTCTGTTTGAAATCTGAGCTTGGTTTTGTGCGGAAACTGTGTTTGGGGTGTTGTGAATGCAATATTTAATAAAAAAAAATGTATTTTCCTTATGTATGAAGCTGAGTGGTAAGCGTAAAATGTGACTTTTATTCGGCATAATTTTTCAACATATCCTGTAAAAGGTTAGTAGTAGTTCATTTGGATATTGACAAGTACTTGACCAATTCGTTCAATTTTAGTTTGAAATTCGCAGTCAAGAATCTTAAACCAAAAATTGAAAAAATTAATCAATCACTTATCGATATCCGGATGAACTAATTTTTTTAAGGGCACATCAAAAAATTCATCTGAGCAAAATAAATATCTCAATTTTCTTTTGGTAAGAAAAAATAAATAAAATTTGTGGTAAGGAATAAAAGAAAAAGTTTTGAGGAAACCTGAGATGGGCCTCACAAAGAATCGATACACAATATGTACATTTCCATCGGTACCCGTAGTTGGCCGGATTCCTTGCCTGCTTCAGAACATTTTGTCCACTTGAATCTGTACATGCAGGACATTATGTGACTTTGGCCAATATACATGCTACGGCAGGAAGATGGGATGATGCTATACGAGTGAGAAAGCTAATATTGGAGAGTAGAGGATTAAATATCCATTTTTGAGCCAAGTTTGTAATGTTTTGGTGATAACTAACCAACGCGAATGGGTTGTCGCAGTGGTTAATTATTGACTTGTCTCGGCGGGGCTTACCACCCCAAAATTGCAAGGTCAATTTCCCTTGACCTTGATTTGTTCTTGAGGCCACATCCCCTTATCAACTAATTAAATTTCGCAATTTGAACTTTATTCTCAATCAAAGTAGCTCACATCTTCCATAGCATTTTTGTCCTTTTTTAAACCAAACAAAAGACTTGTTTGGTTAAATAAGCTTATTGGCTTATTTATTTATTTTTGTCTTTATTCAATTATTTGTTGCATTTGTTAATTTTGTGTCTCGACAAGAGACGAAGCTGTATTTTCGGCTTTTTTCGTCTTTATTAAAAAAAATTGAGTTTCGATCATAATTTTTCATCCTTTTGATTTCTCTAGTCGAGACAAACCAATAATCTACAAAAATTTGAAGAAAAACTAACAAATGCACACAAAAATTGAATAAACACAAAACAATAAGTCAAAGAATTTATTATGCCAAACTTGTCAATTATGTTAACATTAACTTAGGGCCATTTTGGCCTTAATAATGCCGGTTTATTTTTTCTACATCTCTATTCAAATTTTTTCACATTTCTTACTTTTGCTTCAATCTTTTGTGGATTATCTGTTCATAGTGATGATAAGAATCTAAAAAAATAAATAATTATTATCAAAACTCATAAAAACTTCACTGAAGACGGAAATAATCCAAAACAAGTACGCTTTTTTAGATTATTTTCTCATTATTCAAAATTTGGTTCATAATTTGTTATGTTTTAGATTCCTTTAATCAAGATGAACAAATAACTCACAAAAACAATTGATGCAAAACTAGCAAATGCAAAGTATTGAATAAGGACAAATAACGGTTTTTTATGAGGCCAAACCGGCCCTTATTAGTGAACACATTTTTTAAATAAAGTTTTTTTTTTAAAAAAAAGGTCGAAAGCGTAAGAAGGAAAGGGTGGCTTTTAGAAACGCTTCTCCACAAAACTGGGCAAGAGTTTCAGTAAGAAGCGTGTTTGTGTTTCATGCGTTTAAAACATTGCGCCCATGAAGCAAAAGTTCGCGTCCATACCGACAAAGTTTGCGGCCATGAGCAAAAGTTGGTGGCCAGACTTAAACAAGCGTGTTTGCATTTCATGCTTTCCTATGAATAAGGGCACGAATTATCATTCCTGAGTTGAGTTCATATGCTGGAATTTTATACCTGTCATACCTGTTCGAAAGGTGGCTTTCTTTGGTACCACCGAACCGCAGCCTCTTGAGTCTGACTTAGAGTGTTTATGCTTTTACAGCAGAGAAGTATGTGCATGTACTGGAAATTATGTGCACTCTATCTCAGTTTAATGATGTACTCGAAATTCTTTGATCGTACCATTATGCTTTTTTTTTTGGGCAAGTAATTATTTTTTTTGGGGGTAAGTATCGTACCATTATGCTGCGGTCAAGTTGCACAACAATCTTGTTCCTCATTGCATTTGTTCACGATTAGATTTTTTTCTTGGTAAGTATCGACAATTAGTTTCTTTGCCTTTTCCTTTGATTTATTACAGAACAAGATCGCAAGTGTTACTAAGTAGTTTTGCTTCATGCACCAGAAGGGAGAATTGAAGAAACTGGTTGAAGAGGGAAAAATAAAGTACATTGGTCTATCTGAGGCCTCTGCTGCGACAATCAGAAGGGCTCATGCTGTTCATCCAACTACAGCAATACAGTTGGAATGGTCCTTATGGTCAAGAGATTTGGAAGAAGAAATAGTTCCTACTTGCCGGTAGGGCATCTATTTTGCTATATGGCATTTTAGGGAAAACCAAAATCTAATTTCGTCTCCGTTTGTGACTATTCAGAGGTCGAACTTGGCATTGGGATTGTTGGATACAGTCCGTTGGGAAGAGGATTCTTTTCATCAGGTCCCAAGATTGTTGAAAATACTCCACACGATGACTACCGAAAGGTATGTGCATATGACACGCCTGCTTGTTTACATTGAGATTGACATACATGGCTAGGCAGTCATAATGTAATCATAATGCTACTTGTGATCGTCGACAACACACTGTCATCTCTTTGCACACTTTATCTGATAAAATAACCTTAGAAGCTGGAACTTGACCTTATCGTTTGAATTCATTTTGTCATTGAATTGCCATACAGAATATATGAACTTGAGGTGGACACTACTTTGACATCTTATGGACACTACTTTGACTCTCCTTACTCAGGCAGGTATGCCTGCCCAATTTTGGTTAGAAGCCTTAATTACTACTGTTTTCCTGGCCAACAGGCTACCTCATACTTCTTTAAAGTTTCAAGTTCCTTTTGTTCTTCTTTTTCATACCAAACCAGATTATCATGCTCTTAAACCTTTTGGTTGTGCTTGTTTTCCATGGTTAAAACCTTATCACTCTCACAAATTAGTTCCCAAATCTACTCCTTGTGTTTTCTTACGGTATTGTACCACTTCAAAAGGGTACAGATGTTTTGATCCTGTGTCTAACAGGGTTTACATATCGAGGCATGTTAGATTTCTTCAATCAGATTTTCCTTACACTTCTCTTGTCACCAAATCTGTGTCTATTGATTGTACTGCACCAACTCTTACTACCTTTTCTGTTCCACTTACTAGATTTGATGATATTGTGGTTTCTGTCTCCTCTTCTCTACCTGTTACCCCTGCACATGTTTCTTCTGTTCCACCTACATGCAGTTCCTATTCTTTAACAGATTTTCCAGTTTCTGTTTCTTCTATTCCTATTTATGTTCCTCTTTCTAGTTCTCCTGTTTGTTCTCCAGAGTCTACTAATCCTGCTCCTTCCAATTCAACTGTTCCTATTCCTTCACTTCCTGTTTCTCATTCCACAGTTCCTCCACCTCATTCTATGACCACCAGATCTAAGAATGGCATTTATAAACCTAAACATCCCTTAACTCTTCTTGCTTCCGTCCCCTCTTTTTCTGCTTTGTCATCCAGTCTCCCTATCTCTGAACCTTCTCATTATTCTCAAGCTATTTCTAATCATGTTTGGCAAAAGGCAATGGCAGAGGAATATGAGGCATTGGTAAAACAAGGCACTTGGGTTCTAGTTCCTCCTCCTCCTCATGGCAACATTATAGGCTATCAATGGATCTATAAAATAAAGAAACACTCTGATGGTTCTGTAGCTTGGTACAAGGCTCGCCTAGTGGCCAATGGTAATCAACAAGCGGAAGGGTTGGATTTTCTCGAGACCTTTAGTCTAGTAATCAAACAACCTACACTGAGAGTTGTTCTTAGTCTTGCTGTTCATTCTAATTGGCCTCTTAGGCAATTAGATGTCTCTAATGCATTTTTGCATGGAGTTATTCATGAAGATGTCTATATGAAGCAACCTTTGGGCTATAAAGATCCTGCACATCCAGACTACGTGTGTAAGCTCACCAAAGCTCTTTATGGTCTTAGACAAGCTCCACGCGCTTGGTATGCCATGTTCTCCAGATATCTTCTTCAGCTTGGTTTTATATCTAGCAAAGCTGATACTTCTCTTTTTGTACATAAGCAAGGCTCATTGCTTACTTTAGTACTCATATATGTAGATGACATTGTCATTACTGGAAGCACTTCTGCATTTATATCTGATCTGATTCAGTTACTTGGTCAGAAATTTGTTATGAAGGATCTGGGCCGTTTGAATTACTTTTTAGGCGTCGAAGTGCTGTCTTCTAGTTCTGGTTTATTACTTTCCCAGACAAAGTATGCTACTGATCTCTTAGTCAAAGCTGGAATGACTGATTGTAAGCCTAGTGCCTCTCCATCTTCCGTGAAACCTTGGATACCTTCTTCCAATCCTCCATTCTTAGATGTCTCTTTATACAGAACCATTGTGGGATCCTTGCAATACCTCACTCTGACAAGGCCCAAGCTTGCTCATTCAGTTAATGTGGCTTGTCAACATATGCATTCCCCTCAGTTGAGTGATTTTATGGCAGTTAAGCGAATTCTCAGATATGTCAAGGGGTCTTTATCTCAGGGTCTTAATTTCATTCCACGACCATTATCTTTAACTGCATTTGCTGATGCCGATTGGGCTGGAGATCCAGTTGATCGACGGTCCACAACAGGTTTTGCTATTTTTATGGGTCATAACTTAGTCTCTTGGTGTGCTAAGAAACAGCACACCATGGCTCGGTCTTCCACAGAATCCGAGTATCGGGCTATGGCTCAAACGGCTACTGATTTAGTTTGGTTTCAGCAGCTTTTTCAAGAACTGGGTCTACCATCTTCTCTTCCTCATATATTGTGGGCTAATAACAAATCCGCCATTGCCCTTGCATCTAATCCTGTTTTTCACGTTCGTACCAAACATATTGAAATTGATTACCATTTTATTCGAGAACAAGTGTTGAGTAACCAGGTTGTCTTGCATCATATCAGTTCTGAGGCTCAAATTGCTGACATATTCACTAAAGCTTTGTCTGTTTCCAGGTTTCAACAACTTAAGTCCAAACTCATGGTCTCTGAACCTCCCATTCGTTTGCGGGGGAGTGTAAAGGATTCAGTGCACCTAGCTACACCAGATTGCAGCTCAAAGCCAGCTATTAGTTTGTTGCCAGCTGTTAGTTAGTTTGGGTTTTAGTTAGTGCTTTGTGCTAATCTCGTTTCAGGGATATAAAAGCTCAGTTGAGCCTTGTGATCAACATAATAAGAAATACAGAACATCTTTCCCTTTTCTCTTTCTCTCTCTAGGGTTTACTTTCTCTTTCTCGTTCTTGTTTCATCTCTCTGATTCTTGATGCAATTACAAAGTATTCATCAATTCTTTAAATTGGTTTCGAGATGGATATAAAGTTTCCACATGGTATCAAAGCGGGACCTGTTGCACCCCACATTTTAAAAATTAACAATCTGTACCTCACAATAACAGACCAGTAAAAAGGCTGCACGATGATAGGACCCAAAAATGGCCACACGTGATAGACCTCAAATGCGGCTGCACGTGAGGGGGGATGTTAAGGAAATAGAATCCCACATTGCTTGAAAGTGGAATAGGTGATCACTTAATAACATCTGGCACCTCTCCATTCATTGCCAATTGGTTTTGAGATGGATATAAAGTTTCCACATGAACATTGGCATGTCCTGAAAATTAAAAAAGAAATGCATTTCAGTGTTCAGAACCATAGTTGTGTTTTTTCTGTTTTTCTTTTTCTTGTCTTTTTGCCGATCCACACGAGGGGATGAAGGAAGGGAAGTTCATGTTCTTCCCACAGACATGTCTACTGGTCTCATGTATTTGTGTCCGACATGTGTCTGACATGGACACGATGCGATACTTTCTGGACATGTGTCAAACATGCCTCAAAGTGTGTCCTATTTTTTTTTACTGGGACACAATGTGGATAATTTAAGAACACACTGGGAGGTTAAAATGCAAGCTATAAAACTTGGTCCGGAATCAAAATTTTCATTGATATTTAGTTCTTGAATACTTATGTAGTGACAGTCAATTTGTATTTTCACAATGTTAATACTACTTCTGTGTGTCCGTGTCCGTGTCCCAAGTGTGTCTAACTGTCTATGCCCTAAATCCTACTTATAAATATATTTCCAGAGTTTTTCCATTTGCCCAAAAAAATCCCCTCTTCTCATAGTCATATGTCCAATCATACTACTCTCTCACATCTCCTTGTTTTCTTTCTCTGGTCACTTATGTGCAACCACCACATACAACCGTCGCGGTCTTAGTTGTGACTCCACCACTCTGTGTGACTCGATCATATGCGCTTTATCAAATTTCTTGCCCCGTCCCTGGGTGGAAGGATTATACTCATGTCCAATTGCTCAACGTAAATACATATACCAAAATATATGTCAAGCAGTTATTTACGCTTACATAAAAATATATATGTAGATTAATCTGCAGTCAAATAAAGTGCTCCGAACACCTGATCATTGAAAAAAACTATGTAGTGAAAGTACCAGATATATCTGAACATACCTTTCGCACATCATCGGTAGACAGGGCATCGACCATCTTGGCACCCGAAGATAAGAATCCCCTGCCAAGAGGACTATATGCAACAATCCCAATTCTTAGTTCTCTGATTATAACAGCGAGAACAAATCAGGGGAAAATTTTACGATTTTGGACTTTATTTTAGGCATGAAAATAGGTAAATGAACCCACTGGCAGGTAGGAATTATTTCTTCTTCCACATCTCTTGTCCACAAGGACCACTCCAGCAGAACCGCAGTTATGGGATGAACAGCATGTGCTCTCCTGATTGTTGAAGCAGAGGCCTCAGACAGTCCTATATACTTGATTTTTACCCTCTTCAACCAGTTTCTTCAATTCTCCCATCTGGAAAAATATGTCACAGAAAGATAAGCAAATGCGCGATGAAGCTCCGATCTAGAAAATTTCGGATGAACCTTTGTAAATAAATATTAGAGCGATGCCTCGGTGCGACATTATAAAATTCAGGAATGCAGTGGCGATAGCGATTGTGAAACAACTCGTGAGTTTTAAAGCATTGTGCAGATTGTATTTGATATATAAATAGGAACAATTTATTGATGCACTATTTTGTGGGAGCGCGCGAAGTTGAGAAATACGTTCAATGCGTTTGATAGTTTTCCCAATAGCAAAGAATTATAGTTGAGCGATGCCGTGTTGGTATTTTTGTGGAGTTTAAATTAGAACTACTATAGCAAGCCTTAAAAAGTGGGGTGAGTTATTATTGATAATAGAGGATGTTTGTAGACTACGAATTATTAGATTCACATAGAAAGCATCATGCTTGCAATGAAGTTACAACAAACATAGTAACCTTTTCATCCAATAGCCCAAAGGCCCCAAAGTGATTCATCGATGGTTCTATTAATCAATTGACTAACCAATTGCAGTATGTTACACTACTCAATACAATAGCAAATAATAGAGCTCAAATTCAAAAGGAATTTTGGCTAAACCTTGTGAGCAGAATGAGTTATTAGAACCACACTATACTCCTCCTAATCACAACCAAACGTAGTAGCAATGGCATGCAAGTAATTGCCAGTATAAAAGCAAACACGAATGATATACCAATGCAAAATATAATAAATGTAACTTCATGTCTATTTGCTTATACAGTAATGGTCTCTGATATTTTATTTTATTGTGATGATGAAATAGTCTCTTTTCCAACTGCGGAATCTTCTTTTGTAAATCTGTCTAATCCCTCTTGGTTTTTTGTTTTTTGTAAATCCAAAGGGAACTACAGCTCCGGTGTTCCTTGGTGTCACTTCTGAAAACTATGAGCCCAAAAAAATAAAAAAGAGTGTAGTTATAAAAGTTGGAGCGTGATAAATCAATTACCAAAAGGATAATGTGGGGTGCCTAACACCATCTCCATGTTTCAGTGCAACAAATTTCATCCCTGTAAATTTGGCATTAACTACACATGTACCACATATGTATGTCTAAAAGATATGTGTGCAGATTGCAATTTTTGATCTTCACTGACTGCAATATCTCTGATTAGGCTAGCACATGTTGGCAAAGACACATGGCAAAGACGGTGAAATTACCACAAAAACCTCCGTAAACGGACAACAAAACAAAGAACAAAACGGCAATACGGGCCACAAAGGAAAAACAATGAAAGTCCAAAAATCCACTAATGTAATTTGAAAAATCGTTTGCACAGAGCAAGTGCAAAAGCTATGGCTTGTCATCAATTAACCTACTTAAACGCAAGATCGTGCTTTAAAGGGATATTTCGGCCAAATCAAGACTAAATGGCTTTGTCGCTTACATTGGCCATAATTTCAACTGCCCTACTCTTTTTGATTCTAAGCGGATCAACTCTATTCAAATGTATCACTTTCATTCATTTCATAAGAAAGAATCACCTGCTTGCATACGGCTCCACAAATCTCCCTCCATTTCTGTCTCAAGCCGAGAGGTTTCCCTTTCATTTTTTAGGTCAACAATTTCATTACACTCATTCATAAAATTTAAGTAAGGGTAACGCTATAAAGTTTTATTGATCGGCGACCACATTTCAATATCTTTTTTCATACAACGTATGAAATCAATCTCATGTTCTTTCAGCTTCTCAAATGAGCCCTTTCAATAGCTATTGACTGAAACATTTAATTTGTCGCTACCAAGGCCACCATGAATAGTTGAACACTCTTCATTAACAACAACGTTTCTCTTTCCCTCTTGTTCACATTGAGGTCATGAGTTCACCTTCATTTTACACTTCATCTCTACATTAAAACACCAACACAAATACAACGCAAAGTCACAATAGCAACTAACCACTACAATAAAAATTGAGCATTCTAAGCAAGCACTTGTATCACTGCTACACAACCCACACAAAATATAGTCGCATGATGCTAACCACTCTACTTCAATATTTGAAGAACATGGTGTTTTTCTAAGTAAGGAATTTATTTTATTCTCTAATGCTCCAACAACATTGTAGTTTCATCCGATATCAAATAAAGGCTCATGTAAACCTTCGAAAGTGTATTGCATGCGTGTTTTTTGGGTTTTGGGATTTTTTTGGGTTTTTCGCTCTCGTGCTTTACATTAGTTGTATTATTTAATTGAGTTTTTGTCCTCCATTTTTTCGGTTGGTTTGCAGAGATGGTGGAGAAAAACCAATGCTAAGCATTCCCATTGTAATAAGCAAATGGATGTGGATAAACAAACTTAACAACAATACTCAAAAAATACCACATATTGTAATAAGCAAAGCTACAAGTCTTTTAGCAAATAACTAAATTTCACCCATTTCATAACTAAACTTAACAACTTTTACCAATAACCAAAACTCAATAACTCAAAAACACCCCACATTAAAATCGTCTTATCGAGATGAATAATTTGGTGTGCTTGGGTGTGTGATTGGAATTTGTTTGCGGTTGGACATATGTGTATTGTGTATTGTGGGGATTTTTTTGGGTTAGGGATGTAAAAATAATCAATGTGAAGATAAAGATTATTAAGTTTGATTATGAACTAAATGAATAATTAAATGCTGACGTGACACATTTTGATTATTGGTTTTGATTATTCCCATTGCGAATGCTCTAAGGAAATTACTCTCCCTCCTTCGTTGTATGTTTCTATAATAGGATTTATTCAAGTCTCTTTTAAACACAAGGCAAAATCCTTGTTGTTCTTTTGGAATGTTTGCACAAGAAAACAACACTACAAAAATTGAATGCTTATCTTGGAGACTACCATTATTTGATAATTTAATGTACAATAAAATGGCAAGGTCAAATAACACTGCCTCTCAATTGTTCTTCCCCCTGTATCATACAGGATCATAAGATATATAACCTAATCATATTTTAGAATTATCTTATATCCATCTCTTTCAAAGCACCTTTCAAATTACCATTAGGTAAAATCTTTTCTATTAGTAATATTAAGTCCAATAGTTTGGTGGAATAATTAAATACATGTTTGCAGTTTATTTTGCATATTTCATAATGCCGAAAACCTAAACCCCTTAATCAAAACTACAGACAAGAAATTATTTGGGAATAGTGGTGAAACTGGGATTTATGGTTGTAAAAAATGCTTTCAAGCTAACTTCTATGTTGTATTTGAACTGGAAATGTGGTGTTTTTAAAAATTGAGATGCACACAATTTAAAACATTGTCAATCGATAATTGGTGAGATCAATAATGAAAATATCTAGGCGGGAATGCTAAGCTAGGAAATGTATGTAATTAAAAACATATTTTTCTCTTATTCTCTAAAAACCCGAAACCTTTTCAAGGCAACTCTAATTAATCTAGATTTGGGAATAATGGTTGTAGTGTTTTATTTTTTCACATAGTAATTATTAGAATGGAGACATAGTGATATACTCTCTCTGTTCCAAATTGAGAGTCTATTATTCCATTTTGGATTGTTCCAAAATGATGGCCCATTTCCAAAAATGGAAGGAAAAATTTGGTGATTTTTCAAAAGTGTCCCTCATAGGTGAGTATAAGTGTTATGAAGTAGAGTTTTTTCTTTTTATCCCCTAAACTATGCATATTTTCTCTACTTAGTCTCTAAACTAACAATTTGATGATTTCATCCCCTCAACTATCATACCGTTACCGACTTAGTCCAATAGATAACGGAAATTAGAAATTTGGCTTGAAAATGTCACGTAAGGCCCTATTTGGGACCCTATAAAACAGATATTTGATTATGAGAGCCTTAGAGATAAAAATTAATTATGACCTTTTAGTATAAAATGATCAGAAAAATAAGACTTTCGCATCAATTCAAATAGATAGAAAATTGGAACACACAATTTTTTTACAAGGTTCATATATTTGAATTTTACGTGGCATATTATAGAGACTAACACATACTTTTTTTTTTTGAAAAGACTGAGTTCTTTATATAGAATATAGATACGTGTAGATCAAAAGTCGCATGGCCTGTGTACCCCAAGAGAATCTCGTATAACCCCATCTAAAAGCAAAAATAAATACTACCAAATAATAGATCCATTTTAGCTAATAAGGGCAACAACCAAGTATCCAGAATTCCCACCCATCCCACCATAGATAAGAAGCCTCAAAGCTAACACAGTTACAAAATTACCAATCCGCTGAAACATATACAATGATTTAAAATACAACATTTAAAATTAACCCAACCAATAGCTTAATTCAAATGTCTCCATACCCAAATAACCGAGGCTCTTATGTTTACAAATGGAATTATAATAAACACTAACCCTCCACCCTCACACATACTGGTAATTCCCCTTTAAATTCCTAATCTTGTTCCCAATAGCTTTACCAGGTCTTGATAAATAGGAAAATGTTGAGTATTCAAGATACCAGTCTTCGGTCTTTCTTTTCAAGAGAAAAAACATTAAGACGAAACAAAGAGTATTAAGCCCTTACCAGATACTAATCCGAAATTTGCACCCTAAATTCCTTCTCCTCTCTTACCCTTCTCACTCTCTCTCACCACCCACCTGTTCTCCTCTCTTACCCTTCTCACTCTCTCTCACCACCCACCTGATCTCATGCAAGACTTATTCCCTAAGATCTGATACCAATTGTAACAATCCAAATCCTCAACCACCATGAGCAAGACAAATTAATTCAGATATTTACACTCCCAACCCAATATAAATAACCAACAATTATTGAGAAAGCCAATCCCCACTTTCGTAAAAATTTACATAATTTTTGATATTGAAATCTCCGGCCGAAGCTCTAACTAAGGCTCTCACGGTCAAACCATAAGTTCAATTTCGTTCCCCTCTCGTGCTTTACATTAGTGGTATTATTTAATTGAGTTTTTGTCCTCCTTTTTTCGGTTTGTTTGCGGAGATGGTGGTGATAAACCAATGAGGAAATTATTCTCCCTCCTTCATTGCATGTTTCTATAATGGGATTTATTCAAGTCTCTTTTAAACACAAGACAAAATTCTTGTTGTTCTTTTGGAATGTTTACACAAGTAAACAACCGTACAAAAATTGAATACTTATCTCGGAGACTATCATTATTTGATAATTTAATGTACAATAAAATGGCAAGGTCAAATGACACTGTCTCTCATTTGTTCTTCCCCTTGTTTCATACAGGATCATAAGCTATATAACTTAATCACCTTTTAGAATTATCTTATATCCTTCTCTTTCGAAGCACCTTCCAAATTAGCATTCTGTAAAATCTTTTCTATTAGTAATATTAAGTCCAATAGTTTGGTGGAATAATTAAATACATGTTTGAAGTTTATTTTGTACAGTTCATAATGTTGAAAACCTGACCCCCTTAATAAAAATAGCAAACAAAAAACTATTTGGGAATAGTGGTGAAATTGAGATTTATGGTTGCACAAAATGGTTTCAAGTTAACTTCTATGTTGTATTGAACTGGAAATGTGGTGCTTTTAAAAATTGAGATGCACACAATTTAAAACATTGTCAATCGATAATCGCTGAGATCAATAATGAAAATATCTAGGCAGGAATGCTAAGCTAAGAATTGTATGTAATTAAAGACATATATTTTTTTCTTATTCCCTAAAAACCCAAAACCTTTCCAAGGCAAATCTAATTAATCTAGAGTAGGGAATAATGGTTGTAGTGTTTTATTTTTTCACATAGTAATTATTAGAATGGAGACATAGTGATATACTCTCTCTATTCCCTATTGAGAGTCCATTATTCCATTTTGGCTTGTTCCAAAACGGTGGCCCTTTTCCAAAAATGGAAGACAAATTTTGGTGATTTTGCAAAAGTGTCCCTCAAAGGTAAATATATATAAGTGTTAAAAAGTAGATTTTTTTTCCTTTTTATCCCCTAAACTATGCACCTTTTCTCTACTTAGTCCCTAAACTATCTATTTGATGATTTCATCCCCTCAACTATCATACCGTTCCCTACTTAGTCCAATAGATTACGGAAATTAGAAAGGCTGGTGTATTATTTGAGAAATAATTTTGCCACTCCCTTTTTTTAATGTCACTCCCTTGCAATCTGCACACATATCCTTTGATACACACATATGTAGGGAAGTTCATGGATGTGATCTCTAATTGGCTACCACATATGTATGTATCAAAAGATATGTATGCATATTGCAATTTCTTACCAGATACTAATCCGGAATTTGCACCCTGAATCCCTTCTCCTTTCTTACCAAATTGCAATTTTTAATCTGTTGAAACCGGTATGAAGATTTTATTTTTCTGATTATTTTATCCTAAAGGGTCATAATTATTTTTTATCTCTAAGGCTCTTATAATCAAGTATCTGATTTACAGGGTCCCAAACAGGCCTTGCATGGCATTTTCGTCCAAATTCCTAACTTCCGTTATCTATTGGACTAAGTAGGTAACGGTATGATGGTTGAGGGGATGAAATCGTCAAATTAATAGTTTAGGGACTAAGTAGAGAGAAGGTGCATAGTTTGGGGGATTAAAAAAAAAACTCTATAAAGTAGGTAAAATATAGAGGTAATGGTGGAAATAATAGGCATTGTAGGTATAATCATTGCATGTCTCCTTAAATAGTTGGAATCCCAAAAGGAACTCTCAATTTGGAACAGAATGAGTATTTTTATGTATTTTTTTAGAGATCTAGATGTCAAACAAATTTTCAAATTATTTCTTCATATGATGAAAAAGATTTCTTAAGCATCATCTGATAAGAGTTGTGGTGTAGCTATTTTTTCTTTTTTTACATGGTGTTTAACTTTTTAGGGGAATATTTGAAGAAAAATCAATCAAATAATTTTTAATTGACTATTTGGTCAATATAGCCTTTAGTAGTAAGGGTGATTTGGTTAAATAATTTTATTAACACGTCAAGCATGTAAAGCATGATGCATGCAAGCACAAAAAGCAGGAGACAGAAGATGTATCGATTTTTTTTTTAGTTCAACAGTCAGGGGTGTTCAGGTTTGCACACATCGATTAATCTTGTCTTGGATTCGGTTAAAGACATGCCATTCATGCCACATTAGTGGAGAGGATAAAAAAAATGTAAGCATTTCTCTCACAATGAGAATTCGAGAAAGTAAAAGAGATGGGCTAGGTCAAAGGTTTATATTTCAATTCCAATTTTGGAATTCGAACCACAAGTGATATTTAAAAGCGATAGTAGAAAATTACTGCCTGAAATTAAATTCTTTTGGATAACTGAGCATGTAAATTTCTTATACATAGATTTATTATGCGACATGAGACTTCATAATATTTTCATAACCAGATATGAGTCAGCTTACGTGCACCTCAACTAATATCAAAATCCTCCTAAACAAGTATTTTTAATGAAATTCTTTTTCTAACGTGAAATCGTCTCCAACTGAGATAGTATTACTTTGACCAAGGTTTCAAAGGTATGAATAAGCTAATACCTATGAGTTATCAACCTCAGCAGCAAATTTTTGGGCCAAATTAATTTCCTATGTTAGCTAGTCACTTTTTCACAAATACGCAAAATCAGACTCTTTATTCCATTCTCTCTTTAAGTAAATATCAGTATTTATCCTTTTCTTTTTAAAACCATTTCCACTTTCCAAACCCATTACTCAACAATACCAATTTTTTCCCCAGGCTTCGTCTGTTGCTACGAGAGCAAAATACCAACTCTCTCTCTCTCTCTCTCTCTCTCTCTCTCTCTCTCTCTCTCTATATATATATATATATATATATATTTTAATTTCCTCAAAACCTCTTCAAATTCTATCCTTCCAAATCAAGCAATGGTGGACTTCCCGCAACATTTATCAGCCCTGATGATGACAACACTCATTGATCAAATTTAGCCAGGCTTAGTTTCATGAGCCTATGACCCAACTAAGGGCATTAAAGATCAACAAACACTAATTAAATTTAAATGAGTGTAACACTCTAATTTGTACTTTCAGGTATTTGTTTTAGTCATTTGTGTGCACTTTGACTAATTCCAGGGTCTTGAAATTAACAACCAAACAAATTCTCCAATGGCCGCCCTAAGAATTGAAATGTTTGGCCTCCATAGAATATGAGCATACATTCTTGTTGTTAGGGATTTGTTTTTTAAGATGATGTTTTTTAGAATGAATTTCAATATTGTTGGGTATTTAATTTTGATGATGATGTCAAAATGTTTTTAAATAGTGTTTACAAGATATTGATATTAATTGGATATGATTATCCGGTGCTTGATTTTTGGATATGCAATGATTTTTTGGGCCTTTTATAATTATTGGGTTCACTATTTCTTGGCCCATCATATTTATTATGTTTGTTGGACTTAATTTGGTATTGGGTACGTTTGTAATCATATTAGGGCTTTGGGCCTAATTTTTTTAACTGGGCTTTAATGGGCTCGGTGGATTAGGAATCTAGGAATAAATTAGGGTAAGGCCCAATCTTTTGAGGATCCTCCGTGAGCATTTCCCTATAAGGATCTTGTGAGGGTTTTGCTGTGGACTTTACAACACACCAATGAGGAGATCTAAAGGTCCACAACATTCTCCTTTATTTTTTAAGAAAAATGTCACTGTTTTATGTGTTAAAAATCTAACGTTTCTTTTTCCGTTTACTTCTTCCGTTATCTTCTTCTTCTTTGTGTTTTTTTGACCAGTTTTCTTCTCTTTTACCTCAAACTTGAACATTATCAAACTTACTTGTTTGGATAAAAAACCAAGGTCTAGCTTGGATAAATAAGCCAATTAGTTTAATTTTTTTTCTTTTTTCAATCTTTTTATTTTTTTTTTGCATTTGTTAGTTTCATGTCTATTTGTGGATTATTAAAACGTCTTGACGATGGATAAAATATGGACAGAATCCCGATGGAAACTCAAATTTTTAATAAAGACGAAAAAGCTCAGAAGATTTGTCCTTTTTATTTATTGTCCTCATTCAAAACAAATTGTGTTTCGAGCAGAATTTTTTACTTGTTTAATTCTTCTCGTCGAGATGCATATTTTTTTTTGGTGAACTCAAATATTATAAAGCAAACCAACTACAACCATAAAAAGTATAACGACAAGAAAAACGCTAAAAAATTTGCATAGCATAACACTTCAGAATGAAAAACCAAAAATAATACGTACTTCCTCCGTTCCATATTGAGAGTTTACTATGAAAAGTCGTGCCATTTTTCAAATAAAAAAATCAACTATTTTCGTGTATGATTTTTTGAATTTTTTCGCACCAAATTAAAGTGCTAGTCGAGATCTTTAATACGGTGCGAAAAATTTGAAAAAATATTCATGGAAGCAGTTCATTTTTTTATTTGAAAAATGGTAAGAGAGAGAAAATGAAACTCTCAATATGGAACGGAGGGAGTATTATTGAACCTCAAAGAAAAAACACCAAAAAACTCACCGAATATATACTACTATTAAAACCATCACATGCACACAAATAGAGAAGAAGAAGATAATGGAAGAAGAAAACGGAACAACAAAATGTTGGATTTTTATCCAGTAAAATGGCGCCGTTTTTTTTTATAAAATAAAGAAAGTTGTTGTGGACCATTAGATCTTCTCATTAGTGTGTTGTCAAGCTCACATCAAAACCCTCACAAGATCCTCACAGAAAATCAGGATCATCTTTTGAACGCATATGAATTTCTTAATAAGAGGTAAGATAGGATTTTGGTATACTTTGGCGGGGCAAGGCCTATAGGAAGGCCGGCTGATAGCCTTCTAGTTAGGCGGAAGGCCAGCCTTTTGTTTTCGTTGAAGAACAGAAAGCACTCTATTTTTGCTTCTCCTCTCTCTAAGTTCAATCATAGGTCCATGCCTTACCTCATTTTTTTTCATAGATTTTTTAATGAGGATTTTATTCTCACTTCTATTTATTATTTTCCTCACCCAATTTGAGTTATGCAGGTTCAAATTTTAATTAGCCGTATTGGAATTGTGGGAAATCGATTAAAAGGAGATTCTCAATTATCTGAGAATGTACTTTGACGTAATTTTGGATTTGGCGTACAAAGCTACGATTTAATGCTGCATACACCTATGTTGACTTTGTGCATCACAGACAAATAACTTACAGATGTTAAAGTGACATTCATAATGAGATATGGTTGTTGAAGCCGTAAAGAGGTTATCTTTGGCATAAATGACATATATGCTGGAATTGCAAGCTCCGTTCCAGATTCTCAAATAAGTACCTAAAAAATAAGGATCTATTTTCAAATTTAAAAATAATAGGTTTTCGAAATAATTTTTCAATTTTTTTTGCAGGGTTTAATAGATCTCATCAAAGTCTATCAAACAATATCCATATTGCATATTTTTTAATTTTAGTAAGTCTATTATTTTTAAGTTTGAAAATTGTAAATAAATACTTATTTTTTAAGAGGCGAAAGCAAAACACACCTAAAAGACTTTAGAGATTCATGCAGCTATTTAAAGGGAGTTTCTCTGAAGAAGAAAATAAAGCAGTCTTACAGAAAGCAACAGAAAGCTATTCAACCGAAGTCTTGAAAGCAAAGAATACAAGTTCCATATTAACTATAGAGTTCTTATTCAGACTTGAGAGAGAGAGAGAGAGAGAGAGACAGAGACAATTGTTTTTGGCAGGAGGGAAAAAATATGGGCAATAGATTATGAGGGTTATGTTTTTTTTTTTTGTCATTCATTAAACATAATCTATTCTATTCTAGAGGATTTGGAAGGAGATGAGTGACAACTTGCACATTTAGGAAAAAGAAGAAAGAAAATTGTGGATTGATTAAAGCCTATAGTTCTTACTTCTTTGAGAAATAATAGTTTGAGTCATGCTTAATAGATGATGAGAAACAATGTGGTAAAAAAAATTTAATTGTTTAATTTTTTTTTTGTTGGAACTTCAAAAAGCTAACTGTCTTGATTAAAGCTATTTGAAATTAGTATTCACATATTTTCTGTCTTTTGTCATGCAACCACTCAGAAAGCACAACACCAGCATGTATTTATGCTTGTTAGTGGACATCTATTATTACAACAAAATAATAAGGGAAAAAAATCGAAATGGTCGCTGTAGTTTAGTGTTTGTTTCAATTTGATCGCTGCAGTTTGAATTGGCTCAATTTATACTCTGTAGTTTTTATTTTGTTCCAACTTGGTCCAATTACTAACTGCCGTTAGCCTCAGTTAACCCTAAACACAAATGGGTCCATTTTCTAGTGAATTACCAAACCCTTTCTTTTCTAACCTCGCAGACCAAAAGCCTTTTTCCTAAAAAGCAAAACGGAATCACTTTTTTCTAAAAATCGGGTTCTCTGGCCCGTGTTCTTTTTTCTAATATACTTGGATTATTCTTCCAATATTCAAGAGGTGACCAAGCACACCTAAACTCTATACTCGGTGGAGACTCCAAGTTTTTTTCTAAACCCTTTTTTTGGCCCGAACTATGGCTGGACCTGATTCTCCTTTACCCAGAGATATGTAGGCAACTTGATAAAAGCTCGGTCCCTTTTTAAAATAAAATCCACTTCATTTTCTAAAATTCAAACATTTTTCAAAAATATCCGAACCCCTTTTATAGATCACAAAACTCCTCATTTTTTTTTTCTTCAAGAACCACGTCGCAATCTATAGGAATCAGATAACTTATTCAGACCCTAATCCCTCTCACTCCTTCCCTCTGAAGGCGAACGAGATACGTTTCGGTCGAAAGTAAAATCCCGGGCATGGCAATGGAGAATGGAAGTCCTAAAAAACATGGAGAAGGGAACAATGAGGCTCTGTGTTTTGGTTCAAAGGTATATTAGAGTAAGAGAAGAATGACAGATTACGGTTTTAATCCCAGAAAAAGGAGCCCATTCGCATATGGGGTTAACGGAGTTTAACGGCCGTTAGTAATTATACCAAATTAAAACAAAATGAAAACTACAGAATTTAAATCGAGCCAATTCAAACTGTAGAGATCAAGTTGACATAAATACTAAACTACAAGGACCATTTCGATTTTTTTCCCAAATAATAATGTTATAACGAGCTTCAAAGTAATTATGTTATTTTTCAGATAAAAAAAGAAGAAGGAATTAGAACCGATTGATGGTTCATAAGTTCATTCAACCAACCCGGCAATACTCTGTATAAAGTTCCAGCCAATGTTGTGAAAAACCGAACCGGCCGAGTTGATGGATCATTCAACCTGTTTATGCCTTATTTGGATGCCAATAGGGTTGCAAACGAGCCGAGCCGAGCCGAATTTTACAGTATTTAAACTTGTTTATTAAATTTTTAACGAACTCGAGCTCGAGTTCAGTGAAAACTTAACTAGTCGAGCTCGAGCCGAGCAGGCCTTGGCTTGACTCGAGCTCGAGTTTGTTCCCGAGCCTCAACGGATCAACGAAAAATGTATATATATCCTTGTATAGGCCTACTATAACCAAAAATATTTTGATTATGAAGGTATATTATATCTTTCATTTTCCTATCGAGCGAGAGTGTACTTAGTGTGCGTGTGCTCTCCCCTCTCTTGATTGACTGGAAAATGAAAACGGAAAGAACAAATTATGAAATAACCATAAAAATTTTAAACTTAATTATATATACTCCGGCTCGCGAGCCAACTCACTCGAGCCGAGCTTATCCTTGCTCGAGTTAGGCTCATTTACAAAACGAGCTGAAAAAATCGGCTCGAACTTATTCGTTTAACTTTCGAGCCGAGCTTGAACGAGCCACTAACGAGTCGAGCTGTGGCGCGAGCGGCTCGATTCATTTGCAGCCCTAGATTCCAATTTGAAAAAAAAAAATCAAACTCAAAAAACACTCATTATTCCTATTTTCAATCATTAATTTCATTTCTCTCTTCCATCTCCAATCATTATTCTCATTTCTCTCTCTATCTCTCTAATTATTACTCTTCTCTTCAATCATTACCCAATTTTTTCTAACTCAGAATTTTTTAAAATATCATCCAAACAATGGCATTCCATTGATTTTAACTGTTCTGACTGTTCAACCCGTGACTCCCTAAAACTGGAAGCGGGTCATTTAAACCGTTGGGAAATTTTAAACTTTGAACTGATTTGCTTAAACTTTACGCTAACATTTTCTACCAGCTGTCCACGGTGTAAACTGTACAGAGGAAAGGCTGCACCACAGTACATCTCCCATAGGCTTTGATAACTTTTTACAAACTTTTTATACACGTTTGGATTGCCTTTGTTCAACTCAAAAGCGATGTGGGATGGAGCGAAAAATTCTGAACGCAAGTTATTCCTCTTCTTTCACTTCAAAATAGTGAAGGATATGTACATTCCAAATTCGCAAAAAAAAAAAAAAAAAAATGAAGTTGTTTACTCCATGTTTGGTAATTGGTACCCATTAAGTTGGCAATGTTTTATTTTTATTTTTATTTTTGCAAGGTCCATTACGGAGTCCTACAAAGATTTAAATCGCAAGTTATTTTTTAAAATTTATTTATGGATTTCTGAAAAAAATTAGCTCTATTCGATATTGATGAGGGTTCTTTCAAGATTTTTTGGGTGTTTTAGAATTCATAGGGCCCTTACGAATACTGAAAAAGCTTTTACAGATATTGAATTGAGCTAATTTTTTACAAGAATTCATAAAAAATATTTAAAAAATAATTTACTATTCGAATCATTTTTATGAGACCCAAAATAGGCCCCACAAAATCCTGCGAGTGTAAGAGTGTTTTTTTCACGTTGAATGGGGCTTTTCCGTTAGCAAATTGGTAGTGTCGTAACTTTCGTTTGAGAGCTAAACTATTAAGATTGGACGTGGCATCATGGGATTCCTTGGATTTCTTAGAGTCAATTCCATCCATTAAATGGAGCACAATGGATAGTAGGAACCTGGATGGGACCTAAACCCACCAAAATCAAAACTCCAGATCTTGTCATGTCAAAACCAACCCCCCGCCGCCGCCCCCCCCCCCCCCCCCACCCCATTTCTTTGTCCTCCTCCTATCCTCCTCCTAAATAATAAGAACCGGTATGAGGGATGCCATTTTTCAATAGGAACAATTTTGCCCTTGGATTTCGTCCATTTTACCAATTGCCCAAGGGATGCCATTTTCCAATAATGCCCCTCCCCGCCTCCAGGATCACCTCCGGCCCAATGCCCCTCCCCACCCCCACAATCACCTCTGGTCCAAGACCACCCAAAACGCCCTCCTCTCCTCTCCTCCTCCATGGCACCACGACCTTTCTCTCCCCGCACCACCGAACTCTACCACCCGTCACCTCCTCCTTTCGGCCTCACCACCGTCTCCTCCGTCCTTTGGCTCTCCACAGAACCGCCACCACCACTACCGCACCCAACTCGAAACCCCACCACCGCAACTCCCTCACTCCGTCAGCGTGTTTACCGCACCCACCTCGAAACCCCACCACTTCAACTCCCTCACTCCATCAGCGTTTTTAAAAAAAAGAAAAACAGCCGCATACAGTGGGTTTTACACCCACGCCGCCGCCGCGGGCCCCGCCGGAGTGCCACCGGATGCCGCCTTGAAATTTTGGAACCACCACAGCGATCTACGAACACCGTGCAACACTTACCCAAGCTTAGAATCGCGTTTGAGATAGTTTTCCCGAAACCCAAAACCTTAATCTGCATTTTAATGGAAATAGTACCAAAACCTAATTGTTGATGTAGATGGTGACCTGAATTTAATTTATTAATTAATGCTTAGTCCTGTTTTCATTAACTTTTAGTCCTATTTGTATTGAAAAGTTCTTGGCAGGCCCTGCATTAAATTGGATGGTTTAGTTCTTGCGTAAATGATAAGTTATGGTGGATTGTGGTATTGAAATTCATGTATAGGTGTAGAATTGTGCGATTAGTAAATTTATCGGAATAATCGTAGTTTGTGTAGTAATTATTTAATAATTAAATACGCAAGAATTTGGATTTAAAATGTAAATGTGGAGATATTTATCGGAATAATCGTAGTTTTTGTTCATCCATTTTACGACTAGGATTTGGCTACCATATAGAATTGCTTAAGATGACCTTATTTGGCAATATTTATTGCATCAGAAAGATGGACTCAATGTTAGATCACATGTGAAACACGCAACAAATTCAGTAAATATTTTTCCCAAGGGCTAATGTAAGGTATTACTTCTGATTTGGCCAACAAGAAAAAAAACTTCACTTTCGAATTACTGCCCACCAAATAAACATTTATGTCATCGCAATTGCAATCCATCCATGGGTGAGCAGATTAGTTGGGGTATTGTATGCTATGTTGTTTGTCATGTTCTACTTCACTCCACCTTTTTCATTTACATGTTGAGTATTTCATATTTGAGAATAGGTCTAATGGGGTAAAAATTTAAGATAATTTTGGTGAAAAGGTTCCATTGGATAGTACAAAAGCTCAGCATAATCATAGTCCTAAGAGCTTCTTTAATACTAACTCATTTAGGGCTCGACTTTGAAATGTTAGCAAAGATAATTGCATGATAGTGCAAAATTCGACTTGCTTACAAGTTTAAGTATGTGAATGCAATTGCTACTTACGTTAAAATTATTACCATTGTCCAAGGCATTAGTCCTATATTGAAATCGTTTTTTTAATATGACTACTGCTATTTATGACTACTGCGAGCTTTACTGGTGTTGTGCTCCTTCAACGTCTATAAATAAACTACACTCTATGTGGTCTTGTATGTCAATCATCTAATGCTTTTGCTGCTTTCATCAATCTATGTAATATATCTTCCTAGCTATTTTCATACTCTTCTATTGCTTTCGGCTCTAAAATTACAAACAAGACATATCTAGCCTAAATCAAAACTTGTTTCCTTTGACGGTGATGCATTTGTGCTATGCACGAAGGTGCACCTAGTTGCTCTCTAAAGAGACGAAAAATCCTAATGGAAGTTTTTACAAACTGCAAAATCTAAACAAAACTCTACTCAATCCACGTGTTATCTCAATTCTTACATTTACTTGGAACTGATCGAGTCTGGCCCTCATTAATGCAACAAAAAAGATAGGGAAATGATTTTGCCAAAAGATATGTTTAACTTTTTACACTCTATAGTTACATTATATCTTATGTGGGATTTACTTTGGGTCTCACAAAAATTTCAAAAAATTATTCATAAATTTTAAAATATTATTTTATGGGATTCTGTAAAAAATCAATTCCAACAGATATGGGTAAGTATTATTTCTGGATTCGTAGGGGTGAAATTGATTAGAGTAGCGTTCCGCTAGGAGATTTTTGGGTTTATTTTTTTCTTTTTTGTCCTTATTTAAATTTTTTTGGCCTTTGCTATTGTTGCGACGAACTTTTTTACTTTTATGATTCATCTCGTCAAGACGAACAGAAAAGTTAAAAATTATAACTTTTACCCGAATAATTTTTAAAATATCCAAGATAAAGTCTAAAAAATTGACTTTTGAGTCTTTTGGGTAGATGTCATAATTTTTTACTTTTATGATTTGTTTTGACGAAACGAATCGAAAAATCATAAAAGTTAGACTCAAAACTAACAAACGCAAATTTTTTTTGAATAAGAACAAAGCCCAAAAATTCCCAAAATTTAAAATATCACAAAGTGTGAGATACAAACGATTTTTTTAGCAGCACGTGTGTCGGAAATAGATTCTCATTTAAGAACGTAAGGAGTACTTTTTAGACTCTTGAAACAGATAATTAATCCAAAAAAATCATGCAAATCTAACAAAAAAATTAGCTAAACACACACATTAATAAAGAATTTCAAGAACCCAAAATATTAGTTTGGCTGGACTTTTAAATTAATGAGTCAGTGCCATGTAAGTACTCCTATGTGAGAAGACACTGGTCAGGAGCCGAACCCTACCCTCCCCCATCTGCAACAGTGGAACCCCATCATTCTGACTCTCTCTCTTACTTTACTCTCCCCATCTGCAACGATCTCTTTCTCTCCTTCAAAATGAGAGCTATTAATTGCCCCCCGTGTCAGGGGGGTCTGACACCGGCCGAGCCGATCTTCCCGTTTTACTCATGCTCTCTCTCTCTCTTCCCGTATTCTCTCACTCTTATTTTATTTTTTTATAAAATTGTAAATGCTAATAATTTTTTTTCACCTATTTTTTTAAAATAAATTATATATTTTTGAAATCTACTCAACGAAACCTATCAAACGAGCCTAATATCGATGGTGAAATAATGTAAAACAGAAAAACTTTATTTTTGTGGTAGTTTAAAATGTATAAAGAGTTTGAAAAATTAAGTGTTCTAAATTTCAATCCGTTTTGAACCAGTGGAAAAGTTTTAGTTTTCTGATTAATTTATCCTAAATGGTCATAATTAAATTTTGAATATGGCGCTCTTGTTGATTAATCCTAAGAAAGTCATAAAATCAAATATCTCTTATGGTTAAAAAACGAGAGCCCTAGAGTCAAAATTTAATTATGACCATTTAGGATAAAATGATCAGAATAATAAAATATTTTCATCTATTCAAACGGATTGAAATTTGGAACACTTAATTTTTTAATCATATTTTTTAATATATAAACTATCTGAAAATGTTGAAATCACATATTTTTTTAAATAAATTTTATATATTTGAAATCTACTCAACGAAATCTATCAAACAAGTCTAATATTGAACATGAAATATTAAATAATTTTTTGGGCCCAATATATTATCTTCTTTTTTTTGTCGTTCATTTTTTGAAACTTGTAGATTTGAGTTTTCAAATAAATTATGTATGTTGAATTCACTTAAATTTACTTTATATTTCTCTGAACAATCAATAATGCAAACTGAAATTGAAATTCATTTAATTATAATTAAGTATATAGAACCAATACATGAACATAAATAAATGCATAAATTTAGTCAATATTTCTACCAAATTGTGGTTGTCGTCCCGGCGGATCTATCTGCATCACTTTCTACCACAATTGGAGGCGTGTTTCATAAGGATGAGCCCATCCTTGTGCTTCATTTGATGCATTTGGCCTCCACCATATGATGATGGGTGGTATAGGGTAATGACGGTATAGGGAAACTTGCACGAAGTGATTGCCATTAACACGACCAATAGCTATATGTGTGAGCGCTTCTAATGGAACTGGATGGGAGCTCAACTGTCACGCCCCGCCCCGCAAACGGCACCCAGAGTGGGCCAGAGTCAGCGCGGCCACGTGGCATTCCACACAATAGACCACACCACACTCTACAACCAATCAGAATACAACTTAGCGGAAGACTTATCACCTTAACATAAAAATGAGTCGACGTATCGACCAACCAACCACGATCTCACACAACTAAACAACAATATAGTTTTACAATACTTTAAAAATCCTACACTTCAATACATCCACTAACGACTTATTTATAACTTACATTAATCAACTTTTTAGTTTACTACCTACAACCAACTCGTTCATCCACATCATCTAATGTTAGCCCAAACAGTTCTCAACACGATGACCGGTAGTGGACCCACTCTACGCAACCTGCTACCTGGCAGACCAAAAAGGAAAGCCAGAGTGTGTGAGATATAGAAATGCTCGGTAAAATATCACAATACCCAAAAGCATATCAATAAGAATACTCACCACCAACATAACTGCAATACCCATATGAGTATATTAATTATACCCACCACATCCGCCAAACACAGCAATATTATCCAATAAACAACCATATAACAATAACTGAATTAACGACAGCATGAATGTAAATATCACAAGCATGCAGTGACACGTCTGTCACATTCCCATGTACCCAAGGTATTGTGTCCCGCACACCACACTCCCATTCATCGTTAATTAGACGGCACGGCCCACGATATGGTGTGACTCACTCCACAATCCTTTCGCGGGTACAATCAACATACAACAAGCATGCATACCATTGGCTAAAATAACATATAGCATGATATACAATTTCGACCACATATATCCATATCAATAGCTAAACCTCGATTAGCATGATATCATTGATATACAATCACCTCCACCGCATTATTTACATATCGATAATCATAATGAAAGCTAAAACACCATTAGCAAGATATATACATACCACCATAGCAATATCTTATTGAGAAGAACCATATCAGACACACTCACCTTTGCATCGACCGAGATATACACCAAACTTACGGTTTCGGCACCTCCTATTTGACCGGCTTGTTACCTAGCCACAAGCTACCATATCAGCATATGAATCCCTTGGAATGTTTAAGTAAACATATGACACACCCCATAATACATTCACCATGCTAACAAGTGTCAAATGAACTTAACAATGCCACCAACACCCCTAAACCATTTAACAATCATTTGATACCAAATTATAAAACTAATAAGGTATTAGACAATACCCAACGAATACAAATATGTCCATCTTAAGGCTTAGAAGTGCCCCCAATTCAACGTAAGAGTATAAATATGATATAACTCTTAAAATCGATTTGAAACCATGACCATCCTGTTGTATTTTGACCATAACTTCTTATTGATTTAGAACCAGGTTGTCAGACTACCACCATTAAAAAGTACACCTCCGGTACATGAATTTTGATATAAAATTTGTCCTAAACGGAGTCTGAATGACCAAGATACGCTCAAATGAAGTTACACATCTAAAGCAGAATTCACAGTTTTCAGCAGAACAGTCTGCGATCGAAAGCTCATTAAAAATCACATACTCAATATTTTTCAATGATTCTTGCGCCAAAACATCACCAACTCAACAATATTTAAGACTCATAAGGACCCATAGCCGGTAAGTATATTTAACTATGACAACATTGATGAATAACACAGCTCCAAAACCTGCCCAGATTTCCAGAGTTAACAAACCATTAACTTCAGAACCAAAACTGAGTTTTTCTAGAAGTAACTAAGGCACAAACCTTACATGTTCAGAAAGATATGTAAGTCTAGTTTTAGAATCAAGAAACGGTGCATAAAACCGACACCCGAGCAAGAAGTTATGCCCATTATACTAAAGTCCGTCGGTGCTGTCAGATTCTACGCGGAAATAAGTAGAATTGATTGAAAAATCATAACTCTTTCATCTTAAACCCAAAAATATTGAAACCAACACCAAAAGTTGCACCACTACAAGCCCTACACTCAGTTAAAATCCCAGGTTCAGAAACGAGAGGAGGTTAACCCAACAATCAAAAGAAAAACAGTTTCGCAACCATTTTCGCACCTATCAACCAACCCAGCTTTAGAAATTCACCAAAAGTTGTATACTTAACCAAATTAATTGATTCCAACGCCAATCTCTTCTTAACTTAAATATGCAGCTCCTGTAAAAGACCCAAAGCCACCCAAAATATTCATCATGCCCAGAAAATTAAAAGAAGACAGCCACGCACAGAATCGCACATCCAGCAAACAGCCAGTATTCAAAAATTCATAACTAATTGTGTGATTATCGGTTTTCATGATCTTGGTACCAAAATCTTCGTATTGAAACGTACTTTAACTGTTATGAAGATACCAAAAATTGATTCCTAGCAGAAAGGCTCCCAAAAGACAGATTATCAAAACCCACGAAATTTTCAGCATGCTCAAGATTTATTCAAGACTCAAAATAGATGATCAAACTTGATTCTTGTACATCCAACTAACACTTAAACATGTAAAGAAAGGTAGGAGATCCCTACCTCGAAGGTTAGAAGCAAGCCCGAACATGGAGGAAATCTCAAAGTGCTCCGATCATGGTTCTTCTTGGATCGATAGGAAGATCTTGTCGCGTAGAACAACTTTAATACTTGGATTTTTTCCAAAATCTCCTTCTATGAAGATGAAATTTAAGAGAGAAGTTTGGAGGAGAGTGAGAGGTGTGGCAGAGGGAGAATCGGCCGGGAGAGTAAAGAGAGAGAAAAAAAAAAGAATTTTACTTCTCTACACACCACCCCCACCTATTTATACTAACACAAACACCAATCACACTCACACCCCTCCCCTAACAACCTTACCACATTGACCCCAAATCTCATAATTAAATTGAAACTCTAAATATCCCGGGATGGGTGTTACATCAACGGCAAGTGAATGAAACAACTCGAAACAATCATATCGAATGTATGTACTACAACGTTGTACGTTGATGCGATGACAAGTCCCAATGATATAGAATCCATCCAATGATCCTCTGGTGCCGATGGCTGGAAGCAACGAAGTCTTTGTAGCACCTGGGATACATAATTACTTTCTGGATAAACCTGATCGTACAAGACCCTATTTTGTTCAATCTCTTGGATAAGGTCCTGTCGTACTTGAGCCCATTCATCTTCAGAACCATAGAGTTGCGCGGCTATCGCCCTAAAGCCACAATGACCATCGGCTCAAACGTCAACACAGTGGGAAATATAACGCTGATACTGCTGAGGAAATTTCTGAACGAGATGATCCCTCCTATTGCTCCCTTGTGATGTTGGAATACGTGAGGCTCGAGATTCTGAAGTGGATGCTGTGAAGGAAGGTATACGACCTCTATTCTGCTCATCCCTGCCTGTAGGTCGACCCCTGTGTTCTGTGTTGTATGCTGGAGGTCGAACGGTGCAATGAGATGGATCCGCCATATCAAGAAACCTGTCTATCATAGACTCTCGACTGTCAGAATCTATTTCATTTAATCTTTCAATAAGCTGAGCTGCCATGTCGGATCGTGCTCCCTCATATGCCTCTGGGCGTGCATGGATAACGTACTCCAGTGAGGGTGGATAGAGCTTAGCGGAATTGGTCTGTCCACAGAACGATAAAGTGCAATATCGTGAAAGCATGGCAATCTGTGTGTCCTTTTGATCTTACAAAAGCAAAGGCCGGCTTCGTTTTCAGTGCGTTGTGCCTGCTTATGGATCAAGTTCATTGCCTATAATGAAATGCGACCTCTAATTTCACTATAAATGCCTTCATGTAGATGTATGTGTCGTGGAATGTTGAGAGATTTTTAGAACGATCCCTGAATATCCCCAAATTGACTGGTCAACATCTTTTCTATTTTCTGAAAAGATGTTTGAAGCGAGGACATGGTATCTCCCAAGTATCGTTTGAGTCTCGCATGCGCAGACTCTGTCCTACAATTTAATAATACACTATGTTAAATAAGAAAGTTATATAAAGTATTCTTTAGTGCAAGACAGTAAATGTACAATGATTATAGGAAAGTTACCTTTGGCTTGAATTGCTTCAAAGGTGCATAAATTGGTTTATATATGCTGCAACAAATCGCTCTTTGTAAGGATCTAACCATGTGTCCCAAAGGTATTGCATGGCATTAGAGTATTGCTCAAACTTTTCGCACATGACATTCCACCTCTGTTGCAAAGACATCGGTGTCGATGAATGAATAAGCAAATGCCATGCCTCGGAAAATTCGTCCCACCTCGTACCAAGCATAGGGCTGCACTTCTTTATTACACACTGATTTATGTGCCAAATAAAAGGATGTGTTGTGCGAAGGGAAAACATATTTCAATGGCACCAAAAAGTGCCAGATCCATATCTGAAACAACCACCGATGGCAACGCTGCCCCTTTTCCAACCATCCATCTCTTTAAAGTATCCATATCAGTCGTTCTTTTGTCTCATTATTCAAATATGCAAACATAAGAGAGTAAGTTTTCATTGTGGATGTGATACCCACAACTTTCAAGAGTGGAATCCGATACTCATTACTCTTGTATGTCGCATCAATAATCAACACGGACGAAAAATTGACAGATAGCTCTAGGCTTCTAGGATGAACCCAAAGAATATCTGTGATTTCGTTGGTGTGTTCATTTGTATGATAGTCGTAAATGTAATTTTTCTCCTTTAATTCATTCAAGACGTACCCAATAGGAGATAGACCCCCCAGTTGCTCTTTCTTATACTGTGCCTTCACATTGTAAATACTCCTGATTTCTGTACTAATTGACGAGTCTTGTTGTCTCAGGAAATTAAGAATTTCTCGAGGCGCGGTACTGATAGACATGTCACGGACTAATTGCTGCTGGATTGGGGTTAACCTTGACGGGTACTCATGTCCCTCAAAACTTTCAGTTGGTTCATGGTTATGAAAACCTTTAACAATCTTCAAACTCCACATGACACCGTCTGGAGGTTGTGGTACACCTCGCAGCTTAAACGGGCAATTACATTTTTTAGTTCCAGTAATCCTTTGCATTGAATGCCCTTCCGGTGGTGGTCTGTACAATCCTCCCCTTTCACAAATAAAAATGCATTTCGGCATATTATTGCCCTTTATACTAGCAGATTTACTTATAACAATCAGAAAATCATTTTCCTTACCAACTCTTTGCACCCAATCTACCATGACAGCTCTAGTTTCAAATATCTATAACAAAAAAAATGAATACGTATAAACAAAACATTATGCAGCTTACTTTCAAAATAAGTAACAAATATGTATAATAACAACAAATACGTACTAACTAACCTGGTCAGTCGTAAATTCGGCTGTGTAATCTCGCCCAACGTTGGAGCTGCTCTCCCTACACGAAACATCATTCACAACATTGTTTCCAACTGACCAACTATCCGAAAATGAAAAATTGCACTGATCCATAATGTTCTTCTATGAATTACGAAAATGAAATGAAAGTTGAGAAAATTTTAAGGATGTGGTGAATGAGAGTAAGTGTGAATATATAGGTCAAGACATACACAAGTAAATATACAGGCAACTGAATATATAGGCGCTACTGTCGAATTTGCAATAGGTAACATTGAAAAATGTTGCAGGTCCAACTTTCAACCAACGCTATCAATGTATTTTTTTCCAACTTCAAACTGGCCAACTGTTATAACTTTCAACCAACGGTGCAATTAACTTTCAACTGTTGCAACTTCCAACTTTCAACCTTTTCATTCCAACTTTCAACGGTGCAATTAATTGGACTGCTTCACCCCCTTTTCTTTATTTACTGTTTTATGTAATGAAGTTCCTTTGTAGCCTTGTAGCCCTTTTCGTCTGATCAAAAAAAAAAAAAGAAGGTGCAATTAATTTTGTAACCTTTTCATTCCAAAAATACAGATAACCTATTTTTTGTTTTTTTTATTTAATTAATAATATTTATACTCTGTATCTTTTTCTTTTTTTATTTATTTAAATTTATTTTAGTGTTTCGATTTTCAATCCGGTTCAATCGGTGGAAAGATCTTGTTTTTTTTTTCATTTTATCTTAAATGGTCATAATGAATTTTTGGTTTTTTAGAATCAAATATCTCTTAGGGCTTATCAACGAGAGTCCTAGAGTCAAAATTTAATTATGGCCATTTAGGATAAAATGATCAGGAAACTAAAATTTTTTCACCGGTTCTAGCGGATTTAAATTTGAAACACTTAATTTTTTAACTATATTTTTTAATATATAAACTGTCTAAAAATGTTAAAAAAATTAAGTATTTCAAATTTCAATTTGTTTAAACCGGTGGAAAGATTTCAGTTTTCTGCTCATTTTATCCTAAATGGTCATAATTAAACTACGTAAAAACGGATTGAAATTTGGAACATATTTTTCAACATCTTTAGATAGTTTAGACTACGTAAAAAATATAATTTTTCCGTTTTATATTATTTTACCATCAATATTAGGCTTGTTTGATAGATTTCGTTGAGTAGATTTCAAAAATATAAATTTATTAAAAAAATACGTGAAAAATAAATTATTAGTATTTAAAATTTTATAACAAAAAATCCAAATATAAGAGAGAGTGTTGGGAGGGAGGGAGGGAGGGAGGGAGGGAGAGAGAGAGGGGTAAAAGGGGGAAGGAGGGCTGTGTCAGGGGGGGCCTGACACCGGGGGGGGGGGGGGTTGGCGCCTATTAGTAGTTTACTTCAAAATACACGATCCATTCTCTCTCTCCACCACCGGAGCCGACACCACCAACGCCGGAACGCCCGCACCACAAAGGTCACTTCCTCTCACCCGCCCCCATAAAATGCTTAACTCTCTCCGACGATGGTGCTGCACAGATCAGAGAGCTCTCCTCTCTCACACCAAGTCCGACTGGAGAGGCTCTCTATCTCTCTCATCTTTCTCATCTCTCACTCGAAGTCCGATGTGAAGATTAATCTCGACTGTCGATTCAAGAGGGAGCGAGAGAGACCGAGAAACAGATGCATGAAGAGGAGATCAATTGAAGATTTCATCCATAGAAGTTCCTCGCCAGAGGTAATCTCATGACTGATCTTTTTTTGTTTCCTCCACATCTTCTTCACCTACTCCGGTTTGGTTCTCTCTCTGTTTGTGCATGTGTGTGTATATATATATATATATACACACACACACACACACATTGAGAGAGAAAGAGAGAGAAAGACGGACAGCGAGATGATTAAAAAGATATAGCGAGAGATTTGCCATTCAAGATTTGGCAGAAGCAATCAGATTTTTTCTGATTCGTTGGGGAGATGATCTGAAAGTACATGCATGACTTTACCAAAGCACCCCCACACCAAAACCCTAACCGTAAACCAAAGAATGAAAAAAGGACATGGAAGGAAAACATGAAAAGTCTGAAAACCCATTAAAGTAAAAAAAAAATCACCACCATCTGCACGCCCAAATCTGCGGGATCCACCACTGATTGCCTGCAGAACGACCAAAACAACCCTGCACAAAACAATCCCACCTCACAGCTCCACAGACACACTAGGGCAATCCTGGCAGAAGTGAAAGTTCGTCGCTTACACGTACGGACAAGTTCAATCCTCCTTTAGTGAGCTAGTGAGCCCGGGTGGATTATGGAGAACCATTTTTCACTTGTTTGAAGAAGTTACAGATTATTGGATGAGAGTCCAGTAGTGTGGTGATGTTAATAGATACAGTACTATATTGGAAGTTAGAAATCGGTTTTTAAGGACCATTTCTTGCCAGTAATGGTGTTTCGGTGCATTTCCGGTTCTGAAACTCTAGAATGGACCGAATTTGTGTTCTTTTGATAAGAGCTTGTTTAAGATCGATTTGTCACATAAAAAAATCTAAGCTTGAACAATTTTTTTTTATGCCTGTCAAGATTTCTATTCAAGCTTGAAGAAGCTATATACAATTTTGCTTGTTTAGCATAAGAAATTGGCTCGCCCTTTAAACAAACTAAGGCTCCGTTTGTTTTATTGTAAAATGTTTTACAAAGTAAAATATTTTTCATGAAAAATAGTTTTTCTAAAAAGATCGTTCTTGATTTTGTTTTTCGGTGTTTGGTGGATACTGGGAAAAATAGATTTTCCCTTGTTTAATAAAACAATTGAAGCAATCAAAGTCTTGGTTCAAAATCTTATTCTGGTTGTGATTGAAAAAGATAATGCACAAAACAGGAAGATTTCTGTATTCAAATCCTATGAGAGAGAGAGAGAGAGAGAGAGAGAGAGAGAGAGAGAGAGAGAGAGAGAGAGAGGGGCTTTGTTCATTTGGATGTAAAACATTTTCTAGATTTTCCTAGAAAATGTTTCTTTTCTTATCGTTGAAAATGTTTTCTTCTCGTAAAGATGATAAGTTATTTTCTGAACAAGAGAGGCTTTGTTTATTTGGATATAAAATATTTTCCTAAAAAATGTTTCTCTTCATATTGTTGAAAATGTTTTCTTCTTGGAACGATGGTAAGTCATCTTCTGAACTTTGCCTTTGCTACTTGTCTTATAATTATGTTACTTACTGATCTCCTCCACTGACCCAATCTCATCGACTATGATCTAACCAAATTTTATATGTCATAGATATGAACAAACATCATCTTACAGCTATTAACCAATTATCAATCATACACTCGAAAATAAAAACGGAACTTCTGTTTTGAGCAAAATCATTTTACACTGGAAAATATTTTACTTTCAAACAAACAGAGCGTAAACGAAGAATGTGTGACTTAGTAAATTAACCCCGTTCAACAAAACACAAGCAGAAGATGGCTCCAGTTTTTATCTTCCTTCAAGATAATGGCATACTCCTATCAGACTATCCGTAATAAATTGTAGAGAGAGAAAGTCTACCTACGGAGTCATTTTCAGATTTGAACCTCCCGCAACAAGAAGCCTCTGTCGTTTGATTGAGCCAAAGCAAAGCAAAGCAAAGCACCATGGGAAGAAGAATAGCTGCTGTTGCTCTGATTTTCAGCCCCAGAACGGCACGTAACTATTGAAAAGGTAACCCATTTGTCGATCATCATGCACTCTTGTTTCATACTACCCAATTTTCTACAAACCCTAATCCCACTGATGTCGTTGCAATAACGAACCGGCAGCAACTACAGAAGTTGTTGCTCGAGAAATCTAAAACGGGTTTTGATAAGCTCGACGATGCTCGTTGTTTGTTCCATCAAATGGCCCGATTCCGACCTCCGCCTTCTGTCATCCGTTTTAATCACCTGTTAACTGCTGTTGCCAAGATGAAGGAATATTCGACAGTCATTTCTCTATATAAGGAAATCCGTGAGTTGGGCATTCCGATTGATGAATGTACGCTGACTATTTTGATCAGTTGTTTCTGCCGGTTGAATCGAGTGGATTATGGGTTTGCTATCTTGGGTGTCTTTTTCAAATGTGGTTGTACTCCGAACTTGAGGACCTTCAACACTCTGATAAATGGGTATGTTCTAGAAGGTAAGACTTCTCGGGCTGTGAATTTGTTTAGAAGGTTGACGAAATATGGAGACATTGAACCTGATGAAATCACATATGGGACAATCATGAAAGGGCTTTATAAAGTGGGAGACAATACGATGGCTATACAGTTGCTGAGGAGTATGCAGAAATGGAACTATAAGCCTAATGTTGTGATGTATAACACAATCATCGACAACCTTTGTAAGGACGGGAACATAGATGATGCTTTGAGCCTCTTATCAAAGATGAGAGGGTGGGATATTATGCCTGATGTGGTCACCTACAACTCTGGTTGATGGCTTATGCAAATCAGGTCGAGGGAAGGATGCCGCAAAAATATTGAGTGACATGATGGAACAAAACATTTTCCCTAATGTTATAACCTTCATTTTGGTGGTGGATGCACTTTGCAAGGAGGGAAGGACCGAAGAAGCAGAAGGCATAATCAAGATCATGTTCCGAAGAGGTGAGAAACCCGATGTTATCACTTATAATGCACTGATGGACGGATATTGTTTGCAAGGCCAATAAAGAAAGCAAAAGAAGTGTGGAACTCCCTAGTTGATAAGGGCCTTGAGCCTGATATCCGTAGCTATAATATTTTAATCAATGGTTTCTTCAATAAGATGAATGTAGACGAGGCCATGGAACTCTTTAGAGAAATGCCTTGTAAAGGGTTAAAACCTACTACTGCTACATACAACACTTTGTTAAAGGGGCTGTTACACGCAGGGAGATGTGATGCTGTAGATCATATATTTCATGATATGAGGCGTAGCGATCAAAATCCTGACATTTTAACGTACTCAATCTTGTTAGACGGATTCTTTAAGAACCAAAAAATTGGCAAGGCAGTAGAGGTGTTTCGTTCAATGCAAGATCAAGGAATAGTTCCTAATAAATTTATTTATTCTATCATCATTAATGGCATGTGCAAAGCTTGGAAGATTGAAGATGCTCGCAAAGTTTTTAGTATCTTCGTAGCTAAATTTTTGAAACCCAATGTTGAGGTTTACACAACAATGATTAGTGGACTTTGTAAGGCGGCTTTGGTAGATGAAGCTGAGGAGTTACTTCTGCAAATGGAGGGAGATGGTTGCCCACCAGATGATATGACTTACAATATTATGGTCCGGGCATTCCTAAAGAGGGGGGACATGCACAAGGTTAAGATACTTCTACAAGAAACACTCGATAGGAATTTAAAACCAGATGCATCTACCATGTCCATGATAGTAGATGTATTTAGGGCTGAGGGTGAGGATAGTGATTTTTTTAAAATGATCCAGAGTCTTGTGCCAAGGGAGGATGGTAAGGCTGTGTCCCAAACTTTTAAGGGAATTATTTGAAGTTGTCAGATTATGGATGCTTGTGCAAGTGACATGGAAGGATTTTATGAGATTCTATGTTTTCAACTTTAGGAGCAAGTTTCACCTTTACCATGTCATTTACCTTTTACTTGTAATTTTGCTCGAGGTTAAACTATGATATCGTGATTTTATATTTTTGTGATGTTGGTTATTTTTATAGATGATGCATTTTTTCCCACTAGAAGGTCTTTTCTCTTGGTAAAACTTATGTTAAGTTGTTAAATAATCATCCTAATGCGTAAACACATGGAAAGCTATTCATGCGAAATCACAAATGGCAGTGAATTCTATAATGATGAGCACAAACAAATATGAATAATTGAATATTTCAGTATTTTAGTTTGGCGGCAATTATTTGTTTGAAGTGTTACAATACCTATGTAAATTGGTGGCACTTATTTCTTTGAATCTTGACTGATGTTAGGTGTACTTCCGGTAGGTCACTCTTATATTTCTCCTTCCTGTCTCTATGTTTCATCTACTCTCTAAGGCCATATTGATTGAAATTTCGTAAAGTTTCTCTCGATTTTGTGCTAAAAAATCTCTCAAGCAAGCAGAAATAGGGTCAGACCCACTGCACGAAGCTCCTGTGTATGCGGGTTCTTTGAATGGTTGATGTAAGTAGCCTTACACTTGCAAGCAAAGAGGTTGCTTCCGAGAATTGAACCAGTGACCTTCACGGCACAAATGGGGCAGCTTTACTGCTACGCTAGGTCTGCCTTTCATCAAGCAAGCAAAAGAAGTAAGAAAAAGAACCCGTTTTTTCTGAAGTTGTCCCTGTCCATTTTTTTTTTCTTCCAGCTCGTTCTCTATCTGTATCTTATTTGTGTGTAGTATCTAGTTTCGATTCAATTGTCTTTAGTCATCTTCAACATTCTCTCCTGATTTGGTATACTAATTTTGGGAATACTTGTTTGGTTGTCATGTATTCCTGATACCAGATGGGAGAACTCAAGAAACTGGTTGAAGAGGGTAATACTGGTACATCGGTCTGTCTGAGTTGTGTGCATCAACGATCAGTAGGGCTCATGCAGTTCACCCAGTTACGGCAATACAGTTGGAATGGTCCTTACGGTCAAGGGAGTGGAGGAAGAAATAGTCCCTACTTGCAGGTGAGGCATATGTTCGCCAAATTTCAACTTAGGAAGCATTAAGCTATCCAACTGTCTAATTTGCTATCCCAATTGACGATTCAGAGAACTTGGCATTGAGATCGTTGCATACTCTCCATTAGGGTTAGGGTTCTTTGCATCAGGTGCCAAGCTTATTGAAATTCTGGCAACTGAGGATTTTCGAAAGGTTTATGAGTCGAATACATACTTTGGCACTGAGATACAGTTTACACAATGGTAGTTCCTTGTAACGATATTGAATGTTAAAACTTTTCTCGTTCAACAGCTTTAGCTGACTATAATTGACCTTCATGAACTGAAAATCTGTTCCCTGTTTCCAAACATTTAATTGGTGCTTGTTCGACAAAGTTAAATAAACGAAACTAAGGTAAACTCTTTCTGTCAGGGACAAGGCCTGTGAATCCATGCGGTTTCCCACTGGACTGGCTGGCTCGGTTCGTGAGAAAAGGGTTCAATGGATGTTAAAAAGAATTAAGTGAAACACTATAAAGTAACCTTTTCTAAAAGATTACATTCTGGCCTTCTGACGAGACTAATCCTTCTGTATGAATGCTTTAAGAGTTCTAATGCTGAATCATGCCTTTTATTGTGTGCAGTCTTTGCCAAGGTTTCAACCAGAGAATGTGGAGCATAACAAGACTATGTTTGAGATTGTTAATGAAATGGCAGCAAAAAAGGGCTGCACCCCGGGGCAAGTAGCCTTGGGATGGGTTCATCACCAAGGGAACGAAGTGTGCCCTATTCACGGCAGCACCAAGATCGAAAACTTTGATCAGAACGTTGGTGCTTTGTTGGTAAAGCCAACCCCTGAAGACATGGCTGAGCTCGAATCCATTGCAGATGCAGTTAAGGGAGGTAGAGATGGAGGTGTGGTCCCTACATGGAAGAACTCGGAGACTCCACCCTTATCATCGTGGATGGCTGAGTGAGCTCATGCCTTTTTTTCTCTTTTTTAAACTTATTTTTGGATCTGTAAAGGAACTTTTGGTTTGTGATTGTGCTTCTGGTGTGCTTGAATTCTGTGTAAACATTTTTGACTGTGATGCATGGGATGGATTCCTGTAGAGCAATGTTTTTCACTTGTGTTTGAAGAAGTTACAGATTACTGGATTAGAGCCCAGTAGTGTGGTGATGTTAATAGGAGTATATTGGAAGTCCGAAATGGGTTTTTGAGGACCATTCTTGCCAGTAATGGTGTTCCGGTGCATTTCCGGTTCCGAAACACTAGAATGGACCAAATTTTGTGTCTGTTTGATAAAAACTTGTTCAAAATCGATTTGTTACGTAAAAAAATCAAGCTTGAACAATTTTTTTTTTTTATGCTCGTCAAGTTTTCTATTCAAGCTTGAAGAAGATAAACAATTTTGTTTGTTTGGCATAAGAAATTGGCTCGCCTCGTAAACAAACTAGTTCCATTCTGCTGAAGTTTTTATTTTTCAAGTATTTATATATCGTTTAACAAGACAGTTCATTATCTTACAATACATCACATTTAATTCAAAAAATAAGTACTTTCTACTTTTTTTAACGTATTCCTTCATTAATTATAGATCTTTAATCTTTTCTGAAATTCGAACATCCAAATTTTCCCTCTCTCATCTCAGCCGAACCTTTGTTTTTTGGGCAAACTTTTTCTTGGGCAATCTTTTTTATTCGAACTTGCTCGATTCAGACAATCGCCGTAACTCCCCTCGTCCTTGTTCCAGCTATTTGCCACATGTCACCATTGACACATATTTCCTCGACAGAAAAAGATTTGCTAAAATATGGTGTAACACTGCCCGCCTGCCTGAAGCTCGGGCTGTCTTAACTCGTATGTATTCGTCTAAAAAAAATTATAAAGTGCTCCTCAAGCACCATCACCTGATTCACCATCCTCACCATTCCGAATAAATTCATATGTTTCTCGGTTCGGACCTTACTCTCATAATCTTTTAATAATGCCTTTCTTCCGCTCGTTCTTAATCATTGTCATGCGCTTTTACTCTCAATTGATCCGCTCACAAATTGTTTCACGATTTTTGAAATAATTTTTCCCGGAATCAGAGATGCTGACAGCGGTGCAGAACGGACGATCCGGCCATTCATCTCGGCACGGACGTCTTGGATATAATCCAAACGCATAAAAATCTGTACCGTCCGGTGCTTGGATTAAGATTCGAGCCATCGATTGCCAAGATGAATGGACGGAACCGATTGGCAGCTCGGCACTGCTGTCAAGCACGGCCACGTGTCAATTAGGTCCTACCAAACGTAGGCGCTGACGTTGCGAGTTTGGTGAACGATTGGTCCTGTCTGCCACTCTTGACTTCACTCCTAACCTCTCCCCACGCTCCTCTGCAACTATCCAACCCATCTTCAGAGAGAGAGAGAGAGAGAGAGAGAGAGAGAGAGAGATGGCTAGAGTGGGGAGAATGAAGCTGGGTTCACAAGGTCTAGAGGTTTCAGCACAGGGACTGGGCTGTATGGGCATGTCCTCCTTTTACGGCCCATCGAAGCCCGTCGAAGACATGATCGAACTCATCCACCACGCCATAGACTCCGGCGTCACTTTCCTCGACACCTCCGACATCTACGGCCCCCACACCAACGAAGTCCTCCTCGGCAAGGTTTGCTTTCTTTCTTTGTTTTTTTCCTTTAGCGGTTTGGTGATTAGTAAGCCCTTTGAGGTTTGGTGGGAACAAATAAGTGTTCCAATTTGGGATCCGTTTGGATAAACCAAGGGATTTGATATTGTTAATGAATCAGTGGGGATAGCTCGAGCTTAGGTTTGATAGTTTAATACGGATTGTTGTGAAATCAGCCAAATCAACAAACACTCGATGTGAAGAACAATTAAGAAACCTAAGACCACAAAGAGTTTTACGCGGTTCCGTAACTTTGTAGTTGAGTACATTTACGGCTCACACCAGTTTCCACTTTGTATGGGATGAAGAAATGGGATGAAGAATGGAGAGTACAATATAGCAAGTATTTATAACCCAGCGTTTCCATCATCAAGTCACAGTAATACCCCCGTCTAGGTTTCGGGGGCGCTGCCCTCAAGCCCCTGCCGTGGGTCACCAAATAGTTACCAAAGCGCAAACCCGACCGGAATTTCAATATGGAGTTTGAGATGTCTATTGTGATTTGTGATGGATTTGAAATAACCATTTAATGTGAGTGATTTGAAATTGTTCCGGTGAAGGGATTTGACATTATTATTCAATGAGAATAGCCCTATATTAGTTTTGATTGTGTTTTTTTGTCAGACGATGGGATGTTAGGAGTTAGTTGTTAGAGGTTACAAAAGGTGTCGAGCACTTCCTCTATGAGGATCCGCACTCATGACTTCTCCCTTAGGTTTGATAGGGGTTTGAATGTTGAGTTTGAGAGCTCTATTGTGATGGATTTAACTATTTAATAGGAGTGACTTGAAATCCTTCAGGGTATAGATTGTGGTTATACAATCGCTCGCATCTGTTCTTCTTCCAAGTCCGATTCATCTCCTGCTTTAATTTAACAAGCCACTACAACTATACCTCTTATATTTTCATCGATTTTCTAGATTTGAAATCCAAATGTACCCTTACTGGTGTTGAGCAGGCGCTGAAGGGAGGGGTGAGAGAGAGAGTTGAGTTGGCGACCAAGTTTGGGATAAGCTTTGCCGATGGAAAGAGAGAGGTGCGTGGCGACCCGGCCTACGTTCGAGCTGCTTGTGAAGCTAGTTTGAAGCGGCTTGATATTGATTGCATCGATCTGTATTATCAGCATCGGATTGACATCCGTGTTCCCATTGAAATCACGGTTTGACCCCCTTTGCCTCCTTCTCCAATACGTATAATTGAGGTTAATATTGTGTGTTTATGCTTGTTGTGTATGAGATGGTGTTCCGTTTCATTTCTAGTAGGGACTTTTGAGTTGAGATGTAATGAGAAGGAAAGGAAACATTTGTGGAATTACTCCCGCCAGAGTTTATATATGTGGTTAAGTTTTTAAAGAAGCTGTTTCTTAAACCAAACATTAGTATCTACTATGCTTGTGGCATTTGTGTAAAAGACTAAGATTGGATGCCAAAACTCGCTTTCCTTGAGTGTTTTTTATTTGAGCTGTTGATGGGGCACCATGATTGTGGGATTTTTTCCCTTACATATATACTTGTTTCGAGTTCAGATTCTTAAAGACATTCAAGTGGCACCTGACATCTTTTTGTACTAGGAACATGCTTTCGTGACTATTTCCCTGATGCATCTTTACGAATTGATATATGATAGTTGCTTTCACGAACCTTTCCAATTTGAACTGTTCAAAGTATGATCTGTTTCTTGTATTCAACGTAATAAAAACAAAAACGTACCATTGTAAAAATTAGGTCAAGCAAGAGCTTAGCTTGCAAGGCCATTATTTTTACTCTTTCGAAGGATGATGCTGATTGTGGAGTTGAAATTAACAATTCCTCTTGTATTTTGTGAACTCTAATTACAGGAGGATGTTGATCCATGTAGTAGACTGTAAATAGTGGGTTCATTTGCTTGTCATTGAGTTGAGTTGATATGCTTGTATTTTTAAGATGATCTATCTAGATTAATGCTTGTCATTGGATTGAGTTGATATGCTTGAAGTTCTGTGCCTGTCATCCATAACCTCTTCACTTAATGAATGTTATGACTAATGACAGTCTAACATCAGAGAACTATCTGTACTGCAAATAATGTGCACCCTATGTCAACCCAATGATGGACTCCTTATTCTTTGATCGTACTGACATTATGCTGTGGTTGAGTTGCATGACAAACTTGTTCCTACTTTCTTTACTCTCAGATATACCTGTATTTGCATGTGGCCACAATAATCTCATCACTCTCTATTTTTATTTTATTTCCAAACAAGCTTTTCTCAAGCATTCCCAATCTCTTTGCTTCATTGACCAGATGGGAGAACTGAAAAAGCTGGTTGAAGAGGGTAAAATAACGTACATTGGTCTATCTGAGGCCTCTCCTGCGACAATAAGAAGGGCTCATGCTGTTCACCCAATTACAGCAATACAGTTGGAATGGTCGTTATGGTCAAGAGATGTGGAGGAAGAAATAGTTCCTACTTGCCGGTGAAGCTTCTATTCTGCTAAATAACATTCATGGGAGTAATAAGAAAATCAAATAACTAATTTCTTCCCCCTTTGTGACTATTCAGAGAACTTGGCATTGGGATTGTTGCATACAGTCCATTGGGAAGAGGATTCTTTTCATCAGGTCCCAAGATGTCTGAAAATTTGGCAACTGACGATTTTCGAAAGGTTTGCGCTTAGGACACATACTTTTTTACATCGAGATTGACATACAGGGCTAGGAGTCATAATGTCATCATAGTGTTATTATGACTGTCCAGAACTTCATCTCTTTGCAAACTTGAGCTGTTAAAATGATCTTATGAGCTAATGATTGACCACATAGTTTACAGTCATTTTGTCCTTGATTTTTGATTTTTGTCTCGTCTCTCCCTCGTCGTTTTGAAGTATAGTTCTACTTTTGTTTTAAAGATTGCATAAAGTCAGCACACTTATCAAGTAAATGCTTCATTTTTGTTTTGAACCACATGCTGGTTAAAATTTTTACCATGAGCTTTCTCACCAGTGTTCGTATTAGAAGTCAAAAAAAGATGTGGAAACAGATTGATCTGCCTTTTCTCTTGCAATATATCTCAAATCCTTCAAAACAGTGAGAATAACATGCTCCTTCCACAAACAGTGATCTGCCCTAGGAGTAATAGCACAATGATGGGTATCATTCTAGAATCCACCGTAATAAGGCTTCCCCTGTTTTCTGGTAATCCTAAATTTTATCAAGGAACGAACAATGCAAAGAACAAGAAGGGCATATACCCTCCAAATTGTAATATATGCTAACCATTGAAAGAAGGATTTGCCAAGAGTGGCATAGAGCTAGGTTGATTGGTGAAGGCTTTACAGAAGAGAATTGAGAGCCTTTGATCCTTGCATCAAACCTAATCTGTTGAACTACATTTGAAGTTGGCCTTTGAAGGCTTACCCTTTGTTCTTTCCTTGGCAGAGAGATGGAGAGAGGGGAAGAGTGAAAACGGCTGTATAATGATCTGATGGGAGTTTCAATATACATAGACACCTGAAGATAACGTTTCATAGTCGCTCTCAACTGTGTTATCTTGGATTTGAACTTACATTGAATGGGTCATGACCCATGGGTCTTCCAGTTGCCACCATGGGCCCCCACATTTACATGTTTTGCTAACTACTTACCTCCTCTAGGTATCTGTTTGTAGAAGGTTGATTATAGGTTAATTAAAGACACTTACCTGCAGTTTTTGTCCTTTCATTTTAAGAAAATTGATTTTCTGTCAATAATGGTTTTAGCGCCATAAGATCTGTCATTGCCATCTCACATGAGACCCTGTTCCTTAGAAGTGGCTAGCTCTATTTCCAACTACCTCACAATATCATGCGTATAAGCATACCATGTTGAAAACAAAATCATCTGGATAGTTGCCTTTCATCCTCCTGCATAATGACTATAAACATGTATTTGTTTTGTCACCTGTTTAGATCCTGTATATTGTGTGATAGATCCTTCTCGATGCTGGGTTTAGTGTTCTGTTGCTGAACTATGTTTGTTGATTACAGACTCTACCGAGGTTCCAACCTGAGAATCTAGAGCATAACAAGACCATGTTTGAAAGGGTTAATGAAATGGCTGCAAAGAAAGGGTGCACCCCCGGCCAACTAGCACTAGCATGGGTTCATCACCAAGGGAACGATGTGTGCCCGATTCCTGGCACTACCAAGGTAGAAAACTTCAATCAGAACATTGGAGCATTGTCGGTAAAACTAACCCCTGAAGATATGGCTGAACTCGAGTCCATTGCCTCAGCCGATGCAGTTAAGGGTGATAGATATGAAAGCTCGATCTCTACTTGGATGAATTCAGACACTCCACCCTTGTCCTCATGGAAAGCTGAATAAATACGTAATACCTATGAAGAACAACGGCTGAATTCCACGAAAATACACTTTTTGGAATGGTTGAGATTGCTTTGCTCCAGTAGTTGTGTCGCTAGTTGCCTTCAGGCACGGTTTATAGCTAGTTAAATGTATGACATTCCAATAAATCCATAACAACTGAAGATATGGGTGCTAGCTGTGTCAGTTGGAGTTGTAAGAGAACTTAGTTGTGTTCTCGTCCTGGAAGTGTCTGTTTGAAATCTGAGCTTGGTTTTATGCGGAAACTGTGTTTGGGGTGTTGTGAATGCAATATTTAATCAAAAAAATGTATTTTCCTTATGTGTGAAGCTGAGTGGTAAACGTAAAATGTTCCTTTTATTCGGCATAATTTTTCAACATATTCTGTAAAAGGTTAGTAGTAGTTCATTTGGATATTGACAAGTACTTGACCAATTCGCTCAATTTTAGTTTGCAATTCGCAGTCAAGAATCTTAAACCAAAAATTGAAAAAATTAATCAATCACTTATCGATATCTGGATGAACTAATTTTTTTTAAGGGCACATCAAAAATTAAATATCTCAATTTTCTTTTGGTGAGAAAAATAAATAATATTTGTGGCAAGGAATAAAAGAAAAAGTTTTAAGGAAACCCGAGATGGGCCTCACAAAGAATTGATACATACATTTCCATCGGTACCCGTTGTTGGCCGGATTCCTTGCCGGCTTCAGAACATTTTGTCCACTTGAACCTGTACATGCTGGACATTATGCGACTTTCGCCAATATACATGCTACGGCAGGAAGATGGGATGATGCTATACGAGTGAGAAAGCTAATATTGGAGAGTATAGGATTAAATATCCATTTTAAGCCAAGTCTGTAATGTTTTGGAGATAACTAACCAACGCGAACGGGTTGTCGCAGTGGTTAATTATTGAATTGTCTCGGCGGGGCTTACCATCCCAAAGTTGCAAGGTCAATTTCCCTCGACCTTGATTTGTTCTTGAGGCCACATCCCCTTATCAGCTAATTAAATTTCGCAATTTGAACTTTATTCTCAACCAAAGTAGCTCACATCTTCCATAGCATTTTTGTCCTCCTTTTTTAAACCAAATAAAGGCCTCATTTGGTTAAATAAGCTTATTGGCTTATTTATTTATTTATTTTTGTCTTTATTCAATTATTTGTTGCATTGTTAATTTTGTGTCTAATTTTCATGAATTATTGATTTGTCTCGACAAGAAAGGAAGCTGTGTTTTTGGCTTTTTTCATCTTCATTAAAAAAAATTTGAGTTTCGATCATACTTTTTCATCTTTTTGATTTCTCTAGTCGAGATGAACCAATAATCTACAAAAATTTAAAGAAAAACTAACAAATGCACACAAAAATTGAATAAAGACAAAACAATAGGTCAAAGAATTTATTAAGCCAAACTTGTTAATTATGCTAACATTAACTTAGGGCCATTTTGGCCTTAATAATGCCTGTTTATTTTTTCTACATCTCTATTCAAATTTTTTCACATTTCTTACTTTTGTGTCAATCTTTTGTGGATTATCTGTTCATCTCGACGATAAGAATCTAAAAAAATAAATAATTATCATCAAAACTCATAAAAACTTCACTGAAGACGGAAATAATTCAAAACCAGTACGCTTTTTTAGATTATTTTCTCATTATTCAAAATTTGGTTCATAATTTGTTATGTTTTAGATTCCTTTAATCAAGATGAACAAATAACTCACAAAAAAAGATTGACGCAAAACTAACAAATGCAAAATATTGAATAAGGACAAAAAAACGTTTTTTTATGAGGCCAAACCGGCCCTTATTAGTGAACACATTTTTTAAATAAAGTTTTTTATTATTTCAAAAAAAGGACGGAAGTGTGAGAAGGAAAGGGTGGCTTTTAGAAACGCTTCTACACAAAACTAGGCAAGAGTTTCAGTAAGAAGCGTGCTTGTGTTTCACGCATTTAAAACATTGCGCCCATGAAGCAAAAGTTCGCGTCCATACCGACAAAGTTTGCGGCCATGAGCAAAAGTTGGCGGCCAGACTTAAACAAGCGTGTTTGCATTTTACGCTTTCCTATGAGTAGGGGCACGAATTATCATTGTTGAGTTGAGTTGATATGCTGGAGTTTTATACCTGTCATACCTGTTTGAAAGGTGGCTTTCTTTGGTACCACCGCACCGCAGCCTCTTGAGCCTGACTTAGAGTGTTTATGCTTTTACAGCAGAGAAGTATCTGCATGTACTGGAAATAATGTGCACTCTATGTCAGTTTAATGATGTACTCGAAATTCTTTGATTGTACCATTATGCTGCGGTCAAGTTGCACGACAATCTTGTTCCTCCTTTGTTTCCTCTTCAATATATAAGTTTTTTTAGCATTTGTCCACGATTAGATTTTTTTCTTGGTAAGTATCTGATAGGCGCGTAAATGTTCACATACGCGCCTTCTAATCTATCTTTGCTAAGTCTATTTATATAATATTACTTGGAGATTTATACTTTTATTTTTGTTGTAGGTATTTGGAGGGTTTGACACAAAAAGCGCAAAGTTAAAATATTTAACGGTGTTCGAAGTTGGGAGTACGGGCTGAATCAAGTGGAAGGCCTGAATTACAATATGAAGTCAGGACTTTAGCACTGAACTTAACCGAAGTTCATTGGCCAAGGAATTGGACTAGCACCACTTTGACTAAAGATGGGCCCATGATGTTATAATATTACTATCTTATTAGGGCTTTTATAATTAAATGAAGAAGTCGGTTACCACAGCTTTGATTAAAAAGGTGACTTTTATTAGGCATTGGGGAGGAGGCATTACAGAGAAAAAGGAGACCTACGCAGACTCACACGCCATCAGAGAACGAAAAGGCTATGACCGAAGGCTGTACAGAACCGGTTTCGACAGTCAATCACGGTGGAAAACAGAAGCAATATTGCGATGAGTTCCATCCTGATGTCCGGCTAAACTCGTTTCTAGGGTATAGATGAAACTCGATCTCTAAGTAATAATGTTTATATTTTGATTTAGTGTTTTATTATTCGAATCGTGGTTGTATGATATAAGGATTTATTTGCGGTATTAATTTTCTCTATCAAATCTTGTGCATAATCTTCTAGATTTTTATGCACGTTCATGCAACAGTTCTTAATTGTTCTGTGATAGCTGGGTAAGATGGGTTATGCTCCGTAAGACGTGTCGTGCTATTAGACGATCCGTGCCATAGAGACGGATCGTACTAGTAAGACGGTTCGTGCTAGGCGGCGATACCCCATGCTATTCGGTGATTCATAGAAATCTTTTGGCGATACCGTTAGGGCCTGCGAACCCTAACGATAGCTGGATTGATTCGAATAATAGATCTTTATCATCGTATAGAAATTGTTACAACGGGTCGAGTGGATTCGAAACCCTAGATCTTTTCTCTCATAAACTTTCATTATTTCTTAATTGTTTTAATTTAATTTAGCTTTTAATATTTTCGAAATCCAGCAATCAAACCCTTTTTCCGAATTAAGTTAGAAATTAGTTAGAACAATTGCAATTCAGCCTTCGTAATCCCTGAGGACGATACTCGGAGTACTTACCGCTATCTTTTAGATAGTAGTAATTATTCTGTTTTATTAATTATTTTTGATACGGAAACGACACGATCAAATTTTGGCGCCGTTGCCAGGGATTACAAGCACGGTTGCGTTGTTTTAGTTGATTTTTATTTTAATTCTAGTTTAGGTATTTTTTTTTTTTTATTATTCCTCATATTTGTTTAATTGTATTCTTTCTTTGTTAGCATTTTATTGTGTCAAGCACAGAAATCGAGAAATTGTAGCGCACAGAAGTAAGAAGTAAGCGGCAACATTGCAGCTTAACAGTGCAATTCAATTAGTTTTTCCTTGCGCTGTGAGTTTTCTTATTTTTCTTGGTTTTAGTGTTTTGTTTGTTTTATTTATTTATTTGTTTTTATTTTTATTTGAGTTAGGGGCATTTTGCGTTATATGTTTGGTCGTCGATCATTGGACCCATTACTTGATAATTTTGACCCAGAGATAGAACAGACCTTTAGAGCTAATAGAGCAGCCTCTCATCACCCTTGGCCTTCACCCACTTCACTTGTTAGAATGGCTGAAAGAATAGAGGCTGAGGTTCCACCTGCGATAGGGGAGTACTTTCTCCCATCCGCTTACACCTCACCATCATGCATAGCATTGCCTACCACTGCCTCAACACAATTTGAAATCAAGTCCAGTTTGTTACAAACACTCCCATCATTCTATGGACTTGATAATGAGGACCCATATCGGCATTTAGGAGATTTCGAAGAGATTTGCTCCAATGTTAAAATTTAGCACTTCACTGATAATGCCCTTAGGTTGAAGTTATTCCCGTTCTCACTTAAAGATAAAGCCAAATACTGGCTTAATACTTTGACACCGAATAGCATCAACTCTTGGGATCAAATGAAAAATGAATTTTTGAAAAAGTATTTTTCCATAGGCAAAACAAAAGAAATTCGCCAAGAACTCACTAGTTTCTATCAAAAAGAAGGCGAACAATTTCACCAAGCATGGGAAAGGCTTAATGATATCATTAGGAGTTGTCCACACCACCAAGTTCCTAAATGGCAGTTAGTCCAATGTTTCTATGATGGACTATGCGAACAACACCGATATATGGTGGATGCCTCATGTGGAGGCACATTTATGCTTAAGAATGAGAATCAGGGGTGAGACTTGTTTGGGCAGTTAGCGGAGAATTCACGACACCGAGCCGCATCATCTCACACAAATAGGACAGCTTCTACCTCTTCAAAACATAGTGGCCTTTATGAGGTGGGCCGCTCTGATGATCTTTCCTATAAGGTAGATGCATTGACCCGCAAGTTTGACACCTTCTTATCTTTAGGTCATGGTCCTTCACATTCTTCACCTCCTGCTGCTGTTGCGGAGGTCTGTCAATTGTGTTCCAGTCCGTGCCATCAAATAAATGAGTGCCACATGGCATCTCAATTTCCAGAATTTCTTCAAGAGCATGTGAACGCTGCCCAGGGGTTTGGTAGGCCAGCAAATGACCCCTATTCTCATACTTACAACCCCGGCTGGAAGAAGCATCACAACTTTGGATGGCGACAGCCAGACCAAGGGCAACCATTTGCCCAACCTATGAGGCCTTCATTTCCTAATACTTCCAACACACAGGCCTATTGTCCACCACCTGTACCACCCCAGTACCAACAACCTCCTGCTCCTCCTGCGTCCTCCCAAAGGACACCAGCTTTTGAGGAGCAAATGTTGAAGGCCATGGCTGAAATGAGAGCCGATTGCCAACAAATGAAAGCTGACTCCCAATTGCTTTACTCCCACTCTCAATCCATTGCCAAGATGGAAACCCAAGTGGGTCAGCTAGCTAATGCTCTTAACCATCGGGATGAGGGTAGATTACCAAGTCAGCCAGTGGCCAACCCACGAGGGATGCACCATATTGACAATTCGCAAGGTCATGAACAAGCGAAATTAGTTGTCACCCTCAGAAATGGGAGAGATGTAGAGACCCGACCGGAGGAGGTCAAAGCGAAGGAGAAAGTGTCTCCACCTGTCGCTGAGAGGTCTAGGGTTGATAAGAGGTCTAAGGAGAAGGAGACCGATCCAATGTCTACAGATGTTCCAGGGTCATCTGAGACCCCATCTTATATTCCTAAGGCACCTTTTCCGATTTGCCTGAATGCACCTTCACCCTTTCGCAAGAAGGGAGTATCCACTGATAATATCATGGAGGTGTTCAAGCAAGTTAAGATGAACATCCCATTGCTCGATGCCATTGAGAAAATCCCATCTTATGCCAAGTTCCTCAAGAACTTGTGCACTCACAAGCGGAAGGCTCGAGCCAAGTTTTTAGAGCCCATTCCCATTCCTCACCAAGTTAGCTCTGTTCTTCAATCTAACACTGCTCCCAAGCTTGCTGATCCTGGTGTGCCCACAATCTCTTGTGTCATAGGCAATCACTTTATTAGTAGGGCACTCTTAGATTTAGGGGCAAGTGTCAATCTTTTACCGTACTCTGTGTACGAGGAGTTGGGGCTTGGTGAGTTAAAGCCCACATTGGTTACTCTGCAGTTGGCCGATCATTCTGTGAAAGCCCCACGGGGCATGTTAGACGATGTCCTCGTCAAGGTGAATAATTTCTACTTTCCTGTTGATTTCATTGTCCTTGACACAGAGCCAGTCCACCCCACAGCCCTTAAATCTCAAACGCCTGTCATCTTAGGTCGTCCCTTTCTAGCCACGGCCAATGCACAGATTTCTGTGAGGAGTGGAGTGATGGAGGTATCATTCGGCAATATGAAACTGAGTCTGAATATGTATTCGGCCACTCGACAGCCTCACGAGGAGGAAGATTGCTTTGCAGTCGATGTCATTCATGAGTTAGTAGAAGAGGCGTTGCCGTACATTTTGGTGGAGGATCCACTTAAGGCATGTCTTGCCCATTTTGGCTATGAGGAGTTCGATATTGACCAATCCATTGCTGAGGTCAATTCTTTGTTAGACCTCGCACCTTGTATGGCCAAACCTACCTGGCGAACTCCTTTCGAGCCTTTACCTGTTTTGTCTAGCACTCCAGCTCTTCCCTCCATAGAAGCCCCACCGAAGCTTGAGTTGAAGCCTCTCCCGGCTTCTCTGAAGTATGTTTTTCTTGGCCACGATGACACCTTGCCCGTGATCATTGCCTCTGACCTTTCTTCCGAGCAAGACGGTCAATTACTTAAGGTGCTTAAAAGGCATAAGGGTGCGATAGGGTGGTCAGTGGCCGACCTCAAGGGTATTGATCCCTCCATTTGCATGCATCGCATTCATTGCGAGGAAAATGCAAAACCATCAAGAGAGATGCAAAGGAGGTTGAACCCTAACATGAAGGAGGTTGTTATGAATGAGGTGGTCAAATTGTTGGATGCGGGTATCATATACCCCATCTCTGATAGTAAGTGGGTGAGTCCCACTCAAGTAGTGCCCAAGAAGTCCGGCATTACTGTCGTTGAGAATGACAAGGGTGAGCTTGTGCCCACACGCATGACAACTGGTTGGCGTGTGTGTATTGATTGTAGGAAGCTTAATTCCATGACTAGGAAGGATCATTTTCCACTTTCATTTATTAATCAAATCCTAGAGAGGTTGGCGGGCCAGAGCTATTATTATTTTCTGGATGGCTATTCCGGATATAACCAAGTGGCCGTTGACCCAGCGGATCAAGAAAAGACTACCTTCACCTGTCCTTATGGTACTTATGCTTATCGACGCATGCCTTTTGGCTTATGCAATGCACCTGCGACCTTTCAAAGGTGTATGATGGCTATTTTCTATGATATGGTGGAGGAATTTCTAGAAGTATTCATGGATGACTTCTCGGTCTTTGGGGCCTCCTTTGATTCTTGTCTCCAAAATCTTGCAAAGGTGCTTAAACGATGTGAGGAGACTAACCTGATCCTAAGTTGGGAAAAGAGCCACTTTATGGTTCAGGAGGGGATTGTTTTGGGCCACGTAGTGTCCAAGAGGGGGATTGAAGTTGATAAGGCAAAAGTTGACTTAATTTCTCGACTTCCTCCCCTCTCATCAGTCAAGCAAATTCGCTCTTTCTTGGGACACGCTGGGTTCTATAGGCGTTTTATCAAGGATTTTTCGAAAATCTCCAAGCCCTTGTTTGATCTTTTGGCTAAGGACGCTCCCTTCATTTTTGATGAGGCTTGTATGAGAGCTTTTGTGAAGCTCCGTGAGACATTGTCCACAGCACCTATCATGCAGTCCCCCAACTGGTCTCTACCCTTTGAAATTATGTGTGATGCATCCGACTACGCAGTCGGTACTGTTTTGGGCCAGCGGGTTGAGAAGGTCCCTCACGCCATTTATTATGCAAGTAAGACCCTCTCTGGTGCGCAGTTGAACTATACCACTACGGAGAAGGAATTACTTGCTGTGGTCTTTTCCCTTGATAAGTTCCGGTCCTACCTTTTAGGGTCGAAGGTTGTAGTATACACTGATCATGCCGCTTTGCGGCATTTACTTTCTAAGAAGGAGACCAAACCTAGGTTGATTAGGTGGATTCTGCTCCTCCAAGATTTGATGTGGAGATTCGAGACAAGAAAGGATCTGAAAATTCTGTAGCAGACCACTTATCAAGGATCCTAGTGGATGTCTCTGGTGACACCTTGCCCTTCAAGGACTCATTCCCCGATGAGCAGCTCTTTGAGGTGTCACAAGTGCGACCCCCATGGTATGCACACATAGTTAACTACCTAGCCACAGGCGCGCTTCCCCCTCATTGGTCCAAGCATGACAAGGATCGTTTCTTTGCGCAAGTTAGGCACTATTTTTGGGAGGATCCAGAACTCTTTAAGTTGTGTTCGGACCAGGTGATTAGGAGGTGCGTTCCTGAGACTGAGTACCATAGCATTCTCACCTTCTGTCATTCACTTGAGTGCGGAGGGCATTTTAGTGGAAAGAAGACGGCGGCGAAGGTCTTACAAAGTGGTTTTTATTGGCCCACTCTGTTTAAGGATGCACATGTGTTTTGCAAGGCATGCCTTAAGTGCCAGAAAACAGGTAATTTTCGCGCCGTGATATGATGCCATTGTCCTCCATCCTTGTTGTGGAGATGTTTGATGTTTGGGGGATAGACTTCATGGGTCCGTTTCCGTGCTCGCATGGGAACGCGTATATTCTTGTGGCAGTGGACTACGTGTCCAAGTGGGTGGAAGCAGTAGCCACCAAGACCAATGACCACAAAGTTGTGGTCAAGTTTCTTCAAAGTAATATTTTTACTCGTTTTGGCTATCCGCGGGCGATTATTAGTGATGAGGGCACCCATTTTCTCAATAAACATTTTGCCGCCCTAGTGCAAAAGTATTCTATCACTCATAAGGTGGCAACACCTTATCACCCTCAGACTAGTGGGCAGGTTGAAGTGTCAAATAGGGAGATTAAACGCATACTTGAAAAGACGGTTAGGCCCGATCGAAAAGATTGGTCATTAAAGCTCGATGATGTTTTATGGGCCTACCGTACAGCTTATAAGACCCCTATTGGCATGTCTCCTTACCGGTTAGTTTTTGGTAAGGCATGTCATTTGCCCGTTGAGTTGGAGCATAGAGCTATGTGGGCTATTAAGAAGTTTAACTTCGATATGGCCACTGCAGGGTTACATCGTAAGCTCCAACTTGCGGAATTGGAAGAGTTGCGCAATGAAGCGTATGAGAGTGCACGTATATATAAGGATAGGACTAAGGCATTTCATGATAAACACATTGTTAGAAAGTCCTTTGAAGTTGGTCAAAAAGTGTGGCTCTTTAATTCTAGACTTAAACTTTTCCCGGGTAAGTTGAGGTCAAGGTGGGATGGTCCATATGTTGTCATTCGTGTTTTCCCCCACGGAGCTGTAGAGATTAAGGATCCACGTGTTGGTAATGTTTTCAAGATCAATGGCCAATTGCTTAAACTTTACGTGGAAGGAATTGGTGATGGCGTGGTGGATGGTGCCACGGTGGAGTCCATTACTTTGATGGATCCAATTTATATAGATTAGTGCTTTTATTGGAAGTCTAGGAGACTTAAAATCCATGGAGTTTGTGATATCTCCAGTGTTTGCCGTGCTCGAACGGTTTCCAACGGTCTGGTATAGCCACTTTGTCAAAGCTACGTATGTAGTACTTAGGAGGTTGGGTCTGGCGGCAGGCGCATAGTTAGCAGCGAGAAATCTGTCTGAACCATCCGACTTTAGTGTCCAGCTTGGCGGAGATTGCTTCATAAGCCGAGTGGTGGGTAAGGAATCTGGCAGCCCCAGAGGGAGTGACAGCCTATGAGATGATGGTACCACTTCTCAAGATATCGTTGAATCCTACGCATATTGCTCTTCCAACAAGTAAGGAACCACAGTCTTTGACAAGGGAGAAAAGTAGTACCCGCGTCTTTCGCGTGAAGAAAGTGGATGATTTTTATTTTATTTGTATTTCTTGCCTTTGTTTATGTTCTTTAGTTGTTTTTCTTGTATATATTTTGTTGTTTTGGAAGCTAACATTTTGCAGGTTATTCGATCCCAGTTGGGGGGTCTCCCTCTTGCTATAATAGTTTGCTATGTTCCTCCTTTTCGAGGTGATACCTTTCCTCTCTTTTGCGTTTTTGTCCTATCTTTTTATTTTTATGCTTTCAATGAGGGCATCGAATGGTTCAAGTTGGGGAGAGGGACTACTTTGTAGTTTGCTTGCTCTTAAAAATTCAAAAAATTAAAAATTTTGAAAAATTAAAAATTAGTGGGACCCATTTGCATGCGGTTTGAACCAGTTGTGATTATTTGTTGGAAAACTGAGTTAAGGTGTGTTGCCTACCGTAATGATATCTGTTTTTGGCATGGTAGTTCTACTTGCTAGCTTGTCTTAAGAAGTTGATTATGGCACTTATGTTTGGCACTCTTTGCACTTCACGTATATTTGGGCTTTGATCACTAGTGAGTTGTGAATTGACTGTTTTTGATGGCTAGATTAGTAGGGACTTATGCCCTAGTGAGCTTTCGTGCCTTATCTTTTTATTGGAGTGGCGTCAAGTAAACTCTTAGTTTGTCATGGAAAAAGTCAACTTATTGAGGTCTCATTATTCTTGATTGCTAAGCATTGGAATTTATTGAAAATATCTCTCGATTTTGGTTAGTCACATGGATGTTACAACCCTGGGAGAGGATTATAGGCATTTTCTTGATGCTTGAGCCGGTTCGTTCCTTTGTGTTCACATTTATTCCTTGCGAGCCATTTTGAGCCTTGTATACTTAGCCTTTTCTTGGTTAGCTCCACCTTCCATATTGTGTTTGGAGAAAGGCAAAAGGTGTAATTTTTGGATAGATTGAGAAATTTTGTGCTTGAATTGGTGATACCCCTTTAAAAAAAAACAACACAAAAAAAAAGGGAAAAAGAAAGAAAGGGGCACCAATATGTTTGAAAATGTGGAATCATGCTTTATGGTTGGAAAATGTTGAAAGGAAAGTAAGAAAGATAAGGTGGAGTTGAAAAAGTGAAAAAATTTGGGCTCACATTGTTAAATTAGCCCAAAGTTGTTTGCCTATTCTCGGACATGTGATATTTTACCCTAACCTTGAAATATTTCTCCTTACCCCACATTACAACCGAAAATAAAGTCCTATTTGATCCTAGGGGTGATGGAAAGTGGACTGATGGATGAGAGAGAGAGTTCCAATGCTTGGTGTTCCATTCATGAGACCGTGTGTCCACCATATAAAGCGTTCTTTTCGTATCATAGTGTGCGAGTGCTTTGCTTTCATTTATATTACTTCTATCCGCACACTTGAGAGTTTATACTATGCACCTTGTTTCGAGTGTTTTTCTTTGTGAGTGCATGACATGGTGAGAATTGAAGTCGAGACTCGGTCCGGAGAGAGCGGTTAATCATTGCAAACTTGTGGTTGAGGCCCATATCACACATACGCTAAGACTATGTGCCATGGTTTATTTTTTGACTTGATAGCATTTAGAACTATTTGTTGCCTTCTTATATCTTTGTGGTAGCTGCATTCTTTGCTGGATAGATCAATGAATTGCATGACAGATTTTGGATTCCATGTGAAAGGGTTCCTTGTGTTTTGTGGGTAATCACTGCTGAAAATCCTCACGAGACTTCACTCGTCCTACCGGGGCCGCCTGGAGGTTTAAAAGAACTACCTGTCTTAATTTGTTTTCTTTAGTTGCATTTGTTTTGGTTTGCTAGGGACTAGCAAAGTGTAAGTTAGGGGGTGTGATAGGCGCGTAAATGTTCACATACGCGCCTCCTAATCTATCTTTGCTAAGTCTATTTATATAATATTACTTGGAGATTTATACTTTTATTTTTGTTGTAGGTATTTGGAGGGTTTGACACAAAAAGCGCAAAGTTAAAATATTTAACGGTGTTCGAAGTTGGGAGTACGGGCTGAATCAAGTGGAAGGCCTGAATTACAATATGAAGTCAGGACTTTAGCACTGAACTTAACCGAAGTTCATTGGCCAAGGAATTGGACTTGCACCACTTTGACTAAGGATGGGCCCATGATGTTATAATATTACTATCTTATTAGGGCTTTTATAATTAAATGAAGAAGTCGGCTACCACAGCTTTGATTAAAAAGGTGACTTTTATTAGGCATTGGGGAGGAGGCATTACAGAGAAAAAGGAGACCTACGCAGACTCACACGCCATCAGAGAACGAAAAGGCTGTGACCGAAGGCTGTACAGAACCGGTTTCGACAGTCAATCACGGTGGAAAACAGAAGCAATATTGCGATGAGTTCCATCCTGATGTCCGGCTAAACTCGTTTCTAGGGTATAGATGAAACTCGATCTCTAAGTAATAATGTTTATATTTTGATTTAGTGTTTTATTATTCGAATCGTGGTTGTATGATATAAGGATTTATTTGCGGTATTAATTTTCTCTATCAAATCTTGTGCATAATCTTCTAGATTTTTATGCACGTTCATGCAACAGTTCTTAATTGTTCTGTGATAGCTGGGTAAGATGGGTTATGCTCCGTAAGACGTGTCGTGCTATTAGACGATCCGTGCCATAGAGACGGATCGTACTAGTAAGACGGTTCGTGCTAGGCGGCGATACCCCATGCTATTCGGTGATTCATAGAAATCTTTTGGCGATACCGTTAGGGCCTGCGAACCCTAACGATATCTGGATTGATTCGAATAATAGATCTTTATCATCGTATAGAAATTGTTACAACGGGTCGAGTGGATTCGAAACCCTAGATCTTTTCTCTCATAAACTTTCATTATTTCTTAATTGTTTTAATTTAATTTAGCTTTTAATATTTTCGAAATCCAGCAATCAAACCCTTTTTCCGAATTAAGTTAGAAATTAGTTAGAACAATTGCAATTCAGCCTTCGTAATCCCTGAGGACGATACTCGGAGTACTTACCGCTATCTTTTAGATAGTAGTAATTATTCTGTTTTATTAATTATTTTTGATACGGAAACGACACGATCAGTATCCACAATTAGTTTCTTTGCTTTTTCCTTTGATTTATCACAGAACAAGATCGCAAGTGTTACTAAGTAGTTTTAATTGCTTCATGCACCAGTGGCGTTGGCCTTGACAGAGCTCAATGGAGGAAACGGATTCATGTAGCCGACCCCAAGTGATTGGAACGTAAGGCTCGGTTTGGTCTATCAGAGGCCTCTGCTGTGACAATCAGAAGGGCTTGTGCTGTCTGTCCAATTACAGCAATACAGTTGGAATAGTCCTTATGGTCAAGAGACCTGGAAGAAGAAATAGTTCCTACTTGCCGGTAGGGCATCTATTTTGCTATATGGCATTTTAGGGAAAACCAAATTCTAATTTCGTCTCCGTTTGTGACTATTCAGAGAACTTGGCATTGGGATTTTTGCATACAGTCCGTTGGGAAGAGGATTATTTTCATCAGGTCCCAAGACTGTTGAAAATACTCCACACGATGAATACCGAAAGTATGTGCATATGACATGCCTACTTGTTTACTTTGAGATTGACATACATGGCTAGGCAGTCATAATGTCATCATAATGCTACTTGTGAGTGTCGACGACATACTGTCATCTCTTTGCACACTGTATCTGATAAATAACCTTGGAAGCTGGAACTTGACCTTATCGTTTGAATTCATTTTTTCATACAGCATATACCTAGGTTCCAACCTGAGAATCTAGAGCATAACAAGACCGCGTTTGAATGGGTTCATGAAATGGCAGCAAAGAAAGGGTGCACCCCGGCCAACTAGCACTAGCATGGGTTCATCACCAAGGGAACGGTGTTTGTCCTATTCCTGGCACCACCAAGATTGAAAACTTCAATCAGAACATTGGAATGTTGTCGGTAAAACTAAGCTGCAAAGAAATTGCTAAACTCGAATCCATTGCCTCAGCTGATGCCGTTAGGGGTGAGAGATACGTGGGCATGGACAATACTTGGATGAATTCAAATACTCCACCCTTATCCTCATGGAAAGCCGAATACATGCATAATACCTTACATCACAAATCACAATGGCGTGGACATTGTATTGGAATGGTTGAGATTGCTTTGATCCAACCAATTGTGTCAGTAGTTGGTTTTAGGCACGGGTTATAGCTTGTTAAATACGTAACATCAGAATGAATATACGTGAGATATGCTTGTGGTAGTTATTTCGTTCAGAGTTGTAAGAGATCGAACTTTGTTCTGTGCTTGTCCTTCTGTAGCGTCTGATTGAAAGCCGAGTTCGGTCACATGTGAAAACTATGTTTGTTCTTATGTTTGAAGCTCAGCAGGAAAACTTTAGCTGTTCGACTTCTGTTAAACGCATAAATTTTACGGAATTTAAACCCGAATAAAATTTAAGCTTCTTCGAAGAGAGGTATGCAGATGGGTGATAGATGTTGTCTCAATGTAGAAGTTCGAAAGGCTAACTAGTGTAAGAGCACAATAGCACATCCTGTAAAAACATTAAGCTAAATTGTAGAATCTCATTCATCTGTCAAGTTTTTTTGGTAGTGTAGAGAGTAAATTCATATTCAAATCATGTGTTCAGAATACATGGAAACAGATTGGGAAAAAAGGTGCACGGAAATAGACTCACATCTAAGAGGTAGGTAGGTGTTCCAGTTGATAGGCCTCTCGTCCCTTGTTTCTCCCCATCGTGTGGTGCCCCGACACTCCTTAACACCAGATTGGGGTGCGGTATGAGAGTGGGAGGGAGATTGATATCGTTTTCAACATCTTTTTTGCTCTCTCTACTTCTTCATTTCAGTGGACAAAAAATAGAAAACTAAGTTTATCAAACTTTTGCAATAGACGTAATATGTTACTATTTCAATATATAGTGTGGAAAGAAACAGTCAGCCTTATTTCTTTAACAAATACAAAAAAAACACAGCTAAGACAGAGAAAGTCCCTCAAGATTGCAATCCAATTAAGCACACAGACCATATATCGCGCGATATCCACCAGGGTACAAAGCCAACCAGTGCCGACAACAAAAGGCCTTGTAAGGTGCTGATCTCGGATAACGGTATTGGTGATACGGTCATCTATCGGCTTATACGTAATAACAGTCTTGGAGGCCCAAAATTCCGTTACATAATGGCCGATACGATATGTAACAGCCTTTATTTAAGACTCTGACACAGACAAAATTGTAATTCTACTCTGGTTTCCAGGAGGACAATGGTGGAGTGTCTCTATTAGACCATGTCAATGACGTGTAAGCATTTCTACCACCCTTCACTGCATCAGCTGAAGCTATGGATTCCAGTTCTGCCATTTCTTCCTCTGTTAATTCCACAGCCAAAGCTCCAATGTTCTGTTTAAGGTTTTCAATCTTAGTGGTACCAGGTATTGGACACACATTGGTCCCCTTGTGGTGAACCCATGCCAATGCTAGCTGTGAAGGAGTGCACCCCTTTTTAGCTGCCATTTCACTGACTTGCTCAAATATCTTCTTGTTTTGCTCCATATTCTCTGGTTTGAACCTTGGCATGTTCTGAAAATAAAAAAAGATATGCATTTCAGTGTTCAGAACCATAGTTGTGTTTTTTCTATTTTTCTTTTTCTTGTCTTTTTGCCAATCTACAAGAGGGGATGAAGGAAGGGAAGTTAATGTTCTTCCCACGGACATGTCTACCGGTCTAGTGTATTTGTGTCCGACGCGTGTCTGACATGGACACGACACGATACTTTCTAGACATGTGTGTTGAACACGCCTCAAAGTGTGTCCTATTTTTTGTTTACTGGGACACAATGTGGATAATTTAAGAACACAATGGGAGGTTAAAATGCAAGTTATAAAACTTGGTCCGGAATCAAAATTTTCATTGATATTTAGTTCGTGAATACTTATGTGGTGACAGTCGATTTGTATTTTCACAATGTAAATACTATTTCTGTGTGTCCGTGTCCCAAGCGTGTCTAACAGTCTATGCCCTAAATCCTACTTATAAATATATTTCCAGAGTTTTTCCATTTGCCCAAAAAAAATCCCTTCTTCTCATAGTCACATGTCCAATCATACTACTCTTTCACATCTCCTTGTTTTCTTTCTCTAGTCACTTATGTGCAACCACCACGTACAACCGTCGTGGTCTTAGTTGTGACTCCACCACTCTGTGTGACTCGATCATATGCGCTATATCAAATTTCTTGCTCCGTCCCTGGATGGAAGGATTATACTCATGTCCAATTGCTGAACGTAAATACATATACCAACTAACATATATGTCAAGCAGTTATTTACGCTTACATGAAGATATATATGTAGATTATTCTACAGTCAAGTAAAGTGCTCCGAACACTGATTATTGAAAAAAAACTAAGTCTGTAGTGAAAGTACCAGATATATCTGAACATACCTTTCGCACATCAGCGATAGACAGGGTTTCGACCATCTTGGCACCCGAAGATAAGAATCCCCTGCCGAGAGGACTATATGCAACAATCCCGATTCCTAGTTCTCTGATTATAACGGCAAGAACAAATCAGGGGAAAATATACGATTTTGGACTTTATTTTAGGCATGAAATCAGGTAAATGAACTCACTGGCAGGTAGGAATTATTTCTTCTTCCACATCTCTTGTCCACAAGGACCACTCCAGCTGAACCGCAGTTATGGGATGAACAGCATGTGCTCTCCTGATTGTTGAAGCAGAGGCCTCAGACAGTCCTACATACTTGATTTTACCCTCTTCCACCAGTTTCTTCAATTCTCCCATCTGGAAAAATATGTCACAGAAAGATAAGCAAATGCGCGATGAAGCTTCAATCTAGAAAATTTCGGATGAACCTTTGTAAATAAATATACTGAATGTGAATCAGTCAGAAAAAGAATAACAGAAAGGGGCATGGGCATACCGTGATTTCAATGGGAACTTGCGTGTCAATGCGATGCTGGTAATAAAGATCGATGAAATCCACATCGAGGCGCCTCAGGCTGGCCTCGCAGCAAGCCCGCACGTAGGCTGGATCACCGCGTATTTCTGTGCTGCCATTGCTAATGTTTACACCAAACTTTGTAGCCAGTTGAACTTTCTCTCTCATTCCTCCTTTTAGTGCCTGTTATATACCTTGCCCTTATCAGTTCAACTCCAGATACATATTTGTTGACACACCTAGAATGCCACTCACTTCAATTGGGTCGATAAATCGCAAAATGCAATGCCCGAGTACTCGGCTAGTCTGAAAATTAGACTCACGTGGAAAATCTGGATTGGGATGCTGTAGTACAGGAGTGCACTATAGTGTAGTATGGCAAAACGGCGGGGTTTTGATCCCATTTAAAAACTGTTCAGACCTAAATAAGGTTTTAAATTTAATTATGACTGCTCAAATTTAGATGTCTCTAAACAACTTGAAATAGGGGCAAAAGTAGACTGATGGATTAGCTAGTGACATGTTTTAAATTATATGCAAAATCGTTCTTCGTAGAATAAAACCATTTCAGAGTTTATGACAACTTAAGTCCCGTTTTCGCTAAACTACAAGTATTTTTGGATATTCAAATATCCAAAGAAAAGTTCAAAATTTTGGACTTATTTATTTCAAAGCATGCGACATTATTTCGATTTCCGTTGTTGCTTTGATGGACAATATGGCTCAAACCCATCTCAATATGGCGCAACCGCAACTAATTTTGAAGCCCTGAAATGAAATGAACAACAGGGCAAACTCTCTCCAAGCTTTACCTAGCTTTAAATTTTAGTCCATACTTGGGAATAAATTCTCCTTCTCTTTATTTCTCGTCATTCCTTACCACTCAGAGAGAGAGAGAGAGAGAGAGAGAGAGAGAGAGAGATCTGGAGCACCTTGCCGAGGAGAACTTCGTTGGTGTGTGGACCGTAGCAATCGGAGGTGTCGAGGAAGGTGATGCCGCTGTCGATCGCGCGGTGGATGAGGTCGATCATGTCGGCTTCCGGCTTGCCGGAGCCGTAGAAGCCGGTGCTCATGCTCATGCACCCCAAACCCTGCGCAGACACCTCAAGGCCTTGTGAACCCAGCTTCATTCTCCTCACCATTTCCGTCTCTCTCTACTTCTTTTTCTCTCTCTGTTTTCACCTGTTTTTGTGCAGAGATGGGAAAGTATCTACGCGCCAAATTTATACAATGTGGAGGTTATGACTGTTTGCCTACTGCTAACGTAATTGCCTACGTCGTTAATAAACTGGAAAAATAGAACGAATTGCCAGCCGCCGCCTCCGAGTAATGCTACTGGTACAGAAATATGTGCACAGATTGTGAATAGATTTTGCGGTGGGGCCCACCAAGGATTCTACGCAAATGATCCGAGTCGTTTATTAAATGTAAAATATTTTTTCAAGAGTCTCAGTAGAAAATTAGCTCAATCTAATACCTATAAGTGCTCGATTCAATCATCTAAATTTTCATTCAAATATTTGGGTAATGAAAAGTTAAATAATTAGATCAAGCACCTATAGGTATTGGATTGAGCTGATTTTTTATAGGACCCTTAAAAAAATATTTTACATTTAATGAACGGCTCGGATCATTTGTGTGGAACCCGTGGTGGACCCCACAACAAAATCTCTATACCAGTAGCATTTTTGTCATGAGAATTTCCAATTTTGTTAAGGAACATCTCGATTACTTTGTACAATACTTTTCTTTCCAAGTTTACCCTTCAATCAAATAATTCAATAGTTGAATATAAGGGTAAAAGAGTACAATTGACACAATTTGCTCATTGACTTTCAAACAGAGACAAGCATTAAGAGACGGAAAAAAATATGTTTGTGAACTAACAAACACGGGGGAGGGAGTACTATTTATGAGGAATGATGATCCCCAATCTCTTCACGAGACCCTCTTGTCAAGTAAAATAGAATACGGTCTCACTTCACGATCTAACTTGTTCATTTTATGGGGTTTACATGCAAAAAATTCCACCGAACCGCCATCAATATCCCCTTGACATGAACGAAGCATAATTTAATTGTCTATTTCTCGTGTGACCAGTACTATTAATCAAGCTATCACCGATGTCTGATTAACTTGATTTTTTTCATAAATGATAACCTCATTTCTTTGAAGCCCGTGTTGAGGAGGTACGGACCGGGTTCGGTCCAATTTGCAAAGGTCAAGCTTCGTCCGGGTTTTAATTTTTGTGAGTATATGTTTCGGATCCAATAAATCATCGAAATCATTTATTTCGTGAAAATCGTCGGGAAGATTATCCATGCCGAAGTTCATTTGGATTGAAGTACTTCATTGGCTATAACGTTTGCAGGAGGAGAAATGGGAAGCCAAATATGGTTTTAAACTTCAAACAATTTATTTATATATATTTTTTTGTGCACAAATGCAATCTGTTCATATAGAAAAAACGAAGCCAGATTAAAGCTAATTTCCAGCATGGATAGCCTTCTCGACGAGTTCTATATAGTTAACGATTTCAATCATTTTTTGGACTGAACGCAGGTTTATTTATAACCTAAGGAAAAGGGAAAATAATTTCTCATGCGTTTTTTTGTATAAAAGGAAATATGGAAGAAAATAACCATACAATTAATCAAGCCCAATAAATTTCCCTCCACGCTTCCCTCAAAGTTTCCTCCCTCTTTTTTTCGAGTTCCAAACATGCCGTTAGCAAACTGGAGCGAGACGAAACGTAGGCGATGACGTTGCACTCCCTCCTTTGGCGAAACATACGTAGGCGATGAGGTAGCACTCTCTCCCACCCCCTTCCACAAAACCTATACATATACTATATACTTTGCATATAAGTATTTTAAAATACTTCGCATAAAAGTATTTTTTTTATCTAAAAAAAACCTCACGGCTTCTTGCAGGGTTCAAGCCCCTTGGAAGTAGGGTTGTAAATGAACCGATCAGTTTACGAGTTCGATTCGTTCGATAAAAGTTCGCTAGTTAGACTCGATTAAAGAGACTCGTTTAGTAAATTACTAAACTCGACTCGCTAAGATTCGAGTCAAGTTTAAACTCAAATTTTTGATTTATTTAGTAAACGAGTCCAACTTAAGCTCGACAAAGCTACGCTCATTTACTGTAAGGAGGACAGGGAGAGTGTATTTTTTTTTCCCATATTGAGAGTAATAACAACGGTACTCTCTCCCCTTCCACAAATCTCCTATATATATATATATATATATATATATATTTCAGTTCACTCTCTCTCCAGTATTCCCATCCCTCTGCAACTATCAAACCGAGAGAGAGAGAGAGAGCGAGAGAGAGAGAGAGAGAGAGAGAGAGAGAGAGATGGGTAAAGTGGGGAGAATGAAGCTAGGTTCACAAGGTCTAGAGGTTTCTGCACAGGGACTGGGCTGTATGGGCATGTCGGCCTTCTACGGCCCACCAAAGCCCGACGAAGAAATGATCAAACTCATCCTCCGGCGTCACTCTCTTCGACACCTCCGACATCTACGGCCCGCACACCAACGAAATCCTCCTTGGCAAGGTTTGGTTTCTTTGTTTTTTTTTTTTTTAAATTTATTTTTCTTATTATTATTATTATTATTATTATTTTTTAAGTTTGGTCGAACAGGAAAAGAGGCCGTTAAGACTTAAGAGTTCAACTTTTCTTTTCGAATGTGCTAATCTTACTACTCTAACAGTACTGCCTGTCGCTGATAAAAAAAAATGGTCAAATTTAGCATCCGTTTGTTTAACGAATTAACGATGGAGTTCAAAATCAAGGGGATTGATAATGATACTGTCTTATGCAATGCGACAGCTCAAAAACTAGGGTTTGTAGCTTTATAGGGATTTCTTTTGATGAGGCCACAAACAGAAATGGAATGCATGCAATAGAACTCAAACAAATGCCGGGTTGTATTAATAGTGATTTGGTTACGATGGTGTACGGATTGCAACGAAGAAGAGATGAATTACAAATTCAGGAGAGAGAGAGAGAGAGAGAGAGAGAGAGAGATAACTCAGCTTACTTGCAACTTAGTCAACTCATGGAGGCCAATCACACAGTTCACTAGCAGGGCCCCAGTTAAACTCGGTAGAATACTCGTAAGGATTGACCCTGCAAGAATTTATCGTGTCTATGAGGTTTTAAATCTGATGCTTAGCAGGGAGCAAACCTCTAAATGACCGGTTGGGATTGTTTAATAGGATTTTGACATCGATCGGGTTGGGATGTCTATTGTGTTTGATTAGAAATTACTGTTTAATAGGAGTTACTTGAAATACTTGAGGCTAAAGGTTTTGGTGATCTATAATTGTAATGATTCAATGAGTTTCTTATGCTCTATTTCCAATCCACTCTTTTCTGGAAATCAAATTTCTTGGTTTCAGATTCATAGCTATCTAAATGGTCCCTTATTGATGCTGTGCAGGCATTGAAGGGCGAGATTAGAGAGAAAGTTGAACTGGTGACCAAGTTCGGGTTCACTGCTGATGGAAAGATGGAGGTGCACGGTGATCCAGCCTACGCAAGGGCTGCTTGTGAAGCTAGTCTGAAGCGGCTTGATATTGATTGCATTGATCTTTATTATCAGCATCGGATTGACACTCATGTCCCCATTGAAATCACGGTTTGACCACTAAAAGCCTTTCTCTAACATGTACAAATTGAGTATATAACATTGTGTGTTTATGTTTGTTGCGTAATGTGATTGTGTTCTGTTTCCATTTCAAGTTGGGATGAAAGATAAAGGCAACATTTCTTTAATGGCCAGACCAATCAAAGGGGTCTTAGCTAGTGTATTTTTCCATTACAGACTTGTTTCGAGTTCTGAATTTTTATTTTGGGACACAAATTTCGATTTCGGATTCTTTCAGACATTCAAGTGGGCATCTGATCAGACAACTTTTGGGACTTGAACATGCTTTTTTGACTTGCCTTGATGCAACCATCCCCAATCGAAAAATGATTGTTTTTGTCATGAGCCTTTCCAATTCCAACTGTTCATGTTTGATCTGTTTTCTGCTTTCAGCTTAGTAAAAAACCTTCTCTTTGGAAAGATTGCTCGATCAAGATTTAGCTTGCAAAGGTTATTACTTTTGCTCATTCAAAGGATGGTCCTAAGGTGGAATTGAAACTAACAGTTCCTCTTGTATTTTGTGAACTCTAATTACAAGAGGACGTCGATCCATATATTAGGCCATCCGTTGTGAGTTCATAGGCTCACAATTGGATTAAGTTGATATTCTTGTATATTCAAGAAGATGTACCTGGATTGATGCTGGTTGTTGAGTTGATATGCTTGAAGTTTTGTGCCTGTCATGCCTGTTTGAAAGGTGGCTTTCTTTGGCACCATAGCCTCTTGACGTAATGAAAGTTTAGACTGTCGACGCTTTTACACCAGAGAACCATATGTACTGCAATTAATGATGTGCTCAATATTCTTTGATCGTACTGACATTAGGTTGGCAGTCAAGTTGCATGACAATCCTATTTGTATTTTCTTTCCTCTAATTATACAAGTTTTTTTAGCAGGTGTCTACAATGTTTTCATTGGTTTTCTTTTATTTATTTCTGAAACAAGCTTTTCACAAGCGTTCCTGATTTGTTTCTCGTCATTCACCATATGGGAGAACTGAGGAAACTGGTTGAAGAGGGGAAAATAAAGTATGTTGGTCTATCTGAGGCCTCTCCTGCAACAATCAGAAGGGCTCATGCTGTTCACCCGATCACAGCAGTACAGTTGGAATGGTCCTTGTGGTCAAGAGATGTGGAGGAAGAAATAGTTCCTACTTGCCGGTGAGGCATCTATTCTGCTAAATAAAATTTTATGGAGTCATAAGAATGGTATTTCTAATGTTGTCTCCCGTTGTAACTATTCAGAGAACTTGGCATTGGGATTGTTGCGTACAGTCCGTTGGGAAGAGGATTCTTTTCATCAGGTCCGAAGATAGTTGACAGTATTCCAAATGATGGCTTCCGGAAGGTGTGTGGATAGTACACTTACTTTTTCACTTTGAGATTGACATACAGGGCTAGGCAATCCATAATGTCATCATAATGTTATTGTGACTGCCCAGAACTTCGTCGCTTTGCAAACTTTAGCTTATAAATGACCTTATGAGCTGATAATTGACCCATCATTTTGTCCAGGGATTGCAATTTTATTCTTCTCTCCCTTATCCTTTTGAACACTTATCAAGTTAATGTCATTTTTTTTTGTTCCTTTTTGTATTGAACTACATTCTGGTTAAAATATTTACCATGAGCTTTCTCAGCGGAGTTTCTACTCGAAGCCAAAAAGAGATGCTGAAGCGGACGGATCAGGACTTAACCCTTTGTGATATATATCCCGAATCCTTCGAAACCGATTGAACAATGATGGGTATCACTTTAGAATCCAGAGTAGAAAGCTTACCCTTCATTCTTTCCTTGCTAGAGAGATTGAAAGAGGAGACAAGGGAAGAGAGAATACCGTTGTATATCTGATGGGAGATTACAACATATATAGACTCCTGAAGATATAACTTTCTTTGTACGAATCAGACTCTTTTCCTTACAATCGGATGGCTCTATTTGCAACTTTGTCAGTTTACATCATGCATATCATTAAAACGCGTTGACAACAAAAGCATATTTGGATAATTGCCTTTTCATCCCCCAAAAGTCTCTAGTTCCCTTAGAAAAGATGACATTCTGATTGATCCTTCATCGCTCCATATCATGCATATAATGTATTATGTCATTGATCCTTTTCGATGTTGGATTTACTGTTCTGATGCTGAACCATGTATGCCGTTGCTTACAGTATCTACCAAGGTTCCAACCTGAGAATCTAGAGCATAACAAGACCATGTTTGAACGGGTTAATGAATTGGCAGCGAAGAAAGGGTGCACCCCCGGCCAACTAGCGCTAGCATGGGTTCATCACCAAGGGAACGACGTGTGTCCCATCCCCGGCACCACCAAGATGGAAAACTTCAATCAGAACATCTGAGCGTTGTCAGTGAAACTAAGCCCCGAAGAAATGGCTGAGCTTGAGTCCATTGCCTCTGCCGATGCAGTTAAGGGTGATCGATATGGGGGCATGTTCTCTACTTGGACGGATTCAGACACCCCACCCTTATCCTCATGGAAATCCGAATAAATACGCAATAGCTGCATCATAAATCTCAATGGCGTGGACCCCACGAAATACATGTTATTGGAATGTTGGAGATTGTTTTGATCCAACAGTTACGTTTCGTTTTCGTCCTTCTGAATAAATGTTTAGTTGTTTCATCTGAAGTTGTAAGAACCTTGTTTTGTTTATGTCCTTCTGCAATGTTTGTTTGGAATTTGTGTTTGTTTTATATGGAAAACTGTTGTTTTTGGGGTGTTCTGAAGATAACATGGGAATCGCAATTTTCGTTAGAAACTTTGTTTATCATGATGCAGATAGTCAACAACGATACGTACTTATCTTTAGCAGTGCCGATACAAGTTCATCCTGTTCTTTGCGAAAACTTTCCAAGTATTCAAAACAATGGTAGAAACACACCAAGGGATGTGAGACCGGCCGACCGACACTCGAGCGAGTGTTAGCCATTCATTTTAACCTGAACTAAGAAAAAAAAAATTATGGGATGAAAGACATTTTTTCTATGTTTACCTAAATTACTCTCGAACTCAACCTTTAAAACAAAAAATTAACAGGGGTGCAATTATTCAAATAGTCAAAACAATCGAAGTGGAAAAACAACAGATATTAGATATTATGGTGTTGTTGAATTATCAAAAAAGTCCAAAGCAATCTAGAATACAAGTCCTGGGGTGAATAGTTCCTGCACCCTTCTTTGACCACTGGACCGATTAAAAGATGTTAGATGTGGCCAAGAGATTTATGCAATCATCATCTCCTCTTGTATTCCTTCGCTCTTTTTGAATCTCCATGGCCGATTCCTCTGTGGAGCGACAGCTCCACCTCACCTCGATTTCACGAAGTTCGTTTAGATTAGCGAACTTAATCGGGATTCGCTCCAGATAATGGCATTGTTTAACCACTAAGACCTCGAGTCTCGGAAATTGATCTTCGGAAGCATTCCATTCTTGGATGTCCAGATCTTGCAACCTCAAGTACTTGAGTTGAGAGAACCCCTCAAGTTCACTTGTGTTCCAAATTTCTCCCTTACAGGCCCAGTTTGATAATTTGAGAACCTCAAGGCTCGGCATGGTTTGGAGGATTGATAGCTCCTCCCACTTTAAGAATGTATAATTCAAAGTTAGGCGCGTAATAGTCGGAGGAAACTTCAGCACTGGCAGAACACTATCCTTGATCCAACCGCAGTTTTTAAAACTTAGTGTCTCAAGGCATTTCAAGAACTCTAGGTCGGGGAGCATCAAAACAAAATCCTTGGATATTAGTTTTCCATAAAATCCTAGCTTCCTAAGATTGGGAGTCCTTACCAAGAAATTTCGGCATTCCTCACAAGGACATGCATATTGGATGCAAGGTCTGTAGGCTATCCAACTTGGACGAACTGTCAAAACCAATTGCAGCTGCTACGTCAGGATAAAGGCAGCTAAGATGATGCTTGAATACCCCTTCTTTAGCATATAGATGCCTCAACTTAACCATCTTAAATATATCGCGAGGCAACGGAATGGTTATCCAACCCATGCTATCCGACCGAGCTTTGAGGTTAAGGGTTTCTAGGTTGAAGAGGTAGGAAAATGGCGATACAAAGTCCGATGTGTCATTTGGTAACTGAAGTGCCAAGTATCTCAAAAGAACTAGATGTCCTCTTCCTATTTTTCCTTGGCAATCAGCGGACATTAAACGCAACACCTTGAGAAGTTCAAAGTTTTTAACAAAGAATGACAGATTTGATTCAAACGATAAATGAGTGGTGTTTTGCAAGCTGAGGCACAGAAAAGAACGAAGGTTTTGAGTACAAGGCCTTAAGGAAAACTCATGAAAGAACTGGCTGCCAATGAAGAGGCGACGATGCTTATTTGCAGTAGAAGGTGGAAAAGTATCATCCCCGTAAATTTGCACAAGGAAATTATCCTCCTCGGCTTTTTTCAAGCATAATTCACGCAAAAGATCATGGATACGGCATGCTTTAATTCCTCCGAAGGACCTTTTCCTAGCTACCATTACAAGACTTCTGTCAATAAGACTGCTTAAGTAATCTTTTGCTACGGCCTCCAAGCTTTTACCCCCTTCACTTTTCTGAATAAACCCCTCTGCGATCCATAACCATATCAACTCGCGTACAAGGATTTCAGAATCTTCGGGGAATCCTCCAATATAAACGAAACACGCTTTCAAATGAAGAGGCAGGTGATTATAACTAAGTTCTAGTATCTCCATGCAGCCATCCTGGTTTTTGGCAATGATTGAACTTAAACGTTTGGAAACTTCCTCCCACATGTCGAGTGTCTTGTCTTCCACTGCCAGGATGCCAGCTATTGCGACAATCGCGAGTGGTAGTCCTTCACATTTTTTTGCTATATGCTCACCGACGCCAACCAACTCTGGTGGGCAACATTTCTTCCCGAATATCTGTTCAACATATATGTGCAATATTAGATGTCTATAGCTGTAACAGTTCCTATGACAAGAATAAGAAATATTAGAATAGAAAATTTCAAAAATAAATTAGAAATAGGAAACTTATGACAAAAGTACAAGGAAGCATATGTTCAAATCACTATGTTTAGTTATAATACGTATACTAACTTTCTTTTCTTCTTTTTTTTCCCTGAATTAAATACCTTCTTTTGTAACAACTTCCAACTGCAACTTTTTGGTAAGGGAGCCAAATAATGAGGGACGCAGTGGATGCTATTAGGTTCAACAAGTAGTCGACTAGTGAACAACACTTTACTGCCATTGCATTCCTTAGGGAGTGATCTTTGGATATCATTCCAGGCTTCAATGCCCCATATGTCATCCATAACAATGAGATATTTCTTACCCTTCAAGCATTTGTGCGTCTCTTCTCCCAATTTATCCTCACTACTCTTCTCGTAATCTCCATGTGTTTTTGAGGAAGCTGATTCCAAAATACGAACCAACAAATTCCTCTTCATAGTCTTATCATAATCTTGAGAAACATTGACCCATGCACGAATTTCAAAGGTATGTGACATCAAAGGATGATCATACACTTCTCTGGCCAAAGTGGTTTTGCCGCCTCCAGCTGCACCGACGATTGATATTATCTCTAGCCGTCCACCCTCTCCAATGTCGTGAAGCTTTCCCATTAATGTCTCTATCTCCTCCTTGAAACCAACCACCACCTTTTCTTCTACCTTTTTCGAGGTGTTGCTCCCTCCTGATGAACTTGAACCACCTGTTGGGAAATAAAAAAGAAGGGTTATGATCAAAGACAAAGCCAAAAGTTATGTGAGTGGCTTCTTGTTTTAATTTAACATTTTAATTACATATATATTTTATTGATATATTTGTCATTGACGAATTTTAATCACTTACTTGGATGATAGTTGGTTTCTTAAAAGAGTATTTCCCAAGTAAAAATTAATAACGTGGGACTAGTTGAAAGCTTAGTCTCCTATTGTTTAGAGTGTAGGAAACTACATTGTTCGTGAGATGAATTCGCTGCACAGAAGAAAATTCAAAGGTCGTTATATCTTAAGGAAAGAGCACCATCCAACCCCATGTAAAAGTGGGTGCATCCTTCCAAAGTCACAGGCTTTTCTATTCCTTTCTCTATCTATTTAATTTCGTAAATTTGATTGATGAGTATATTTTAGAACTATGAATTTAGCATAAATTCCTATCACATTCGTTTTCTCCAATAGGGCCATAGTAAGGGTAATAAAAATTTAAAACGTGTTTTGGAATAGAACAATTTCTCCTATCCCATTTTCCTGAGCTTGTCGCTAAAGAAATTTGCTTTGCTTATATCATATTTATGACATGATATTATCCTCATAAGAGCCCAACATAGCTGAAACTGAAAACATAGAACATTAACTAGTTTTTGAATATTAAAATTCTGAAAAAATGTACCAATACCTTCACTTTTGGAAAAAGGGTGCTCGAGTTTTTTGCCAACTACTCCATTAATGTCATACATATTCTCGTCGTCGTAAATCTGCTTTATCTCAGCCGTAAGAGTCTTGACCTCCTTTTTTACACTTTCAAGGTCAAGGGAAAGATGATCCTGATGTCGACGAAGAAAATGAGGGGCATGATTAGCCTTGAAAGCTTGAACTACGAAACGTTCTATGATATTCTCTGCCTCAGATACCACGTCTTTGATCCGCCTCACCAGATTCATCACTATTGAATGCTCGTTGCGTTTCTTCTCCGTAACCTTCAGGAATCCTTTCATGTACTCTATCTCCTCCCCAAGAGATTCGAGCTGATGCTTCTCTTTTATGATTGATTCGACCTCAGAGCTCATTATAAGCTGCTTCAAGGTCTCCTGGAAAAAATCAACAGCAGTGTCCCCCATCGATCGCTCTCTCTCTCTCTCTCCAACAAGAGATTGATCAGGTAAAAAGGAGTTAGAGATCAGAGAGATGGAACTGGTCTGGAATTGTGATCTTTCCTTTTTTTTTTCGTAGATTTGTGATTGCACCAAAGTTTGAGCTGAGATTTTAAAAAAAGCCTTCGGCAAGCCAACGGAATTTTTTTCAGTACCGGGTGGGCACGGGCCACGTGGTGCCAAGCACGCATCTCGACCGTCCAAACGTGTTTTGGACGGCCCAGATTTACTTGGACTTGAGGCGGTGTTTTGATAATTTTACACTAAGGAATTACCCAAACAGATCTTGGTTGTCCAAAAGTATTTTGGACGACCAAGATCGTGTTCTGCATCACGTGGCCCGTGCCCATCCCGGCACTGAAAAACTTCTCAAATTTTTCTATCTTATCTTTGTCTCCGCTCGATTGAATTTGTATATATTTTATACTCATTTGCTTTAGAAATTCAACTTTTAGAATAATTAATGCTTTCATTTACGGCATATTTGATGAAGCCCACATGGTCTACAGCACAGAACCCACCGACTAATATATAATAACAGCTCCACTAGCTATGATAGTACATAAAATTGTCGTTAGAATGATTATAATAAGTTGTGCTCCCAATTTATATCATTTGTATTTTTATAACAATAAATTTTATTTATTAATCTTTGAAGATGAATTTAAAGATTAAGTGGACACACGACACAAGAGTATCACAATAATTAAGGAGCATATATACAACCTAACAGTTTGAGCCCATTATTAGTAAACTGTTAGCTGATCGAATGGAAGCCTTCTCAACAAGTTCTATATAGTTAACGATTTCAATTATTTTTTTGATCCAAAAGACCAACAAAGGCTTAAAATTAAGGGGGACTGAACTCGCATTTGTTTGAATTTGTCGATACTCACTAATGAGATGCATATCGACGGTAAACCGACGGCCCGCGGAGCCCACTTAGTTTAATCCGATTGTAATTGCTCGGCTCAGTCTTCCATTTTTTCATTTAGATTTTTCTGCAGGTCCGTCGATTTACCGTCGGTATGCATCTCGTCAATCTTCTTCGGGGTTGTATAAAAGGAAATACGTAAGAAAATAACCATGCAATTCATAAGCACAATAAATTTTCCTCCTCACTTTCCTCTCTTTTATTTCCAGTTCCAAACATGCCGTTAGCAAACTGGAGTGGGACGGTAGTTCAAAAACAGTGATGCCTACTCACACAGCAAGATTACACGGATTTTGTATATGGTTCACTCCGGATCTCACACAAATGATCTTAACCGTTCATTAAATGTAAAATATTTTTTCAAGGAATCTCGCTAAATATCAGCTCAATTCAATACTCATATATGCTCAATTCAATCATCTAATTTTTCATTTAGATTTAAGGTATACGAGAAATTAGATAATTAGATCAAGTACTTATAAATATCGGATTTAGTTTATTTTTTCGCAGAGTCTTTAAAAAAATATTTTATATTTAATGGACGGCTAGAATTATTTGTATGAGCCCCACACAAAATCTGTGTATAAAATCCGTGTAGGTTATCATTACTGGTTCAAAAAAGTGGGACAAAACGGGCTGTGCTACGTGCACAGCATGCTGTGCACAGGCCCTTTTTTCTCCCACCTCGGGTCCCATAAAGATGATCGGAGCCTCTCATTTTGCTCAAAATATGTCGTTTAAGGTCTCTGTAAAAAATGAGCTTCGTTCGATATCGTTAGAGGCGTTAACAAAATGAGTGACAATGATATCGAACGAAACTCATTTTTTATAGAGAGCTTAAACGACATATTTTGAACAAAATGAACGACTCCGATCATCTTTGTGCGATCTGAGACGAGAGAAAAACGGGTCTGTGCACAGCTGCTGTGCACAGCATGCCGTTCACGTAGCTTTTCTGGACGAAACGTAGGCGATGAGGTAGCACTGCCTCCTTTGACCAAACATACATACGTGGGTGATGAGGTAGCACTCCCGCCCTTTTATTTTTTTTGGCCCTTTTGATTAATATAGAATATAATTATTGGTGGATCTCAACTGAAGTCTCAACCAACTTAAATATAATACTACTCTTTCTGTTCCGATTTGTTGTCCATTTGTTGATTTTTAAATGTCTCAAAATATTTGTTTATTTGACTTCTAGTTGAATCAATTTTTCCTTTTTATCCTTTCTTTAGTAGAATAAAAGTAACCTTTATAAAAAGTTGAGAGTAAATGCGGAAAGTTGTATCTTTTTAGGTGCAATTATTGTGTTTTTCTAAAAGAGTTGAATTTTTGAGGTTGAATACAGAAATTGAGACAGAGAGAGTATTTACTAAAGTAATTTTTAATTTTTTTTGTATTGCTCAAAAAAACTCATTGAGATCCATCAAATATCAAACATGATCTATAATGCATAAAAAATTATTTCTATAAGTACATTATTTTTAAATTTGAAAATTCCCCTTAATTTTATAGGATTGTAGCAATATTTTTTTAAAAAATTTTGCATTGTTATATTGCTTTTTAAATGGACTAGGAATGCACAAATCTCAAAAACTTTGCACAAAAGTACTTTTTTATGTATTTTTTATGTACTCTCTCCCCTTCCACAAAACCTATTTATATTTCAGTTGGCTCCTCACTCTCTCTCCACTAACACAGAGAGAGAGAGAGAGAGAGAGAGAGAGAGATGGCTAAAGTTGGAAGAATCACGCTAGGATCACAAGGTCTAAAGGTTTCGGCTCAGGGACTGGGCTGCATGGGCATGTCGGCCCACTACGGCCCTCCGAAGCCTGACGAAGAAATGATCAAACTCATCCACCACGCCGTCTACTCCGGCGTCACTCTCTTCGACACCTCCGACATCTACGGCCCGCACACCAACGAAATCCTCCTCGGCAAGGTTTGGTTTCTTTGTTTTTTTATTTTTTCCTTTATTTTTAAAATTTAGTCGAACAGGAAAATAGGCCGTAGTTCAACTCTTCTTTTCGAATGTGCTAATTACTTTCGCTGATTTAAAAAAAATGGTCAAATTTAGCATCCGTTTGGATAACGAATGTTGGTAATCCGGTCTTCAATAAGATGAAAGTGATGGCGTCGTCTTTTCAAACTTGGAACAGTAGAAGCATTCGAGTCACGTTGGAAAACGCTTTCCTAAAGATAGCATTTGCCCCCACAAAAGGTGTGCACCAGGTTATAGCAAATTCGCCTTCAAGATAAATCGAATCCGAACTCTAGGTTCTTTCTGTCTGGGTTTGCACAAACAAAGATAGACAGAATATCCGCTAAGCTAATGTAAAAGAACCAAGAACTGATATTCTATTCCTATGAAATAATAGAATTTCAGTTTGTCATTTTAGGAAGAGAATGTGTAGAAAGAAATAGATCAATTCAGCATAGAATTTTTTCGATATTTAAATGACTTTACAAATGGCCTATTTATAGACTTATAAGCACCCTTGTATGAAAGGTTGTGTGTTTTGGAAGAAACACACATTAGAATAGTCATGTCTTTTAAAGACACTAGTTAGGAAAGGTCATGTCTATTGAAGACATTTAATTAGAAGGAAACATGCCTCTTGGTCGGCACCCTTTCATGAAACATTTAATTAGAAGGGTCATGCCTCTTGGAGGCACCCCCATGTTTCATATGCTTTCCCAAACGAACACACCCTAATTTAATGGGAAGTCACAACCCATGTAAAAAAGTGTAGCAACCTTACACAAAAATCTCACTCAGCACCTTTCCAAAAATTCCAAACTAAAATCCAATTTATATTGAAAATCTCCAACAATCCCTCACCATTTTCGAAATAAGGAAAAAGAGTTCTTGGTTCTTTCAGAAGGCTTGTGCATACATGAATAGTGTCTCACGATTTCAACCATCCACTTAGTAAACCATGTCAAAGCTAGTCAGGCAGCATAGTAGACGTATCTTTGAACTAGTTGTCCTATAGTGACTAACCGGACATGTCTCACACACAACTCTCCAAATAATGCAGATATCTCAATCGGTTGGCCCGTGAACTGGCCTTGGGTCTTTATCTTGATTTCATGAGCGCTTTAAGGTCTAGCCCCCTTAACCTATAGAAAGCGGCACCACTTCCACACTCACATAGGTAGATTCTTACCGGTGCCCCTGTAACAACGGCACCTAAAATCTATTAAGAGCTAAGTAGCTCATCCTCCTTTATTTACACATTACAATTTCCAAGCACTCTACCTTGGGATGAATAAAATAATATTTTGAGTGCTTACAATCACGACATATGATGTAGTTTCTCATTGAACTCAAGAGATTGAGAGCATCAACCAGTTGAGTTGAGTTTTCACCAGGAGTGATCAAATTAAGTGGGCAAAAGTCTCATCCCCTTTGATGTCTTCCACACCAAATCTCTTGCAAGAATAAATAAACCCATTGCTGTGAAAGCAATATTTTCCATAGCTATATCAACATAGTTTATGACGTGATTAACAACTTGTCCGGACTACCACCACAGTCATAACTATTAACCCTCTTTCTTAAGTGACTTACTGAGAAACATATCCGTGACAAAATACCCTGTCACTCCATCTCATTGTAAAATCCTCACTTTAATCCAAGAGAGAACCCCCCACACGTACAAAATAGACGTACTATTTATCTATGGTTTCCATACTTAAATTATATCAGGCGCCTTTGTATCCATCATAACTGACGAACACCAATTACAAGCATATAAACCAACTCCACCAAATAAACTAATTTGGATTTTATTAACTTGTGGGCCATAATTGTTTGGAACAACTATGCAACCAAGATAATAGGAATTTGTCATTCCACTCCATATCTTTGTTTAACCTCCAATATACATAGGAGAACATCTGACCGAAAGGCCACATAATCAACATTCCTTCCAATGAAAACCATATTTCATACTTTTTGGAATAAACATGACTCTTCATTTTAATCCAAACACCACATCCCTTGGTTATCCTCCAATGGTCACACCATTTAGTCTAAGACCAAGAGCCACACCTTTTGGGTTACACCCCCTGGTTAAATCGTTAACCTCCACATATATACATATATACATGTATATATCAAAGTGTATTTTGGTAAAGGGCAACAGAAGTGTCCCGTCCGTTTTTATTTTCTCAAAAAACAAATTCATTCATATAAAGAATTCACAACACCCACCATTTTGATTACCTTATGCAAATAACATGCATATAAATTATGATGGTATGTTCAGTTTTGGAAATGGCTTCCAAAACTAGGATTTCAGAATACTCTATATCTAGCAATTTGCATAAAGCAAAACATTCGAGATAATTTAAATAGCCTCCGATTCGGTTAACCACCGACCACGTGTTCAACAGTACTGTAACCTTGTACTTTTCCAAACACGATTCTATCAAGGCCGTCAAACACCTCTCATCAAGAGCCACATAACAAATTCCCGTGTTACCGAAACACTACCATGAGACAAATAGCATGTCAGGCATCACCTTCGACAGGCCACATAAACCTTGGCTATAAAAATCTATCCAAAACTTTCATGAATAAAACCTTATACCCATACATATAAACGAAACATTTTAAATAAAACCGTTGCATATGCACGGTCAGTTTACTCCTCCACAATGGTCCAAAACTGAAACCATTCAAACGGTGCAACAATTTAAATATTAGTAAAATATCAATAGAAGCCACCGATTCACATGCATTGAAATAACCGGAAAAGTACACTATTCCATCAAATCTCATCAAAGATTTGACACAAGCATTGCAACAATATCTCCATAGATATTAAAGGAGTAATGCAACAATTAGATAAATTCTAATTAATAATTCACGAATAATCAGTCCCGAAACTATCAAAGTTCTGAACCACAATGAACTCAAACAGTTAATTACCGATTGATAACTACATAAAAAGTAGCAATAGCCGTGATTGTTCAGACAATCACACAGTTTCTGACTGTTAACAAATATGTTTTGAAACGGAGACAAAACCATTTGTCTACCCATGTGTCATCCTCACATTCACAACAACATTAACAATACTAACAAGCCAATAAGAGCATCCCCACTGCATGCCAATTCAAACGTCAAACATGATTCGGCGCGGTGGGAAAGAGCCAACTGAATCGTGTTAAGAGACAATGCAGTAAATTAACCACCAAGTGTCCATAATTATGAAATTACTATTCTAGTCATACCCAAATCAAAAATATAATCAACTCCATAATTGTGGACTCAAAATTATGCATATACCAACTAATGAATTATAATTGCCCACTTAACATCCTTTATTTAAGCACAAGAGTACACAACATACATCTCCAAATAAAAGTAATGTGGATCAAACCTACTTAGCATGTGGATACATAAACTATCACACATATTTCAACACCCTAATCAACCAAAAAATTGATCTTCTTTAAAGATCAAGGACAAGGAACGCTCTTGCGTGCCGTCCGCCTAATTATCGGCCCTTTATGACCAAAAACATCATTATGTTTATTTCTTGCCATTTCCATTGTTTGCAATCCACACAAAGGAGTCAGAGCAAAAACACACTCATTCACTCCTTCAAAACCTAGCGGAGGGAACAATTTACTGTTGACACCGTCAGGCAAACCTCCCATCGTTGCGATAGACTCATCGGAATCCTCTATATTTTCCAATGGAGCCATCTCCTTTGGACTATGAAAATCATCATATGCGGATGAATCCTTTCCAATTTCCTGAGACGCGGATGAATTCTTTCCAATTTCCTAAGACCCATGTTCCGATATTTCCTTAACTAGATTAGCCGCAATGTTTTGGACTGAATGTTCTACCACAAAAGAGTCCTCTTCATCAGAAGAGATATCAATCATCACTGGTTGACTCTCATTCAAGAGGCCTCGCCTTGCAAAGACCTCTTTCCATTCTTTAAACCAAAGAATATCCTCAGGACTTGGAGGTGTTGAAGAGTCTCCCAAAACGATGTTAAACGATGGAAGAAAATGAGCCGAAAGGCATATGATGTTCAAGGGAATTTCGGAAAGCATTATTGTCGGTAAAATTCTATCCACTCAAATGGGTTTGTCGGTAACTCACACAAACAAGGGACAATTAGTGCTCTCGAAAGAATACTAATGAACATAACAGAGAGTATGTGAACACTTTTGAAAAAGATACTTTACATATTGAAAAAGCAACTGTTCCTAACCGATTAAGAATTCGAATTTTAGTAATACCGGCTGCTTCTAACGGTTCAAGTGCCGTTTGCCCAAGAAGATGCCAATACCATGACCAAGAGGTGCCAAATGGTTGCTTTTTAATCCCAAGCATTGCCAATTCAACTTCCCACCAAAGGGGCCATAAGACCTATGGGTCCAATTACTTATAATCCAAACGGTGCAACCGCACAGAAGATAAGCAACTGCTAATAACGATTTGTAACCAATATAAAACACATATCCTAGTAAAACCACATGTCCCTTTAACACATATCTCCAGCATACAAGTCATGCATAAAAATAAATACCAATCTCGCACCATATACTCAAATTGCAATTAACTGAAGAACTATAATATGCATATTGCAATTTACTAATTCAAACCAATGTCATAACTGTCCACACCCACTCATTTCACCCAAACGAATACATGGACCAACACCAATACCGTGGATTGTCCGATCATGATCGACGACAACGATTGAATCATCCTAACCGGCGCACCAACCTGTATGACTTCCCCGTCACACATACGCCCCGTGGTTTCTTCGTCAGTGACACGTCACTGCCAAGTCATTGGATTATTAGTTGAACCATAATCACAATGCCAAAATTGTCTTTTGTTTTGACAATTCTCCCACGTATTGATGAAACTATGAGTTTGCATTTCGAAAACTATTGTCTATAGGCATGACAAAAAGAGATTATAGTGTACCTTGCACCTTGAGGAAAAATAGTAAGAGTTTACGGCTAACTAGAAAACGCAGCCCCAAAAGTTAATTATTATTATTAACCCCTTTTGCCTTTAAGACTCCAATCACATCTATCCGTTTTCGTCGTAAGGACCCATACCATAATCAATCCACTTTCATCTTTGCAAAAATACTGTCTTTAGATTGTTGGTAATCCGGTCTTCAATAAGATGAAAGTGATGGCGTCGTCTCTTCAAACTTGGAACGGTAGAAGCATTCGAGTCACGTTGGAGAACGCTTTCCTAAAGACAGTATTTGCCCCCACAGAAGGTGTGCACCGGGTTACAGCAAATCCGCCTTCAAGATAAATCAAATCCGAACTCTAGGTTCTTTCTGTCTGCGTTTGCACAAACGAAGATAGACAGAATATCTGCTAAGCTAATGTAAAAGAACCAAGAACTGATATTCTATTCCTATGAAATAATAGAATTTCAGTTTGTCATTTTAGGAAGAGAATGTGTAGAGAGAAATAGATCAATTCAGCATGGAATTTTTCCGATATTTAAATGACTTTACAAATGGCCTATTTATAGACTTATAAGCCCCCTTGTATGAAAGGTTGTGTGTTTTGGAAGAAACACACATTAGAATAGTCATGTCTTTTAAAGACACTAGTTAGGAAAGGTCATGTCTATTGAAGACATTTAATTAGAAGGAAACATGCCTCTTGGTAGGCACCCTTTCATGAAACATTTAATTAGAAGGGTCATGCCTCTTGGAGGCACCCCCATCTTTCATATCCTTTCCCAAATGAACACACCCTAATTTAATGGGTGTTACAACCATATATATAAAGTCACAACCTATGTAAAAAAGTGTAGCAACCTTTCACAAAAATCTCACTCAGCACCTTTCCAAAAATTCCAAACTAAAATCCAATTTATTTTGAAAATCTCCAACAACGAATTAACGGTGGAGTTCAAAATCAAGGGGATTGATATTGTGTTATGCAATGAGAACAGCTCAAAAACTAGGGTTTGTAGCTTTATAGGGATTTCTTTTGATGAGCCCACAAACAGAAATGGAATGCAATAGAACTCACACAAATGCTGGGTTGTATTAATGGTGATTTGGTTACGATGGTGTACAGTATACAACTTAGAAGAACCCCAGGTAATTACACCTAAGGCCCCTCTAAGATACCCCATTTGCACTGGCCACCTCCCACTCTTATTATCTTTGTTTTTGATAACTCAGCTTACTCGCAACTTAGTCAACTCATGGAGGCCAATCACACAGTTCACTAGCATGTAGGGCCCAGTTAAGCTCGGGAGAATACTCGTAAGGATTGACCCTGCAAGAATTTATAGTGACTATGAGGTTTTAAGACTGATGCTTAGCAAGGAGCAAACCTCTAAGTGACCGGTTGGGATTGTTTAATAGGTATTTTGACATCGATCGGGTTGGGATGTCTATTGCGTTTGATTAGAAATTACTGTTTAATAGGAGTTACTTGAAATACTTGAGGCTAAAGGTTTTGGTGATCTATAATTGTAATGATTCAATGAGTTTCTTATGCTCTATTTCCAATCCACTCTTTTTTGGAAATCAAATTTCTTGGTTTCAGATTCATGGCTATCTAAATGGTCCTCTATTGATGTTGTGCAGGCGTTGAAGGGTGACATTAGAGAGAAAGTTGAACTGGCGACCAAGTTTGGCGTCACTGCCGATGAAAAGATGGAGGTGCGTGGCGATCCGGCCTTCGTAAGGGCTGCTTGTGAAGCTAGTCTGAAGCGGCTTGACATTGATTGCATTGATCTTTATTATCAGCATCGGATTGACACTTGTGTCCCCATTGAAATCATGGTATGACCACTAAAAGCCTTTCTCTAACCTGTATAAATTGAGTAACATTGTGTGTTTATGCTTGTTGCGTAATGTACTCGTGTTCTGTTTCCATTTCAAGTTGGGATGAAAGATAAAGGCAACATTTCTTTAATGGCCAGACCGATCAAAGGGGTCTTGGCTAGTGTGTTTTTCCATTACAGACTTGTTTTGAGTTCTGAATGTTTATTTTGGGACGCAAATTTCGATTTCGGATTCTTTCAGACATTCAAGTGGGCATCTGATCAGACATCTTTTAGGACTTCAACAAGCTTTCTTGACTTGCCTTGATGCAACCATCACCAATTGAAAAATAGTTGTTTCTGTCATGAACCTTTCCAATTCAAACTGTTCATGTTTGATCTGTTCTCTGCTTTCAACTTTGTAAGAAACCTCCTCATACGAAAGATTGTTCGATTAAGATTTAGCTTGCAAGGTTGTTACTTTTGCTCATTCAAAGGATGGTCCTAAGGTGGAATTGAAATTAACAGTTCCTCTTGTATTTTTTGTGAACTCTAATTAGAAGAGAGGACGTTGATCCATATATTAGGCCATCTGTTGTGAGTTCATATGCTTGTCATTGGATTAAGTTGATCGATATTCTTGTATATTTAAGAAGATGTATCTGGATTGATGCTGGTTGTTGAGTTGATATGCTTGAAGTTTTGTGCCTGTCATGCCTGTTTAGGTGGCTTTCTTCGGCACCATAGCCTCTTGACTTAATGAACGTTTAGACTGCTGACGCTTTTACACCCGAGAACCATATGTACTGCAATTAATGATGTGCTCGATATTCTTTGATTGTACTGACATTAGGTTGCGGTCAAGTTGCATGAGTACAACAGTTTTTTAGCAGATTCCACAATAGTTTCATTGGTTTTCTGTTATTTATTTCTGAACAAGCTGTTTGCAAGCGTACCTGATTTGTTTCTCGTCATTCGCAAGATGGGAGAACTGAAGAAACTGGTTGAAGAGGGGAAAATTAAGTACGTTGGTCTATGTGAGGCCTCTCCTGCAACAATCAGAAGGGCTCATGCTGTTCACCCCATTACAGCAGTACAGTTGGAATGGTCCTTGTGGTCAAGAGATGTGGAGGAAGAAATAGTTCCCACTTGCCGGTGAGGCATCTATTCTGCAAAATAAAATCTTAGGGAGTCGTAAGAAATCGGTATTTCTAATGTTGTCTCCCATTGTGACTATTCAGAGAACTTGGCATTGGGATTGTTGCGTACAGTCCGTTGGGAAGAGGATTCTTTTCATCAGGTCTGAAGATCGTTGACAGTATTTCAAATGATGACTTCCGGAAGGTGTGTGCATAGTATACTTGTTCACTTTGAGATTGACATACAGGGTTAGGCAGTTTATAATGTCGTCATAATGTTATTGCGATTGCCCAGAACTTTGTCGCTTTGCAGACTTTAGCTTATAAATGACCTTATGAGCTGATAATTGACCCGTCATGTTGTCCAGGGATTGCAATTTTTTTCTTCTCTCCCTTATCCTTTTGAACACTTATCAAGTAAATGCCAATTTTTTTTTCTTTTTCTCTTTTTGTATTGAACTACATTCTGGTTAAAATATTTACCACGAGCTTTCTCAGCAGTGTTTCTACTCGAAGCCAAAAAGAGATGCTGAAACGGATGGATCAGGACTTACCTCTTTGTGATATATATCCTGAGTCCTTCAAAACCGATTGAACAATGATGGGTATCACTTTAGAATCCAGAGTAGAAAGGCTTACCCTTCATTCTTTCCTTGCTGGAGAGATCGAGAGAGGAGACAAGGGAAGAGAGAATACCATTGTATATCTGATGGGAGATTACAACATTATATAGACTCCTGAAGAGATAACTTTTCTTCGTACGAATGAGACTCTTTTCCTTACAATCAGATGGCTATTTGCAACTTCGTCGCTTCATATCATGCATATCATTAACAACAAAAGCATATTTGGATAATGGCCTTTTCATCCCCCGAAACTAGTTCCCTCAGAAAAGATGACATTCTGATTGATCCTTCATCGCTCCATATCATGCATATAGTGTGTTAATGTCATTGATCCTTTTCGATGTTAGATTTACTGTTCTGATGCTGAACCATGTATGCCGTTGCTTACAGTATCTACCGCGGTTCCAACCTGAGAATCTAGAGCATAACAAGACCATGTTTGAACGGGTTAATGAAATGGCAGTGAAGAAGGGGTGCACCCCTGGCCAACTAGCGCTAGCATGGGTTCATCACCAAGGAAACGACGTGTGTCCCATCCCCGGCACCACCAAGATTGAAAACTTCAATCAGAACATCGGAGCGTTGTCAGTGAAACTAAGCCCCGAAGAAATGGCTGAGCTCGAGTCCATTGCCTCAGCCGATGCAGTCAAGGGTGATCGATATGGGGGCTCGGTCCCTACTTGGATGGATTCAGACACTCCACCCTTATCCTCATGGAAAGCCGAATAAACACGCGATAAGCTGCATCATAAATCTCAACGGGGTGGACCACGCGAAAGACATGTTATTGGAATGTCGGAGATTGTTTTGATCCAACAGTTATGTTTTGTTTTCGTCTTCCTGAATAAACCTTTGTGGTTGTTTCGTTTGAAGTTGTAAGAACCTTGTTTTGTTTTTGTACTTCTGTAATGTTCGTTTGGAATTTGTGTTTGGTTTTATATGGAAACTGTTGTTTTTGTGGTGTTTCTTATGATGTAGATAGTCAACAATGATACGCACTTGTCTTTAGCAATGCCGATACAAGTTCACACTGTTCTTCGCGAAAACTTTGCAAGTATTCAAACAATGTTGGAAACTCACCAAGCGATGTGAGACCTACCAACCGACACTCGAGCGAGTGTTGGCCATTAATTTTAACTTGTAACAAAAATTTATGGGATGAAAGACTTTTTTTTTTCCCCCTATCTTTAGCCGAATTACTCCCGAACTCAACCTTCAAAACAAAAATTCAGGGGTACGGTTATTCAAATAGTCAAAACAATCCAAGAGGGAAAAAAAAATAGTAGATGGTGGTGTTGAATTATCCAAAAAGTCAAAAGCAATATAGAATACTAAAGTCAAGTCCAGGGGTGAATAGTGTTGGAATACTAGTATACTCATATACTAGTATATTGTGTTTAGTCCCACATTGCTTATTTACATTATGTAATGAACTATCTCCTTATATAAATAAATGATTATGTGTGAAGGTAAAAGAAAAACCTTACACACTTTTTCCTCTCCAAACAACATGGTATCAGAGCGGGTTCTCAATCCCAATCTTAAACCACCTTTGAAACCCTAAACCTACTATAGCAGCCACCTTTGAAACCCTAGAAACCCTAAACCTACTATAGCAGCCACCTTTGAAACCCTAAACCTATTATAGCAGCCACCATCGGCCGACTACGACAGCCACCCACTACCCATCAGCCACCATCAGCCCTCCGCTATCATCTTGACGGGAAAAAAAAAAAACGACACTGTTCATCACAGCACTGTTCACATCACTGTTCATCGCACTGTTCACGCGCACTGTTCATCGGATACTGTTCACGCGACACTGTTCATCGGGTACTGTTCATTGCGGCATCTGTTAGGCTCTCCCCAGCCCCCGTCGGCCCCTGCCCATCCCTCGGCAACCTCTCTTTTGTCGTCACCGACCTCCGGTGCCTCTTCTAATTGCTGATCTCTGTTTCTTGATGCTTCTGTCGCTTGTTTCTGACACTTTGGTATGAGTTTGCCGTTGGTATTTTGTTCTGTTCTTATTTGTGGGCTTATTCGGCTGCCCTACTTTATGTCTGGCTATTTTGGACTTCTCGTTTCTTCTTGGTCTTGTTATTTTACTGCTCTTGTTTGCTGGTGATCGCGGTTTGTTGATGATTGTGGCTGCCTCTGTGTTATTGGCATAGTTTCTGGTTGGTATATTTGCAATGAGCTCTGGCACTACCTCTGTTTCTAGTTCTAGTACTGTGACTTCCGCTGTTAGTCGTTCTTCCCGGTCTCGTGACAGGTTGTCCATTACCTCTACCTTATTGAATGGTCGAAATTATGCTGTTTGGGCTAAGGCTGTTGAAGTCTATTATGTCGGGGAGTCCGACTATCATTATCTTACTGATGATCCTCTCGCGGCGACTGCCACATCATATGGTGCTTGGGTTCCTGCAGATGCTAAGATTCGTGTTGAGCTTTGGAATAGTATGGAGGAAAATATTAAGAATACTCTAGTTTTCTTATCTACTGCAAAAAAAATATGGATGAAGGTTAAGGAGATGTTTTTTGGGGCTGATAATCTTCGCCAGACTTATGCTCTTCATCAACAGTTCTTTTCTCTTGACCTTGGCAATTTATCCTTGGAAGAGTATTATGCCAAGTTCTGTGGTGTGTGTGAGGAGCTCAACACTTGTGAGCCTATTTCTTCAGACATTCAGGTTATGGAGCGTCAGCGTGAGCGCTTGCAGGTAGCTCGTTTTCTGTTTGGTTTACCTTCGCCAGCATATGATTCTATCCGGTCCAATCTTTTGGGTGGTAGAGATTTACCTTCTCTCAGTGAGGTGTTCAGTCGTGTCCGTCAGGCCTCTGTTCCTGACTCCAGTGTTGATTTGACCCCTGCTGCCCGCTCAGCTTTGGTTACCACGATTCCTCGTGGTGGTACTTCTTCTCGTGGTTTTGACCGTGGGGGAGGCAGTCGTGGTCCTACTGGCCGTGGATATGGTCGTGATTCTGGTAGTGGTGGTCGTGGTCGTGATTTTAGTCGTGCTCGTGGTCGTGGGTCTCGTTCCTGCACCTATTGCCATGGTACTAATTATACAGTTGATTTTTGTTGGATTCTTCATGGCCGCCCATCTGCTCATCAGGTTACTATTTCTGAGGATGATGGCTCTGTTTCTGTGCCCAGCTCTATTCCACGAGTTGTTACTATTCCAGAGGATGAGTATCATCGCCTGATTTCCCAGCCGTCCCCTTATGTGCCCTCCTCTTCCACTGCTACGTTCGCTCAGAAAGGCTCCACCTTTGCTGGCCTAGCCTCTAATACTTCGTGGGTTATTGATTCTGGAGCTACCGATCATATGACAGGTCACTCCATCCACCTCTCTGGTTCTCGTCCTCTTGTGAAGTCTTCTAGTGTTGTCTTGGCTGACGGTTCCTCTTCTGACATTGCTGGTTTGGATTCTGTTATCTTACATTCTTCTCTTACATTAGACTCTGTTTTACATGTTCCTCGTTTTTTCCATAGTCTTATGTCTGTTAGTAAACTTACTCAATCCTTAAATTGTTTAGTTACCTTTTTTCCTAGTTATTGTGTATTTCAGAATCTCCAGACTGGGAAGAAGATTGGTGGCGGTGTTGAGCGTGGTGGTCTATACTATTTTGACACTGGCGAACGCGAACCTCCTGCCTCGGTTGCTTTTCAGGCTTCCGTATCTCCTTATGAACATCATTGCCGTCTTGGTCATCCCTCCCTTCAGACTCTCAAGCAGTTAGTTCCGTCGTGTCGTGGTCTTCAGTCTTTGCCATGTGAAGTCTGTGAGTTCAGTAAATACCGTCGTGTTTCTTTTCCGCCTAGAGTAGAGAGTCGAGTGTCTCGTCCTTTTCATTTAGTTCACTCCGATATTTGGGGTCCAGTGCGTGTTTCATCACGTGGTGGTTTTCAGTATTTTGTTATTTTTGTGGATGACTATTCTAGGCTTACTTATGTTTATCTCATGAAAAACCGGTCAGACTTATACTCAATTTTCAAATCTTTTTATATGGAAATAAAGACTCAATTTGATGTTTTTTTTCGTATCTTTCGTTCGGATAATGCTGGTGAATATTTCTATAATGTTTTGTCTGCTTTTTTTGATGAGCGTGATATTCTTCATCAATCTTCGTGTTCTCGCACTCCCCAACAGAATGGGGTTGCCGAACGCAAGATACGACATTTGACAGAGGTTGCCCGAGCTCTTTTAATCCAGCGAACGGTTCCCAAGTCCTTTTGGGGCGACGCCGTCCTTACTGCCGGCTACCTTGTGAATCGCATACCCTCCCGCGTTCTTGGGGGCCAGATTTCCTATAGTATTTTGCACCCTAGTTGTTCTTTATATTCTTTACCTCTTAAAATTTTTGGGTGCACATGTTATGTTCATGCCCTGGATCCCGGCCGTGATAAACTTGATCCTCGCTGTATTAAGTGTGTATTCCTTGGGTACTCTAGGACTCAAAAAGGTTATAAGTGTTATTCTCCCACTTTGCATCGCGAGTTTGTTTGTGCTGATGTTACGTTTCATGAGTTGATACCCTATTTTCTGTCTTTGCCTCATGCGGATCCGTCTGAGTATATGCATATTTTGGTTCCTTCCAGGCAACCTCAAAAGTAGCACCCCCCGATGCAGGTATATATTCGTCGTGCCAAAGCTGCACCACCACCCCCCCCGCCTACCGCTGAGTCTTCTCCTCCGTTGCGAGATCCGCCTCCACCTCCTTTAGCCCCTATTGCTCCACCTTCTCCTCCCATTGCTCTTCGTAAAGGTATTCGCACTTGTGCTATCTCTCATCCTATTGCTAAATTTGTATCTTATGATCATCTGTCCCCCACCCTTCGTGCTTTTACTGCCTCTGTTTCCTCTGTCTTTGTTCCTAAAACTGTTCAGGAGGCCTTGTCTATTTCTGCGTGGCGGACAGCTATGGAGGAAGAGATCTCTGCACTCCATGATAATGGGACTTGGGAGTTGGTTCCTCTACCCTTTGGCAAATCCATTGTGGGGTGCCGCTGGGTTTTCACTGTGAAATATCATCCTGATGGGTCTGTTGAGCGTTACAAAGCTCGCCTTGTTGCTAAAGGCTACACCCAAACTTATGGTGTTGACTATGCTGAAACATTTTCCCCGATTGCAAAGCTTGGTTCTGTCCGTCTCCTTATTTCTCTTGCAGCCAACCTTGGCTGGCCCTTATTTCAATTGGATGTCAAGAATGCTTTTTTACATGGCGATCTTCTTGAGGAGGTTTATATGGAGCAACCACCTGGGTTTGTTGCTCAGGGGGAGCGTTCTCAGGTATGTCATCTTCGTAAAGCTCTTTATGGGCTTAAACAATCTCCCAGGGCCTGGTTTGGAAAGTTCAGTGATGCAGTTTTGAAATTTGGTATGCATCGATGTCAGTCTGATCATTTTGTTTTCTCTCTCACATCTCCTCGAGGCAAAGTGTTATTGATTGTGTATGTCGATGATATTATTATTACGGGTGATGACCAGAGAGGTATTGATGCATTGAATGTCTTTCTGCAGAGTCAATTTCATACTACAGACTTGGGTAGATTGCGATACTTTTTAGGTATCGAGGTGGCACGATCTAAAGATGGTATTAGTTTATCACAAAGGAAATATGTGCTGGATATCTTAGGTGAGACTGGTTTGTTGGGGACGAAACCTGTCGATACCCCTATGGATCCTAATGTCAAACTATGCATTGATCAGGGGGAGGCAATGTCTAGTCCTGATCAATATCGCCGTTTGGTTGGTAAACTGAATTATCTCACTATTACACGTCCTGATATTTCATTTGCAGTGAGTATCGTGAGTCAGTTTATGTCTGCTCCTCATGTGCCACATTGGGAGGCTGTTCTTAGAATTGTCAAGTATCTCAAGTCTCATCCTGGACGTGGTCTATTTTATAGAGCTAATGGTCATTTGCGTATTGAGGCATTCACTGATTCTGATTGGGCAGGAGGCCCGTCTGACAGGAGGTCAACCACTGGATATTGTGTTTTTCTTGGTGGCAATCTTGTTAATTAGAAGAGTAAGAAACAGACCGTGGTTGCACGGTCTAGTGCAGAGGCAGAATATAGACCCATGGCTCACACCACATGTGAGATTGTGTGGGTGCGATCTTTTCTTGAGGAGATAGAATTCCATGTGCAATTGCCTATGAATTTGTATTGTGATAACCAAGCAGCAATTCACATTGCATCCAACCCTGTATTTCATGAGCGGACTAAGCATATCGAAGTTGATTGTCATCTGGTGAGAGAGAAGTTGACTGGTGGTGTTATAGCAACTCCTTTCGTGTCTACAAGTGCTCAATTGGCCGACATATTCACCAAGTCATTGTTTAAACCCCGGTTGGAGATGTTATGTGACAAGCTGGGTTTGTGTGATATCTATTTCCCAGCTTGAGGGGGAGTGTTGGAATACTAGTATACTCATATACTAGTATATTGTGTTTAGTCCCACATTGCTTATTTACATTATGTAATGAATTATCTCCTTATATAAATAAATGATTATGTGTGAAGGTAAAAGAAAAACCTTACACACTTTTTCCTCTCCAAACAACAAATAGTTCCCCTCCTATCTTGTCTCTTACCTCACAAAATTATTTTTATTTTTCTTTCAGTTGTTTCCCGTGTATTCACACTCCTTAGGCTTCCAGGCCTTCGCAAATCGTCAGCGCCTTTTATCTTAGGCGATAAGTGATCGAGAACAATGATTATAAAAGAAGAAAAACCAATAAGGACGCCTTAGGCGATTGAGAACGATGATTATAAAAGATCAATTTCGAGCAGAAATAAGCAGATGCTAGTAGCAAGCACATGTTGTTGTTGATAAATAAAAAAAGCACATGTTATTCTTTATATATGCTAATATCCTTTTTCTTTTCTTTTCTTTTTTTTGGAATAAGAAAAAGAGAGAAAGAAACACATGCACTAAATGGAAAATCGTTCTTCCTCCACTATACGTGGTTCCATTTCCACAAATGACAATTATTTACTGAAAAAGAAAAACCCCAAATGAAAATCCCCTCCAATCCGGAGTAATCATTCAGTGGGCCACCGTCAGGGGGTGCCCTATCCCTTGCTCCCTTACAAATTTGAAAAAGGGATTGGGATATCACATGGCGGTGTCCCAGCAGGGCCAGCACCACCTAATACTTTTTCTCCACCTCCTCCGAGGCAGCGACGCCCCACTTTCTGACCCGACTCATCCCCCTACACCATTGCAAAATCTTAATAGATGGGATTTTATGAATAACGCGACTCCGCTCAAAAAGTTCATAAATCGATCAACAAGTTTCACAAAAGGAAAAAAGAAAAACCAAAAACTCCACTGAATATTGGATAGCAAATTATTGAATACTCCCGGAGTGGATTGCCACATGTGGTACTCCTTACGAATAAAAGATCGCCAACACATAATGTGGATCATTATTTGTCTCTCGACCATCTAACAAAAATGAATGATAGTCGTTTTTGTATTGGTTCCGATTAAAAAGTATTAGATATAGCCAAGAGATTTATGCAATCTCATCTCCTCTTTTATTTCTTTGCTCTTCCTGAATCTCTCTAGCCGATTCCTCCGCAGTGCGACTGCTCCACTTTACCTCAATTTCGTGAAGTTCGTTTAGATTAGCAAAATCAATTGGGATCCGCTCCAGATAAAAGCATTGTTTAACCACTAAGACCTCAAGTCTCGGAAATTGATCTTCAGAAGCATTCCATTTTTGGATGTCTAGATCTTGTAACCTCAAGCACTTGAGTTGAGAGAACCCCTCAAGTTCGCTTGTGTTCCAAATTTGTCCCTTACAGGCCCCGTCTGATAATTTGAGAACCTCAAGGCTCGGCAAGGTTTGGAGGATCGATAGCTCCTTCCAATTTAAGCGTGTATTCTTCAAAGTTAGATGCGTAATAGTCGGAGGAAACTTCAGCACTGGCGGAACACTAGTTGCCTCGATCCAATTGCGGCAGTTGTTAAAACTGAGCGTCTCAAGGCATTTCAAGAACTCTAGGTTAGGGAGCATCAAAACTAAAATCATTGGATATTAGTTCTCCATAAAATCCAAGTTTCTTAGGATTGGGAGTCCTTACCAAGAAATTTCGGCACTCCTCACAAGGACATATTAAACGCAAGGTCTGTAGGCTATCCAACTTGGACGAAGGTTCAAAAACACTTCCAACAGCTACGTCATGATAAAAGCAGCTAAGATGATATTTGAATACCCCTCTTTTAGCATATAGATGCCTCAACTTAACCATCTTAAATATATCGAGAGGCAACGGAATGGTTTTCTCAAACAAGGAATCCGACTGAAAGGTAAGGGTTTCTAGGTTCAAGAGGCAGCTGGTAAAAGGCGGTAAACAGTCCCATGTGTCATCTGGTACCTAAAATGCGAAGTATCTCAAATGATACATTCTTTCTATTTTTCCATGGAAAGCAGCGGAGGGAAAACACAGCACCCTAAGAGTGAGAAGTTTAAAGTCTTCATCTTCAACGAAGAATGACAGATTTTTTCGAAATACTGAAGAGGAGTTTTGCAAGCTGTGGCACAGAAGAGAGCGAAGGTTTCGAGTAAAAGGCCTTAAGAAAGACTCACAAAAGATCTGGCTGCTAATGAAGAGGTGCCGATGCTTACTTGCAGCAGAAGGTGAAAAAGTATCATTCCTGTAAGTTCGCACAAGGAAATCATTCTCTTCTGCTTTTTTCAAGCATAATTCACGCAGAAGATCATGAATACAGCATACTTTAATTCCTCCAAAGGACCTTTTCCTAGCTACCATTACGAGACTTCTATCAACAAGACTGCTTAAGTAATCTTTTGCTATGTCCTCCAAGCTTTTATCCCCTTCACTTTGTTGAATGAATCCCTCCGCAATCCATAACCATATCAACTCGCGTACGAGGATTTCATAATCTTCAGGGAATCCTCCAATGTAAACAAAACACGCTTTCAAATGAAGAGGCAGGTGATTGTAACTAAGTTCTAGTATCTCCATGCAGCCGTTTTGGTTTTTGGCAATGATAGAACTTAAATGTTTGGAAACTTCCTCCCACATGTCAAGTGTCTTCTCTTCCACTGTCAGAATGCCAGCTATTGCGACAATCGCTAGTGGTAGTCCTTCACATTTTTCTGCTATATGCTCACCGATGCCAACCAACTCCAGTGGGCAACGTACATTTCTTCCCAAATACTGTTCAATTCATATGTGCAATATTAGATATCTATAATTGTTACATAAAACAACCAAGTAATAGGAGTTTAACAATTCATATGACAATAATACGAAGGAGGAAGCTATGGTACACAGGGTATACCGTATGCCTAAATTATGACAATTTGTGATTTTCATTATGCCAATTTTTGGTTTTCTAATACATATTTATGATTCTAGTTACGACTTGTACATTAAAATTTACCTGTTGAATAGGTCATTAGCAGGTTACCCATAATTAAAAAATATTGTTATTATGTAACCATAATTATTCGTACTGAAATCCATAATACTTGTACCATAACCAAATATATGCGTACAATATCAAAAATTAAATAATGCTACCACAAATGTTATAACAACACCATAAATTGGCATTATCTTACCACAATGAATCGTACCAAATTTTTTTGACTCGTATGATATTCCGTAACAAAATCAAAATATGTCGTACCAGAATCAACAATTGTTATACCCAAGCCAAAAATATTTGTAAAATGCCACAAATTTTAGAAAATAACCACAATTATTATGACAACACCTAAAATTGTCATTTTCTTAACACAAAGTGTCATATCAAAAGAAAACATATTTAAATACCACAAATTTTATAACAAACTATAATTGTTATGACAATACCATAAATTGATGTTTTCTTACCACAATGTGTCGTACCAAAGGAAATTAATTAAAATATTCCGTAATAACACATGTCTAAAATACCACAAATTTAGTAATATAACCAAATTTGTTATGACAACACCATAAATTGACGTTTTCATATCCACAACATGTCGTATAAAAAAATTCAATCAGAATGTTCAATTAACGGTAGTTATAATCAACAAAATATCATACCTCAAATTCAGTAATATAACCAAATTTGTTATAACAACACCATAAATTAACGTTTTCATACCCACAACATATCGTATAAAAAAATTCAATTGAAATGCTTAGTTAACGATAGTTATTATTAGCAAAATATCATACCGCAAATTCAGTAATATAACCAAATTTGTTATGACAACACCATAAATTGGCGTTTTCATACCCACAACGTGTCGTGTCCCGCTACATTATTTTTTTAAAATTTCCACCATATTGTCTTAATTTTCGATTCCCTCTACACTAATTTTTCAAATTCTTATTTGTCCCTACACAATACCTCAATAATTTAAACTAAAAATGAAGTTTTTGCACAAAATTTTCATCCAAGAAATTCACCAAAAAGTAAGTACTATACCCAAATTTTTGAATATAACTACATTTTCCTCTCAAAATATTAGTCTAAATAAAAAAAAAATTATACAAAATTTAATTCAAAAAATCAAAATTCCTTTGTGAAAAAATGAGAGGTCACGAAAAAAATAATTATCCAACTGTCTCAAATGCATACACTTTCAACACTAAAATGGAGTACAAAAAAAATAAGTGTGAATATTAAAAAATAGAGTGTGAAAATTACTCTCCTTTTTGTAACTGGTGAAATTATTTATATTAATACCCAATCTTATCAATATTTAGGGCGGTGCACTTAACAATTGGCACTATATATTTAACACATGGATTGGTGTCAAACCTTCACCCTATGCGTACCAATCCAAATTTAATGGTGGTCTTTGGAACTAGGCCGTGGAAGTAAAATCTAAATAATTTTGTAAATTTATTGTCATTGTACTTTCTTTCAAAAAAAATAATTATAGTCGACATTTTGATTTACACCAATGACATAGCTATAATATGATCTACAAGTGCAGACCCATCACTAGGACGGAGGCATTTGACACCTCTGTCTTCTCAAATTTTTAGCCTGAAAATAATGCCCTTACATACAAGAAAATATTATATAATTAATAGCCTTTAGAATTACAAATTCTCAATTGTGTACCATAGTGATAAGGTGTTGGAGTTTGACATTTATCTAAAAGATCCGGGGTTCAAGTCTTAAACCCTTCGTTCCTATTTTTTTTTAAAAGAACGTTATTATTTTTTAGAATAAATCACATAGTTAGTCCTTGAAGTTTCATACTTCAACAAATCTCATCGTTCAATTTTAATACAACATTAAAATATAATAATGTACCATCTGAGCCCCACGTAAGATGTTTATTTTATTTTTTATTTTATTTTATCAAAATCGTCTATCTTTTACATAATATTAATTAGGTCATTCGTATCAAGAATGAAGTTGATGGCTTATAGTTAGACACTTAATTGGATGAAAAATATCATTCTATTATTCAATTTGCGTGCCAATGATGGAGCTTCCTAAACTTGATTGAGACAAAAAATTACGTAGGTGACTTAATCAACAAACATAAAAAATTCAACGGATTTGATCGTCATTATTGTGTCACAGTCACATGACTATATTACATTCAACTACAATAGAGGACTAGGTTTCATACCAAATATAAATTGACTGTACAATTCAAATGTCATTAGTGAGTGTATTTTTAAAATGATCGATCAGGACTGTTAGAATGTTAAGTTATACAATATTTAATTTGTGATATTTTAGATATGTATTTTGTTTGGGTATAATTATTATTGATTATGCAGCGATATATTTTGGTCTTGTATCTAGTTTCTTTTGATCGATTTCTTTTGGTACGACACATTGTGGTAGGAAAGTGTCAATTTTTTGTGTTGTCATAACAATTGTGGTTATGTTATATAATTTGTAGTATTTTACACATGAGAGAGAGGGAGAGAAAGTCAATGAAGAGAGAACAACCTGTTACCTGCTAAGCCATTTTTTATTTTATTAATTGGTTTAATAAATGGGTGGTCCGGATTATTTACTTTGAAATCCAAGGGTTTAAAATCATGATGCGTACGGTACACCCCTTAATAAGGGGTGTGTACCATAGGACTACCCTAATACGAAATATTTAAAATAGAAACTCTTAATAAAAAGAAATTAGAACTAGAAAACATATGACAAAAGTACAATTATGTTCAAATCATTGTGTCTAGACATACTACGCATACTAATTTTCTTTTTCTTTTTTTGAAACAAATACCTTCTTTTGTAACACCTCCCAACTGCAATTTTTTGGTAAGGGAGCCAAGCAATGAGAGACACAGTGGATGCTATTAGGTTCAACAAGTAGTCGACTAGTGAACAACACTTTACTGCCATTGCATTCCTTAGGGAGTGATCTTTGGAGATCATTCCAGGCTTTAATGCCCCATATGTCATCCATGACAATGAGATATTTCTTACCCTTCAAGCATTTGAGCGTGTCTTCTCCCATTGTATCCTCACTATTCTTCTCGTAATCTCCATGTTTTTTTTGGGAAACTACTTCCAAAATACGAATCAACAAATTCCTCTCCATGGTCTTATCATAATCTTGAGAAACATTAACCCATGCACGAATTTCAAAGGTATGTGACGTCAAAGGATGATCATAAACTTCTCTTGCCAAAGTAGTCTCCTATTTTTACATGAGGGGCCCGTAGTTTTAATTTAGTATTTTGCATATAAAATTTGTTTGATTTGTCATTGATGAGTTGAAAACATATATAGTAGTCTCCTATTTTTACTCCAACAAATCAAACCGCTATCCTACTAGTATATACTCCTATAACAGTTGCAAAATATCAACATCAATGTCGCCCATCTCTCTCTCTCTCTCTCTCTCTCTCTCTCTCTCTCCAACAAGAGATTGATCAGGTAAATGGGAGTTAAAGATCAGATAGAGGACGAGCAAATTTATATGGAACAGGTCTATATAGAATTGTGATCTCTCCTTTTTGTAACTTGTGATCCAGTATAGGCTAAAAATAAAAAATGACTTCCATGTGATTGCACAAAGTTCGATCAGATTAAAAAAAAAACTTCGGTACGCCATGATCTGAATTTCTATGTAACGTCCTTTGTCTCTACTCGTTCAATATGTGTATATTTTATATTTGCTCTAGAAATTGAACTTAGAATAATGCTTCAATAGCTATGATACAGCTCAGCACCCCCACCAACCAATGTATAATAACAGCTCCAGTAGCTATGATACATAAAATTGTCATTAGAATTCTATATTATAAAACAGAGCGGTTTTTGTCTACATATACAAACATGAGCACCTCTATAATTGTTGGTCATCTTCAAGATAAGATCGTAGCTGTCCGATTAAGAGAATGTTCTCTTAAGTTGTACTTTAACCTGCTGTTGTGGTAATATACTCCCTCCGTCCCATTTTTATTGTTCATTTTTGTTTTTTGTGTCATCCTTTCAACGCTTATATCTTTCAATATGAATTTCTAAAAATATACAATATGGATCTTGTTTGATAGTTCTCGATTAGATCTATAATACAAAGTTTTTAAAATTATGAAAAATATTGTAAATTGAAAGATATAAGCGTGGAAAGAACGGCACGAAAAACGAAAATGGACAATAAAAATGGGACGGAGGGAGTATATAATTTCTTTCCAATTTATTACCTTTTGGTTTTTTCCATTTTACGTTGATATTATTTCAATAAGAAGGTTGATAATTAATTTGTAAATTATTGCCTTTTATTTATTTGTTCTCTACACCTAGGCATGAGCTTTATAAAGTGAGGCAGACTGTGAGTAGGTTATAATATTGAACGGGTATAACAGATGGGCAGAGCAAACTAATTATATTTGAGTTCGATTGTATTTCGTTTAGACATATCTTTAGGCACGACCGGGCATCCACTAGTGATTATAAAATCAAGTTGCTCCTCCTTGCTTGGTGACTGTATGGGAGTTCATATATATATATATATATATATATATATATATATATATATATATATATTAACAATAATTTTTTTTATTAATCTTTGAAGATGATCAAAAGATTAAAAGGACACATGACACAAGGGCATCAGGATAAGGAGCATATAATCTAACATTTGAGTCCATTATTAGTAAACTGTTAGCTGACCAAATGGAAGTACTTTCTTTTTTTTGAAAGTACCTAACATCGGGAGAAATGCATTCACCTATACAAACACTACCCTTGGTTTACTAATACTCCCTCCGTTCCATATTGAGAGTCCCACTTCACTCTCTTGTCATTTTTCAAATCAAAAAATCAACTATTTCCGTGTATAATTTCTTGAATTTTTCACACTGTATTAAAGATCTCAATTAGTACTTTAATTTTGTGTGAACAAATTTAAAAAATTATACACGGAAGTAGTTGATTTAAAAAATGACATGACTTTTCGTGATAGACTCACAATATGAAACAAATGGAATACTGAATAACAAGAAATCGATTAATTCACGAAAACTCTCTCACCACCTGCTTTTCTCTTTTCTCGCATCACCACCATTCCAACCTAATGATAGTCTTCAACACCAACCCACCCAGCTTTTGTGTGATTAGTTGATTACCGCACCCCACGGATTTGAGGAAGGCACCCTAACTTAGGCTCCATTTGGACCTCTTTTTTTTTTCTTTTTTTTTTTCAGATTGTTAGTTTTGTGTCAATTTCTATTTTTAGTTAATCATTTGTAACAAGGAGAGAAATTTAAAAAGAAAATAATTTGATCTAAAGTTAAAATTTTCACTAAAGACAAAACTGATTCAAACCCAACAACATTTTTGCAGTATAATGTCATTTCTGAATTTCTTTTAAGTTCTACTCATATTCTTTTATATTTCTAGCTCAAAATACAAAAATAAATCAAGTTAGTTCAAACTTGAGTTTAGTTCAAAAATAAATGGTTTTTGTCTACATATACAAACATGAGCACCTCTACAACTGTCGGTCATCTTCAAGCTAAGATCGTAGCCGTCCGATTAAGAGAATGTTCTCTTAAGTTATACTTTAACCTGCTGTTGTGGTAATATACTCCCTCCATCTCATTTTTATTGTCCATTTTTGTTTTTCGTACCGTTCTTTCAACGCTTATATCTTTCAATATGAATCTCCAAAAATATGCAATATAGATCTTGTTTGATAGTTCTCGATTAGATCTATAATACAAAGTTTTCAAAATTATGAAAAACATTATAGATTGAGAGATATAAGCCTTGAAAGAACGACACGAAAAATGAAAATGGACAATAAAAATTAGGATGGAGGGAGTATTTTTTTTCTTTACAATGGTGTATTGATAATTGACGGCAATATGGGAATTGAACCTTTTTCATTAACAGCGTCTCATGCATTTAGGATTTACATAGTCAGAGGAGGTTAAGTGTTAAGCTTTATAGTTAGAATGGGTAAATTGCTAACGGGTGTTAGTTAAGGGGTGGTAAATATAATTAACCCAAAAAAAATGCACTCATAAGTATAGCAAGTATTATTAGACTGAAATTACCCTACCCTCAAATATCAGTGAAACCCACTCTGCCACCAACACTGGCCATCGTACAAAGAGCGATGATGTCTCGAACAAATCACAAACTCGCCATCGATTAGCTTCGTCGTGTCGCCTAGACTTCCTCTCCGATCTCCGATCTTCGTACCCTCCCCCCGTTACTCCTTTCTTCTCGGCCTAACTCTAACCGACTTCAAAAGAGGATTGAGTGCGTCGCCGCCGCAGCGATCGACTACAGCTTGGGAGGTCCTCACGGGAAGTCCGAGTTCCAGATGTAATCCAAGATTTCGTTCCCATTCCTTCCACCTTTTGCCTCCGTATGAGGTATTAGAAAATTTTAGAATCGATAGAGTATTGGCTTATTATTGTTATTTAGAGAGGAAAAGTGTGTAGGGTGTTAAATAAACCCTCACACATAATCATTTATTTATATAAAGAGATAGTTCGTTACACAGTGTAATAAAGCAATGTGGGACTAAACACAATATACTAGTATACTAGTATTCCAACACTCCCCCTCAAGCTGGGAAATAGATATCATACAAACCCAACTTGTCACATAACATCTCCAACCGGGGCTTAAATAATGACTTGGTGAATATGTCAGCCAATTGAGCACTCGCAGACACGAAGGGAGTTGCTATAACACCATCAGTCAACTTCTCTCGCACTAGATGACAATCAACTTCGATATGCTTAGTCCGCTCATGAAATACGGGGTTGGATGTGTGAATTGCGGCTTGGTTATCACAATACAAATTCATAGGCAATTGCACATTGAATCCTATCTCCTCAAGAAAAGATCGCACCGACACAATCTCACATGTGGTGTGAGCCATGGCTTTATATTCTGCCTCTGCACTAGACCATGCAACCACGGTCTGTTTCTCACTCTTCCAACTAACAAGATTGCCACTAAGAAAAACACAATATCCAGTGGTTGACCTCCTGTCAGATGGGCCTTTTGCCTAATCAGAATCAGTGAAGGCCTCAATACGCAAATGACCATTAGTTCTATAAAATAGACCACGTCCAGGATGAGACTTAAGATACTTGAAAATTTTAAGAACGGCCTCCCAATGTGGCAGACGAGGAGCAAACATAAACTGACTCACAATACTCACTGCAAATGAAATATCAGGACGTGTAATAGTGAGATAATTCAGTTTACCAACCAAACGGCGATATTGATCAGGACTAGATAATGCCTCCCCCTAATCAATGCATAGTTTGACATTGGGATCCATAGGGGTATCGATAGGTTTTGCCCCTAACAAACCAGTCTCATCTAAGATATCCAGCACATATTTCCTCTGCGAAAAACTAATACCATCTTTAGATCGTGCCACCTTGATACCTAAAAAGTATCGCAATTTACCAAAGTCTTTAGTATGAAATTGACTCTACATAAAGGCCTTCAACGAATCAATACCTTTCTGGTTGTCACCTGTAATAATAATATCATCGACATACACAATCAATAACACTTTGCCTGGAGTAGATGTGAGAGGGAAAATAGAATGATCAGACTGACATTGACTCATACGAAATTTCAAAACTGCATCACTAAACTTTCCAAACCAGACCCTGGGAGACTGTTTAAGCCCATAAAGAGCTTTACAAAGATGATATACCTGAGAACACTCTCTCTGAGCAGCAAACCCAAGTGGTTGCTCTATATAAACCTCCTCAAGAAGATCGCCATGTAAGAAAGCATTCTTGACATCCAATTGGAATAAAGACCAGCCAAGATTGGCTGCAAGAGAAATAAGAAGACGGACAGAATCAAGTTTTGTAATCGGGAAAAAGGTCTCAGCATAGTCAACACCATAAGTCTGGGTGTAGTCTTTCGCAACAAGGCGTGCTTTGTAACGCTCAACAGACCCATCAAGATGATATTTCACAGTGAATACCCAGCGGCACCCCACAGTTGACTTCCCAAAGGGTAGAGGAACCAACTCCCAAGTCCCATTATCATGGAGCGCAGAGATCTCCTCCTCCATAGTTGTCCGCCACTTAGAAATAGATAAAGCCTCCTAAACAGTTTTAGCAATAAAGACAGAGGAAATAGAGGCAGTAAAAGCACGAAAAGTGGGGGACAGATGATCATAAGACACAAATTTAGCAATAGGATGATAGATAGTGTAAGTGCGAATACCTTTACAAAGAACAATGGGAGGAGAAGGTGGAGCAGGAGGGGCCAAAGGAGGTGGACTCAGATCTCGCAACGGAGGAGAAGACTCAGCAGCCGGCGGAGGTGGTGGTGGGGCAGCCGGCAGAGGTGGTGGTGGGAGGAGAAGGTGGTGGTGAGGTTGCTCGGAAGGAACCAAAATATGCATACACTCAGACTGATCCCCATGGGAGGAAGTCGGAAAATAGGGTAACGACTCATGAAATGTAACATCAGCACAGACAGACTCGCGATGCAGAGTGGGAGAATAACACTTATAACCTTTTTGAGTTCGAGAGTAACCCAGGAAGACACACTTGATAGAGCATGGATCAAGTTTATCGCGGCCGGGATCAAGGGCATGAACATAACACGTGCACGCAAAAATTTTAAGAGGTAACGAATATAAAGAACAACCAGGGTGCAAAATACTATAGGAAATCTAGCCCCCAAGAACGAGAGAGGGCATACGATTCACGAGATATCCTGTAGTAAGAACAGCGTCGCCCCAAAAGGATTTGGGAATCGTCATCTCGCTCGGGCAACCTCTGTCAAATGGCGTATCTTGCATTTGGCAACCCCATTCTATTGGGGAGTGCGAGAACACGAAGATTGATGAAGAATACCATGCTCATCAAAAAAAGCAGACAAAGCATTATAGAAATATTCACCTGCATTATCAGAATGAAAGATACGAAGAGAAACATCAAACTGAGTCTTGATTTTCATATAAAAAGATTTGAAAGTGGAGTACAAGTCTGACCGGTTTTTTATAAGATAAACATAAGTAAGCCGAGAATAGTCATCGATAAAAATAACAAAATACTGAAAATCACCACGTGAGGAAACACGCAAAGGACCCCAAATGTCTGAGTGAACTAAATGAAAATGATAAGACACCCAGCTTTCGACTCGAGGTGGAAAAGAAACATGACAATGTTTACTGAACTCGCAGATCTCACATGGCAAAGACTGAAAATGACGACACGACGGAACTAACTGTTTGAAAGTCTAAAGAGAGGGATGACCAAGACGGCAGTGATACTCATATGGAGATACGGAAGACTGAAGAGCAATGGAGGTAGGAGGTTCGCCAGTGTCAAAGTAGTATAGACCACCACGCTCAACACCGCTACCAATCTTCTTCCCCGTCTGGAGATCCTGAAAAACACAATAACCAGGAAAGAATGTAATTGAACAATTTAAGGATTGGGTAAGTTTACTAACAGATAAAAGACTATGGGGAAAACGAGGAACATGTAAAACAGAGTCTAAGGTAAGAGAATAATGTAAAATAACAGAACCCAAACTAGTAATGTCAGAAGAGGAACCGTCGACCAAGGTGACATGAGGAAGCTTCACAAGAGGACGAGAACTAGAGAGGTGGATGGAGTGGCCAGTCATATGATCGGTAGCACCAGAATCAATAACCCATGAATTATTAGAGGACAGGCCAGCAAAGGTGGAGCCTTTCTGAGCGAACGTAGCAGTGGAGGAGGAGGGCACATGAGAAGGCGGCTGGGAAATTAGGCAATGATACTCATCTTCTGGAATAGTAACAACACGTGGAACGGGGCTGGGCACAGAGCTAGACAACACGGAGCCATCATCCTCAGAAACGATAACCTGATGAGCAGATGGGCGGCCATGAAGGATCCAACAATACTCAATAGTATGATTAGTACCATGTCAATAGGTGCAGTAACGAGGCCCACGACTACAGGCACGACCATTATTACCAGAATCACGACCACGGGCACTACTACCAGAATCACTGCTACCAATAGACTGCACCGGACCACTGCTACCAGAATCACGACTAAATCCACGGCCAGGAGGACCACGACTGCCTCCCCCTGACTCTCGACCACCACGGTCAAAATCACAAGAAGAAGTACCACCATGAGGAACCGTGGTAACCAAAGCTGAGCGGGCAGCAGGGGTCAAATCAACAATACTGGGATCAGAAACAGAGGCCTGGTGGACACGACTAAACACCTCGCTGAGAGAAGGTAAATCTCTATCACCCAAAAGATTAGACCGGATAGAATCATAGGCTGGCGAAAGTAACCCAAACAGAAAATGGGCCACCTACAATCGCTCACACTGACGCTCCATAACCTGAACATCTGAAGAAATGGGCTCACAAGTGTTGAGCTCCTCACAAACGCCGCAGAACTTGGCATAATACTCCTCTAAGGATAAGCTGCCAAGGTCAAGAGAAAAGAATTGTTAATGAAGAGCATAAGTCCGCCGGAGATTATCAGCCCCAGAAAACATCTCCTTAACCTTCATCCACACCTTTTTAGCGGTAGATAAGAAAACCAGAGTATTCTTAATATTTTCCTCCATACTATTCCACAATTCAACCCGAATCTTAGCATCGGCAGAAACCCAAGCACCATATGAAGTGGCAGTCGCCGCGGGAGGGTCATCGGTAAGGTAATGGTATTCTGTCTCCCCCACATAATAGACCTCAACAGCCTTAGCCCAAACAGCATAATTTCGACCATTCAACAAGGTGGAGGTAATAGACAACCTCTCACAAGACCGAGAAGAACAACTAACAGCGGAAGTCACAGTACTACTTGTAGATAGAGAACTAGTAACAGATTCAGTGCCGGAGCCCATTGCAAATATACCAAGGAGGCAAAGATGCAGCAAAAACAAGAAACTAGACCAATAACACAGAGACAACCATAAACATCAACAACCCACAATCACCAGCGAATAAGAGCAGTAAAAATAACAAGACCGAGAATAGACCAGGAGTCCGAAAGAGCCAGACATAAAGCAGGGCAGCCAAATAATCCCACAAACAAGAATACAGCAGAATACCAACAGCAAACTCATACCAGAGTGTCAGAAGTAAGCGGCAGAAGCATCACGAGATGAAGAGTAGCAGCTGGAGGAGTCGCCGGAGGTAAGCGAGGGGTCGGCGAGGGTCGCCGGTGGCTGGATGATACGCACCTAAGATCGCTTGATCGTGGTGCTTAAACCCGTTGGTTATAAGTCTTTTTAGCTTTTAATTGTCGTTTTTAGTCAATATTACTCGTAAGGTAGTTTATTGAGTGTTTCAGGCAAAACGCCCTTAAAAGGCGTGTTTTGAGTGCAAAGTCAACCCCCAAGTTAATTCAAGAATCATCGCCCGGTGGAACTTTTGCCAAAGCGACCAAAGAACGAAGGCGAGGAGCATCGGGCAGGCCAACGGTCGTCGGGTGTCAAGACCAGGAGGCTAGCCTGAGGAACCAGGGATAAGCCATCCGTATCGATACGGATTTCACGCGTATCGATACGCGTTTGTTATCTCTCCAAGCAGAGAGTCCCGTATCGATACGGCCATAATCTGTATCGATACGGGTTTGTTACGGGAGATTGGCCTTTTCAGCTTAACGATGTGGTATCGATACTTTGCTTAATCTGTATCGATACGGAGAGCCTTCGGCCAGATATTTTGCTACTTTTTGGGCTTTTCATTTATGAAATACTTGCCTTTTATAGTATGTTTTTAGATATTTGAGGAGAGAGAAACCCATTGTGTATAAATAGGGGTTCCTTCTTTCTCTTTTTGGTATCTAGTTATTTATTAGATTTAGATTTTCCTCCATTAATGTTCTTTTAAGCTTTTCAAGTTATTTCCTTAAGAACTCAAGTAAGTAATTCTCGTTTGTTAATTTCTCGTTTATTAAAGTTGTTCCTACGGACTAGATCTTTTATAATATCAAGTTTGTTTTCGTTTTTATCGGTTAAAAGTCATGCCTCGTTTTTATGCTTTCTTTTATGCTTTAGCTATGTGTGAGTAGTCGATAGGCAAAGTCTCGGGGTAATCTTTCCCGAGTACTTAGGTGGTTATTTGGTTCTCAAACCTTCGGGCTTAAAATCATAGTTTTCGGAATTTCACTAATCTAGCATTTTTGGTCTAAGCGAGGCGTGTTAACTCCTTGATATGAAGTTTAGTCAAGCGGTCTTGGCAAGTGACATATTGAGGGCTCGTGGCTCCCTACGTGTTAGATACATTAGCAAAATTAGGTTGATTTAATTCCGGTTAATCACATCTTTCGATAAACGTAGTCATTAAAGCTAAATCTTCCGGGCGTGAGCGCGCAGTCGTGACTCTTGCCTGAGTTATAATTGAGAACCGGTAACGGCCTAAGCCAAGGGTTAGACGATCCCTAGACTTGCCTCCTTTAGTTTATCTAGCTCATTTCTAGTCTTCGCTTTATCTTTTCCACCGTTAAAAGCAAAACCAAGTTGGCCGTCTTAAACGCCACAATCCACCTTACAAAACCTACAATCCGATTAAGCTACATTCGAATTCTCTGTGGGTACGATCCCGAACTTTCGGATATTATGCTACCGATGACCTAGTCCTACGCTTAGGGTATTTCAACCTTATTGGAAGGCAAGGTTTGAGGCGAAGCACTGGACGAGGGCCGGTGAGGGTCGCCAGGGATTGGGTAGGTCCGGAGAGGTCTCTGGAAACCAGCAAGAGGACAGCGATGGTGGGCGAGGATGGTGGGTGGCTCGCCGTAGGTCGGTGGAGACGAAAGAGAGGTTGACGGTGATCGACGAAGGGTGGGTGTGGCCGACGAGGGCTGGGTGAGGGCTGTTGGGGTTGGGAAGGTGGTGGATGAGGGTTTCGATATTGATTTAGGACTGAAGGGTGGGTTCGAAGGTGGTAGGTTAGGGTTTCGGGATTAGAAGACTGATTTTAGGGCTGTCGAAGTTTGAAGGTGGTGGGTTAGGGTTGCCGAAGGTGGTGGGGGAGAATTTTCATGTTTGTTGCATAGTAGTGTGGAGGTTGTAAGATCTGGGTAAGGAGGTGTTGTAGTTGTGATGAATGTTCGATCACTTTGTTTATGCATATGAAGTGTTCAATAAAATGTGTGAGTAAAACTTTAGTTATTCAAAACTAGTGAATTTCACTGGTTGTTCACAATTATTTTGAAAGAGTTGTTTTCTTGTGTTTTGAAACCTAGTGAAGATTCACGAGCAAAAAGCAAGTGAAATTCACTAGTGAAGATCGAAATGTTGGATCTTCTAACTCCCTGAGCTCTGATTTCATGTCCATACCCAAAATTTAAGCCTTCATTCCTAGGAGTAAACCTGCAGCTCCTGTTATCGTGCCCAAACCGGTCGCAAGCAAAACAAAGGTCTGAGAGTTTCACATATTTGTATGAGATCCAGAGGTCTTTTTTAAGTACAGATTTCTCTGAGCCAGAACCCTTTTAAGAATGGGTAGTCCAAGATTAATCTCGACCCTGACCCGAAGGAAGCTTCTATCCAGTATAATCCCATTAGGGTTAGTCTCAATAGCAAAGAGCTTCTGAAAACGCTTACCGATAATTTATGCATTAGCTCTGTTCATCTTTTTGACTGGCAGCTTATGAATCTGAACCTAAAAGGGAGATACAGAGAAATCATGGTCAGGGATGGCTACCCCTGGCTCCACGGGCCTTAGAACCAGCAGACTATTCATGATTGACCAAGGTCTCTCCATGAGAACCAGCTCTCTATCTTCTGCTTCCTCGAATCGAAACAAAAACACATTGTTCCAAAGGGTCACAGAGAATGGAGATCTAGTTTTCCAAGCTGTTGTACAGACATTGGTGGTGGCAATACTGTTTATGATCTTGGGACTGAGAACTTTCCCAACAAGACACAGATTACTCACTTCTCCTATATCGCCTGATCCTTCCTCGAGATCCAAAATCTCAAGATCATCCATATCCGTTGGAGAGAGAGCAAAACAGGAGGAAAGGTAGATGGTTTAGAGTAGGGGTGGAGAGTTTGAAGAGGGAAAATACGGGAATGAAGAGAGGAAGTGTAGAGGTTGAGTGAGAAGAATAGGGTAGGAGGAAGAAGAATAGGGTAGGAGGAAGGAGAAAAGTTAGAACGGAGGGTGAAATCAGGGAGATTGGTGGTGGTGGTGGTGGATAGAAACCCTATGGATAAAGCCAAAGGTAGTAGGCTCCCATGTAGAGAGAGAATTGCCATTGTTGACCATTAGGTGGCTTGTGGTTGGGCAATGAACACTTACCCAACTACTTTGTCATGCCCAATTACGATTAATTACTTTCCAACACACAGGCCGCCTTGATGTGGGGATGACCAAATGAGCAATCCAATCCATAAATATGGTTCATTTGCTTTGCAATAATCCCTAATTTTGTAAAATTACACATCAAGAAAAAGTAACAGGACATTTTTTTTTTTTTGGGTAAATAACAGGACATTTTGTTGTAGAAATGGCAATGGTTAGGAGGATCAAGTTGGATTCGCAAGGCTTGGAAGTATCGGCGCAGGGCCTGGGCTGTTTCGGCATGACCGGCGGGTATGGCCCGCCCAAGCCCAAGCCCGAGCCCGACATGATTGGTTTGATACACGGCGCCATCAAGAGTGGCATCACCTTGTTTGATACAGCGGAAGTTTATGGCCACTTTGCCAATGAAATTCTCCTTGGCAAGGTAACTAGCCTCACTTGTCAATCCTTCGGTATCCTCTGTTGTGAATATAATCTTGATTATTGGTGCAGGCCAATTGTGCGTGCTTGTGAGAGACAAAGAGAGAGATGGGGGAATTGATCGAGAGTGGACCAATTCAGTAAAGAAATGGATCCAATAGGAGAGTGTGAGATGAGTGTGTTTTTTACTCGTATGTAATTTGTGTTTCAGTTAAAGATGAATAAAAGTAGAAGTTTGGTTGTGAAAGGATGTCGGAGGATGGCTCACGCACCTCCAAAAGACAGCAATAACAGCCATCACGGCAGACTAGATGACACACTCGAGTCGTCTCAATTATTCATCCGAGATTTTCAGAGGATCTCGCGAGTTGAAGCTAAGATGATGGAAGCGAAGCCGATCGAGGAGAGGGAAGAAGCCGAGATGGAGGGTTACCGCGCGTTTGCGGTACGAGTCGAGATGTGGGAAAATCTTTGCGGGAAATCTTTTTTTATTTATTTCGTGATATATTGACTGATGAGGAGAGATATTGCCGGAGTTATGGAATTAGTTGCGATAAATTCATTTTTCCGGGCGGTATATTCATGGAGTGAGCGAGAAGTTGACAATGTGAGAGAGGAGCCCAGTGTGCCAGTGTGGCTTTGTTCCTATAATTTTAGTACATGGTCGCAAAGTACTATTTCTGGCTTTGTTCCTATACATGCATCTCCACCTCAAGCAACATGATTCTTTTTGCAGATTGTCTCTCCACTTCTCTAACAAAATTTGATACATGCAACTGAGGTGCAGGCAGTGAAGGGAGGGTGGAGAGAGAGGGTAGAATTGGCAACAAAGTTTGGGATAATATACGAGAATCGAAGAGCAGAGGTGCACGGTGATCCAGAGGTGCGTGGTGATCCAGCCTATGTACGCGCCACTTGTGAGGCCAGCTTGAAGCGACTCGACACCCATTGCATTGACCTTTGCTACCAACATTGCATTGACACTCGTGTCCCCGTCGAAATCACGGTTTGAATTTATATCCCTCTTTTCTTTCCTCTCTTTGATGTAATTTAATAGTACTTCCGTCCCAAAAGAATTGTCTTATACGCAAAAATGAGAACTTAAAAATTAATACAATTTAGTTAGCGTATACTGAAAAGTTCTTTTACTTCGTAAAAAAAAAAAAACTTTTTTGAATTTTTCTTGACAAAGACGGGTTTTTTTAAGTTTTCGTTTTGCTGAGCAGACAATCTTTTTAGGACAGGAAAGTATTTAGGTTAATTAGTTTTTGTTTACTCTTGGTCACTCTTTTAAGGATTTGAGGTGTTCCAGTTTGAATTGAATGACTCCATTTCACATTCGTATTGCTTCTAAGGAGTACAGAAATTTGTCGTCTCGAAATAGGCACCGAGTTCCCTCTATGTTGCATTTTTTTTTGTTTTTTTTGGAAGGAGTTGATTTTCGAACTCCATTTTTTACTACCCGCGCTCCTTTTTCTTAGCTTTGTTCATGTGAATTTGCCATACTATCCTTTCATGTGTAAAAAATTGAGCTAGTGAAAGAGTAACAATGTAAATTCACATGAATATATACGGACAAAAAAGGAAGTGTGAGAATCACTACCTTGATCATTTGCAAAGAGATATAATTGTTTGATGAACCGGAAACACCATAAATCTAGAAATTAGGGGAAAAAACAGAAGGCCACAAACCCGAATAGATGCTTCCTTCGATAACGTGAGCGAATAGACGCAGAAAAGTGTTCCACACACACAAAAAATAAGCAGTGTTCGAAAAAGGAATAGAATCCTCCCCGGTCCACTTTTGCCTTTTTTGCACACCCAGTCGGCATCCATAACCGGGTTCGCTCCCTTACTTTTTTCGTCGGTTTATGAAATTCTTGCAAGAAAATGAACATATGCTTGTGTGTGTTTAGTTCCCCAGAATCCACGTGGTTCTTTTTTGGGTTATTCATCTCTCCTGATGGCAAACAAATTTTGTAAGTGCGCATTTGTTGCTAGATGGGAGAGCTGAAGAAACTAGTTGAAGAGGGGAAGATTAAGTACATAGGCCTATCTGAGGCCTCGGCTTCGACAATCAGCAGGGCACATGCTGTTCATCCCATATCTGCTGTTCAAATAGAGTGGTCCTTGCAGGCAGCCGATAATTCCAAAATTGTCACCGCTACATCATTCTAATTTTGGCCGTTCTTTTATGTGCTCAGGGAACTCAGAATTGGGATCGTTGCATACAGCCCACTCGGTCAGGGATTCTTCGGTTCAGGAGCCAAGATGGCTGAGAACTTGGCTCACGATGACTTGCGAAGGGTTTGTGCTCATAACACTTGCATTTCCTTTTCAGCATTGGATCAAGTTGGCATTATGTGTATCAAGTATGTCTCAACACGATCATTCTTTCACGGTGACTGCCCAGAAATTTACACTTTTCGTCACTTGTGGATCAAACTCAAGAAACCCATAACTCTTTGAAAGTGGGAGCGAAGCAACACCTCCTCTAGAAAATGTACGTAGGCCATGTTTGGTTGCCATGCATGACTGTATCAGGTTGAGGAAAATTGTGCGAACAAATCTGTGGTAAGTTGATCCCCTGAATAACCTTAAACCCCTTTTGTCATCTGGCATCCAAACGTGTCCTTATATCGACGCTATTGCTGAGGTGACACAAACACCTTAATAAAAGGTTCGTTGCTAAAGCAGGAAGTATAGACAGTCCTATATATGCTGCTAAATCCTGTTTTACTACAATGAAAGCTCTGTTTTATTGATTTTACTAGATGTGTAGTTTACTAAAACTTGAACCCAGCAATATAATAAAGCATGCAGTGCCTCATCTACTAGGCCAATCTCTTGTTCTTAAACGTAATCCAAGTTAGGGGTGCAAACAAGTCGAGATTCGTAGTGTTCGAGCTTGGCTCGTTTATTAAATGAGCCTACAACTCGAGCATTAATGAGTCAAGCCCCGTTCATGTACTAGTTCATTTACTAAACAAGCCTCTATAAACAAGCCAAGCCTATACAATGAGCCGAGATTTTTCGAGCCGAGCCAAGATTTAGAGTGTTGGGCTTGGCTCGTTTACTACACGAGCCAAAAACTCACATTCGAGCTCGGCTTGATAACTAACCGAGTTGAGTCGAGCCAAGCCTTGAGCGTGCTGCTCGTGAGGAGATCGGTTCATTTGCAGCCCCACTCTAGGTCCATGATGAAAGCAAAATTTCTATGTTGTTAGGCCATGCTAGTTGGTACTTTTGTGAGGCCACATTCCTAAAATGTGCATGTTCTACCTGAATCAAAATACTCTCGTCTCATGTGATGATCTTTCATATAATCCTTCCTATGATGCAAAATAAAACTTACTGTAATCCCATTGACTATCCAATCCTTTATGTTGATTGTTCTCAATGCGTCCTTCATTCATTCAATTCGATCAAGCCTTTATCGATATACGTTTAACTCATTTAATTTTGGAATAATTTAATTAAACATTGAGGTCTGCACTTAATGGCTCAGATAGTCAAATAGTATCAGGTGGGTCATATTTTGCTTTACATGACAGCTCACATGTGTGATCGTCCCAGGAAAAGATCCCCTCTCCTTCTACCTAACCAGGAAAAACAAACAGCAAGCATAAGCCATAACCTACCATCACAAATGGTGATTTTTGTACTTAATGCGTTCGTTTTATTCTTTTGACTTCTAATTGATTGGTGCTGAATGCGTACTGTATCTTTGCAGCGTCTACCGAGGTTTCAACCAGAGAACATTGAGCACAACAAGACCATATTCGAATGGGTCAACGAAATCGCCGCGAGGAAGGGATGCACCCCAGCGCAGCTTGCTCTCGCATGGGTCCATCACCAGGGAAACGATGTGTGTCCAATACCAGGCACCACAAAGATTGAAAATTTGAAACAGAACATTGGAGCCTTGTGTGTGAAACTGACACCAGAAGAAATGGCTGAACTCGAATGCTTTGCGGATGCGGTCAAAGGTGACAGATATTGGGCTCAAGCGCCTACTTGGAAGAATTCCGATACTCCGCGGTTGTCCTCGTGGAAATCTGATCAGTAGGAACACTTGCTAGGTTTGTGTTGAAAAATAAGGGGTCCTGCAGAATTATCTACCAGAGGTGATTCTAATCGTGTTGTACAATATTTGTAGATTTTTTTTTTTTTTGATCCGCACAATATTTGTAGATTCGCGCATGAATAAACGCTGAAATCCACTAGCTCCTAAATTCACAGCAGAACAAGGGCATGCTCAAACTGAGACAAATACCATCGAAACCGAAACATAACATCAAGTAGTCACTATTGGGCATCAATTCAAGTGAAGAAAGAGAGAGAATAGAAAGACAACTGAGGTATCTTCATTCTTCATGTACTAACTAATTTAACTCATTGGATGGGCTATCAACTGGAATTTATTCCATTCATAGAAGTTTTGGCTGCCAAAGCAAAAGCACCAAATGGGAGTCAAGTACGGATTGGGAAACACTGTAGTGCACCAGCTGCACTACACCAAATATTGTAGTACACAGACCATCGATCTTATCAATCAACAGTTGCGATATGTTTTTTAATTTTGATCGGGGCACACTACAACACCCCCGGATCAATCTAGAACTGTAGGTTTTGAAACGGTAAATTTGTTTTGTTGCCCAAATTGATTATCACATCTCCACCAGACTGCAAACAAGATTTGAAACTTCAATTCTCACTAGTAAATTTGTTGAAAATTTGCTGTGTCTTTTTTTTTTTTTTTTTTTTGTTGATCGGTCTGGGTTTTATCAATAACACCCAGCATATATTTCCTGACATTTTGTTCTCAGAAATTAAAGACCCACCACGATGGTAATCAACAAGGAAACGAGAATATCTTTTACTATCCTCTCAACACTTTTACCCACATCCAGCCTGAATACAACCCCAACTCGAAAGAAAGCCCATATGCGAACACAAAGATTCAAACTTTCTAAAACAACCAAACGAGGAGAGAGAGCATACGTAGTTTAACAGATGAGATACTACCTCCCTTCCTAATTGTTAGTTTACCGGTGCTCGCAACCTAAATCACATAATGCAAGTGTGCACGTGCAAGTTGAAGCACGAGCGCAAAAGAGTCTTTAGAAAATATTCCAAACTACTATAAAAATTTGCGAGATCGAGTACGAAAAGGTCCTATGTCACTAGGCCCGCAACAGCGCGTACAGTGGTAAACAGGTGTACTTGACAAACCTTAATTAACTCAATTTAAACAGGCAATGGAGCATAATTGTTGTCAAACTAGTTGTGAAGTAGTGAGCACTGAGCAGTGCTTTTTCATGTCAATAATATTGCCAAAGAACAATGAAAAACTATATACGAAATCAGCATTAGCTGAACCAGACTGGTTTTGAGTTATTGCTGAACCTGGAAGATAGAAGAGACTTGTTAACTATGCCAGTGAGACCAATCCCATCAATTCCTTCCGTAGCTTCCTCTACCGAACGAACCACCACACACTCTCTCTCTCTACGTCGGAGTGAATGTATTTCCTCTGCCGAACGAACCACCACATTCTCTCTCTCTCTCTCTCTCTCTCTCTCTCTCTCTCTCTCTCTCTCTCTCTCTCTCTCTCTCTCTCTCTCCATTTGCGTCGGAGTGAATTTATTCGGTAGAACAGAGTGGGTTTGATCAAGTGAGGCCAAGTTTATTTTCATAAAAAAAATTCACCCCAATCGTCTCCGATTATGTATCGATCCATATTCGATAAAAATGTACCTGTATATGAGTATATATCTGTACACTGGGGCGATCCAAGGGAGACCCGGGCCCTGCACAATTTCAAATACGCTCGCGTATAACATGTACTCCAATCAATACCGTATTCTCCACCTTGATTTACATAAAGCTAGGGGCCGACTATTTGCAACCACAAATTTCCTAAGCCTAGCCCGTTCTAAAATTATTGATTTTCGAACAAAAATGCCCTTTTAAAAAATGAACAAAAACACCCCCAATGAAATGACGTCGTTTTGGCAAAGGTATCATCTTCCTCCCCACCCTTCTTCCCCAACCCATCTCCCACTGTACAAGAAACAGTCGACAAAAAAAAAAAAAAAAAATCCGGCAGAAATAGGCTCCGGCAGCTCTCCAGCTCGATCAGATGGTCGTCGATGGCGAAACCGAGAACCCTTATTATTGTGCTCGTTCCAACGAGGCTCCCTCGTGCTGCGCCATTCCCCTACCGGAAAAACGAAGCTCAGAGTCTGCAGAAAGCGCATAAAACCACAAGGCAAGAACGAGCTGGCCCGTCTTGCTCTTCCTCCCCTACGCCGTTATCGTTTCGAGGCCTCACGAATCGGCCGCAGATTCGTTCATTTGAAAAAGCCCTAGGGACTTGCATTTTTTCGCCGACAAACCCAGTTCCATCGCGCATTAGCAAAATGCGTGATATTAATCGCGTATTTCGTAAATGCGTTATACAGAGCATGACATATTCGGAATTTTCGTTTTTTGAGTCATAATCTACATTTTTAACAAAAAAAAAAACATGACGCATCTTCAAGATGCGTTATAAAGCATTTAGGTATTAGAATCTGAAATTTGTAACAATTTTGAAGTTTTAAAATCTGAAATTTTTTAAATTTTTCAGAAATGTGTATTCGAACATGTCGTTTTTTTTTTTTTTTTTTGTTGAAGGAGGTGGTGTTGGTGATGGTGGGAACTAGTGGTGGTAGTGATTATGGAGGTGGTGGTGGTGACGTGGTGTGGTGTGGCGTTGTTGGGTGTGGTGGTGATGGGCCGTTGGTGGTGTACATGTATTGGTATTGTGTGGTTGTGGTGGTGGTGTTGGGTGATGGTAGAGAAGAGAGAGCAGTGAGACAGAGAAGGGGGATGGGGATGGGGAGGAGATGGCTAGTAGAAAGGGAATGTTATTTTTGAAAATTTATGCATATTTTTTAAGTTGCATTTAGAAAATTGTTATAAAATTTGTGGGTTAAGTTTAAAACAGATTAGGCTTAGGAAATCTGTTGTTGCAAATAAAAAGCCCCTAAAGCTAACCTATCTTTTGATTTGGATCTATATTTTTGCACTGAACATTTCAGTGGTCGTTAGCACCTTCTTTCAAAGTTAAAAACGAGCTTTAATATAACATTTGACTCTCCAAGATCCTAGAACCATGGAATCAACCCGTAGGAATTTCTATATTTAGTTGGTCATAAATCTTATCTTAATTAAGATTAGAAAAAGAGAAGTAGCTGTCAAAGTCTAGAAAAATAGAAACGGATGTACCCAATCATAGCTATCACTGGCATGGGTCCACAACCAGTGTAGCAACAGGGATCCCAGTCCAACTTTTTAACCGAAGGAAATAATCCAAATTTGAATAGTACATTGTGAAATTTAATGGTTCGGATCTGCTTAGGAATTTTTCGCTTGAAGAATTCTATTCTTCTAGTGAAGAATTCTTGAACAGATCTAGACCATTAATTACAATATTGAACAGTTCAGATTGCGAACATCTCCTCCAGTCCAAAACATTAACAAGAGAGGATGTGCTCCCCTAGCAATATGTGTCTAATACCGGATCAGCTCCTTCGTATCCATTCAAATTTCCATTGTGTAGAGGCCTATAGTCACGATTCATACTACTCCCATCCCATCCCCTTGTGTTTGCTTCCTACTGTGCTAATTTGATCTGAAAAAGTAAAACTGTGCATAAAGCTATGGAATTGTTTGCATCATATCCGTTATTTCTTATATTTCCCGTCGATTGGGTGACACGTGGCATAAATAGAAGAGTATTATTGTAAAATTGAAGGAGTTTATGGCTAGTCATTTAAATTCAAGTGATTTTGATAAAACCATAGTTGGGCTTTATGAATTTATTAACTGATTGTCAGTTAATATATATTTTCCTCTATCGATTGATTAGTATATGGTTTACCATTTGACGATCAGATTACAGGTGTTAAAAGGAAGCATCCCCGGCCAATTGGCCCACGATCAGAAGAAGCAGTTTTGCGACGTGTTTGCATGTTCGTTTGTGGCAGTTATTTGTATTATTTCCTCCGTGTAAAGTTATTTTCAAAACATAGAGAAAAAGAAATAAAACCGTCACCCTGGAGGAAAGATTCAAATTCAAATTGAAGGAGGCCTATGTAAGTACAAGTTAGTAGCAGTCCCAAAGACACACAAACAACGCCAATAGATCTTTATCTTTTCTTTTCTAGGAGTAATTATAACTTGTAATTGTTCACTCGATTATCTTAATCGATTGTTCTTCTACTTTAGAGATTAAAAAAGTTCATTTTGTTAATCTTCTTCCATAGTCTATTCACTTCATTGTTTATTTCCAAAGAAGTCCTGAAATACGGCAAGGAACCAAACTCCACTTTTTACACCCACATTCCAGCAAGTCACGATACAGTTTCTCCGTCAATTTCCCGTCGATTGGATAGAAATCAGAAAAATTGGTAAACAGGGACCAAAACTGACTTTTGTACGAGTTTCTATAGATTAGTCCCAAAACTAATTGGGGGTTCCAACATTCGAGCCTTCATATCGATTCAAAGCTGTGCTAATTTATTTTCGACCGTACATCGAGATAAAATCTGAGCCACTCGCTACCGAGCACAAACAGCTTAGAAGGGGACAACATGCACCCCAGACTCCCAAAACCCTCTTTTTTTTTCTTTTCTTTTTTTCTTTTTTTCCTTTTTTTTTTTTGGTTGGGGGGGGGGGGGGGGTTGGTGGTGGTGGGTGTTGTTTTGTGAGCCGACGGCAGTTAAAGAGAGCCAATTTCAGAGGCAAGCAAAAATACTAAAAAACTGAAAAACATACAATCTTCATGATGCAGATAGTTAACAATGAGACACACCTATCTTTAACATGGCCGTTATAATCTCACACTGTTCTAGGAGAAAACTTTCCAAGTATTCAAAACAATGGTGCAAATTCACCGAGGAATGGGAGACCGACACTCAAGCCCTATCCTGAGTGTCGAGCCATTAACTTTGACTCGTAAAAAAAAATTACGGGACGAAAGACATTTTTTCCTATCTTTAGCCAAATTACTCTAAAACTCAACCTTTATAACAAAATTCAACCGGCGTACGATTTTTCAAACAGTCAAAACAATCCAAGAGGAAAAATAGATAATGATGTTGAATTGAAGCTCAAAAAGCCAAAAAAAAATACTAATAATAAATTTCATTCTAGAATGCTAAAGACAAGTCCTAGGGTGAATAGTTCATGCACCCTTCTTTGACCAATGGACCAAATAAAGGTCATAGGCCGCCTTGATGATGTGGGGATGACCAAATGAAAAAAAATCCAGTCTATAAGTATGGTGCATTTACTTGGCAACAATCTCTGATCCTGCAAGACAACACACAGGGAAAAGGAAAAGCAGGACATTTTGGTGCAGAAACATGGCAATGGTTAGGAGGATCAAGTTGGGCTCGCAAGGGCTGGAAGTATCGGCCCAGGGCCTGGGCTGCTTCGGCATGACTGGCGGGTACGGCCCGCCCAAGCCAGAAGCCGACATGATTGGTTTGATACACGGCGCCGTCGAGAGTGGCATCACCTTGTTTGACACTTCGGATGTTTATGGCCACTATGCCAATGAAGTTCTCCTTGGCAAGGTAACTATAGCCTCACTTCTCAATCACTTTGGCTAAATATCGATGTGCGCATAAGAAGACTTGAATACCTGAGTTATTAAAAAACAAAACTGTTAAAAGACACAAAACAACCTTTCAAGATTTGGGTAAAGATGTCAGTGGTAAAGAATTCTTGTGCTACAAAATTTGGAGTCTCGATAAAGAAGAAAAGGATCCTCTCCCGTCTCAAAAAAACAACTAGACGGTCCTGTTGAGGCTATTGCGAGCCCTTCTCCAATCTGCTCATATGACCAGAAACGGTACACTTTTTGACATGGGTTAAAAACATTACCCGTTCCGAAACTCAGGTTGATCGAATTTTAATAATTTTGTTCCTATACATGTCTCTCAACCTAATGCTAGATGATTCTTTGAGTTGATTGTCTCTTCAGTCTTCACAGTTCCAACTAAATTTGACACAAATGAGTGCAGGCGCTGAAGGGAGGGTGGAGACAGAGGGTAGAATTGGCAACAAAGTTCGGAATAATATACGGGAATGGAAGGGCGGAGGTGCGTGGTGATCCAGCCTATGTACGTTCCGCTTGTGAGGCCAGCTTGAAGCGGCTCGACACCCCTTGCATCGACCTTTACTACCAGCATCGCATTGACACTCGCGTCCCCATCGAAATCACGGTTTGGACTCATACCCCCACTTTGCTTTCCTCTTTTTTCCTGACAACAGTTTAGGTTCGGTTCACTACCGGTCAATTTTTTCTGATAACAAAGGAAGGGCCCCGGGATTATTTGAGGTGCGTGCCTGAGCCTTTCTTTGACATGCTTTTGCTAGATGGGAGAGCTGAAGAAACTAGTTGAAGAGGGAAAGATTAAGTACATAGGCCTATCTGAGGCTTCTGCTTCAACAATCAGAAGAGCACATGCTGTTCATCCCCTATCTGCTGTTGAGATAGAGTGGTCCCTGTGGAGTAGGGATGTCGAAGCCGAAATCGTTCCCACTTGCAGGTGAGTTTGTGTTTTCTTTTCTAACTCAAAATGTCCGAGCCAACTTACGCGCACCTCGATTATTCCATAGGGACCAATAAGCACTAGCAACATGGGCGATGCGACACTATGAACACAGAAACATCATATGAATTCCCTTGCGGTAGATTCATGTGGAATTTTTGTGCTTCCTTCACCTAGATGTAAAGCACTGAAAATTATCTCCGAAAATGTCGAAATTGCTACTGCTACATCATTCTAATTTCCTCATGCGGCTATGTTCCCAGGGAACTCGGCATTGGGATCGTTGCATACGGCCCGCTCGGACAGGGATTCTTAGGTTCAGGAGCCAAGATGGCTGAGAATTTGGCTAACGATGACTTCCGAAAGGTTTGTGTTTAAGATGCTTGCACTTCTTTTCCCCCACGTTGGAGTAACCAGCCAATCATTATTGCCTTGACTTTCAGAATTTAAGGGTGATTACATACTTTATCTTTGCAGCGTCTCCCGAGGTTTCAACCAGAGAACATAGAGCACAACAAGACCGCATTTGAGCGGGTCAATGAGATGGCCGCAAAGAAAGGATGCACCCCGGCGCAGCTTGCGCTGGCATGGGTTCATCACCAGGGAAACGATGTGTGTCCGATACCAGGCACCACAAGGATTGAAAACCTGAAGCAGAACATCGGAGCCTTGGCTGTGAAACTGACACCAGACGAAATGGCTGAACTTGAACGCTTTGCAGATGCGGTTAAAGGTGACCGATACGGGGCTCAAGCGCCTACTTGGAAGAATTCGGATACTCCACCCCTTTCCTCATGGAAACCTGAGTAGAAACACTAGCTATGTGTGTGTTTTTCTAGCATATATAGCTTGTTTAGAGAGTTTAGTTTTTTTCTGTTGAAAAATAAGAGGTCCTGCTGAATTATTATCAGAGATGATTGTAATCGTTTTGTACTATATGTTGAGTTATATTATTTACAGATTCACGCATGAATAAACGAGGTAATCCACAATTACGAAAATTGATTTTATATTGAGTTGGCGTACTTTTTATGACTTTTCTTTTTTCCTCGTCTTTTCGTGCCCCGAGTCCAAGCAGGGCCCTTGAGTCCATAAAATGGGACGGAGGGAGTAATTGAATGCAGATGGCACACCCTTCCGGTAGATAATTTAGCACGAAAATTCAATTTCACCTTAATGGTACCGTTATTCACTTTTATGTAACATTACTGAGAAAACAAGTTTTTTCCTTTATTACCAGCACTATAAGAACCTAAAGCGACGTGAAAAAACGAAAGCTTCGCATCATTTTAAGGTGTCACAAGTAGATCGCAACTGTTCAAATCATTTGCCGCCAAATATCCGCAACTAATAATAAGACCTGGGCAATTTCATCTTAAGAGAAGAACAGAAGAGATACATAAATCAATAAGATCAATTGCACTCACAGATTTGGAACACTCAGTAAGGATCTCTAACAACAACGGACTTTAAACAGAGAAATCTAACTGACAGGAAATTCGGAAGATCATATTCACATCTTCAGCGAATCTCCAGCTCCCTGAAAGAAGCAATAAGAAAGGGCAAAATCGGCAATGAAAATACCAACAAGAGAGAGAACTACAGCCGAAGTCGTTGATTCACCAACACCCTTGGCACCTCCCAAGGTGGTGACTCCCCAAGCACAGCTCACAACGGATATGATTGCACCAAAAACCTGTGACTTGATCATCGCACTAACTATATCCCACGGTTTGAGAGCCCTCTGAGCAGAATCCAAGATAATGTTAATGCTTATCCCATAAACACTATCAGCAAGGAGAGCGCTTGACGCCATCCCTAAAATGAAACACATCAGGGTCAAAAAGGGTAAAGCGATGCAAGAAGCAATGACCCTTGGTGTCACCAGATAATCCACTGGGTCTGACCCAAGGACTCTTAAAGTATCTGTTTGTTCAGAAACTTGCATTGTTCCCAACTCAGCAGCAAATGCACTCCCTATTCGGCCTGCAACAACTATTGATGTCACTACAGGACTCAGCTCCCTTGAGAAGGCTAGGCCTAATACCCCACCCACAGCTCTGTTTAGGCCTAACCTGGTGAATTCTCTAACAAACTGAATTGTGAAGGCCATTCCTACAAAAGCTGAAGTTAATAGACACACCCCAAGTGATTTTGGACCGACCCTCTCTAGTTGTTGAAGAGTGTTCCTCCAGTGGACTTTTCCCTTTAATATCCTAATAATAACCTGTCCTGCTAGAATAAAAACCGATAAGCCCCTCCATAGGTACCTGGGAGGAGACCATTTGCTCAAAAGTGTAATTAATTCAAGGATCAGAGTATTGTTTGTGCTTCTACTTTCCTCAGACAGAGATACGGACGGGTGGCCATCATCGGTATTAAGAAAGGCATGGTTTGTGTTCATGTTTGTGTTTGCTTCAGTCGCAGATAAAGATGGGTGACCCTCATTGGTATTAGGCACCACGCACAATCTGGTTTCTGGAGTACGTACAAGAAATTTGAGATTCTCAGCTCTTCCAGTGAACTCAAGTCTTCTAGCAAGATGAGAAGAATATGGGATTTTCGATTTTCTCAAGCCAATGTGTGTAATAGTGCTTTTCCTGCAATTTGGTTAGAACTTCTAATATTGAACCAAGAAGCGAATAAATGTGTGGACGAACATATCTATATAGAAAGAGAGAGGGACCTGTCAGAGAAGTAGCAGATTGGATGAAAATGCAAAGCAGTTAGCATGATAAGTCTTGGATGTTTATTAATGGCTTCAGCGCTGGAGTGTAACAGCAACCACAACAGATTGTCTCAATCAATAAAGCAATATTGAAGAACTAGAAACTGATGACCCGGTGAAGGTACATGGATAATAATTCCCAAAATGACTGCTGATATGAAGCGTCCAAGCCAAGAAATAGCTGTCTTCTGGTGAAGGTGAAATCTGCAACATAAAATATGACCTGTATTACTACTAGAAAAAATATATAGAGGATGAGGAGCAATTTGCATCATCAATGAAAGGAAAATAACAAATTGTCCGCCAATTTAAAGAGAGGATTCTAAGGATTTGCCAGTTGCCACTGGAACAGCTAATTCTGTTAGATCTTACAGCAAAGGCAACAGACTTGGTACATAAAATCCAGAAGCATGCAATTTAACTAATAGAAGAATGTTGATGCATTGCAGGTTCTCGTATCATTCTAAGACGGATATTCTAAGTATTCAGGGCTTATACTGTACTTGAAGGAGCATTGTCATCATCTGGAATTCTGGATAGCACCACCAAAAAACATCAAAACCACCGCCAAAACTAATTGTAGAGCCTTGCTTAAGTCAGACGCTATCTTTTCCATTGCCACTTATACTAGCTTCTGGAGGAATATGAATGGCTTCAGAATATTTATCTGAATTCTGATGCAACTACTACCCCATCAGGAATCATCATGGTAGCCCAGCAGTTCAAGGTTGGCACTGAACTCTACTGTAAACCCAGATGTCCTGTGTTCAACTCCCACTGGCAATGCTTCACCTTACCCGATACTTGTGGCTTGTGGTTGGTTGCAGGCATCCAGTGTATTTATCTGCAGCAGTGGGTCCAAATTGACCTTGCCTTGAACAGGTTCCTCGCCAAAACACACAGAAATAAAACTCCAACGTCTGGGAGCTCCACCTAGTCACCAAAAAAACATCCAACCACTGCCAAAATGTTTTGATGTTTTAGTCCAAAAACATTCTACTGATTTTGACGGCTGCTCTGTACCGACACTCCTGGTGGTTGTGGTATCTATGTCCAACACGCCAGAGACATGGCAAAAAAATGTACGGACACGCCACGTGACAAGTCCAGAATTTTTTTTAGGGGGACATGGTGGGACACAACAGGTACACAGGAGGGACACGTATGGGGGCATGGCAAGAGTTAAACATGCATAGTTAAAAAAAAAATCTGGGGGAGGGGAATGTGTATTACTTCAAATATTATGGGTTAAAAGTGTAATATGATGCTTGTTTTTACATATTGATGCTTCATGCTTCTTAGAGGTGTTCAAGTAAACCGCCCTAATCGCTAAACCGATCCGACCAAACTGCCCTGTTTGGTTTGGTTCTGCAGTTCATTGGTCTGGTTATGGGCTGAAAAAATAAGAACCATTAATTCCGTTACTAACCATGGTTACAACCGAACCGGACCGTTTGGTATACATACATACATACATGTATGTGTGTGTGTGTATATTTATTTATTTATTTATTAAGAGGAGAAATATCATTTGGTAGGAAAGTCTTTAATATACTACTGTAGTTATAGGAACCCAAACTCGTTAAGAAATTATGGGTTCATGTGTTGTGAAAAAATGTTTGGATACTTATTGGACAAAACCGGAACTGAACCAAAACTAGATTGGCCTTGCAGTTTGGTTCTGGTAAGCTTTCACAAATATAATGGTTAGGTTTTGGTTCTCAATTTCTTGGAACCTTTTGGAATGATTCGGTTACTGGTTTTCTAGAGAACCAGACCAATCCAGACGGTGTGCACCCCTAATGCTTCTACATATACCCATGATTCCACTGGTTAAAAATAAATATTATTTGTTTATTTATATATGTCGTGTCAGTGTCCATTATTTTTTAGAAATCATGTGTCGCATGTCGCGTGTTTGTGCTACATAGGATATTCCATGTGAAACATTAAAATCTTACTTACAGTAACATACGTGATGTCACTAGTACAAAGTCTAATTATGTATCACCTTTGAACACACCAATGGCCCACAAGAAAGGAGTTAATCTAGTGAAAGCTTTTAAAAGATACAAACCATAGACGAAGGAAGGGTAGGGCCAGTGGCGACTATGGCACCCAGAAGACAAAACCATTTCATATTAGGGTTAAAAGTATTGCATAGAGCCTTCAACAGCAAAATATTGGTGCCTGATTGTCCAAATAAGGGTAAGCAACTTCAACGGAGCTAGATATCTTCCTCCCCAAAACTCTGGCAAATTTTGTTTGACCGTCTAGTGTCTAATCACTGGGATGCATAAATACTCGACCATTTAATGAATTTGTTGCGTATGAAATACCAGTCGGTTCATATAACCAGCTGAGAGGGGAGACATGGAAAGTCCGCGTTTTATACATACATGAGTGTGGAATAGGCCTGCAGGCTTTCCTTTGGATATGTTTTTGGCCCCTCTCAAATGACATCCTGGCGTCGTCCCTAATACAATCATCAAAATGATGAAAAGAAATGCTAGGTACCTTTCCCATCTTAAACCTATACAAGCTAATTTTCTAACTTCGTAAAAGGTCATCTAACGTCACACCTCAAAAAACTAACATTACCAATACCGTGATGTTATTGAAGAAAAAATAAGAAAGAAAGAAATTGAGAAAGAATATTTTAACTTTCATTGTTACTAGCTTACAAAAACGAACAGCTTGATCAACATCAAAAGTGTTAAGAAGCCACCAAGTCAACAAAAGCTTCTTCTGTCATAGATTTCTGACCAGCATGCAAGAGGGGAGCATAGAACAGCATGCAAGAGGGGAGCATAGACTGCTTTCGGAACAGGATAATCAAAACCTCTTTTGTTAATCAAACGCCATGTCAGTTATCTTAGATTTTGTAGCCCAAGAAACACCTTTAGTCCATTGTAGGTTTTCACATTCTGCATCTACCAAATCAGACCGAAAATCTTAGAGGTTGTACAGTTTCAGTTAAGTATCACGACAAAAAACTTGTATCAACCTCTTCAACTGAAGCCAATTGGCTCCACGTTGGATGCTTTACCTTGGTCTCAAATGAGGATTTTAGTTGGTTTGTTTCCCTATCGTTTGTGCAAAAACTACATCTCGTTTCGAACGTGATCCCAAGGATATGGCCTCTTTGTCTACCTCCCTACATGCGAGACGACAATCAACGTGTGGCTAATTATCAGACCTTTGTCACACGTCGATTAATCATAACCTCCAATTATTGACAGTAGATGATGGTTTTGCTAAGGATGCTTCCACAAACAAAAAAATAAATCCTCTCCATAACCAGATTTCCGGGACTCCGGGCAGGTCGACTAATTCTGGGGCCTGCAGTTAACAACCAAGCCTCCAGTGGCCCCAAGGTTTACTTGACTGAACCCCTTGGGGTTTACTACCACAAAAAATAATTAAGCAGAGAAAACATTCTTTCCCATAACTAAAATCTCCAATTCCCAGAATTAAGCATAAAAAGTTAGAACTGAGGGTAGTGGAGGTCGTGGACCTAGGATTTGATCGCACTGGGGTCAAGCCGTCAAGCATATACAACACATATAATTTTGCACTTGTACACAATGACCCGAAAGAAAGATAACAAAACATTCACTATATAAAATGCTTTCCTTTCCCTGGGGCCTCGCCCATGTTCCATAACCATAAACAGTGAGTTCCAAAAAAACAGCCACAAACACTGATTTCCATCCCCATATCCATTATCCATGTAGAGAGAAAAAGTATTTAGAGAGATTTGAGTATTTGTGGTTGATATCCACTTTGTACAAAAGAAAAATGGGATCTAAGGCTAAGCTACTCGCCTGTAAACGGGTCTGATGACTCTGATCCAAGTACAATTCCAGCTCGTCGGCGGTGGTGATTGAGATTCGAGGGTTTCCTAGATTTTTCCTTCAAAGGGTGAGTTCTCCTCCATTCTGCAATTTTTTTCGGAGAGAGAGAGAGAAAGAGAGAGAGGAAAAAGTGACTGGAAAGGGGAAAGTGGAAAGAGCAACACTTGTAATTTGGTTGGGGAATAAGGGCAAAATGTTTGGAGGAAATATCCTATGGGGCAAATTTACAGAAACAAACTCTCTTTTTTTCATAACTCTCAAGTTACTCAAGTATCCCGGCTCAACTTGACTAATCCTTGATAACTCAGGGTGAGAATCAATCTTGTTCCAATTCATATACCTTGATGGATATACCAGCTCAAAATCAGAGCTTTTAACAAGTATTCTAGGTTAAATCCGAAACAAAGATTCCCATCGACCAACAGAGAGTGAAGAAATGAGGGAGAAAAGAAGAGAGGAGAGAGAAAACAGTAAGAAGCTCACCTAGGGGAAATCGTCGCCGGACGGCGGAGACGCGAGAGGGAGAGAGGTGGGACGCGGCGCCCGCCCAGACGGCGGAAATCTTTGCTGGGGTGTCGATTTTGAGGGAATGTAAAGAAAGACTGGTCGAGGGCCTCTGAACTCTGAAGTCTGAAAATGAGGAGAATGAATTATACACGGAGGGCCCGTGAACAAGGAAGTGTCCGCCCACCCAATAAAAAAAAGACAACTCAGCGTGTGAGACAATCCGAAAAAGGGTACAATGTGGAAAATGATTTTTTGGAATCATGTGGGGTATAAACTTGATTATTAGAGTCATAAAAATAAAATTTAGTATAATCAGAATAATAAGATTTTCGCACTGATTTAAATGAGTTGAAAATTGGAGCACTTAATATTTTTGAACCGTGTAAATATTAAAAAAATATGGTTAAAAAATTAAGTATTTTAATTTTTAATTTGTTTAAACCAGTGTCAAGATCCTATTATTCTAATCATATTATTTGAAAGAATCATAATTAAATTTTGAGTCTAAGACTTTCATAATCAAATTTTTGTTTCACAGAATCCCAAAAAATCAATTTCAACATTGTCCCATTTTTGCTGATTGTCCCACACACTTAGTTGTCTTCTTTTTATTGGGTGGACAGACACTTTCTTATACGCGGAGGGTCTATTTATAATTTATTCTCAAAAAGGAGATGCGAAAAGTGAAAACATGCAGAAGAAGGCGGCTTGCTTTTTGTTTTTATTTAGTAAGTTTTTTAGGCTCAATAAGTTAAAATACTTTTTTTTTGTTTTTATTTAATTTTTTTGCATTAAATTTTTAAATTTATTAATTTTTCTTGACGAAAGAAATCAGAAAAGTAAAAAATTATGATTAAAACTCATAAATTTTTGAATAAAAACAAAAATAAACACACAAAAAAAACAGATTTTTTTTTTATTTCTCTTAACGAAGAGAATCAATAAGTCATAAAAATTTGACGTAAAATTAACAAATTCAAAATAAGTTGAATAAAAACAAAAACAAAATCATTTTAACTTATTGAGCCAAAACAATTGGACATAGGAGTGAGAAAGTCTACCCAACACTTTACATGACACATTTACGTGGGCAGTATATTATTGACAGGTGAAAACCTGAGGTGCACCTCAATTATTCTACCTACGTAAACACTTACACAAGAACATTCACATGTGAACCTATTGGCACTACACATCCAGTGTGTAGTGTATAGTCTTGGATTTGATCTAAAAAGTGTGTTTAGTGAGAGTTTATTTTTCTAAAAAAATTAAATTATAATTCATCTCGAGAAGAGCAAATAAAAGAATATTGTACTAATCATTGAAAAAGTTCAAAATGAACCAATAAAAAAAGAGCGTAGTATAATCTTTTCCAAAAAAAAAAGTATTCGTTGAACTTTTTTCACCTTTTGATCAAATTTTTTCACTTTTTGAATTCTTTTCATCAAGATGAGTAAATAATCCATGAAATTTGATGACCAATTAATAGAAATTTGACAAAAATTTAGGGAAACGCTGCTTAACTATGGTGAGCCGCCAGTAATTGTTTTTGGTAGATTTGATAATTTAACAAGTTTCATAAATATTTTAAAGATAATTTTGTTTTTATGAGGTGAACTAATCTTGGGAGACTTAATGAGTAGATACAAACATCATGAGTCAAACTGGGTGAAACTAGTCGGGTAATAACTTATTCAAGTTTTATTTAATTATGTACTAAAGTGATGTCAAATTAACTTTTAACAAATGAACACGAACAATTTAATTGGTCCATAATCATATATCAACCATTAAATCTAACCACTTCTTATTGGTGTTGTGTTTTGCTAACCCATTCAAAAAGTGAGTTGAGTATCACTCTCTCTCAATAGATTACTAAGTTTGTCTTCGAGATGATCAGATCTGTTCCTAGCGATAGTAGCAGGATGGGGCGGATTTTGCGATACTCCGACGACCTTGATCATACCACCCATCCACGACGTTGTCTCGACTTCTGGCCGGTTAATGCATGGGTAGACCCATTTCGTCTCAATCCGCATTTATCCAACCCCTACAAAATTAAGGAAAAATTGTGAAAAAATGTTTAACCTATAAGAAAATTGTTAGTATACAAGGAAATATTTTAGTAATAAGGGTGAAAGACAATGAGGGTATCAGGGCGGGGCCAGTAATATCACCCCAAACCCAATCCAGTTTCTCAAAAATTTATTAAGAACCCCCTCGGATCGGGTCGAGGTCGGGGCCGGCGGGACAAGGCAATTGCCCAGCCTTTCAATCCGTTCCACCGATAGACCTTAGCTTTTTAACTAGTGTTTTAAGAAAATTAAGTCAATTGCATATCGATAAGTGTTTGATGTAAGCATTTAATTATTGGTCGAAATTTCAAATGAATCTTTAGGTTAAAATAACTGATATTTGAAATATATATAAAATAAGATTGAGCTCGTTCTTTTAGAATAGGCAACAAAATAACTGTTATTTGAAAGTTTTGTTCTTATTTGAATTTTTTCAACATTTGTTAATTTTGCGCTAAATTTTTATGGGTTATTAATTCGTCTAGACAAGAAGAATCGGAAAAGTAAAAAAAAATACTTTTATCCAAATATTTTGAGAAATAACCACTTTTTTGGAAAAAATAATACTAAAACTCGCAAATTTAAGTTGAGTTGCCAAGCCAAAAAAAAGGTTTAAGTTAAAGTTCAAAAGAATGTAGCCTAAAACGAGACTCAATATGGAACTCACTCACGTACGAGTGCTTATTCAATTCTCTTAGAGTACCATCATGGCTCACATATATAGTGCTCTAGAGCTAGGGTTGGGTATTGTGTTGTGTCTCGTCTTTTCGTGTTTGTAATAGAATTCTCTCAACCCTAATTGGACTTGTTTAGATTTTCGTATTATCGTGTTGTGTCATATTCAAGTTCCGTGTCAGAAATAACTGACCTTTATCAGCTAGTTTTGTATCGAATTCGTGTCGTGTTCTTGTGTCGGGTCAGAAAATCCCCACCCCCATCTAGAGCTGCAACCACGCACTTTACGGTAAAACCTGAACAAAATCGTTCAAACATCATGTGACGTTGCTGCAAAAGCTTTGGTGTTAACCCATGTCTTAAGCGGGTCGAAGAAAATTGCGGAAAAGGTCCGAAATGCATCCCGTAGAGAAGGCCCAAAACCCAACTCGGTGCGCTGACTGCCACGTGACAGACCCACCAGCTGCCACGTCTAGTCGTCTACTACCTTCCCAACCACGTGTAACACTGCATGCACATGCACTGTAATTTACTTTGCTATATGTAAGTTTGCCCCATCACAGAAATACAGAATCAACCCTGGATCGGTCACTTGATAAGCTAATTGCATATCAAGAGAGAGAAATTTATAGAGAGAGAGAGAGAGAGAGAGAGAGAGAGAGAGAATGGATGGAGGGAAGCAGAGCAACACCACACCCGGAGGTACCAGGCGAGCCGAAGAAGACGACGGCGGCGCTCCGCGAGAAGGCCACGGCCGCCATTCAAGGGTTCGGTCCCATTAACAAAATCCACCAGCATCTCTGCGCGTAAGACCACACCTTTCCTTTTTTCTAATCCAAAAGTTGTATGGTCCGGACCACTGCCACATGGTGCTCCGGACTATTTCACAATCACGTTTCCACGGAGTTCTTGTGAGGTTGATCGACATATTTAAATATGTGTTTTTGAAATGATCCGGAGCACAGGTGGGAGTACTCTTGCGTACTACTAAATGATTACTACCAGATATGGGTACGTACATACCCACAAATGTTCACAAATGGTAGCGTGGAGACACAAATGATCGGAATTGTACAATAATTAGAATAGGTTTTCTGTGTTCAGTACTCCGTTTGTAATAAGCCCAATCGGGTAACTATAAGTATTTTTTTATCAAATTGTCTAATTTCATCGACAATTCTTTTGATCTAATTGTTTAACTTTTTTTTAGAATTCAAGATCGTGTATTCTAAATGAAAATTGAAAGATTTGATAAAAATAGAAAGTCTCTTTTTTATTTCTATTTTTATGGATAGCAGATATTAATTTGAGCTAATTTTTTAACCAATTTCATAGAGATAATAATGTTCTAAAAATTGAACAAATCAAACCTGTAATGTAGGGTGGGTCCCACAGACCCATTTGTACCTGGTCGGTACTCTATGGATCGGTTGCCATAGCAGAGCTCCCAATCGAAATTCCGAAATTTAGTGACACTTTTATGCATTTCAAAATTCCGATTGGAAAAAAAATAATTGTTTTAAGAGTTAGAAAATCACTTATGTAAAATCATTTTTGATTTGGAAATGAGATGTCCACAAGTTAATCTAGTATGAACTAGCATCTATCAAAAGGTTTCTTTCTGGTGATTGATTTCCATAGGTTCCATTTTTATGCGCACGACATGACCCGACAACTGGAGGCGCACCACTTCTGCTGCCACCAAAACGAGGAAATGAGGCAGTGTCTAATCTACGACAGCCCCAAATCCGATGCCCGTCTCATCGGGATCGAGTACATCGTATCCGAAGAGCTCTTCCTGACGCTGCCCGACGAGGAGAAGCCCATGTGGCACTCCCACGAGTTCGAGGTGAAAGGCGGCTACCTGTTCATGCCCGGCGTGCCCGGGCCAATCCAAAGGAAGGACCTCGAAAAAGTGTGCAAGACTTATGGGAAGACAATTCACTTCTGGCAAGTCGATAGGGGTGACAATCTTCCTCTCGGAATTCCTCAAGTGATGATGGCACTTACTAGGGATGGCCAGCTCTATGATCACCTTGCTCAAGGTATCTCCATTTTTTTAAGAAAACATAATCATTGTATTTCTAATCACCACATTTTTTCATTCCACCCTTCAATGATTGCTTTCTAAATTTTATTTAGTAATTTTGATTTAAAAGTAGATGGGTAAAATAGAACTTTCGTTAACTCTAACCATTTTGGTTTGGAGGTGGGACAATATTTTTTGGATAGCAAAAAGTACTAACTGAGACTAAAATTGGGGACGGAGTTCGTAGTCTTGTTTTGGTTTTGGATTTGCGGGGTTTTTTCCATTGAGGTGGGTATGCTTACATTACCTGAGTAGATCATAAGTTGTGCTCATGGTATCAAAATATAATTTCGCGAATTTTATCTACGCACCCTATTCCTATAGGCATGCCCATGTCGCACCAAGGCATGCCCTCAAGCCTTGCAGTTGGCGATGACACCTGGGACAACGTGTTCATTTACTTGTCAAACAAGAAAACCTAGCGCGAATTGCATCAAGAATTTCTTTTGGCTCCGTTCCTGGTTATGGACCTTGTTAACCTCTTGACAAGGTGCTTATTTTATGCTCGTAAGTTACACGAACTCAGGCCAAATCAAAGAAAGTGGGGCCCTAACTTCTTGTTTCAAAATCAAAAGTGGGCCCTATAACTTCGATTGGGTTTGTTATAAGTAAGCATATGAGAAATTAATGTTTTGTGGGTATGTTATATTCCATTCCATGCTTGCTTGTTTGTTTTATTCCCTTTCAAATTGGTCCTTACGATTTTTCATTTCGGTTCGAATTTCGCTACCGGTGTAGATGTGGAGAAGCGTTACGGGGTGAACTTCATGGAAGAGAGGAAGAACAGGGCGTACATGGAGGGTCTCAAACACGGGATTCATCCGCTTGCAAATGCAGCTGGGAAAGGGCTCAGGACTGTGCTGAGGGAGACCGATTGCAAGCCGCCTCTCGAGCCTGTTCCGAGGGTCTTCGTTTAAGGTTGCATGTATAGATGTACTGTAGATAGAAAATCCAGTAAATAGGTGTGAGTGTGTGTGTGTTATGTACAGAAGGGGAGGATATTATCTATGTTTCCGTAAAGTATCGTTATGATATTGCTGTGTTTTGAGTACTCTGTTTCTGGCCCGTTACCAAGCCGTTCCAGTCGTATGTTTGCGCGAGGGAAAGAGTAATGCTGCGCATGACTTTAGAACCTAATTGGTCAACACGCATCGAATGGTTTCCGACTGAGTTTTCTGTGTGTCCCGATTGTGTTCGATCTGTAGCAACATGCAACAGCTTAGATTTCAAGTTGAACCCCAATATTGCTATGGTGGTTTAAGGTATGAGAATTAGAAGGTTTTTTTGTTTTAAGGTTTTAGGTTTGAATATTTTATATACTATTAATTTTTTGCCTATATAGTATTGGATTTCTTTAGTGGACGTATAGTGGTATTTTAATTTCATTTTTGTCGATAGTTTAGAAATTTTTTTTTAGTTGGATCTTTTTAGTGGATTTTTTTTTTACTGGAATTGAATTTTTGGGGCAAATTCATATCCTACAAAGATTTTGTTTAAAAAAAAAAAATCTATCAGTTTGGATCTCATTGGCGTTCATTAGAAGACCATAAGAGAGAGGATCAAACTTTGTCTTTTGAAAAAGAAAAAATTTAGGGCAATACTCAATTGTATGAGCACGTATGTTACCTAGGCGTTCACGCTAGTAATTAATTTATATAATACAATTTTTTGTTTTGTTCTTATTCAATTTTTTTTTTTTTTTTGCGTTGGTTAGTTTTACACCAAAATTTTATGTGATATGGATGAATAAAGATGAGAGAAATTGAAAAAATTAAATAATTATGACTTTTACATAAATATTTTGAAAAATATCCACTGAAAAATCCAAAAACTGATAAGAGTACTCTTATTAAACACGTAATCTCACTCCCGGATTTAGATCCTTAATCTGCCGAGTTGAGAAATTAATCAATGAGGTGCACGTAAGTAAGTTTGCATATGTCAAAAAATGTGTGTCTTCAATTTTATTGTTGAAACGGGCCTGGACATGTGAAGTAATTTGGCATTGTGTCGCGTAAGACTTTTGGGGCCAGTCAATATGCTCCGGCTTTAAAGAGCAAATTGAATAGTGGTTTTGCCGAAATGGGTTTAGACATTCCAAAACATGCTTGTGAATAGTGACATTTGGCAATCAATGGAAATGTTGTGCAATGGTTCAAAGCCATTTACAATGTCATTTTTTTCCAATAATTTCTTTTGTATCCATTTTCAATTAACTTATGAGTTGCTGGTTTTACATGCCTACAACTTATATCAACTATCATTCGCCATCTACCATCTATTTATGCTCCGTTCGGCTAAATAAGTCCACTAGCTTAGTTTTTTTATTCTTATTCAAATTTTTTTCTTATTTGCTAGTTTTTCGTTAATTTTTTCGAGATTATTGTATCGTCATGATAAAAGGAATCGAAAAAGTAAAAAATTACTACAATAAACTAATTTTTTGAATAAAGACAAAAATAAGCCAATAAGCCAATTTTTTTGTATTCAACAAAAATTGAATTTCGATCATAATTTTTTACTTTTTAGATTCTTCTCGTCATGACAATGCAATAATCCCCTAAAAATTGACGAAAAACTAACAAATACAAAAAAAATTTTGAATAAGGACAAAAAAAATAAGCCAATTAGCCGAACGAAAAATTAATTAATGAAATGTAATGCTTGGTGCTAGAATGTAATGCTTAGTGTGTAAAGTTTTTTCTATGTATCTTATTTTCAACTAACTAACCGGGGGGAATCGCAATCAGTTGCCTCTTCCAACCAGTTTGGTCCAGTTATGAACTGTTCGGTGGTTGATTGGCTTGTGGTGCTCTGCTCTAACCATGCTGTGGAGTTGAACCATAGTTTTCCCTTACCTTTCGTGGTGAAATTCCACTTCCCTTTTTCACAGCAATTATGGAGGAACCGCTGCCCTCACTCAATTCGAATCTCGAAATCCCGATCTGGAAATGCTTATTATGGCATCACTGGTCTTATGAGATCCACAATGCCATGACTGTATGGCCGAAGGAATAGAGTACGATTCGACCTTCATTCTAGCTAGTCTTGAAAGTGGTTCCTTTGTGAGCCATTTTCGGGTTCACAATAATAATAAGAACTGTTTACTTTTTAGAGCTTATTGAGGGCATCGACCATGTCAAAAATCACTTTGATCGGATATTATTTAATAAGATATCAAAATGCATTGATCTGCATATAATATTGTCAAATGGGTTGCAATCCAGTGTTGTACATTTTTTCCTTTACAAACTTACTGCATTTTGATATCATATCAAACAGTATCCGATCAAAGTGATTTTTGGCGTAGTTAATGTTCTTGACGAGCTCTAAAAGATGAATGATTCCAATCATTGGGCTTGAAAAAACCCACAAATAGTCCATAACTGGACTAAACTGGCTGGAAGGTAATTGGGATCCAACCCCCTTGTGGGTCACTTACGTGGGACTTCGAGGTAAACTCCAAAATGATGGTTTCCCCGTCGGTACCCTTTCCCGTAGTGTTTTGGAAGTGCATCCGAACTTCGGATTATACATACATAGAGAAAAATGAGATCAAACATGGGGAGATTACTAAATTTAGAAAGTAGAGAAAAGATGGAGCAATTAAACAGATTTTTTTTGGCACAGGGTGCTGTATTGCACCTCCCGGTAATGGACGGCTCGGATTTTTATCCGAACAATATATGGTAGGATTTGTAGGAGCTCGAATTAAATTCAAGCCGTCCATGCTAAGATAGACGGCCGTATCGGCCTCACTATACGATTTAGTGCGGCGGGTGCACAACAGCCTCTCCTATTCCCTGATTATTATTAACTATCAAGTCTACACTCACACGAGTCCACTATACGCCTATGTGCGGTCCACTTCGGACCTCATAAAAATCCAAAAAAAATATCCATAAAATTTAAATTTTGCTTATGGGATCCTACCGAATATCGGTAAATATATTCTTTGATTTCTTACGAATTGACACGTAAGCCGTTGGCGTGCGATGGACGTAGCATCTCTGTATAATACGGAGCCGACCCAGCTCGTGGTAGTTAAATTTAGCACTCCAGTAATAGCGGTGATCGTTTTCCTTGGGACAAAGTATAACGCCCAGCCGTGACATGAGTACTAGTACACAGTACTATATTGTATTAGGTGGTCCACCTTCTCTATGCACATGTATTGTAGTATACTCACATTGGCACCACCATCACGCGCCGCATCATTTCCTCCTCCCACGCTCTCTACCCCCTCACCAGAACCTCTTAAATACTAGTATAGTATCATCTTATTGTTCATCAAAAAGTGAATAAATAAAAGAAACTCTTAAAAATGTCTTTAGAAGTTGATGTAGGTCACTATACAAATCATCATTATCGAATTTTTAAGTAACCCCAGACGTTGAGCAATATTTATCGGAGGAGACTCTGTCTACAGTCTCTAAGTCAAATATACATATCTAGCAATACCCGTTTCGGATTAATTTTAGGGATAACAGATAAGTCGTTTCCAATGAGCATTTCGGGAGCAATTATTTTATAGACTTTAGATTGTAAGTTATACATTATATATATACCTTTGAATTGTAACGAGAATTTGTAAAAGCATTTAGATACTACATCTAGAATAGGTTTTGCGGAAGGAGTATTTTTTGGTGAAAGTATCGTCCGTGTTTTTAAAAGGCTCAAGCAACTGTGATTTTTAGATTTTACATTTTTTAATACATTTGTCAAACTATAGTTTTAACAAAATATATTTCAAAATCTGCGGCCAAATATATCTAGCATGCAGTGATTATGTCTAGGATGATAGTTCTCCATGATACATAATGCAAGCATTTGTTGGTGTTATGTATAGTTCTTTAAAATGATATTCATTTCCGATCTCAATTCTCGCAGTCACGAATTTTGTAGTTTGGGAAGGTTTTTGAAAAACATTTTAATGTTTGCGCACCTGCACCTAGAGGTGTCAAATGGGCTGTGCCGACTCAGTCCGGCCCATTTAGCATCGTTCCAACCATGTTTTGTGTCGGTCAGTTTACTTAATCGTGTCGTGTTGTTTCATTTTTCAATCGTGCAGTGTCAGTCCCATCTCCAATCTAGTTTCGTCGAAATTTTCTTTTTGTGCAACAACTAACAATGTAGTATTTGTTGTGTTGTTCCCCTTTTCATGCCGACCTGTCTAACACTATGCCCATGCTATATAATGACGCATTTAAACGTGTCATGTCATATCGTGCTTATGCCTGCCGGGTTCCTTCCCCACCTCTACTATCACTCGCCCGCGCATGACGTGACTTCTCCAGTAATCCTATTGAAGTGGAGCGCGTGACTGTAAAATTTACAACGCCCAATAGGCTCCACTTACAGCGCACTCTGTCTCTTAGAAAAAAGAATAAACAAAGAAAACAACGGCACTCTCTCGCTCGTCACCCCATTTCCCTCATTTCGTCAACGTCAGTTTCTCCCCCTTTCCCATCTCCAGTCTCCACTCCCCAAATTAACACACTCTCTCTCTCTCCAAAAATGGACTCCGACGAGGAAGGCGAGGAGTACCTTTTCAAGGTGGTCATAATCGGCGACTCAGCCGTGGGAAAATCCAACCTCTTATCACGATACGCTCGGAACGAGTTCAACTTGCACTCTAAAGCCACAATCGGGGTGGAGTTCCAGACCCAGAGCATGGAGATCGACGGCAAGGAAGTCAAGGCCCAGATTTGGGACACCGCCGGCCAGGAGAGGTTCCGGGCCGTCACGTCCGCCTACTACCGCGGCGCCGTCGGAGCCCTGATCGTGTACGACATCAGCCGGAGGACTACGTTCGAGAGCGTCGAGCGGTGGCTCGAGGAGCTCAAAAGTAAGTGGTTTTTGTTTTAGTGGGTTTGCTTAAAGTTCGCTTTTTTCTTTGGTGAGAGAGTGTAGGGATAAGGAAGATTTGGGATTTGGAAAAGATTGTTTTGTTAGTGGGTTTGTTAGAGTTGGGGAAAAAAGAAAAAACCCACTTGATGGTTAGTGGTTTTGTGTTAGAGTTTACGGAATGATTCAGGGTTTCTAAATCTAAGTGAACAGGTAGCTTGGACAGAGCTCAATGGAACAATGGAAAAATAGGATTTATGTAGACGACCCAAGGGATGGGGTCCCAAGGCTCGGTTTGGTTTTGTTTGGGTTTGTTAGAGTTTTGGTGGGTGAGAAAATGTAGGGAAAAAGAAGATTAGGGATTTGATAAAAATGGGAAAAGAATTGGGATTTGAAAATGTGGTTGGGTGTTTTTTGGTTGATTTGATATATGTGGTTTCATTAAGTGAGGGATTTGGGATTTGTGAGTAGACTTTGTTCTTTTGGGCTGGTGAGCAAATGTAGGGGAAAGAAGGAATTGGGATTTGAACAAACAGAAAGGATTTCGTTAGTGCTGAGAAAATGTTGGGAAAAGAAGGAATTGAATTTGAACAAAGAGAAAGAATACGGATTTTGATATGTGGGGTTGGGTGTTTATGTTGATTTGGTATATTGATTTCAGAAAGTGATTTTGTTGGTGGGTTTGTTCGGGTTCTATAGATTTGTGCTTTGTCGGTCAGTGAGAAAATGTAGGGAGAAGAGGAAGAATTGGGCATTGAAAATTGGGGTTTGGTGTTTCATATAGATTTGGTACCTATGATTTCGGAATTATGTCTGAATTAGCTGAGTGTTTTTGAATTTCTACAGATGTTATTCTTTTTTGGGCAGTGAGAAAATGTAGGGAAAAGAAAAGAAAGTTGGGGGGCTGTAAATTTAGGTTTGTTGTTTTATGTAGATTTGGTTCAATAAATTTCTAGTTCTACTTAATAGAAAAGAAAGTAGATTTGGTATCTATGATTTTTAAGTCTGAATTAGATCAGTTGATTGGGACTTCTTTTTTTTAACTAATAGCATGAAACCCATGCTATGCAAGGCTCGATTTTGCATATTGTAGTTAATAGCGGTGTCATATATCCATCGTAAGTGTGTATATAAATTATACAAGATGAGGAGTTTAATATAGAAACCAAACAATTCTCCACAAGTGTTTTGGTTGTTGGTCCACCATGACGTAGTACTAAGAAATTATATCATTAGTGTGGATCTTATTAGAAAAGGCCATGGCTAAGCTGAGAACCGTTCAGCTGTCAATATCACCAATTAATTAAAAAACACAATACATGTTTTGATGTTAAGCATTTATTTCGAAAGCGAAAGTCTGTATGTACAAGACTTGAATAACTTTGCATATGTAGAAATAGCATTATTTCAAAAAGCTTGTGATGGAGCGAAAGTCTGCATGTACTAGAGTTGAATAACTTCACATTTGAACTTCCGCTTGACCCAAAAAAGAAAGAAAGAATAACTTCACATATTCAGAAATATTTGATTGTGTTCAACATTTCTTCCGAAAAAAAAAAAAAATGATGAAACAGATATACATCAGGCCAACAACCTAAGAAATAAGTCTGGGAAAGAAATAAATGATGTGAAACTCTGCAATAACTAAATTAAGCTCAGTAAAAATAACCTAATAGATAAACAAAGAATTGGGATTTGAGAATGTGGGTTGGGTGTTTTGTGTTGATTTGGTATCTGTGATCTCACAAAGTAAGTGATTTTGTTGGTGGGTGGTTAGAGTTCGAGACTTCGAGTTGAATTCATGCAGGGTAAAGAAAGATATGGGATTTGGAAAAATGAAAATCGGGATTTGAAAATGTGGGTTGGGTATTTTATGTTGACTTGGTAGCTATGATTTCAGAAAGTGATTTCTGGTTTCCTGCATATCCCGAACTTTTTGTCTAGAATATATTTTGTCAACTATACTGGAGAGAAGCTATAAAAGTTTGGGATGAGCTGACAGATCTTCCAGTATTGTCTTCATAGGACTCCTCTAGGTTGGATGGGTTGTCTATGTGGAATTTGAATTGTCCCGGTTGATAGGTTTTACGAAAATAGATTGAAATCTTGCTGCATAGCATTAGCATATCTTCGATTGCAGCAATTTTGTGATCGGATTGTCTTAGTTTTTCATCATGAGCTGTCTTCTTCCAATCTTTTGCTGAAGTTGTGAGTTTCTTCCTTCTTGAGTATGTTTGGGTCATTTTTCGTATCTCATATTATGAATTTATAGTTGATTGCATTGCTTTTGGTATAATGCCGTTTGACTTAATGTGAAAGATTTCCTTATTTGATACTTCTAAAATTCTAGCAGAAAAGACTTGTGTTCTGCGGTTGACTTATACATGCTGTGCATTTGTTAGTTACTATTTGGTAAGTGATGAAAGTTTAACATGGTATCTGAAGCCTTTCCGATATTCCCTAACCTCAGCCACTACAAATTGCACCATTGCTGATGGGAGTAAGCCCATCTGACCATTTTTCAAAGCTCAACTATGGAGTTTAATGGTTGAACAGTCATATGGATGAAGCAAGGCTGATGTGAAATTACATACGGTTTTTAACATTTTACCCCAATACAGATGTGATCTACAGGATATGGGCCAATACGCCTTTTCATGATTCTTATACTGGTCTTTTAATTTGATCAACATATCGCTCTGGGAATGGATAGAATATTTACATGTGAAATTACATACGGTTTTTAACATTTTACCCCAATACAGATGTGATCTACAGGATATGGGCCAATACGCCTTTTCATGATTCTTATACTGGTCTTTTAATTTGAACAACATATCGCTCTGGGAATGGATAGAATATTTACATGCAATTGGAACACCTGTTTATGGACCCAATGAAGTTTACTGGGATTGAACAGTTTGCAGATTAGAGACTAGTGTTTAGATCTTCCACCTATCAAGCAGGGTGAAGTCGCCCACGGATAAGCTGAGCTTGAGCTAGTCATGAGCAGCGTGGTATATTTGTAGCCTTAATGCCATTCCTGAGTTTTATGTTTTTATTGCATATAATATGTATATAGTAGATAAGTTTCTAGCATCTTTGACCTTCAGTTCATGATCCGTAGGCATCCAAGTATCCAACTCATGCACTCGTAATCTAGACCTCGATGTTGGATCCTAGGTATCAAGGCCCTTGCTTTGGGGCTTTGTCCCCACTTTGTATGACAGCTTTAGGGCACTTGGAATAACCAGCCTACAATTGAGTTTGTGGTAGATTTTGGCTATAGCCTATAGGAAGTCTCTAGTTGTAGGGTTATAATACATACAGAGAGTTTTAGGGTTTGCAAGAGGGAAGAGGCTGACCTTGGGGTTTTCCTTCCTGTTTTCGAAGTCGTAGGTGGAGGATTTGCGGAGAAAAGCGACTGGAATTAGTTTAACAATAACTATCTGAAGTAGGATTTCAAGTGTAATTTCATAGCTCCTTTAGTATGAAAAACTAAGACTACCTATAGCCAATTAAAAACTTTGAGATATCAATTTACAGGTTGCTAGACTTCTCTTGGATTTATTACTGGTATAGCTCTCTCATATAGGAAACTAAGAAAGTTTGATCAATTGAACAATTTGAACATGGTAAATTTGAACAATGTATAACAGGAAAAAAAATAAAATTGAAATGTATATAATATGGAGTATGTTACAACCTGATAACATAAGTTGATCCAGGATGCGACCGTTAAAGTGCAGCATTGATTGGCTACTAAAACAATACCTCCTAATGTCTTATATGCCAAAATACTCGTGTATGCATCTGCACGTAGCATTGTATAATTTCAGATTTAAGAATGTACATAGGTGTTTCTGAAGGAATTTGGCGCTTCTAGTTGTCCAGAAACTAATCCTTGAGAGTTTCTCGTTTCTCTTGTTCTACCATCCATTGTAGCACTTGTCAAGTAGCAGAGGTTGATCCATGCTATATTTTCTATGGATCTTATGTGACTAAAGTGGTTCCTCTCACAAACTTTGGCTTGCTAAATAGGGGAACTTAGAAGAAACATAGCAGAGTTCCGAAATGAGGAAGTGAGCCTTTTAAGGCTAGTAATAGCTGGCATTCAGTTCCCATTTGGGAGCCAAAGCGTGACTAATAAGGATTACCCGCTTGAGTCATGCAGAATCCTTGAATCTTAGTAGAACTGGTTGTTATCGCGGCAGCTTATGTGTAGGAAACAAATGCCGCATCAAAACGTTGTCCATTATATTGGCTTACCATCAAAACGTCAAAAACGTTGTCCTTTTTTTAATCTATTTCTCTTACATCTTCGACCCATAACAATTTCCAATCTTTGTTTCATATTGCTTTGTGATTTGGTGATCTTATGATTGGAAGTATGATGCTCATATTGCAGCTCATTCTGATACGACGGTTGCAAGGATGTTAGTGGGGAACAAATGCGATCTAGAAAACATCAGGGATATAAGTGTAGATGAAGGCAAAAGCCTTGCAGAAGCCGAAGGATTGTTCTTTATGGAGACATCCGCCCTGGATTCCACCAACGTTCAGAAGGCTTTTGAGATCGTTATAAAGGAGATCTATAACAATGTCAGCCGAAAAGTTTTGAATTCCGATTCGTACAAAGCTGAGTTATCTGTAAACAGGGTAAGCCTTGTGAAAGATGACTCCCATGGATCAAAACAAGCGTCGTCGTGTTGTTCAATATGAGACCTTATCTGCCAAGGAATTCATCGATGTGGCTGATTTGCTCTCCACCCTTTTGTTTTGTGACTGGTTCTTTATTCACCAGAAAAAACAATAGAGATTTTCTACTTTACGAATTCATTTTTTTTGGTGGTTTGATCTGTAATAAACCTATATTTATGTACCTTATAGACATAGTGAAGCTTACAAGTATTTCTTTCTTTTTTTTCTTTTTTTGTCCATTTTCTTGCAAAGGATCATGTGATCCAGTGCGTGGAAAAATTTGTGAAACCTTCTCATGTACCATTACTGTTCAATGCTTGCTTTTATATATTGGTCCAATTTGTTTTGACTTTTTCATACCCGCATCATAATTGATACTCTTGGATTGTAAATATTTTTTTTCCTTTTTTGGTTAGAGGGATGTCCAGGCTGCTATACGTGAACCTCGACTATTATTCTCTCCGGTCAGGTCAAAGACAGGTCATTAAGGCACTTTAGAATTTGGTGCTATATTTGGCAATGTCAAGAGTCAAATTTCGGCATGCTATGTGAGAACATGCTAGGCAATAATACTCCACGAGGCTTTCCTGTTTCTCGATGATTTTTACTGGGAGAAGCCACCAGCAAGGATATGGTTCAGTGGTTGTGTATTTGGATTTCTTCGTTCAAGTCTCAGTAGCTGCTTAGAGCAAGTTGGTGGTAAAATGGCTTGAGCCATTCCCCAAAATGGCAAAATTTGCCAAAACCCCTTACCCCAATGGTTAACCATTTTCACTCAATCACCAAATCCTTCCCTCCCCCTTGCTCCCGGGAAAATCTGTGCGTGTCCAAGAGGAGAGTGGAAGAAAAGTGCGAATACTAGTTGCTGGAGCCGGATCTGGTCATGTTGGTCGTTGCCATAAAAGGACTGCTTGTTTCAGTTCGTGATACTACTAGCATCATCATTTGGGTCATCGTCGTCTCATCTTCATTTGACGAAGATGAAGATTTCAAAATCTCTTCTGCGAGAATAGTTTTTTTGAACTTGTTCATTGTAGAGAATAATGATAGTATATTGAGAAGAAACTTCTTTTTGAGATTTTGTCATAGAGATGAATGGAGAAGATGATACTCCGGAGTGTTGAATGATGGATGAAAAATAGTAGATAGTAGATGGAGAATGGTAGCTGAAGAAAGTTAGTTGAAAATGAGATACAAAGAAAATTATTAGAAACAGTAGCATTACAAATGGCAATGCATCAACATTGTTTTTTGGCCCAATGACACTATTCATGACCGTTTTTTGAGAATGACTCAAGCTACTAGACAAAAAAGTTAGGAAGAAAGGAGCTTAAGTTTCAACCGACTTAGTTTATGTGGGATGCATGCCATACATACTGCAACGTCGGCTCCATGCGCATAGATCTGGTATGGAGCCTCAAAGCAAAGGCAAGAAGATTACATTTTGGGGATATCTATTTGTTTTGTCAAATTTTGTTTTTCACTAAAAAATAGAAAGTACTTGTATAAACCGACAAGGCAGCACACTCATGTGGGTCAAAAGGAGAAAAGACCAAAATTCATCTCTATCGACAATTATTTTCATGTTGTGACTTGTGAGTGCTCTTGCGAATGGTTATTATTCTAGAGCCTTGAAAACAAAAAAAAACAAAAAAACAAAAATTGAAAATGAAGTCCTTTAAGACAAGGAGAACTCTTCTTTTAGGAGGTTAGGTTAGGTTTAGGTTTAGGTTTAGGTTTAGGAGTATGTGTGAAGCTTAAAGGTCTCTTTTGTGTTCTATTGATTCAATACTTCGCCCAGGCCTTTGTAGTTGAATTGGCATTGTCCAAACTTCTCCTTATGGAGGTCGAAAAGAATGAGTACATACCGCGTACATTCTCATTTTGGGTCCGTCTCGGGTTCCATAAAAATTATCCGAGCCACTCATTTTGTTTCAAATAATTGGTTTAGGGTCCCCCTTTAAAAAATCAGTTTTTTCGGGCAACGGTAAGAGAGTCTACAAAAATCCAACTTTGCTTCAGAATATAGGCTTGGATTCTAAAGCAAAATTGTATGTTTCCGTAAACATTGTTACCGATATTAGAGATAGTCGATTTTTTTACAGATACCCAAAGCAAAATGAATGGCTCGGATCATTTTTGTAAGACCCGAGACTGGCCGAAAATGCATATGTACGCAAGGTATGTACATATAGAACAGCTTGATGGAGGTTGCGCATTCGGAGGTGATTCCGGTTTTCTGTCCCTTGGAATTAGCTAGAGTAGGTTCTTCCAATGTAAAATATTAGTACCATGCTCCAAATTTGTAGTTATTGCAAATATTGCTCGCATTTGATTGTCTCAATCAATTACTTATGGCACCAATCAGTACTCCAAAAAGAAGGTTGAGATTCATTTAGGTGAAAAACCCCAATCATCAGTATTGCTGAGAAATATAAAAGAATACAATTGATTCATTCAACTTTTATGTTCCAAAAAAAATTACAAGAGCACACAGAGAACCATTGCATTGGTCCTCACATTTGGTGAGAACTACTAAAACACCAGTAAAATCTGCAACAAGTTCACAGCTATGTAACAGAGTATTAGTACATACACACTAACTATGCCAATTGCATGTCCTGACTGCTATATATTGCAACGATCGTACCCGGAGAACCAAGAGGAGGGTTCGGCAAGTTTTGATAATTCACCATCTTCGGTATTATGGAATGGCTCAAACTCCTTCCTCCATTGCTGATCAGGGGACTCCCCGGCATCATATTTCACAGCGTCATCATAAGCCGGTCTTATTGCTTCTTTAGGAAAACGAGACTCTGAATGTAACTGATTCAAAGAAGTGATCTCGTTCTCGTATTTTTTCTTCAATTTATCAATCTGTTTGTAAGCCTTCACAGTCTCTTGCTCAGCCTCCACAGCTCGATTCTACAAATACTCAAAATTACAGAATAACTACTTAGACAACCAACAAAGATTCGCACAGAGATATAGCATTGGAGTCGCCCCGAGTGCTGGGAACTACATCATTATGCAATATATATTAAAATATCTAGTGTGGAATTACGAAGTCTTGTTCTATAGTTAGCTAGGATATGTAGGACTAAAAACTGCACTGAGTTTAGACTTCACAGAAGAGGAACACTAAAAGAACACTAGTGCTTTCGATTCAATCTAGATGACTACAAGAGTAAAGAGTAGCGAAACGAGACTTGTTATTTGCTACTGCCTCGTAGAATTGCAGGTATATTTGCACTGAAAATTCTGATACAAATTAGTCATTACCATCTGCATGCTGTTTTTGGTCAACCAATCAGTACGTATAAACAGCCAATGAGGACATAATCTTTATATTTGTTTACCCAATATCAACCGGTCCAATTAACCTGCTATGAGGACTTCATCCTTATTTACAAAAGGTCAACTCATCCAATTTGAATCACGGAAGGTTAATGCATTTTCATAGTAGATCAAAACAATCTGTCAAGATAGCTTGTAATATACTCCCTCCGTCCCATAATGTTTGTTCGGTCCGCAAAACGGAGACGTAAAAATAATTCTATTTTTGTGAGAAAAGTTGAAAAAAAATTCAACAATTTACTAGATCTCGACGAGTTCTTTTAACTTATGAAAAAAATTTAAATTTTTTCTCGAAAGAAATGCATTATTTTGTAGTCCTCGTTTCACGGACCGGACAAATATTATAGGACGGAGGGAGTATGTGCTTTTACCCGATTTGTGAGAGTTTACATCTAGTGATGATAATGATGCCAGTACTTGAGCCCCAGACCATAACAGCTGTAGTAAATTGCTATTCATTATCTGACCTGGTCAGTTATAGCAAAGCCATGAGCCTACAATCAGGGCCGGCCCGGGGGTAAGCCCGTGGGCTTGGGCAACCCCAAAAAAAAAATCCATGTTAATGTATATATTTTGACAAAGATATAGCACGAAGGGTGTAGCTAGTTTGTTAGTCAACATGCATTTAAGATCCCATATGGAAGGTCATGAGTTCAATACTTGTTCCCGCCATCCAAAGTCTCCTATTTTTTGTACTTTTTTATGTTGTCACTAAAGCTAACAAGAGAGTAAGAGACACATTCGTGAAAATTGTCACTTTTTTTAATGACATCTTTGTGAAAATAAATTTTTTTGGTCACTAATGTACTTTAGTGCCAATTTTTGCATGCAATGAGAATGTGTTTTTCTTTCAATTGGATCGTGCTAATCATAAAGCACTATAACCGAGGTTACATTTTAATTTGGTTTTTTTATGCAATTCAAACTAAAAGTACAATGTAACATTGAGTTTGTATTTTTGACTTGTATGTATTTTTATTTATTATAACTTAATAATAATAAGCGGGCAACCCAAACGTCGGGGCGGCCCTGCCTACAATTCTAACCAGTGTCCTAGCAACAGGATAAGTAGACAACTCACAATGAAGAGAAACTAAGGATAAGTAGACAACTCACAATGAAGAGAAACTAAGTTTCACCAGAACTTCAAATGGTAAAGGAATATATGGGAAAGAAATGAGGCATGAACACAAAAGTACAAAAAAACACGAGACTACGCAAGAAACCACAAGACTATGGATGACAAAAGAAAAACTGCAAGGTGACGACCGAAGAATAAGGAAGTGGTAATAGCCAAGCATAGGTTTCTATTTCAAGAAATATCAATAAAAAAAAAAACTCACCTCGGCAATGGCAACAGCTTCTTCTGCTTCTTTAAGCCGCACGAGCAACTCACCAGCGGCCTGCACAGCCTCTGCGGTATCCCTCAGTTGGGCCTGCAAACCTTTGTTCTCGTCCCTAAAATACCGCCTCTCTTTTTCCCTTTCCACTTTTATTGCCGAGATTTCCGCAGCAAGGGCATTTATGAATTTAGACTCAGCACCCCTCACTCCAGCTTTGGAAGCCGCTTTCTTGACATCCTCTATTCCCTCTTGAAACTTTCTATTCCTCGCGAGCATATGCATGTGCCTCTCCTCAAGGTCAGCATACTGTTCGAGCATGCGCGCATGGCCTTCCATTGCCATCCGCATTGCTTCCTTCAGCTCTTCTGAACATTTCTTCTCCGAATCTAGTTCGTGTTTCTGCTTCTCAGCTAAATAACGGCTTTCTTCAAGTTCAATCTTTAGTTCTTCAGCAAGAGAAATCCACTTGCTCTCTGCTTCCGTCCAACGAATTCTCTCCTGTTCCAGTTTCTGTTCTAAACTTTCTGTAGTTGACTCTGGAATTGTGCACAGAGGTGTTGGAGCCGCACTGTGGTCGCCTGAATAGGTTAACTGAAGGAGATTACTTCTTTTTCGAGCCAGATTAGGTGAAGAGTCTACGTAATACTGTAACTGGGTTCTTAGATCTTGTATCTCTTCCAACAACACATCCCTCTCCCCCATATCAAAGAAGTTCCTGTACTTTTCTAGCTCATCTTGAACTCTTTTTAGCTCAATTTTTGTCCTCAAAACTTCTGGATGATTGTCATATTTTTGCTTCAGAAGCTGTTAAAACAAAAACGAAAACGAACAAATTCACCAGGTGACAAAATAGAGGACTAAGCCAGAAAAACACGAAAATATTGGCTGTCAAACTGAAAACCAAAAACATATCTGTACCTCATGCTCATGTTTTAGTGATACTAATTCGTCCTCTATGAACTCTTCAGTCGTTAAAATGCCATCCATTAGGCTTTCAAGGCGAGCAATTTTATCTTCCCGGGTTTGCCCAATAATTGAATTGCATTCCCTCTCATGCTTGTATTGTTGAACCTGTAATGATAATAACAGGTAAAATGCAAAGAAACCAATGTGTCTAAAAAATGATCCAGATGCATGATTACAGAATTTTGCTTCCTAACTTGAAAGAAACCTACCAAGCGATTCAGATGCACAATTTCAGTATTTTGCTTGGCACTGTACTCTTCTAATGCCATCTCTCTGCGAATAGCTCCCGCCAAGACTTTTTCAACTGCCTGCAAGACAATAACAATGTCAATAATTCCAGACAACAACAGAGAAGAGCAGAGGCAAGTACAAGTATTCTAATTGATGCCTCCAGACATACTTTGGGAACTAGCTTCTTAGATTTGTCCACCGACTGTGACCCATCCACAGGTACTAACTGCAAATTTGAAGCGTCATTTGCATCTTCGATCTCTTGCTGAGTGTTTCCACTCTTGCATTTACTACACAAGAATGCCAGTGATTCCTTTTCTTGTGACTCGTTTTGAGGACAAGTTTGTATGCCCACATCAACTTTTTCAATTGGCAAAGTTGGCATACTATCAGATCTATATGAAAACCTGAAAGCAGACCGCCTCAGAGCAGAACTCTGGCGATTGCTAGTGAGAATTTCAAGACCACGGTGAAGACTAGCAGCCAAATGTTCAGTTGGTGCAAAACAGCTTCTACTTGTCTGAGTAGACTGAGAATTCAGACAGCTGCTTTTTGAGGCCTTTGCAAAAGATAACCGTATAGTGTCTGATCCTAACTCATCATCATCCCTCAGACCTTTCTCGATGTGAGCTAATATCGATGAAGTCCTAAGACTTTTTCTGCTGTTGTTATTAACTCTTGGTGAAACACTGGGTGTGGGTGATTTAAGTATTGGGGATATTTCACTTGGAACTAGGCTGAGGTCAGCAGGAGGAATGTGTACAGAATCTTCCCCAGAAGACTTGGAAAATTGGTGCGTTGGAGTTTCCCTGACTTGGTCACTTGGTGATTCTTCATTCAGTAAAATATCAATAGAGGATTTGAGACACTGGTCATTGTCACATTGCTCACATGTTTCTTCTTCCATGATGACATCTGTATCCCTAAAGCCTTTCTTTTCAAAAGGTGCACTTTCAGATCTATTTGTCTGAGGCTCCCCAACAGTTGCTTCACCAGAAGCTTCCCTGCCTGCTGATTGAACGTCGGTTTGATCAGATTCCTCAACAATTTCCATTTCCTCATCACCGTCTTCATCTACACAAGGTAACATCATTGGACGATTAAGGCTAAATTTCAGGAGATTCAAGCTCCTACGGGCATTCCACCCTGTTGAATAAGCTCCATTAGGATCAGTTTGGTTGCCATTTTCCTTCATTCGTTGCATTTCCTCCTGTCAAGAAAAACAAAAAGTTTAGCAAGTTTGTATAAGCTTGATGCAACTGGCAAACATGTAATTTTATCACTAATTATTTCAACAGAAAAAAATACCGACTCTACCTTTAGTTGGCGTATCACTTCACGCAAGAAATTCACATCATCCTGCATTACTTCATTGACTACTGCCTTATTCTTGATAGCCTTTGCACGCTGAGCAAATCTCAGTGTGCTTAAAGTCTCACTCTTACAACTGCATCATTACTTGGTGTCAATTTTCACAGCAACAAGTACGAAGAAAGCACAGTGAGAAAGTGGGAAACATCTCACCTTTGAGCCGGAGAAATAGCACAGACCATTGCTAGTTTTGCATTTCCACCAAGAGATTCCTGAAGTAAGAAAGTCAACCTGGAATCTCTGTATGGAATGTGCCTCTGTTTCCCTGTTTGGGAAACTTCGGCAAGAATGTTTATCAAGTTTCTGCAAATTCATGGGTAACAGCAATCAGCAGGAGACCAGTAATTTTGTTGCTCCCTCCGTCCCATTTTCATTGTCCATTATTCTGTTTTTCTTTTATGTCTTTTGCTTATATCTTTTAGTGTGGATCTTGAAAAATATGCAATATGGATCTTGTTTGATAGATCTCAATTAGTCCTATAATACAAAGTTTTCAAAATTATGAAAAATATAATAGATTGAAAGATATAAACAATTCAAAAATGGCACGCAATTCAAAAATTGACAATGAAAATGGGACGGAGGGAGTATTACAGAAGTTCCAAGCAGAAGTTCGATATATCAACTTTAACATGGCAGTCATCACCATTTATAGGAACATTAACAGATGACATCAGAAGAAAGATTACAATGACCATCACTACAAGTTTACAACCAATAGATTTTCTCATATTGTAATCTAAGAAAGCCTGTAAGTTCTTAAATTGGTGTAGCAAAATGCTAGATTGTAATCTAAACAATATGATGCTGCAATGTAATGAATCTTCAGTATCATCCTTTATTTATGACCCCTGCATTTTTAACAGGAACACTTTATGCACAAGGTAAATTTCGGGCGTGAGTATATCTACCTATTTTACATGATCAAGAAACCTAAATGAGGCAGAAGAACTATAGCATTCATCCTCTCCAGCATACTCTTTAATTTTAGCACATCAGTCATGCCACACAGACACAGCAGAGAATCCATTTATTTTAACTAACTGAATCCACTTAAATTGGTAGCACAGCAGTCTACCTAAATAAGTAGAAGAGGCTAAAGAATTGAAATAGTGAAAGATCGGTAACACAAAAATCAATTTTAATAGTTCGAAAGGATGCGAAACCATACCCAAGCTGTGAAAGTGATCGATTTATATTTCCTGCTTCCTTCAAACGATCTCCTGCAGCACCTGTTAGTTTCTGTCTTTCTGAACCAGCAAGATCAACAAGGTTTATCCTACTTGTTTTGAAGCTGCTTAACCCATCTGCTGCACTCTACATACATTTGAAATGTAGATTTGAAGACATTTAGCAAAGATCGATATAGAAACAGAAAAGCAAGCAGACGGCCCACAAAAGTTCCATCAAATTTGGTATGGAAGCCTTAGATTTTAATAGTACATTTGTACCCCCGAAGAAACCTCAATAACACACAAACACTCCGTTTAAGAATACAAAATCTTCTTTTGAATCTGACAACAGGGATAAAAAGTTCTAATTATGTTTCCCTTGAAACCCTTCTATTACCTTGCATCGGGATTCAACAACGCAAGTAAATACACTGTGTGAACGGGAACTCTCAGCATTAATACTTGTTGAACCAGTCCTCCTGTTTGACAATCCCTGCAGTATTTTTCAGCATAACATTATCAATTCCAAAACATGCAAACTTCAATATGCAAAAGCATAAATCAGTAAGTTAAACAATGAAATTTTCATATATGAATCTAAATGACAACAGCTGAATCAGCTAAATCAAATCAAAGCAGCTACAAATATTAGCCAAAAGGTCCAAAACTGTAGGGTACTTCACAGTTTCGCTTTTCAAGAGATCTATTCATGCCCACAAACCAGGGTTTAGCTGATGGTAAAAGCAACAATCATGACACTACTTTGATAGATGATTCTCCTCAGAAGATTCTATAAGCTATGTGGCATGCCATAAGCAGAAAAAAATTACACTACCTTTATTAGAAGTTGTATGACATCCTTCATTGTGGATACACACTCCTCTGTCAAATTATCAACATACACACCTGATTTGACATCCTCTCTAATCTAAAAGAGAGACACAACACAAACTTAGCTAAAACATATAACCATGACGCCAAATCAATCAACATAATTGATATCACAAATTCACCTGGAGGTTTCTTTGGCTTGGATCCAGTAAATCAGTGATTTGTTCATTGTAAATCTGTCAATACAAAATATGAAGGATTAATTGGATCACTTCATTTATCTAACTTTGTTCATTTCTTGTAAAGAACTAAATCAAATTACTAACCTCAAGAAAGGAACAGCGACATTGATATATGAGCTGCTTGTCGGCGTGCTTACTTTGCTCCTATGAGGACAAAAGAAGTGAAACCACAAAAATGTAAAAATTGTATATAAATTCACCACCTATGAGTTAGATGCTGAAGAGAATGGACTCACACCTCTTTTATCCGAGCAAAAAGTTGCTCAAAAACACGGGGTGTCAATCCCTGTTGATCACTTGATAGGTTATCTTCCAACAAGGCGTTGGCAGGTCCCCACATTGTATAAGTCTTCCCGCTCCCAGTCTGAATAAATATAAGATGACCTTTTGTCAGTCGAAACAATATATTATACTAGGGTTCTGCATGTGTTTGATTCATATTTTACTTGCATACAAGCAACAGAATCAAAACAGAAGATACCTGTCCATATGCAAAAACTGAACTGTTGAATCCAGCTAGGCAATTTTCCACAAGAGGAGCTCCAACAAGCTGGAATATATCCAGCTGAAAGTACATAATTACAGGAAACATTCAGGTACGCTGCTCACATAACCGTACAGGAATTTCACCAACTGAGAGAAAAGCACCAATGCATAAATCTTTACCTGTGTTGACTCAGGATCAGCAACTGAGTCAAATGTAAATGTCTGTCCAAGAATTGTCAAAGAATCAACACCAATTTTCTGAACTATCAAGTCTCCTTCTTCCTCATCCTTGGTTGGCGGCCGCATTCGAACTACAACCTAATTCATATAACAGTTGCCACAACAACCAGCAACGATAGCTAAATTACAATTCCAAGGCACAAAATTATGGATGAAACAATTTTAATCATCAGGAACCTCATATTAAAAACAATTGCCTCGGATGTTACGGGGAACATAAAGATTCCAAACTTTGTTATCTTTTGTATTTTCCAGTGTATTCTCTGGAAACAAAAGTTCAAACATAATAGAAATAAAGATAAAAGGCACAGAATTACACATATGATACAAACAATGATGGATCAAGGGGGTTAACCGAACTGCCAAAACATTCGAAAACCCTTTGTACCCATTTTAAACCTAAACAATTATCCGCACTCCAAAGTTGGAATCCGGGTATAGAAATTTTAAATTGAGTTCTCATTCCCCAATTTTAACCAAACTGTAAGCAAAATTCAAGTCAAAGGAAAGTGGGGTAAGGGTTTCACATTTATAAAACGGTATAAATTGGAAACAAACAAAATAAAACAAAAACCCAAACATAATGAAAATTAAAATCTGCTGCTTGAATGGAGGTTATTTGTTCCCTTAATGAGCTGTAAGTTGGGCTTAGTATGATTGCTGCTTATATTCCATTTGATGTAGTTCAAGTACGGATCCTTCTACTCCAACCAAATCAAAAGATAGATTAATTAAGAGAGAGAAAAAATAACGAAAAGGGAATATAAAGAGCCTAAACTATAATATCTGTTTGTTTTTTTTGGGTTTGACAGTCAGGGATGTCTGGACCAGTCAGGGGTTTGACTAATCCCCTCCCCGGTCCAATCACAGGCATGACATCCATGCCGGGACTAGGGAATTCACAAGAAATTACTTTCTCGCGGCCTGACCCCAAGAATCGAACCCTAGTGAATTGTGTGGGAAGCAAAGCCGCCAACCAGACTAACCCTAGATAAAAATGATAAATAAAAAAAAATACACTAACTAAATAAGAGACGCACATCTATTTATGGACGCAAGAACACTCGTAAGCTTAAATGACACAAAAGCCGCCCAATTTTACTGCATCACACTGCTTGTAATAGTTTCGATGGTATAGGACATACGATGCAAAAGCTTTAATGTCAACCAAGCTGTCAATTAGGGCTTCCAAGGTCAAATCTTTACCTGCACTCCGGAATCCGAAGATCCCGCAGGCCCCGTCTCCGGAACAGTCTCCATGTTCAGCTTCCTTTTGAGAGGGTTCGAGGGCGGCGGCCGCGGAGGCAGCGGACTCCTCATCTTCCCCGCCGCAGCCGGCGAGGGTTTCCCGGTGACTATGGGGGACTCCAGCATTGCGTTGAGATCCATCGGCGGGGCGTTCTCCTTCGAGCATTTCTGCTTCCGAGAACCGCTAGGGTTCGGGGAAGACTTCTGCTTTATCATGGAACTAGGGTTTGGCGACGGGGAGAATTCGGAGTAGGGCTGGGCTTCTCTCAAGATCGCGGTTCTTGGTTGCGTCAAATGCTTCATAGAGAGAGAGAGAGAGAGAGAGAGAGAGAGAGAGTATGGTTGGTCAGACAAGGTACGGAGGAGGGGAGGAAGAGGAGAGAGAGAGTGGAGAGAGAAAGTGCCGTTGGAATGGAGAGAGAGAGAGGGAGGGAGAGGCTGAATTTGAAATGGGAGTGTTCGATTTGGATCTAGACTTATGGTTGTTTTTTTTTTTTTTGGGTTTGTTTCTGTTATTAAGTTACTGGGCCGGGTTTGAGGTAGTGGATGAAGGTGCAACGATTGGGCTACTCATAGTTTGTTTGGGCCTGGCTGCATCTATATCAAAGTACTATGAAGTATATATGGCCCGTTAACTATGTATACCCCGCTCCTCGGTTCCCACACTGTTGTGTTGTATTTTTGTTTCGTATTTTATTTGTTGTTTTAGTTGTATTTTATAGTTGTAATTTTTTCGGATTGATGATCTTTTTCACTCAAAACAAGAAACTATGGATCTAGAGAGAGAGAGAGAGAGTTTTTTGGTAAAATATTTTATCTATTTTTCTGTATTTAGTTGTATAAAAAATTAAGAATATCAATTGGGTGAAAATGACTTACCCTTTAATCTTCCGTAAGTTATTTACCGAAATGAATCTACTGCCTTTTACTGCAATTCTCACTACTCAGGAGGTTTCCTCGATCGTCAGTCCTGATCCACGTTCAATTCCAATATTCTCAAATCTCTTCACCGTTTAAGTTCCCTTTCCTCTCTCTACACTATTTTGTTGTTTTCTAAAAATATTTTCAAGTGTCAACCAAACACCGAAAAATAAAAATTTGAAGTTTGTTTTCTGAAAAAAACATTTTACATCGAAATAAACGGAGCCGTTTGTAAAATATTTTTATAATTTTTTTACACAACCAAACACCAAAAAATATGTAAAATATTTTACCGGAAAATATTTTACGCGCAAACAAAAGGAGCCTTGAAGCTTTAATGGTTCCATTAATGATTAAATCCCCTAGATAGATATGCTTAGGGCGGCAAACAAATCTGTAACGCCCCGATTTTTTAATAAATTTTGGAAGTATTAATCCTAAAATACATTAAATTTTATAACCTATTACGCCCCTATTTATCCTTATACAAAAATTACAATATCAAAATAATACAAAAATCTATGTACATTTATTTAACAAAAGCAACTCCAGAGCGACTCTAGTTTTGACACGAATTCCACGCAACGTTGGCCTAGACTCCGTTTCAGAGGGTCCCACCTATATCAACTGCTCCACTGTGAAATCTTGCACACTCTGGCAAATTGAACACCGAAACAAACGATTTGCCAAGATACAAACTTATCCTGAGTGATAATTCACCAAGTAGAAATCCTAAAACCCAATACCACAATATGCAAATCAACGATATAATAGTTCATAATACACAGAAGGTACAGAATAATAACACATCGTCTTTTTCTTTACTATCCATCATCTTACATGAAATCTAAGGATCATCTCCACGAGATTCTTTCCTCCCACATCCACTAACTACAATCTTCTCATGTGTCCACCCTTTCTCTTACTTATCCTGCACCAGGGTCCTAGGTGAGCGTATCTAAGTTATATACCGAGCATGTTCTCACTTAAGACCATAACAGGAGGATCGAGTCATCCCATGACGTATCGTACATTAGGGTCGGATATCCACTACCACACGCTAACTATAACCTTTTCATGGGACCCATTCTCTTGCCCGAAGAGAAACTTCCCATGACGTATCATATATTAACGTCTCACTAACTATAACCGTCTCATGGGACCCATTCTATTCCTCGAAGAGACACTTCCCATGACGTATCATACGTTAGCATCTCACTAACTATAACCGTCTCATGGGACCCATTCTCTTCCTCGAAGAGAAACTTTCCATGACGTATCATATGTTAGTGTCACAACACTGGGCCCTGTAAGTAACTCATTTCAACACAGGGCCCCATAGGTTACCCTTGCCATTGCCATGGCTCAATCCACACAGTACTCACATTTTCAACATTTTACCATTTTCCATTTACTTATTATCGTCTATATGTTTCACTAGTCATAACCACACAGGGTACCTATTTGTCCAATCTACAACCACAACAAAATATCACATGGTTCAACATTTTAACTAAAAGTACTAACAACACATAACCATGCGATAAAATTAATCCTGTCATAGAATTAATCATGCGAGTAACAAAATAATATTCAGTCAAACAATTAATTACTATACTTAAAATTAAGTCTATTTCTCTCGTTTAGAAATTTTATAAAACATTTCTACTATTTAAATATTTTCTTTAACTTTCATATTATTCATAGATTTTATAACTAATTTTTATTGAAAAATACTTATTTCTAAATTTAGTATTTACTAACTATATTAAATATTAATATGAGATTTTTATAACAACAAAATTATGCGAGGCTATTTTAGCCAATATTTATTAGAGTTAAAGATTAACTAATATATAATCTAAAATATTTCTTGTTTACAATCTAAATAAATTTTTACTAGTAAAATATTCTTGTGAATATTTCATAAACATTTATTTATCCCAATAATTTATTAAACACGTAAACGTCCACGCAAATACAAATCAACAATGCATCATCAATAATAATTTCACAATCAAACACTTGTTAAATAATCATAAATTTTCACAGGGTATAATACTAATCATTCTGGCACAACCGAACTGAATTTTAATATAAACAGGACTAAAAATAAATTAACAATTTAATAGCAGGTCATCATCTTCAATAAACTTTAAATCTAAGTCTTAACTCCATTAAAATGCAGATTAAGGTTTCGAGTTTCTGAAAAACTACCTCAAACGCGATTCTAAGTCCGGATAAGTGTTGTAGGTGTCCGTAGATCGCCATGGTGGTTCTGAAATCTCGAGGCAGCGTCCGACGGCACTCCAACAGGGCCCGCAACAGCGGTGTACCCACAAAACTCACGGTGTGTACACACCTACGGCCACAACTCTCTCTCTCTCTCTCTCTCTCTCTCTCTCTTCTAGACTCAACAATGGAATTGAAAGTGAAATAATATACTGGTATTCAATTTTCGGATTTATATGGGTATATATAATGAGAGAGAATAAGGTAATAAGAAGGTGAGAGGATAAGTGTAGAAGTGGTGGAATGAGGAAGGAGAATGAAGGAGAGGGATACTGATAATGATAAAAGGATAGGGGACAAGTGCCACATTTGGGGGGGTTTTCAATTCTAATGTATGTGGACACATGTATGTACAGGGTGAGAATGTATCTGGACGCGTGTACGTAGAGGATGAGAGATAGAGAAGTGGAGACTTAGTTTGAATAGAGTTCCAATTATGGTTTAGATAGGAAAGATAAGAGATGAATATAAATCCCTAATTCCCTGTATATCTAAAGTTTAAATACATATCTTATACAATAGTACAAATAATATCAATTGTACACATAATAATATATTTTAATTATTCAATCTAATTAATTATTGAATTAAAAATTTAACAATATAAATTTGTATTAAAAAAAATTTGGGTTGAAAATCCGGGTCGTTACAGAATCAGTTCGGCTCATTAGTGGCTCGTTCAAACTCGGCTCATAAGTTAAGCGAACAAGTTTGAGCCGATTTTTTCAACTCGTTTTGTAAACGAGCCAAGCTCGAGCTAGGATAAGCTCGGCTTGAGTCGGCTCGCGAGCCAGTGTATATATACTTCAATTTAGGATTTTTATTATTATTTCATAATTTATTCTTTCCGTTTTCACTTTTCAGTCAACCAAGGGAGGCGAGAGTACACACACACCAGTACACCCTCGCTCTATAGGAAAATGAAAGATATATACCTTCACAATCAAAATATTTTTGGTTGTATTAGGCCTATGCGAGAATATATATATATATTTTTCGTTGGTCTGTTGAGACTCGTGAACAAGCTCGAACTCGAGTCTAGCCAAGGTCCGCTCCGCTCGAGCTCGACTCGTTAAGTTTTCACTGAGTTTGAGCTTGAGTTCGTTAAAAACTTAATAAACAAGCTTGAACACTGTAAAGCTCGGCTCGGCTCGGCTCGTTTGCGGTCCTAGATTTGCTAGATTCGCTCCTTGATTTTTCCAGATTTGCTAGATTTGTTCCTTGATATCCAAACACCCAATTAAATGTTGCGATCTCAAGATCAAATTAAATCTTGCAGGTGGATACCCAATTAAATGCTATGTCATGTGTCAATGACAAAAATTAAAAAAAAAAGCAGAAGATAAGAGCTTCCCGCATAGACATACATGTGACTTATAAAAAGTCTAGCACGAAAAAATGTAAAGAAATTTAATGTTAAAATATCCAACACATAGTTTCAATTGGTATCTGAGCGACAAATTTAAAAAGTTATATTGAAATAGTTTAGGGACCAAAGGTATAATAAACCCAAATTGTCATAGCTGTCTCATAAGATTCGGAAAAAGGATATTACTTCCTTAATTGTGTCGAAAAGAAATATATCCTTCCTTAATCCTGTCGAAAAAAAGATTTTCCTACCATTTTCTAGTAGTTGCCTAACATGTTCCAATGACAATTTCTAGTGCCCAACAGGATTCTTGTGCCTCAAACTCATGTTTATAAATAGATCCAAGTTTTCTGAATCAATCTATTCAACGTGTTCAAGTCCTCTCTCTCTCTCTCTCTCTCTCTCTCTCTCTCTCTCTCTCTCTCTCTCTCTCTCTCTCACACTTTCTCTCTCCGTAAACATATACGTACGTTAGTATCTTTACACATGATGATTCCCTTAGCTTTTCTTGTTTACTAGTCAGTGAATCTAACTTATTGTACTCGCTGTTTGCATTGACAGAGATATATACAACATGGGAAATCCTAATGTCCCAATCGGGTATAGATTTTCGCCATCGGTCGAAGAATCTCTGAAGGTGTATTTGAAGAGGAAGATTTTGAATCAGGAGCTGCCCGTGGATGTTATTCCTAACGTCGACGTTTATTCCTGTGGCAACCCACGGCAAATTCCTTTCGGTAAGTTCTGTTTTCGCGTAGGTTTTGCTCTTTCCTCTTAACAGATTTCATTCATGTTCTTTAATTTTTTTGTGCAGGTGAATTTAAACATGGGCCGGATAATGAATGGCAATTTTTCACGAACAAACGGAACGAGAATCCCATACAAACAACTTCTGGGCGATGGGAAGAAATTGGAGATGAGGAAATACAAGACGGCGACGATGGAAGCATTGGCTTCATGAGAGAACTCGTTTTCAAGTATTCGCACCCGGAAGGTAAAGAGAAGGAGAAGGAGTGGTACATACATGAATATAGAGTCACCCCTGCAAATTTTACAGCTGATGAACTTGTTGGTGACAATGTACAAGAGAAGGTGATCTTCATTGATTGCTAATTTAGACTGTTCAAAGATTTCCCATGAAACTATAGAATTTTTCTTGATAGTGAAGTTTTGGGTCGTCTTGTATATTTGTGTCCATGATCCATAGATCTATTTTCTAATAACTCGGTGTTCGGGACCAGTTTTTGCGAACTTTTTTCCTCCTCTCTATTCCATTGCAGTTCTTATATACTTGGTCCTTTCCTGGTTTTGGTACTCACTTAATTTTCGAGTCGGGTTTCCTTTAATACTTGTTTTTTCTCAAGTTAGCATTCTTTTTTTTCTCTTTTCTTTTGTTTACTTTTAAGTATGTTTTCTTTCTTTCCTCCAAATCAGTTTGTTCCAATTTTTTTTTGGCTCAGCACAGTTTTGTCCAATTTTCCATGAAGCTGAAGGTATGTCTAGTAGTTTCCTAATTAACGATGTATTCAACGTCTTATTTCAGATATCAAATTTGGTACTCTGTAAGGTGTTTTGCGAAGAAGAAATTCCTCCCAGCAAGCCACCAACAAATAGCAGCTCAGATGAAGAAGACATAGTCGATGGGGCAAATCCATGATCCTCGCTACCACAACGTAGATAATGTCGAGATGTGCGTAAGTTGGTTTGGACGCCTGAGTTCTTGAAAAAATGAAAATAATAATAATAAGGAGAAGAAGAAGAAACACAACCTAGTTATAGTCATTGGTTAATTATAGGAGGGAGGTAGAGTTTAGATACGTTTTATGTTCTAACTGCAAACAGTATGGCGTCTTGGTGATCGACATGTTCCAAGTGATTACAACCATTGGTCAGTCCAAGTGATTACAATCATCGGTTATCGTTTTCAATGGTCTAGATTTTTTGAATCATTTACCTGTTATAATATATTTTTACCGGTAAAAGATTCAACAAATCTGAACTATTAATTGTCAATAATAACGGTCTGCAGAGGAGCCGGATCTGTTTTTTTATAGTAGTTTCCTTGTTTTAGTTTTTCAGCAAGTACTTTCTTTTTTTTTTGTTCGGCAGTTTTTCTGCTTTTCAGCATGTATTGAGAGATGAAGTGAAGTATCGAGGTTTTGAAATTCATACTAGCATTTATTCTGTTATTCAGATGGCATCTATTCTTCGTTTCGTTACCGCTATTCTAGCATCTTCTTGAATGCGTTTGAGCAACTGCCGAAGACTCGATCTCTTTTGGTTAAACACTTCGTTATTCTTTCAAGACATGTCCAATGAGCTGTAAAAAAGAACCCACATAGCTGGTTCACTTCACTTTCACTGCTGTTACGGTAGTCGGGCGGCCGGGCACCGCCTTGCGCCTTGGCCGATTAATCGGCTTCTAGACATCAGGCGGATTTTTTATTTTTTCATTTTTTAAAATATTCTCCTACCTCCTCCCTAAGTTTTGAGAGCAAATATAACAACATAAGTAAAACAAAACATTAAATATGGCACTCTAATGAAAAATTATACCGCCGAGCCACCAAATCGTCTGCCTAGCCCCGCCTAATCCACCTAGCGCCTAGTTTTTAATTTAAAAACTTACACCGCAGAGTCGCCTAATCGTCGGTCTAGTTGTCTAGCCCCGCCTAGCCGATTAATCGCGCCTACCGGCTGATCAGCGCCTAGACAAACGCCTAGGACCCTAGGCATGGCGGCGGGGTACCGCCTAGGCTGTCTTTTAGACCACTGATTGATACCCCTAACAACAGCAGTTTTGGTTCAATTCTTTTATTAGGCAATGAATTAAAGGTTATCGGATTCTGACCTATGGGTGTAGCCCAGTTGGTCGTGTAGCTCCCTTTGGGAGTGAGAGGTCGTGGGTTGGATTCCTATGGATAGGAGATCAATCCCTTATGGTAATACTAACTTTTAACACCCCCACAAACCCCCACTGATATGTACAATGTTGACAAAAAAAAAACGGATTCTAGCTCATGCATACAGGGTGCATTCATACCAGTATATACTATAAGTAGCGTTGGGTATATAGAGTTCTGTTTGTTTTTATAGGTGACGATTACAGGATACAGCTCTGTCCTCTGATATGGTTTCTTACGACAGCAGACCTATTTTTTATACGAAAAATAAAAGTGTATTACACCAGCATATTGTTATGTCTGGTACTCTACTATCAAAGCTTGATTGATTTATCCCCCTGAATTTCTATCTTTATTTTTTACAAGTCGTGACCAGTCAACCTCTACGCAGGGAACGATTCCGATCACATTTTTGTGCTCGGGAAGATTGCCGTTTGATAGAGATAGAATAACCTCCCAAGGTCAACTCAGCACAAGGAGCTCAGCACAGGCCGAAGGGCTCAAGCTAGAAGGCCCAATAAACATGAAATCTAGCCCACAGGGATTAGACCCAACTAAACGGCCCAAGGGAGAGATAAGCTCATGAGCGCAGTTCACAAGAACATCGAGCTCAGCCCATGAGATGAGCTCAGCAAATGTGACAGCCAGCTCAGCCTAGGAGCTGGATCACCAAGGGAATGACAAACTAACCACCTGAAACCAATTACTATGAAGTACTCTACGGAGGAAACTCATGCAGTCAAAAGGACTCCCAAAACAACCAATGCCTTATCCCACATGAAGAGATAAGGCCTACAGATCCCAAGGGATAATCTTGAAGAACCCATATGTCACAAAGACTCTTGGACTAGATAAGAATCAAAGAGTCCTAAGCTGGAGAGGACACTCCAAAGCTCATCCAAGTCTGTCATAAACGGATTAGACCTAAAGGTCCCAGTCCCAATGGGACTATAACGCCCCGATTTTTCGGAAGCAATAAAAAATATTTCTTTAAGAAAATTTTGCTAAATAAATATAAAAAATTACTTTTTAAGAAAATTTTTGCTAATCAAGTACAATTTACTCAAAATAAGGGTTTAATCATTTCAACCCCAAGATAGATTTACTAAGTCAAAATACATTGACTTCAAAGCCTACTCTAGGCTTGATACAGATTCCAAGCATACTCGATCTCCACTCCCGGTTTTCCTCCTGTCTCAAAGCCGCTCCACCATTGAATCCTGCAGCCGCTGGCAAATTGATCGCCGAAACAACCGATTTGCCAGTATACAGATGTATCCGTGAGTGATAAATCACCCAGTAGGATAATGCAACCCAACTACCCCTCCTACTTTACAGCTAGCAAGCAAACAATATAATAATGATACGAAGAAGTAAAACAGAGATTTTTCACATAAACTGGTTTATTACTATCCATTAACCCTACGTGAAATCTAAGATCACATCCACGAGATCTTTTCCTCCCATAACCATTAACTATGACCGTGACATGAAAAATCCCCCCTTACTTGTCCTGCACACGGGGTCCTAAATGAATTCACCTAAGTTATGTACCTCACATGAATTCATTTAAGACCATAGTAGGGGGCACGATTACCCTTTGGAACGTTCCATGGCGTACCATACGTTAGGGTTGCCACCATACTTAAGCCACTAACTATGACCGTGTCATGGGACAATCCTCCTTGCTGGTATTGCGAGGCACGATTACCCTTTGAAACTTCCCATGGTGTACCATACGTTAGGGTCACCACAATAACATCACCGGGCCCTGTAGGTCACCCTTAGCCACGGTCAAATCATAATCCACAATCTCACAACTTCAACACTTTACCATTTTTCCATTAACTTAGCATCGTCTAGATGAATTCTATTCGTATACCATCCCATGTCTCTAGGGTCCAATCTAGCATTCAAATCAAGTATTGAAATAATATACAATTAATCAAAATAGTAATTAAAACAATAACAAGCAATGCAATTGCATAACTTTTTATGAATGGACCGCTGCCCTTAATCTTGTATGGCCACGATGTCAATAACAAGGTAAGAACTTAAAAAATATATTTTAGGCACTTATTAATTATTTCTAAGAAATTATATTGATAAAACAACTAATTAAATACATCAATTAGGTAAAAAAATATTTCTATAATGATCATGACCTTAATAAGAGTCCTAAAGGTCCTATGTAACATGTTTGGGTGTCAAAAGTTCGGTTCGGAAGGTCGTAGGATTATTTTAGTATAAAGATATTAAGAAATGCTGCTGAAAGTAAAATAAATAGGTAATAAATAATTTAATTACTAAAATATGTTGAGATTAACAAAGCTTCATCTTCAGAATGTAAGGAGTCTAGAAAAATTTACTCTGGCATTAATAACAAGGTTTATAAGGTCGTAAAGTAATTTTGATTGGAAACACTTTTAAAATAATAATAAATAGTAAATTTAATAAAAAAATATGAATTTAGCAAGATATCATCTTTGAGATGCGAGAAGTTTAGGAAAAATAGTTTGGGTGGTAAAAACGTTCTTGGGAGAGTCGCAAAGATTTTTCGTTTGTAAACTTTGAATGAAAACAAGTAAAAAATATAATAAATAGAGAATAAAATAAAAAAAATGATATTAACAAGTTATGATCTTTGAGGTGTGAAAAGTCTATCAAAAATAGTCCGGGTATCAAAAATGATATTCAAAAGGTCGAAAAATCAATTCGAAATCATTTTTAAACATAACTGAACAGACCTTGCGGCTGTGGTTTTTGCCGCAAGGTTGGACCAAGTCAACATAGCGTTAAAGCAGTACACCGCAATCTTGAAACTGGTTCTTGCGGCTGCAAACTCGTTGATAGATTCGAATTTTGTTGTTGTTTTGGCTCGGTTTCGATGCATGGGTCCATTTGGGCTATGGGTTAGGCCTAAAAACACATGAATATATTTAGCAGCTGTGCTACTTGCACATACCTTCTTATACAGATTTTGCACATATTTTTTATGGGGCCCATCTCGGGTCGCACCAATATGATCCGAATCACTCATTATTTTTAAAATAATTTTTTAACAGTATCTGTAAAAAAATCAACTCGATAAGATATCGGTAAGGGCTTTTTCAAAGATAGCAAAGCAAATCAGACTGTTTCATCGTACTATTTTTGAAAAATCCCTTACCGATATCATATCGAGTTGATTTTTTACAGAAACTCTTAAAAAATTATTTTAAAAATAATGAGCGGTTCAGATTATATTGGTGGGACCCGAGGTGGGCCCCATAAAATTGTATGTGCAAGATTTGTGTAAAAATGTATGTGTCCTTAGATTTATTGTATATTTAGAGAGGAGGTTGGAATGGATTATAATACCTCGGGTTGATCGAATTGGATTGAAATTGAAATTTTCGAATTTGAGGGAGGTGACTTCGGGTTTGGCTATGGGGGGACCTTGGGACCGAATTGAATGTTGTTTGGTGATGCTTGGAGTTGTAAGAAGTGATTGGAATGGGGGAATTGGGTTTCGGTTGAATGTAGCTATGAAACCCACTTTTTTCACTCGTACTTTCTCTCTCTCTCTAATACTCCATGGATTGGAACTTGATTTTCTTATGTTTTTCTCTTCTTTTCTGGTCGGTGGAGTGTGGGAAATATTGTGGTGTGCTCATGGGTCAATGGGGTGGGGTATTTATAGATGAATTTTGGTGGAGTAGGATAGAATCGAATTTAATGGAGTTGGGTTTATGCAACTTGGTATGGACAAATTGGAACTGACTTTGGGGCTAGAGAGGAAATAAGGAATGGATATGAATGAATTAAATTTCGAATTTTGCTTGATGATGAAGAATTTTCGGTTTTGGGCAAAGGGGAATGAACTTGGTTTTTCTTGGAGGAAAAGAAATGGAGGGAGTAATGGCTGGAGAGAGATGGAGCTATGGGAGGGAGAGGTATTGCAAGAGAGTGAGGTGAGGGAGGGAGAGTGCATGCATGCTGCATAGAAAAAAAAAAGTGCATGCATGTATGAAAAAAAATAGATGCATGCATTTAAAAAAAATTAATTGCATTAAGAAAATACTCCTCCTAATATTATTAAAAAAAATTTGGGTCAAAAATCCGGATCGTTACAGGGACTCTTCCTAAAAATGCCTATATAAAGACACCACCTCCATAAGAGAAAGGTACGCAATCAATTCTATCTTACTAAGGCAAATCAACTGACTTAAGCATCGGAGCGGCGATGGCGACAGACACGCCGGTGCCCATAGTTTACTATTTCTATTTCGCAGGTTGCAGATCGAGCACACCGGAAGCAATATCATCCGCTGGAGGATCAGATGGACGGTTGAGGAACCCCTCCTCCAGAGGTGACCCTAAACCGCTTCATCACCGTTCTTTTGGGCACAACCACCCTGCTCTGCATTAGGCACAGTAAACCCACTAGGTCCGTCTTTGCGCACAAGCAGCCCCACATGTCCGTCTTTGCGCACAAGCAGCACCCCCATGTCCGTCTTTGGATGCCTTGATAAATTCAGCAGTCCCTTTCTTGGCAAACGAAATATACCATAGCAGCCTAAGCAATTCTCCCTATTATACTGCATAAAGATTACCTTTGGAATTTGCCTATTAGCTTGAAGCATGACAAGTCCTGGAGGGAGGAAAGTAGCCTCAGGATTAGATAACATTGCAACAAATGAGGACCAATTCTTCCACATTTTCAGCAAGTTTACACGCATGTCAACCAATTCTAAAGACCAAGTGGGGCCAAGGGTGGAGTTAACTTTAGGCTAGTGGGACCACTTGATTCCATTGACTCTCACATTTATATATTTAACCTATACGAAATTTCGTTTTTCCTGACATTTCATAAATGCTGTTAAAAATTCAAAAAATGCCGGTAAAGACAAACCTGGTGGGCGATCGATCACTAATTTTCTAGAAGTAATACATATACATATGTACAATCTTAGATTAGCTATAGTTAACATTAAAGACATATTGGCCTTGTTCGTTTCCAGGTTTAGAAAAGTTTTAGTTTAGTTTTGTAATTATTACCCTATTTTTTCTCTCGAATCATTCTCCTATTTTTTCAATTATTACTCTCATTTCTCTTTCTATTTCTCCCCACTAATTATCTCTCTCTTCAATCATTACTATATTTCTCTCTCCACTTAATACCAAAACTAAAATACTCAAAATTACCAAACGAACAAAGACAACAAATATGAAAGTAAATCAAAAAGGACAAAAAGAGTTATCAATGCAATGGAAGAATTCAATGGCAGAATCAACGCATCAAATTTTAACCGTTCACATGACGAACCTTTCCGAATCGATAGTGCAGCCATGGGACGAAACCTTGAAGCCATAACCATAACTCTCCCAATCCTCCTTCGTTGAATGTCAAATCCCAAGTTTGATTAAATAAAATTTTGAATATATCCTGTTTATTTTTATTTTTAAGTGGAGAAGTGTATCTGTGTATATTGTTTATAATTTGACTTGCATAAGCAATCCAGTTATATATATTCTCTATCGTATTATGCCAAGTTGAAATCATAGGGAAATTTTTACATCGAGCTTTTGTTTATTGATTCAATCACAGGGCAAAACGATGACTTCCTCTAACACAAAAAAAAAAAATTCACAGGGCTAAATATGTTGTTTCAAGGTAAATTTTAGAACAGAAAAACAAAAACAAAACTAGAAGAAAAAAAATTAAAAAATCCGAAACCTTCCGTTGCAATGATAACTTTCCAAATCTCAATAGATTGTTCTCACGCATTTTTTCAGGCTTGCATTGCAGGGGATGATTTCCCAAATACGAATTAAGTAGATCCCAATTATTTTCATATTTGGTAGTCTTTTAATGCTAAAATAACAATGGTTACACTTGGTGGGATCTAAATGTTAAAAACAGCCAATCAAAGTGTAGGTAATATTCACCCTCATTTGGTGAGGGTGAACAAAATCGGATTCAAGCATGTTCCCAAATATTAATTCTACCGCCAATGATTCGTGACTCTACCCTGAGTGAGGGCCCAATTAGAACCGGAAAAATGAAATTAAGTGAAGAAATTTTGTCCAGCTCACATGAAAAACCCATCTTTTCCGTCTCACTAATCAATAGGCGACAACTCAGCATTTTCCTTTAGTTGCTGTGAAGAAACATGTGCATAACTATTTGTACTAGGAAAATTATATTTACACTTAAGAAATTGATGGAGATACTCCAAATAGCAAAAGGAAATTTGATTTTGAAGTGTCTTTATCCATTTTTAAAGTGTCAATATCAATTAATTTAGGATTAGTTTTCTGTTCCATAACTTCACTACCGTCCTAGAGAAGCACACTATTCTATTGAGAAAGAGAGGCCTAGAATCAGCTCTCTCTCCAAGGAACAAGAAACGGAGACGATCTTCTTGTCTTCTTCGACGGCGGCACGGTAAGTTTACTCTATCGATTTCTTTTGTCTCTCAATATTAACGGCAACGCACGAGACATTGTGGAAGCTCTATTGTTTTTGAAATTGGGAATTTAGGGATTACATTTCTAGATTTTTTTTGGATAGGCATTTGGATTTTTCTAGTTTTGGTTCAAGATGCTTTATTCGCCTGTACGAGAGTAATTGAAGGCAAACAAGTTTTGACTATATATACACCTTTCCTTCTCTCTCTCTCTCTCTCTCTCTCTCTCTCTCTCAACAATATATACACGTACGTATCCACGATCAATGCAGTAGTTCTCTGTCTTGTTTGTTAATCAGTGAGTTCAACTTTCTACTTGGCAGGTCCACACTATGGCAAACCCTGGTTTACCTATTGGGTACGTATTTTCCCCTTCGGAAGAAGGTTCTATGGTGTATTTGAAGAGGAAGATACTGAATCAAAAGCTGCCTTCAGATGTTATTCCTACAGTGGATGTTTATTCCTGCGCTGACCCTCATCAGATTCCTCTCGGTTAAGTTCTGTTTCGCGTTTTGGAGCAAAAATATTTTGATTTCAGTAATTCGTTTACCGATTTCAGATACCATGTTTTTGTTTCATGTTTTTGTTTCGATGGTGGAATTGTTTTAATTATCTAACCGAGCCTTGTGTTCCAATCAATTGGGGCCGGCTACATGAATCCTATTTTTCCATTGAGCTACCTCTTCACTTAGATTTAGTAAACTCAAATCCTTCTGTATCGCGGGATTATTTTCATTAGAAGTAGAATATTTGGAGTATTGTTTGTATTTCATCTTCGTACTCTGTTGTGGGGAATTTGAAGATTGGGTAGTAGAGCAACTGTTTGGGTAATGAGCGTTTTTAGGCAATTGTTGAAAGTTAGGTTTAGGTGGATTTAGTTCTAGCCCAATATTCTCTCAGCAAGCCCACTCCAAGCAAATAAAGTTCCTCAGGCGCTTATCTGATTGCACTCATATTCTTTAATTTTGCGCTTCTGAATTTGATTATTGAATGATGATGATGATGTGCAGATGAATTTAAACATGGGCCGGAGAATGAATGGCACTTTTTCACAAACAAACGGGAGGGAAATCTCATAAAAACAACAAATGGGCGTTGGGAAGAACTAGAAGATGGAGAGGACGAAATAAAAGACAGCAATGGTGGAATCATTGGCTTCATAAGAATTCTTGATTTCCACTATTCGAACCCAAAAGATACAGAGAAGGGGGAGGAGTGGTACATACAGGAATATAGAGCCAACCCTGCTTATTTTACAGCTGATGAGCTTGTTGATGACAATGTCAAAGAGAAGGTGATCTTCATTCATTGCTAATTTAGACTGCTCAAAGATGTCCAATGGAATTGAAGACTTTTTCGTGATAGTGGAGTTTTGGGTCTGGTATATTTGTCTCCATAATCATCCTATTTGCCAATGTTCTAATAAGTGGGTGTCGGCCGAGCTTATGCACACCTTGAATACAACAACCTATAAAAATAGCTTGGTGAACTTTTTTTCTCCTTGAAAGCTTTTCCATTGCAGTTCTAACTAATATACTAGATCTTTTCCTGGATTTGGATCTTTACTGCATTTTTTAATCGGTTTTCTTTCTTTTATGTTGGTTTTTCTCAATTTAGCGTTCTTCTAAAAGATGGTAAGGAAAAACTCCATTAGTTGACAATAAAAATGCCTTTATCATTAACCAACCAAAGTTAATTTGGGAAAAGTTATAGTCCTTTCCTCCCTTTTTCCAGTCAGTTTGTTCCAATTTAGCATGAAAATAAGCTTGTTTCCTGACTATGTTTTCAATGTCATATTTCAGATATCAAATTTTGTACTCTGTAAGGTTGTTTGCGAAGAACAAATTCCTCCACCCAAGCCACCAACTAATAGCAGCTCAGATGATGATATGGCGGATGATGAAGAATAAGACAATGAAGTAGTTGAAGGGGGGAGTCCATGATCCTTTCATAACCTAGTTATAGTTGACATGCGCGTAACCTAGTTATAGTCAAGATAAAAGAGAGGGAGGTAGAGTTTATATAAGTCTTTTGTTCTAACTGCAAACTGTACAAGCCTCTTGCTGACAGGCGTTCTTTATAGTTGTTTCTTTGTTCTAGTTTTTCAGCATGTTTAGAGAGAGAGAAAACATCAAGGTTTTGAACTTCAAAGCATTTATTCAGTTGGAATCTATTCTTCGTTTTGTTTGTGATGCTCTCACTACTGCCCAGGGGACTGATCTGAAAGACCTGGTGGGAGGAAAGTAGCCTCAGAATTTGGTAGAGATTGCAGCCAGGGCCCATTTAGCAACACTATGTCAAGCTTACTGAATATCAGACCACCCTCATGCTTATTACTCAAATGTATAATAGCAACCTTTAGAGATAATCAAGTCTGTCCAAACAATTGTTGCTTTTCCCCCCCCTTTCCACCTGACTCTGTGGTCTTAAGAACGCTGGTTTTAAGAATGAGTGATTGCCCTTCTCCAACCCTTACTGCCCAACCTGAGAGCGGACAGCTAATGCATTCCACTTATTGAGCAGGGTTCTATGGTCGGTCTGTGACCCCTGAAATCCTGAACAGCTCCTCTGTCAATACCATTACCTCCGTTCTTTTGATTTTCGTTTTTTTACACTATTGAAGTCACCAAAGAGAAACCAAGGTTCATTGTCAGCACTGGAGGAAGAAATAGAGTTCAGTTCAGACCAGAGCTGCCCCCTCTGATCTCTTGCATTAGAACAATATCCAACAGTGGCAGTAAGTTAATTCTGAGCTGCTTATGGGACACTTTTGCAGACTTGCAGTAACAGCTTGCTCCTTGGAGCCAACAATTTGCAGATCCGAGACATAGTCATTCCAAAGCAGAATGATTCTAGCTTCCATCAGCAAAATGATTACCAGAAGACCTCATAGAGTCAAAGATGCTATGGAGAACATTTTGAAATTTAACCTGTCGAATTTTAGCCTCCAATAGTCCAATAAAATCTGCTTTATTTTCGGTTAAGAATTTGGTGACATCTTGCTTAGAAGGGCGATTTAGCTCCCCTAATGTACCAAGATGCAATTTTTATCAAAACCTTTTGGGGGTTTTTTCCTAGTATTGGCTGGAACATCCATACCTCTGCCTTTGGCATTTAAAGGCCTAGCACAGAGAGATCCTTAGAATGATCATTAGTGGTCTGGCCATCGTTCCCTTTCTTTTTTACTTTCCTTTTGCTTTTTCTTGCCTTGTGTAGCATGAGGAGAAGGGTGCGGTTCCTCCTCCTCTTCTTCTTGACTGATAGTGACTTCATCAGAATCATAAGCTTCCTTGGTGTACAAGAATTAACAAACTGGGCCAATGTGGAGAATCAATTTGGTGTGATGATAGATGGAGCGATTGCATTGTGTTGGTGCAGAGTACTAGATGCACGTTTAGGCAGACCTTTATCCATGGAAGAGGGCTAGCAGAAGGGGGAATTGCCAGCTTTGACGAAGGGTTGGCAGAGTAACCGACGCAGTGGGAGCAGGTAAGCGATGTACAAGAGGCCCTCTCTCAGTAGCTAGGATATTGACCTCAACTGGGGCCAAGGGGGCAGCTTTGGGTCTCCATTATTGTCCGGGAGCTTTTATGCAGCTAGCTCCTAGCATTTTTATGACCAAAGTAGTTGCAGAGGGTGCACACAAGCTGGAGTGGTACTTACTCTAATTTTCTGTTGGTTGTTATACCCATCAGGCCCTACGATTTTTGAGAAAATTTTCAATTCGACGGTTGTTTGTTACGCCTCTCTCACATGGCGTGGGACCAACACATACATGGGGCTCACATCGTATGAGAGGGCGTTACAAATAATCATTGCAGTAAAAAAAAATTCCTACAACTTTCACAGACGTAGGAAAAGAGGAGGAAGGAGTTACAACTACACATATACGAGCATAAGCAAGCCTCTTCTTTTCTCCTGTCAAACAAAGAAGTCCAAATCAATGTTATTGATTAAGCTGAGTGCTTAGTTAGTGAATGCACTCTTATCTCTGCCTATGTGGTAGCCTTGATCTGTGTAAACTCTGTAATCCTTCAATTAATGAAAATTCTGTTTCATATTCCACCACGAAGTTACTAATAATTTGCCCACTCCGGGTCCCACACGGACAATCTGATCCGTTCAATAATTTTTAACAAGAACCGTGTGGCTTTTTGGTAAATAAATACTTCATGGAGTCGTATTTCTTGCATGCCAAACTAGGGTGTAACCTGTCTTGGGGTTGGAGGATTCACCAATTTTGAGACGATGAAAGTTCTTGAGGACCTCACTCACTTAGTTCGAGTATAGTTCTGTTTGTTTTTCTTCTCAAGACACAGTAGAGGGAGGTCTTTGGATGCCTTAAAAAATTCAGCAGTCCCTCTCTTGCCAAACGTAATGTACCATAGCAGCCTGAGCAATTTTCCTTATTAGTTATAAAAAATTAGTCTTAGGTCCATTATGTAAATTTCATAAGCCCACAAGTTCACCTATTAATGTTGTAAGGTCTCAAGTCCATTTTAGAGTACCTAAGAGTAGAGTAAGGTATCCTAAGGTTTAGGCATTTTCATAAGATTTTAGGGCAGGGACGGAACTAGGATGTGATAAACGCGGGGGTCGAACTATGAGCTACAAGATTTTGAAATTTCAAGTTTCAGAATTCGAATAGTTTGTTTGGTTTAAGTTTGGAGAGAGGTTTTTTGGGTAATGAGTGGAGATGAAGAGAAAGAAAAATGAGATTAATAATTGAAGAAAAACTTATGAGAGACCGTATGCACAAAGCGAAATTGAGTTTTGGGATCCAAAACGAACACATTCTTAAATTATTTAAATGTCTAAACAACACTCCATACAAAATACAATATCTAGGTGTTCTTAACAAATAAAAAATAACTAATATTAAAATTAATTTTTTTTTAAAAAAAGTACACCCGAAACAACGCGGGGGCCGTGGCCCCCATATGACCATTGCTACATCCGTCTCTGTTTTAGGGTGCACTTTTTTATTATAAGATAGGGTTTAGGAACTTTTTTAGGGTTTTAGGGTGCATGGTTGCCCCCCTCCTCCACCCTTTAACATAGCAAAAAAAAAAAAAGAGACCAATTCTTCGAGGTGTTCGGCAAATTTACGCGCGTTTTGACTAATTCCAAAGGCCAATTCCACCCAGGATGCACAAGGTCTAGATTGGCTCGGTTCTTTAGAGATCAATTAATAGGATCATTCTGAATTATTATAGAAATCGGAGAACCAAAATCTTAACATATGTGTATAACCTGTCCATGCCCAAACCGCAACACCGAAGAACGTGTTAAAATTCCTGTAAGGTTGCAAGAGATCAAGAGAGGTATTCCCAGAAGGTAATGGAATTGGAAAGGAAGCAAAGATTTGAAAGTATGTAAATATAAAGTTTTGAATGTGGGGGGAAAGGAAATCATAAAATTTGGAATAGAAAGAGAATGAAAATTGGCATTGGGTAGGTTGAATAGTGAATATTCTAAGAATAATCCTTATAGTAATTGGGTCCAATAATTATACGGAGTAGTTTGAGTAAAGAATCCTTAACAAAAAGAGATTTTTACTTTTAATAGACGTACTAATTTCAGATACCATGTAAAAAGATTAACTTAGTATATCAAAATACATTACTATTATAAAGGAAACTGATTGTGGCACCCTAAAAATTGATAGGGGCACTCAAAAATCAGTGTAATTCAAAAGTCGCTTTCTTTTGTTTTTTGGAGTGTCTTATCAATTTTTGGAATGCTAAAATCATTTTCCTACTATAAATTAACATATATCAATATACATATACATAATGACATTATATTGTTCGTTTCTATTCTAACCGTGGTATTTCAATTGATAACTAGTAGCCGAACAAAAACTACCGGGTCTTAGTTTTTCAAAATTATAATTAAACCAATGAACCACATTGCCAGACCAAATAGACCTGACCGACCAGTTCTGATCGGTTTTGTTTAGACTCCATCAATGTTGTCAATTCCCTCCGTATTGGCCCGTACTAGACATAAGATGGTACACATAAGTAGGTGTTTCGTACTGTCCCAAATATCGGCCTGTACCAGTCGATACCAAGCGTACCGATCGGCACAAAACAAATTGTGTATTTTTTCTTTTATTTAAAAAATGCTTGAATTTTTTTTAAGATAATTCAACAAAACTTGGAGTCTATATTATGTTAATCATGTTAAGTTGTGACTAGGACTAATTTTAAAGCATATCAAAGTATTAGAATTTATTTTATACCTCTGCTTGCAATTTTCTTGATTTTTTGTACGTATATTAAAATAATATATTACGGTTAATTCAGAACAATATCGAAATATACACTGTACCAGTTATGCACTGTCGCAGCAGAGGAAACGGTACCTTGCCATTTTCCGCCATTTTCGGGGTAACGTGTTTTCCATTTTTTTGGCCCAACTCCTTGTGGGCATCAATACTCCGAATTCTGTTACCTTCTCTCTCTCTCTCTCTCTCTCTCTCTCTCTCCCAACAATACATATACGTACGTATTACATGATTTATTCAGTAGTTCTCCGTCTTGTTTATCACTCAGTGAATTCAACTTTTTATACTTGCTGTTTGAATTGGCAGGTCCACGCTATGGCAAACCCTGGTTTACCAATTGGGTACGTGTTTTCCCCTTCGGAAAAAGATTCTATGGAGTATTTGAAGAGGAAGATACTGAATCAAGTGCTGCCTTCAGATGTTATTCCTACAGCGGATGTTTACTCCTGCGCCGACCCTCGTCAAATCCCTCTCAGTTAAGTTCTGTTTCGCGTTTCGGGGCAAAATTATTTTGATTTCAGTCATTCGTTTACCGATTTCAGCTACCATGTTTCTGTTTGATGTTGGAATTATTTTAATAACCAAACCAAACGAAACCTAACCAAGCCTTGTGCCCAATCAATTTGGTCGAGTACATGAATCCTATTTTTCCGTTTTTCCGTTGAGCAGTATCCTGGGCTGTCTGTTCACCTAGATTTAGTAAGCCAAAAATACTTCCGTATCATGAAATTATTTTGACAAAAAGTAAAATATTGTTGTTCACACTTCATCTTGATACTCGTTGTAGTGAATTTGAAGATTGGGTAGTAAAGCAACAGTTTGGGTAATGAGCCTTTTTTAAGCAGTTGTTGAAACTTAGGTTTTGGTTGATTTCGTTCCAACATAATATTAGTACAAATAAACCTCCTCGGGGGCTTATCCATTTCACTCATATTCTTCAATTTTGTGCTTCTGGATTTGATCATTGAATGATGATGTGCAGGTGAATTTAAACACGGGCCAAATAATGAATGGCACTTTTTCTCGACCAAACGGGAGGGAAATCTCATAAAAACAACTAATGGGCATTGGGAAGAAAATGAAGAGGGGGACGAAATAGAAGACGGCAATGGTGGGAGCATTGGCTTTGTGAGAATACTCGATTTCCACTATTCGAACCTGAAAGATGCAGAGAAGGGGGAGGAGTGGTACATACAGGAATATAGGGTCAGCCCCGCTTATTTTGCAGCTGATGAGCTTGTTGATGACAATGTCAAAGAGAAGGTGATTTTCATTCATTGCTAATTTAGACTGTTCAAAGATTTCCAAGGAATTGAAATTTTTTCCTTCATAGTGGAGTTTTGGGTCTGGTATATTTGTGTCCATGATCATCTTAGTTACCTATGTTATAATAAGTGGGTGTTTGGGCCAACTTATGCGCACATCTTGTACTGTTACTTACCTATAAAAATAGCTTGTCAAACTTTTATTCTCCTTGAAAGCTCTTTCCATTGCCATTTTAATATAATAGGTCTTTTGCTGGATTTGGGTCTTTACTGAATTTTTGAATCCGGTTTTGTTTTTCTTATATTGGTTTTTCTCAATTTAGCATTTTGCTAAAAGATAGTAAGGAAAAGCTCCATTAAGAAGACAATAAAAAAGCCTTAATCATGCACCAACTGAAGTTAATTTTCGAAAATTTATAGTCCCTTTTTTTTTTTTTTGATCAGCAAAATTTATAGTCCTTCCTTCCTCCTTTTTCAAGTCAGTTTGTTCCTATTTAGCACGAAGATAAGCTTAGCAGTTTCCTAACTATGTGTTCAATGTCTTATTTCAGATATCAAATTTCGTTCTCTGTAAGATTGTTTACGAAGAACAAATTCCTACCCCCAAGCCACCAAGTAATAGCAGCTCAGATGATGAAGAATAAGACAATGAAGTAGTTGATGGGGGGAATCCATGATCCTTTCATAACCTAGTTATAGTTGACATGCGTGTAACCTAGTTATAGTCAAGATAAAAGAGAGGGAGGTAGAGTTTAGATAAGTCTTTTGTTCTAACTGCAAACTGTACAGCCTCTTGCTGACAGGCGTTCTTTATAGTTGTTTCTTTGTTCTAGTTTTTCATCATGTTTAGAGAGATAAAATATCAAGGTTTTGAACTTCAAAGCATTAATTCGGTTGGAATCTATTCCTCGTTTTGTTTGTGATGCTCTCACATCTTCTTCGTTGTGTTTGAGCAAGTGCTGGAGACTCTCTCCTTAGATTAAACACATTGTTTGTCATGCCTGATACTGTCAGTGCCATTGATCGATAGAATCTTGTTCCTAGCCCTGTGAATAGGTACTTTTTGTTGAAGTAAGCTGTGTTTTGATCACCAAGATCGATCCATTTCTCTCTAGTTTTTGGTATGTAGAAAGATTCTTCTGCCATAAGGAGATTGGTGTACTTGATAAGACCTTCCCTCTCAGCAGACAGAAGGGATGAAGGATCCGAGCTGGCCAGAACTTTAAGCTGAATTTGCTCAAGATACACCTTTGCTGCAACAACTCTAGCAGAGATATTACTACAATACGAGGTATTGAGTGCCTTACTGCCTTGAGCTCAGATTTCATAGTTTTCAGCTTAGAACAGAGCTGATGCTTAGGGTGACCTCTAACAGTTTCTTGCCAAGCATTAGAGACAATCGCTTCAAACTTTGGATGCTTAGTCCAAAAGTTAAAAAATCTAAAGGGCCTGCAACCCGTGACAGTTTTAGCTTGGACCACAACCAGTCCAGGAGAGTAATCTCAGATACCTGGAGGGAGGAAAGCAGCCTCAGAGTTAGGTAGGGATTGCAGCCTGGACCCATTTACCAAAACTCTGTCAAGCTTACTGAATATCAGACCATTCTCGTGCTTATTACTACATGTATGATAGCAACCTTAAGAGGTAAGATCAAGAACGTCATCTGTCCAAACAGTTGTTGAAATCCAGAACAGCTCCTCAGTCAACACTATTAAAGCATCCAACTCAACATGAATTGACAATGAGTGGAGAGGCCGCCTAGGCTCGTATACTAGGTTTGGAGCTTATATTTAAGCAATATGGGATAAGCTCCAACACTTCCCTGCAGGTGCGACCCCTGACTCGCACTTGGTGAGGTAAACAATGATTCAACACATTCGACAACAATCAACTATTAACGACAACAAAGGGGGAACCAACCATCAACCACGGAGAGTCTTGTCCAAAAGCCTCCGAAAACCTAGCTCGGATACCATGTTAAAGCATCCAACTCAAAACGAATTGGCAATGAGTGGAGAGGCCGCCTAGACTCATATACTAGGTTTGGAGGTTATATTTAAGCAATTTGGGACAAGCTCCAACAAATACCATTACCTCCCTTCTTCTGATTTTCTTTTTTGACAATATTGAAGTCACCAAAGAGAAACAAAGGTTTATTATCAGCAGTGGAGGAAGAAATAGAGTTCAGTCCAGACCAAAGCTGCCCTCTCTGATCTCTTGCATTAGAACAATAGACAACAGTAGCAGTAAAGTTAATTCTGAGCTGCTTATGGGACACTTTTGCTGACTTGCAGTAACAACTTGCACATACGAAACATCGTCATTCCAAAGCAGAATGATTCTAGCTATTCCATCAGCAAGATGATTACCAGAAGACCTCATAGAGTCAGAGATGCTACGGAGAACATTTTGAAAATTAACCTGTCGAATTTTAGCCTCCAATAGACCAATAAAATCTGCTTTATTTTGGGTTGATTAGGTGACATTTTGCTACTTAGAAGGGTTATTTAGCCCCCTAATATTCCAAGATGCAATATTCATCAAAACCTTTTGCAGGGTTTCCTAGTCTTGGCTGGTACGTGCATACCTTTGCCTTTGGCATTTGAAGGCCTAGCATAGAGATCCTTAGAATGATCATTAGTGGTCTGGCTATTGTTCCCTTTCTTTCACTTTTTCTTGCCTTGTGTAGCACGAGGAGAAGGGTGCGGCTCCTACTCTTCCTCATAGTCCTCTTCTCGACTAATAGTGATTTCATCAGAATCATTAGCTGCCTTGGTATAAGAATTAACAAACTGGGCCAACCAAGCGAAGAATTGATTTGGTGTGGTGATAGATGGAGCATTGCATTGTGTTGATGCAGAGTATTAGATGCAGGTTTAGGCAGACTAATATCCACGGAAGAGGGTCTAGTAGAAGAGGGAGTTGCCAGCTTTGATGGAGGGGCAGCAGATGGCAGGGTAACCAACTCAGTGAGAGCAGGTAAGCGATGTTCAAGAGGCCCCCTCAGTCATTTGTGCAGTAGCTAGAATATTGACCTCAACAGGTGCCAAGGGGGCATCTTTAGGTCTCCATTCTTGTCTAGGAGCTTTCATGCAGCTAGCACCAAGCATTTTTATGACCAAAAGATTTGCATAATTTTCACACATGCGGCCATGTGGGAGCCATTTGTACTCAAAATTTTCTGATGGTTCTTAAACCCATCAGGCCCTACAATTTCCACAGACGTAGGAAAAGACGAAGGAGGAGTTACCTCTACATATAGGAGTACAAGCATAAGCAAGCCTCTTCTTTTCTGCTGTCATGTTATCTGGAAACAAAAGAGTGCCAATCAATGTTAGTTGATTAATCAAACTGGTTAGTGAATGTATATCTCTGCCTATATATAGCCATGATCTGTGTAATCCTTCAATCAATGGAAATTCTGTTTCATAGTCCATCACTTAGATACTAATAATTTGGACATTTGCCTGGGCGGTCGAGCCAGTGGAAAGGGGAGAAGGCAATGTGAATCTGTGACCCTTCGTAATTAATGGATGCCTTGCGAAACAAGGGACGTACTTTGTCCTAATGTACTGTTTTTTCTGTCCAATTTTTCCTATCGCTTGGCCAAAAAGAGAGGGAAAGGAGTTGCAGCTGGGTGGCTTTGGGGCAACACTGAGGGATCCCTTGCAAGTTGCTTTCTGGTAAATACTTCATGGAGTCGTATTAAAAGCATGCCAAACTAGGGTGTAACCTGTCTTGGGGTTGGAGGATTCACCGATTGAGAGGACGAAAGTTCTTGAGGACCTCACTCACTCGGAGTGAGTATAGTTCTGGTTGTTTTTCTTTCTCAAAGAAATAGTGCTGTTTGTTTCTCCCCTTCACACCGGAAGATTACAGATAGTTCCTCTTATATTCTTCTGCAGACCCAGTGTTGATACGAACTACAAAGGTATCACACCAACATATTCTGATGTCTAGTACTAAATTATCAAAGCTTGGTATTTTGATTTGTTTGTCTTCATTTCCTCTTTGCCCGTGGCAATTATCACGCTTGTAGTTGAATACCGTTTACAGTGCCGTCTTGTGGATCATGCTGATAGTAAGTCATCTCATTCCTTGGATGTATGCATTATTGTTAGTGATTACACTTGTTTTGCGAATAATTCAGAAAGATGGAGGTCGAATAAAGCTGCACGCAATCTCCACTTTTTTGTGAGAATACTTTTCTTCTTGTGGGTTGTTGATATTTGAGTTGTTGGATGTCCTTTAATGAAGTGTTGTGAGTTCAATTTCCAAATGCAGTTATGAAGCATTTGAGTCCTATGGATGGTATAGACCTTTGGTCTCTGATCATTATCCAATTTCGTGATTTTGATCTTACTGCAACCAGATTTAAGAAGCCAAATACTTCAAAGAATCCTCCTTGCATGCCAAACTAGGATATAGTCTGTCTTCGGGTTGGACAAGTCCGAATAAGGGGAGGGAAGCTCGTGAGGCTGGCCTTTTCTGGAGGACAGGTGATGGTATGTGGTTGATGCATTTCAGCTCCATATCTTGGGTAATGGGAATTCTGAATCACCGGTAACAGATCCTATTACACAATTCTTGGAAAGGAGAGGAGTTAGAGGGCTAGGTTTGATGATAACAATGCTTCTTAATTTGGATAATTACCTTTCCCACTCTCCTGGGTGGGTTCCGAATAACTCAATAAGGCATTATATTGCATCAAGGCACTACATTGTTTTTCGTGTTCAATGAAATGGATCCAGAGGGGATGTGGAAGTAACGCAAGCGGGTATATGAAGGGATTTTGAAAGCAGCTATGGGAGAACCCTATTTTGGGCAAGATAAAGCACATACTTTGGAGTAACTTTTTTTATTTTTTTCCGGACGGTATGATGTTAGAATGTTACTAGTAAAGTTAGATTACTACAAGACAATATCGTTCCATCGACTCAAACCTTAGAGCTCTCACACCAAATAAGAACAAATTTCATTCTGCTGCACACAACGTGAGGTGCAGTTTGGACTATGTCAATTTATTTTCTTAGGTGACCACTTATATTAAATGCTCATAATTTTTTAAAAATCTTGGTACAAATATTGATTTAGTTATTTCGTACAACAACAAAAAAATATGGACAAACTTAAACAAATGAAAAAGCGAAATGTAGTACAGTAGTTTAGTATTTCCTCAACTTAGGTTATTCGGCTAAATAAGCCAAGTGAGTTATTTTTTTTATCTTTATTTAATTTTTTTTCGCATTTGTTACTTTTTCATCAATTTTTTGGGAATTATTGATTCGTCGTGACGAGAGGAATCTAAAAAATAAAAAATTACGATCGAAACATAATTTTTTTGAATAAAGACAAAATAAGCCAATAAGCTAATTTTTGCATCTTTATTAAAAAAATTGAACTTCGATCGTAATTTTTTTACTTTTTAGATTCTTCTTGTCATAAAGAAGCAATAATCAACAAAAATTGACAAAAAACAAACAAATGCGAATTTTTTTTGAATAAGAACAAAAAATAAACCAAAGCTAGCCCGGCTTGAGCCCGTCCAACGGGTGGGCTAGTGCAGCCCGAAGTTTTCATGGGCCAGGCTTGGGCCTATGAATTTTTACTCGGCCCGCACGTCGGCCCGGCCCCCGAGACCCGCCCGTTGCAAGCCCGAAAATCTCATTGTTTTTTGGAAAAAATAATTTATTATTTTCAAGTTGTCTATTCATTTGGGGACCAAGAAACCAACTTTTGAGAGTTTTAAAAACTGTTCATACACAAACAGTGTGTTGTGTGTGCATGTAAAAAAACCTTACTTTTGAGGAAATTTTTTAATTCTGACCGTTGTGAACTGATCCGCCAAAATGCTGGCACTATCCTTGGCCCGCCGGCTTGTTGATTGGGTTAAGCCTATTGCGGAGGCCTGGGCTTTAAGGTTTCAAAGATAGCTTGGCTTACTAGGCTTGTGAAAAAATAAAAGCCCGTTAAGCCTAGTCCACGGACGGGCTTGGTAGTGATTCGGTGGACTAAGCCGGCCCGCTCCACCCCGATGATGAACCTTGGCTCAACTTGTGTGTTGTAGTAGTAGTATTCTTTTTATCGTAATTTTGAATTTTCTAAATGTTTTTCTCCAGACGAATGATAAATTATCAAAGAAATTAGTTCTTGTTCTGTTAAAATTCTTATTATTAAAGTATTTATTTTTCGTTTTACTACAAGAAAAGTTATTCTTTCATAATACATCACGTTTAATTTAAAAAATAAATATTTATTTTAATTAATGGAAAGAAGCCAGCACAAAACTACTCTAATTTTTTTCTTAAAAACGACAATAAATAGTCCAACTTGCATCTCCAAATTCTATTTTCTTTGTTTCTTTTCTTTTTTTTTTAGGTATACAGCTTGTCCAAGTTTTAACTTACGTTCACAGATACACACAGTTACATACATCCATCCTCCGATCTCTCTCTCTCTCTCTCTCTTTCTTGAATCCTCAGAGCTCAGCCCCTTCCTCCCACGCTTCTCTCTCTCTCTCTCTAAAAACCTCAACGCTACAGGTACAAACGCCGCCATGTCGGAGATGGCCCAGCCCGATCCGGAAGGCATCGACGGCGTCCGCATGACCTGGAACGCCTGGCCGCGCACCAAGGTGGAGTCCTCCAAGTGTGTCATCCCCTTGGCCGCCTCGATCTCCCCGATCCGCTACCACCCCGACGTCCCCCACCTCCCTTACCCCCCTCTCCGCTGCAAGACCTGCTCCTCCATCCTCAACCCCTACGCCCGCGTCGACTTCCCCGCCCTCCTCTGGATCTGCCCCTTCTGTCACCAGCGCAACCACTTCCCCCACCACTACTCTTCCGTCTCCGAAACCAACGTCCCCGCCGAGCTCTACCCCCAATTCTCCACCGTCAATTACGCCCTCCCCGCTCACCCTGACCCCGCCATGTCGAATCACCCCCCCGTCTTCGTCTTTTTGCTGGATACGTGTTTGATCGAGGAGGAATTAGGGTTTGCGAAGTCGGCGCTGAAGCAGGCGATCGGTTTGCTGCCGGATAACGCGCTGGTGGGGTTCGTGTCCTTCGGGACGCAGGTCCAGGTGCACGAGCTAGGGTTTTCCGACATGTCCAAGGTTTACGTGTTTAGGGGGGAGAAGGAGTTGGGGAAAGATCAGGTTTTGGAGCAGTTGGGGCTCGGGAGGAGGGCCGGGCCTGGGGCGGGGTTTCAGAAGGGTGGGGTTGGAGGTGGTGGTGGGCCGGTTTCGGGGCTCTCGAGGTTTTTGTTGCCGGCTTCGGAGTGTGAATACACCCTTAACTCGGTAACGATTTCTTAGTATGATCATTTGTGCCTGTTCAATTTTCAAATTTGGACTTGATATATGCTATGTGTACTAGGATCGTTTTTATCACTGTTTGTGTCAACCCTAGTGATTGGTTATATATTTTTGGAATTATTTACGTCAATGGAGAATTAGGATTCGAAAGATCAGGTCTTTTAAGCATGATCATTTGTGCTTATTCAGTTTTCCAATTTGGAATTGGGTTTTTTTAATCGTTGTTTGTGTCGCCGCTAGTGATGATTGGTTCTATATTAAACGTTAAGGAATGCAGAATTAGGGTGATTAATGTGAAGTATATCCTACCAAGCATGTAGGGAAATTAAACGGTAGTGAATATCAGTGCTGTATAGCAGTTATCTGGGGATGGTTAAGTTCTGAGATTTAGATTTTGCGCGAATCTTAAGAGGTTTTTGTTGCCTGCTTCAGAATGTCAATACACCCTTAACTCGGTAAAGATTTCATACTGCGATGATGTGCTCTTATTCAATTTTCCAATTTGTATAAGACAAATGCTATATGTAATTGGACTTTTTCGTCACTCTTTGCGTCACCGTTAGTGATTGGTTCTATATTTGGGTAACATTAACATGAATGGAGAATGATTGTGAATTGTATCCTACCAATCATGGTGACTAATATCAGTGATACATAGCAGCCATCTGTGGATAAATTGTTTAATTTCGAGATTTTGACTTTTTGTGACTTTAAGGTATTGGACGAGTTGGGCACAGATCAGTGGCCTGTGGCACCGGGAAATCGAGCATTGAGGTGCACAGGGGTGGCATTGAGTATTGCAGGTGGCTTGCTTGGGGTTTGTTCAGCTGGCACTGCCGCTAGGATTATAGCTTTGGTGGGTGGTCCATGCACTGAAGGGCCGGGTACGGTAAGTCCTCTATGTTTTTTGTTATGTCTTGGAAATTGCGTTGATGTCTTTTCTAAGTGGGTTTAGTGTTGTTAGAGCTAGTTGGTTGATAAAGTTCATTTTGAGTTTTGTATGTAAGAACATGTTGTCATCACTGGCTTGAGTTTTGCTTTCCATGAGGCTATAATGCATTCATCCTGATGGATCCTGGATTTTGCATTTGTGCCACATCTAACAATTGTGACAGAACACATCTTTAGATTTTGATTGTCCAACCGGATTACTTCCAAGTTGCAGCGCATATATGTAATTACATTGGTAATTAAAGTTTCCTTGAAAAAGATCTGACAATTCATGCCAAAGTGTGAAATAAGTCAATGAGTGTTAGAGCCACTTAGAGGTAACTCACAGAGTGACTTATAATAGTATAAAAGAGAACCTATATGATGCATTTAAACATTCCAGTGAATTGATAAACATTTTATTACAAATTATAAAAAGTAGTGGTTTTATTGGAGTTGAAAAGGGAACCAACCAGAAAAGGAGTTTGAGGTGGGAGGGACTTCATCTGGCAAGGTGATCGTTTTCATTTCCGTTGTTTACCTATGGTGGAGGGTGCATATTTTGGTATAGATGAGTTGGGAGCGCAGTTCTTAAAAACCTACGATATGGGATACGTATCCTAGTTGTATCGTCTCCTTCCAAAAACAATACGTTGCCCATCCTGTATCCTTTTTGTATAGAAATTCTACATACGATGACGTGTCGTACTATTAAAGCACGGCTTTTAGATGTGTTGTATGCCCTTTTTTTTGGCAATATGGTTGGAAAGGAATGAAAGTGTGGATAAATTGGAAGACAGGAGATTTATTGGAAAAATGTTTTTAGTTGGCTTCTTTTTGGGTATCAATGATCACCATGACTTCTTGTTATTTCTCCTTCCTAAATAATCATTTTTATTACTGATGAATTATAATAACAGATCTTTTTGAACATTCCTTCAACTGCTTGCTATCACTAGTGTCCGTCAAACTGTTTTGACTTTTAGGTGCCATGTGGCATGTTTTATCAACAAGTCGGACTGGGGTTACCGACTGGTCTAAATTGACAAGTATTTTGTTGAAGGACCTAATTGGGACAAATTTGAAGTTAAAGGACAAACAGAGAATTGGCGAATACTTTAAGGGTGCAAAGTGTACTTTACCCTAGAGAACGACCATACAGTTAATTTGGTTAAATTTTTTAGAATAACTGAAAATATACAGTCTCTTGATATTATTTTGTGTTGGACAATCTGGCATTAGCTTTTGCCTTTTGTTCATCAATAATTGATGTACCTACCTAAATAACCTGGTGGCTGAGATCGGATTCCCCTATGAAGCGATTCAAATTTGATTCTCCTGAACTTGCAAATGACCAAACGAGAGCTGATTTCTTAGTTATTTATTTGTTCTTCCTTTCCAACACAGATTATATCAAAGGATCTGTCAGATCCAGTGCGTTCCCATAAAGATCTCGACAAAGATGCAGCTCCATATTTTAAAAAAGCAGTTCAATTTTACGAGGAACTTGCAAAGCAGCTGGTCAGCCGGGGTCACGTCGTAGACCTTTTTGCTTCTGCACTTGATCAGGTTTGCATTTGTTCTTTATGTTTGTTTTTGCATATTACTACTAGATAAATTCTACTGTACATCTTCAATTCATTGATGATGCTTTTTAATTTTAATTTTGCTGTTTCTGTATGAAGTTTGGAATATGGAAAATGTTTCCTTGTCGTTTTCAGAATGAAAGTTGAAGATGGAAACAAATATTGAAAATAAAAACCGAAGATAGGTACCTGGCTTGAGTTTGATAGATTACTTGCATATCTTTTGTGGGTCTCAAATGTTTAGGGTGATTCATATACCTTCCGAATTCATTCTCATTGGCATTGCTTTTGTTCTACTCTTGGTTTTGCCCAGGTTGCACATTTTTGTTCAAGTTAGCTGGGCCTAAATTTGACCAAATTTTTTATGCTGATGGAGTTTTGGCTCTGTTACTGAATGTGTGCATCTTATACCTTACCTGTGTGAGGCTATTGTGCTTCTAACCAAAAGTACCTTTGAAAAATGTTGTTGTTTCTATTCTTCCGACGGCCTTATTTAAGAATGTCATTTTTCCCCATTTTACTTTTGAACTGTTTTGTAAATGGAACTCTTTGTTTCTTTAAACATTTGTATTGTAACTTGCCTATCTTCATTTTACATGCATGTTGTCATGTCTGATCTAACCTTTGTAAGGTCTTAGGTTGGGGTTGCAGAGATGAAGGTTGTTATTGAAAGAACTGGTGGCCTTGTTGTTCTAGCTGAAAGTTTCGGTCATTCTGTTTTCAAAGACTCTTTCAAGCGTCTTTTTGAAGACGGGGAACAATCTCTTGGTCTCTCCTTCAAGTGAGTTGATCATTCGTGAAACATTTGGTACTGTTATTACTGACCTATCATTTTCTTTTTTTTTTTTTTTAATTTGCAACTCCCAATGAGCTGTGGTTAGCATTTGTCCCTCAACCAAATCAAACTAAACCAAAAAACCAAAGCTTGTTTCCCAATCACTTGACCTTGGTTGCATGATTTAGCCTTTGCCATTCCCCTCACTCAAGGGCTATATGCGACTGCCTATTCTGTTTATCTAGGGGAGCAAAAAAATTTGTTTTAAACGGAACTTCTCTTTCTACGCCTGTAAACTAATTCTTATGAGCGTCTTAGGAATGGCTATCTGGTACTGATTTGAAACTTAAGGGAATTTAAACCCCATAATACATGGCTGCATCTTGATCTTGTTGTGGGTTGTATTTGGATTTTTTATTTTTTTTGGAAAATGCTTTATTCGATTAGTGTATGTTTCCTGACCCAATCCAGTCACTTGGTGGACAATTTTTTCTGCTATTTGTTTTTAAATACACCTGAAAAGAAGATGCATGGCCTTGTGGGTGTCAATCAAACATTTTTATTTGCATTTTTTTACTTTGTTTTGTCAAGGTCTTCTATATAAACCAGAAACACTGAGGTCAAACTGTGCATGCACAAGGATGCCAATGAGAGGGTATTCCTATATGTGGTAGCTTAAGTTCTGTTCTCTTTTTTCATTCTGTGCCTGGCCCTGGTGTGGTGGATGCATATGTAAACCTAGACCATTAGTCCCTTTTACTTTTGGCTTGAAAATCCATTAACTCTGATGATGGATCAGGATTACACCTAGGCCTTTTAAACTCATTACCAAATTGTTTCTTTCAGTGGCACACTTGAGATCAACTGTTCAAAGGACATCAAAATTCAGGGTATTATTGGACCTTGTACTTCTTTGGAGAAGGTTGGTGCATATAATATTTATGTGTATTCTGATCTTTTTTAGGATGACAATTCTAATCGGACAGCTAGTCTCTACTTTATTGCATAACATTAGCTGGATAACTATTATTTTATGGTTGATACTTATTACTGAGAGCCTTGCAGAAAGGACCTGCTGTTGCCAATACAGTCATTGGACAAGGGAACACTACAGTCTGGAAGATGTGTGGAGTTGACAAAAGCACTTGCTTCACTGTTTTCTTTGATGTTTCATCCAGTGAAAAGTCAGATTCTTCGGCAGATATAAATCAAATGTTATACATACAGTTCCTTACAAGGTATTAAGTGTTATATAACATGGCTCCTTCCATAGAAGGTAGGCCGATAAGCTTCTGTACTTGATTCAGCTTGTTTGTTTGAACTATCTTGCTTTATAGATCTGGGAGGCATATATGCATCTAGTAGGGTGTCGTGCTGATGCATACATGTACCGGACACTGACCGTTGTTGAGACATACCAGCTTATCACAAAGAAGTGACCAGATGTGTTCTATTTGGGTAGAAACATGTCACTTTGGCCACTAGCGACGCTTTTTTAGGATTAAAGAAAATAGAATGGACGGCAATCATGAAAAGCCTTATTTTGTCTACTTCCAATTTGTGTGGAATAAAACTTCAGGCTTCTAAAGAAAGGCAGTCGGACTTTCTACTCGTTCTTCTTTTGCAGGATGCTAAAGTGAATTATTTGCTATTATGTTGTAAATGGATAGAAAAAGAGGCATTTTGTTTAAGTATTGGATTTTGTAGTTCTAAGTGCATAACTCCTGTACGTTCGACTTGTCACCGAACCTTATTGTGTCCTCATCTTACTTTTTCTGAAATTCTCGTGTTCTGATATAATGGATTATGCTGGTGAAACATTGAAATACAGTTATCAACTTCCTGATGGGCAAACAAGGTTGCAAGTGACAACTATTACTAGAAGATGGATAGACAGTGCTGTTGGCACGGAGGTATGTCAGTTACCAGGATCATTTTCTAGCCTTAGTTATTGTCATGTGATAGCTATTTTTTAGTGGTTAGCTGGGTTGATGAGCTGCTCTCTTCTGAAACTTTTCTGGGTTCAGCTTGTACTGTGCACTGCAGCTTTCCATTCCTCCATTCTCTCCTGCACAATCTATAACTGCTGAATTTACAGAAAGTGTGTCTGGAAGTTTGCAAAATCAGATGTTTAAGATGCAAAACTTTTCAGTTGGTGTTTGTCGTGCAAATATTGTTATGGTGCTTTTTGTGTGTTATTAGGTTAGTATGTTGATGAATCATTTGCTTCTCTCTTTGAGGCCTTTTTTTTTTTGAAGCAAATTCATCGCCAGATAATAAAATATAAACTCACTTAAGGTGAAATTAATTGATTACAAGACATGCATTATCTTAGTATCTTTCTCCCTCCGTTCCTAATTTTTAGTTCCTTTGGGGATTCCAACTTTTTGAGGGTATGTGTAACGATTACACTTTTTAAGTCATACTTCAAGTTGTTATTTCCTTAATTGAAGTACAATGATGATATTTATGAGGATTGTTTTGGAAAATAACCAGTTTTAGATTCTTGACTTTCCAAGAGGGACCAACATTTTGGAACATCCCAAAATGTGGAACAGAGGGAATAGTATATTGGGAAAATTATCTCCCAATGTTTGAAAAAGGATCAAGAGACGTCTGAAGTAGTTGGATTTTTGTACGGATTAGAGGGCATCTTTAGGGTCTTAGGCCTTTGTGTTTATCCCCATCCCAGCTTCCAATACAAAGATTCCTGAATTGGATTTGTCTTCAGTTAATATTTTACCAAAAGTCAGGTTTAACCGACTCTGAATAGTGGAAGTCAGTATTCTCCTTTATTAATGAGTAGAGCAAGAAGTGTGGAGCTGAATTTATGTTTATTTGAATGCAACTAATTCCGATTAAAAAGGAAAAGAAAAAAAAAAAAGGGATGCTACTATGCCAACTAATATATTATCAACTCCTTTCTCCAGCATTGGTTGGGATTCTTAGCAAGGATTGCTGCTTTTGCAATTTTATATTTCGTTGAATTGTACTGTTTGCAAAGGCATACTGAGATGAAATACTTTTGCCTTTACAGGAATTAGTACAAGGGTTCGATCAGGAAACTGCTGCTGTAGTCATGGCAAGATTAACTTCTTATAAAATGGAGACGGAGGTACCTTAGAAATTTTTCAAAAATTGTCTTGTATATTGGCACGCTCACCACCGAGGCACGAAAACAGAATGTGCATTGTTTTATTTGTGATAGCTTAATTCTGGAGTCTGGAGTCTATAAAATTACTTTCATTTTGTTTGTTTGAATAACTAATGCCGTTTTGTTTTATAAATTGCCCTCTACTTCCTCTACAATTTCTAATTCATTGATTTCAGTGCTATGATTGAGGCGGATGTAAATTCCCCACCTAATGATTGGTTTTTTAAATTCATTAGGAAGGTTTTGATGCCACACGGTGGCTGGATAGAAACCTTATTCGTCTCTGTACCAAATTTGGTGACTACCGGAAGGATGATCCATCATCTTTTACATTAAACCCATGTTTTTCATTGTTCCCTCAGTTTATGTTCAACCTACGGCGGTCCCAATTTGTACAGGTATTTTTTCATTCTATCCTTCTTTTTGTCTCATTTTTGAACTTCTCTTTATCTTCAATGCGCATAATAATTTGTTTTCCTTCTTTGCCCATCATCTTATGTTGGCAGGTTTTTAACAATAGTCCAGATGAGACAGCCTATTTCCGCATGTTGCTATACCGGGAGAACATAACAAATGCTGCCGTCATGATTCAACCATCACTTATATCCTATTCATTCAATTCATTGCCTGCACCAGCTTTGTTGGATGTGGCTTCCATAGCAGCTGATCGTATCCTCTTGCTTGATTCTTATTTTAGTGTAGTTATTTTCCATGGAATGACAATAGCTCAGTGGCGGAACATGGGTTACCAGAATCAGCCTGAACACCAGGTATATGCTCATTCCAACGAAAGCTCTTAAATCTTCTTCAGTTTCGTTTCCAATGGAAGTTTTTGCTAATTCCAGCCTCTTTAGATTTTTCTGTAGAAGAGAACTACGTTTTCAAGAAACCTTTGTATGTGTATCTGCATGTGAATAGAGTCGTTTACTAATGTATTATAATCTCTTTTCCCTTATAGGCATTTGCACAGCTATTGCAAGCTCCTCATGACGATGCCCAAATCATTGTCCGGGAACGTTTTCCGGTCCCAAGGCTGGTGATCTGCGATCAGCATGGTTCACAGGTCATTGTTTTTTCCCTTGCATTAGGACATGAAGCTTTCAATTTTCCTTATTTCCCCTTCTCCGTTGTCATTTTTAAAAATTTCCTCTAGTTTAGTTATGACCCGTTTGCCCACGATATTTTGTCTTATCACCCACTGCATAAAATAAGTTGACTTTGGTTCCCTTCTTTGCGATAAGAAGGATATCATCCTGTTATTCGTATTATAGGTGCATGAATGCTTATAAATGTACATATGTATACAGGCGCGCACCCAACAACACACATTAATGTGATTTTTGGTTAACAAAGTCCACCTTGCTTCCATTTCCCTTGCCATTGGCATAATTTGGCATATTATTTAGCAAACCCATTGCCATTCAGAAAATGGCAATACCATTTCTCCCACTTCATCCAAGCTGTTTGATTTGTTTTGAAATATGGATGAGTTTAATCCAATGGTCTGGATTTGATATTGTGCCAGTAGTGACATTGCTATTTTTTTGGCTATTTGACACTGTAGCAAGCCAAAAAATGACTTTGGCAATGCCATTTTGGCACTATGGTGGACTTGCTCTATTACCTCCCATTTTAGCATCAAGGGCTTCATTGCGAAAACATTGTACTATAAACATGATTCCTCTTTTTGGTACTGAATTGTTTTTTGATTTCATGACCTTTTGAGCAGGCAAGATTCTTATTAGCTAAGTTGAACCCATCAGCTACGTATAGTAACGCTCATGAGATGGCTTCCGGGACAGAAATGATCTTCACTGACGATGTCAGTCTTCAAGTGTTCTTTGAGCATCTCCAGAGGCTGGCTGTACAATCATCATGAGACACCACAATAGAGTTGGCTAATTACGGGTTCTTTGTGTTTGTTACAATTATGGGGTCCAAGAACTCTATCCCGTCCAGTCCTCATTTTGTCCAATTTCTTGGTTCGCATGATGAGATGTCCGGACCCCAACATTATTTGAACAATAAGATGAGAGCGTTGGGGAGGTGTTTGATTCCTTAAAGGAATAAGGTACAAAAGGTGAGTTCTCGGTAGATTTTGAGTTGTACGAGTATGACAAAAGAAAGGGTGAGAATGTAAGTGAGGGAAACTTTGCTCCAGCAGCAGGCTTGGTCTTCTTGCTTTGTGGTCCTTTATATGATTATATCTATTTTTTTCCAATGTCACCCAGGTCCGAAAGTTTTCTTGTCTATTGGCAGATTACTGATATTTATATGTAGTTTGTAGCCTCGGCTCTTTGGTTGAAAAGTTTTGGATAATGATGTTTGAATTTTTGTTTTCATGGTATTGTGGAATATACTGCCTCGTCTGCCCAATTTGTGCACACTTACGGCCTCATGAAAGCCAAATTTGTGTACCCTCACTGTAAATTTTCTTATCAACTTCTGTTCGAATTGAAGTGGCAGGTAAATGCAATGCGGTTACGAGGAGCCCTCACCGCCATCTCCGGAGGGCTAACAGAAACACCTCAGCACCTTCCTCGTTTTAGTAAGCAATAGCAAACGTGTCATAATTGCAAGACTCTACCTGCCGCCGTTTGTATCCACACTTGTAGACATACGGTGGAGATATTTTTTTTTGATACTACTTACAGTGGAGATTGTAACGATGAAGGCTAGTAAGTCCATACTAGTTGTCCATGTACCTTTTGAACGTTACGAGGGACTCAGTAACTCTACAAGAACTAAATGCCTGAGGTAGGACTTGGGCTCCCAGTAGCGCGGCGGGTTCTGAGGAGCCAGTGGCTAGAGATGGAGGAACACTAGGGTATTTTAACTACAGTATAGGGGGTGTTTTCATTAAACTAAAGCTTTGTTTGGAACTTGTGGAAGAGAAGAGAAGGAAAATTAAAAACTTTAACTCCTCTCTTATTTGGATTCCTCTCACTTCAGTTTTCTTTCCGTTTTCTTTCCATTTTTCCCTCTATTTTCTCTCTTAATTATTTTTCCTCCCTTTACCTTCTCTTGCATGATTTCATTTTGTCTCTATTAAAAAAAATGAGTTTGTTAGTTTTACACAATTTTAATGGATTACTGGTTTCTCGACGAGAAGAATAAAAAACATACAATTATAACATTGTAGATGGTTGAGGCAACACGCTTGGAATCTTTTCCATCCCACTGTATATACGATCATTTGCCATCGCTAGTCCGTTACAAATTCTGCCGGTAATAAACGTGAACACAGCGCCTAAATTTGATTCTCCTCTTTAAATTCTCACTTCTCCACACTAGCAGCCATACACACTTGACATCACTACACTGTCATTGCTTACACAATGTACTTACAACGATCCACAACCAAGTTTTTTTTTTTGAATAGCAATAAAATTGAAAAACAAAATTCGAGGGGGCCAACTCCAGACTCCTCAGCATGCTCATAAGGCTAGAATTCGAGAGGGCGTAGGAGAGGGTTTCTGTTAGACACAGGGAAACAATACCGTTTTGTGCTGAACACCGCATTGTTCGCCCAAATACAGCGCCAAAATTTGACTATGTAATCTCTCTCTCTCTCTCTCTCTCTCTCTCTCTCTCTCTCTCTCTCTCTCCTTCGCAAACTTGAACACCGAGACCAGATTGTAATCATTTAAAGTAATTCGCCAAGTTAGATTGCTAGAAAAAAGCCACCTATTGCTATGAAACCACGCCCAATTTATTTATTTATTTATTTATTTATTTGTCAATAACGAGCCCAATGCAAAAAAATGCATGTTGCGTCTTTGAAACAGTTCAGATCATTTTGATTCCAATTTTTAGCTTATGAAAATGAAAAAAATGGACTATTCTGTTGTATCCCTATCCGAATCCAATGAAATTCAGTCTTCAATACCACATAACATAAGAAAGTTGTGGGGTGCATAACTTAAGCGGCTTCAAAAAAGTGTAGGGACTTGGTAAGGCTTTATTCATTACTACGTAATAGTAGAAATATCCAAAGATGCTTCAAACTGAGCCTAGGTGGGAAAGTTCCCATTCCAAGTCAGTAGAGAACAAAGAGATATGACATACTTGACTAACAAATGAGCCACCCTATTACACGTGCGGGGAATAAAATTAAAAGAACAAGAGTTTAGACTAGAAGAGGAAGCTAAAGTATCATGAATGATGATATCCAAATAAGCCTTTGATCGAACTCCTTCGAACTTTTGGTTGGAAGCCTTTCCCCTCTCCCTAATAATATATTACTTTTGCTGATAAAAATAGAAGAAGAAAATGCTCCATCCTTGCAACATACGAATGATCTTCTGAGCATCACCTTCCAAGACACTGTAACATTATTCCATCCCAAATTCTGCAAACGGGTCACAGCCATATGAAATTCCATCGCCAGTTGAGAATGCGTTTGTGATTGGAATGTCTTCCATACTTAGAATGCTTCCCAGATGACCTCTAAGGACAAAACCCACTCCCCCTTTACTTGTTTCCTTTATAAATGCACCATCAATGTTGATCTTCAACGTCCCCCACGGCCTGTTGTGGTCTCTCCCAAGACTGTGTTTCCACTACTTGATTGGTTCCATTCTCATTTCTTCCCTCCTCCATAGCTTGACAATAATTTGTGAATTCTGCCACTGCCTTTGCACTGATCCTCCCTTCCCTTTGTCTTCATCCATTCGTCTTTGTTCGGTTCCCATCTTTGAAAAATATTTTTGACGTAATGAGTGGTAATGAGTGGAGAGAAAGATAGAGAAAGTTATTGAGAAATATATGCGGAGAGAAAAATGGGTTTCTCAAAGATGAGAACCAAACCAAGATATCATTCCCACCACACTGCACCCAAATTTGAACTTTGCAAATTGGCCTAGAGTTGGCGCCAGGTGTACGAGGTAATATTTCCGTGGCTATGTTCATTCATTTCGAATGCCAATACTTAAAAGTACGCATAATAATCAAAATTAATTGGCAAAGTTTTGAATTGTTAGAAAAAAGCAAATATACTATAAATATAATACAAAACCTTAGCGCCGATGATTTACCCAAAAAACTCTTAGAGTCAATGTTAGAAAATTCCATACCTCGCACAGTAGAAAAATGGAGAACCAAAACCCAAGCAATGAGGGGACAACATGAATACTCAGGCATTTGGACAATTGTCATCAAGTAGTTGTCCTAATGTGATCATGAGAAACGGGCTTTGCAGGCGCGATTTCTGTTTCAATAAAGCCGCAGAAACATGGTGCATAGTTGGTCGGCAACGCGGGTTAGGGCGCAAGCATGCAAGTGCTAGCTTGACAGCAAGAACCACTGCTTCCTCCGCTTGATTCCTTGGCAGTGGGAGCCTTTTATCCAATACATCCTTCACAAAAATACCATAAGAAGATGGTGGTGAGGAATCCAAAGTTGATGAAGAAAGAGAAGAGATGAGATCCCCTGGATGCTTCCCCATTATAACTTCGAGTGTTAAAACTCCAAAGCTATAGACGTCTAACTTCTCATTCACCTCCATTGTGTAAGCAAGTTCTACCCAAAGAAATGAAGGGTACAAAGAACGGGGGAAAAAAAAAGCTAATAAGAAATTGTAAGGGTGGCTTTATAGGTGTTAGGCAATTCAAAAGAAAAACACAACACTAGTATTGGTAGCTAAGATGAATTGTGCAAGTACCTGGAGCAGCATATCCCAAGGTGCCTGCAAAGGAAGTCCAATTCGACGAGTGCAGGTTTAGAAGTCTGGCAGTTCCAAAATCAGAGAGATGAGCAACATCTTCTAAATCTAGCAGAACATTTTTGCTTGATATATCACGATGAATGAACGGGGGTGAACAACCATGGTGCATATATGACAAAGCATCTGCCAAACCTTTAACAACATTCATCCTCTTACCCCAATCCAAACTTAGTGCTTCTTCATCACAGCTAAGTTTCTTGTCCAAGCTCCCCCCTTCCAAGAACTCGTAAACCAAAAATGAGTGTCGTGGATGTGAACAATAACCCAAAAGCCTTATGATATGTCGATGTCGTATCTCTATCAATGCACGAATCTCACTCGTAAAACTTCGCAAATTAGCCAACTCACCATCTTGCGAAGGAGAAAACTTTTTTACAGCGACAACTTGACCACTTGGCAGCTCAGCTTTGTAAACAACTCCATATCCACCAATTGCAATGCGATGCTTCTCATTGAAATCTTCGGTTGCTTGGATGATATTTTCATGCACCAATTTTCCATCGAAGCTCCAAATCTCAAACAAATCTTTCTTAGCTTCTTTATTTGGCTCGATTTCATTGTCTCCCATTTTGTTGCGATGAACAAGGAAAATCATAGCAACAGTAAGAAATAAAATCCCCAACGTAGGAACTACAATTGCTAGTACAATTTTGTAATGATTTCTTCCATTATCTCCTTTGCTTTGCTTCAGTGAACATGGCATCAAACTAGTTTTATTGCCACACAATCTGTCGTTATTTCGGTATGCCTGAAATGGAGCATCATCAAATGCTTTTGTGTTGGGCAGAGGACCTTCCAAGTGATTGTAAGATATGTCAACCGACGTTAAACTTGACATCCCGTTAAAAGATGAGGGGATAGAACCGGACAACAAGTTGTGGGAGAGGTTCAGTGTCTCTAAGGTTTTCAAGTCCCCAATCCCTGGTGGTATCTCTCCTGTTAATAAATTATTTCCAAGATCGAGATTTTGAAGAAAGTGTAACTTTCCTAATTCATAAGGAATAGATTCCTTGAGAAGATTTATGCTCAAGTTCAAGTTCAGAAGATTCACACACTCACCCAGCTTTCCTTGAATTGGTCCATTAAGATTGTTTCCAGACAAGTCTAGATGCTGAAGACTAGACAGGCTTCCAATTTCTGCTGGAATATCGTGTGAAAGTTTGTTATTGCTAAGTGTAAGATTGAACAATAAAACCAACTTTCCCAAATTCCTAGGGACCCCACCGACTAGATGATTTGAAGAGAGGTCGAGTAAATGTAACTGAGTTGCGCTTCCAATGCCATGTGGAATGTTTCCAGAAAGGTTATTGTTGGAGATCTTTAGGCAAGTCAAATTAGGAAGCTGTTCCCATTTTTGCCAAATTTCACCGTCCAATTTATTATAACTAAGATCTAGATACAACAGATTTGGGAGTGCCTCAAAAGCTTCTGATATATGCCCCTTCAATTGGTTTCGATCAAGCCTGACACGACATAACTTAGTACAATTTCTCAAGCCATTCGGGATACGACCTGCTAAATAGTTGTCTTGTGCAAGCAGTCTTATAAGTGATCCATGAACGCACATGTTCGGCGATAGATGACCTGTGAGGTGGTTTGATGCTATGTGAAGAGTCTGTAGATATCTAAGATTGTCTAGTTCTTGAGGGATAGATCCAGAGAGAGAGTTCCAAGCAAGGTGCAAAACCGTGAGATTTCTTAGGTTACCTATTGAAGCGGGGATTGACCCGGTGAGATTATTTGTGTACAATACAAGGTCAGTGAGAGATCTTAGCATTCCTACTTCTTGAGGGATAAATCCAGAAAGAGAGTTCTCGAAAAGGATCAATTGTGTAAGGTTTCTCAAGTTCCCTATTAAAGCGGGGATTGATCCCATGAGATTATTCGTTGACAATTCAAGAAGAGTGAGAGATCTTAGCATTCCTACTTCTTGAGGGATAGATCCAGAGAGAGAGTTCTCATAAAGGATCAGTCTTGTGAGGTTTCTCAAGTTCCCTATTGAAGTGGGGATTGATCCTATGAGATAATTCTTGTACAAAGCAAGGTCAGTGAGAGATGTAAGCATTCCTACTTCTTGAGGGATAGATCCAGAGAGAGAGTTCTCGAAAAGGTACAACGTTGTGAGGTTTCTCAAGTTCCCTATTGAAGTAGGGATTGATCCCGTGAGATAATTCCTGTACAATGCAAGGTCAGTGAGAGATGTAAGCATTCCTACTTCTTGAGGGATCGATCCAGAGAGAGAGTTCTCTGTAAGGTACAATGTTGTGAGGTTTCTCAAGTTTCGTATTGAAGTAGGGATTGATCCTGTGAGATTATTCGTTGACAATTCAAGATCAGTGAGAGACCTTAGCATTCCTACTTCTTGAGGGATAGATCCAGAGAGAGAGTTCTCATAAAGGTACAATGTTGTGAGGTTTCTCAAGTTCCCTATTGTAGCGGGGATTGATCCCGTGAGATTGTTGGTGTGCAAAGAAAGAGAAACGAGAGATTTCAGCATTCCTACTTCTTGAGGGATAGATCCAGATAGAGAGTTATGGTAAAGGTACAATGTTGTGAGGTTTCTCAAGTTCCCTATTAAAGCAGGGATTGATCCCGTGAGATTATTCGTTGACAATTCGAGATCAATGAGAGATCTTAGCATTCCTACTTCTTGCGGGATTGATCCAGATAGAGAATTCCCGTAAAGGTACAATGTTGTGAGATTTCTCAAGTTCCCTATTGAAGCAGGGATTGTTCCCGTGAGATTATTGGTGTACAAAGCAAGATTAATGAGGGCTCTCAGCATTCCTATTTCTTGAGGGATAGATCCAGAGAGAGAGTTCTCGTAAAGGTACAACGTTGTGAGGTTTTCTAGGTTCCCTATTGAAGTGGGGATGGACCCTGTGAGATTATTCATTGACAAATCAAGGTCAATGAGAGATCTCAGCATCCCAAATTCTGAAGGAATTGTTCCTGAAAGATGATTGATGGACATATTAAGAGATGTGAGTCTCAAAAGGCTACCAATCTGAGAGGGAATGGTCCCATATATGAAGTTGTTAGACAGATCTAGTTTCACTAGATGAGGTAACAAAGAGAAGTGAAGACCGAAAAGGGTACCTCTTAAATCAATACTGTCAAGGGTTAAATTGGTTACTTTATTGGCGTCGTTGCAACCAATTCCGACCCAAGTGCAATGACTACTTTCATTCCATGATGAAAGGATTGATTGGCTTTGATTGTCAAGGCTAGCTTTCCACATCAAGAGAGCGACTGCTTCACTTTGTTTTGCAACTGTTTTAGTTGCAGGAGAAGCACGAGCAACGGCGGAATCCGATGAAGAGACAAATGGAATTAGGATGATAATAAAGACAAAGATGATTATCGAATGAACTGCTTGGAATTTGGGAGCCCTTTTAGGTACGGATGCCATGGTTGGTTTCTTGCGACAAGCTAGCTAGGAGTAGAAGTTGTGTTGCATAGAAGGATGAAAGCTTTAAATATTCATTTATATGAGGTACTATTTATAGGAACATGATTTGTCTCACACATTAAGTCTAACATATACTTATATCTACACGACTTATGCTTACAGTTTGTGGAAATTCTGCCAAGTTTGCTCCATTTTTTTAATCCGAGTCGTGCAAAAGTATTTTGGACGGTCCAGGTTTTTTCGTGTATTTTTTTTATTAAAAAGTATTGTAAACACTACGAAATAATCTGGACCATCCAAAACATTTTTAGACGGTTCAGATGAAAAAAATGAACGAAACTGATCCGACCAAACTTGACCGGATCCAAGGAGGACAACTGATGAGAATTTCATTTTGCAAAAGACAGAAAGAGAACAAGTGCATAGACTTCTATTACTGATGGGAGCTTTCAGTCAATTATCAACATCAATATATTCTGGGGCCGCATAGACTTGACTACGGTGGCTATTGGTGATTACCTTCTCTTGCCTTGGAGAGTTGGAGGCCTCTGGGAAGCAAGATTATTCAATTAGCTATACATTGCCAATCATAATTGTCATTGTCTATTCTATGCTTTCTGTGGTATCATATATGTGGGAGGGGATATTTATCCGAGCAATTATTCAGCATTTCCAAAATATCAAACAAATACACCACAAACTTGCTCTTTAGCAGAAACACAAGCCAGAAAGCACAACATGACTAGCCTGCCTACAGGGAAAGGATCGAATACCAAACATCAAAGAAAGAGCGATTTGCATTCCACACTACACCTCTTCTCTGAGAAATTCTTGGTTGCAAATCAAATACCACGTGGTACCCGACGCACACACCCGGGTTGTTCAAAAATGCAACCGACGGTCTAGATTGAAAGTACCGAACGAATTTAGAAAAAGAAAGAAAGAAAAAGTGTATTTCAATCCGGACCGTCGGTTGTATTGTTGGAAGCTTCAGAAACCACATCAGCCGTACGCTATTTGCACCCAAAAATTTATCAATGGGCCAGAAGAGCTGGGAATAGTTCTGCGCATAAAAGATAATGAAGGGAATCATTATTGAAACATATTAATGCGAAGAGAGTCATCCACCATGATTCTACAGACATAATACTGTCAGACACAATGATCGCCGTAGACTAATGGAAACACCTGGGAGAGACTAAGGGGAAGAAAGGGGAGAGACTAATTGGAAGACTTGGGAAAAAATAATGGGTAAACCTGGGAAACATATTGACAATTCTTGCTGATATTTACATTTCGAAAATTTTATCTGAATGAAAAATTAGAAGATTGGATCGAGCACTTATACTTATTTTATTGAGCTGATTCTTCATAAGCTCACTTGAAAAGTTATTTTAAAATTATTGATGGGTTTGAATTATCTGTATAGGACCCGGAGTGGGCCTTGTGCTTAGGGGCGGCTCTAGGATTTTAGTTCAGCAGTGAGAAAATTACAAAGAAATTTTTGTGTGTACAAAGTTCTATGTACGTAAAGTGCTCATATTTACATGTGGATAAAATTTCAATGGGTTAGTTTATTTTGTTTACTTGAGCTATTGTACCTACCTATTCACAAACTTTTCACTTACTTTGATATTGTATGATTGATTTAGTGCAGACAATACTAAGAAAAAATACAATCTATGGAAGAAATACGAAATTCATAGTGCATTTTTGAATCAAGAGTGTTTGCTTGGAGCTGCCCCTCCCTGAGCTAGTCGGTTCACCATCGGTGCACCAACCACCGATTCCCATAGAAGGGATCTTGTTTACCTTTAGGTTTATGAACTTTGGCCCCTTTTGATGTTTCCACACTCGCCAGTGACTTAGGGGTTGTTCGATAACCTAAATTCAGCATTTAAAATTGAATCAATTAAGTAATACTAAGTGATTAAGTAGGTTTCATAACCACATTTTATATTACTTAACAAATTAAGTGTCATTTAAAATGTAGGCTAAAAAATTAAAAAGAAAATTAAGTAGTTTTGAGTTACTTAATTCTGGTTGAATTCTTGTGCTTGCATTCAACCACCATATATACCATCACCATAACCACTCCCACCATATATATCTCCTAACTGTAGAAGTTCCGTCCAACATTTTTTATTTTATTTTCTCGATGAATGTCAATAGTGTTAATTGTAGTTAGTGAGGTTAAGTGATTTTTTTCTTTTAAGTTTTTTATGTTCCCGTTTTGGCTTAGTATTCCACATGATTATTTTATTTTTTTTTTCTTTATTTTAAAAAAATCTCCTTTGTCAATTTCACGTCGATTGTTTTTTGAATTATTTATTCGTCTCAATGAGAGAAATCTAAAATGTAAAAAATTATGATCAAAATCTTAAAAACTTAACATGAAAGAATTTTAGTAAAAAATTATAGAAAATTAGAGGCAGGTCCCCTTTTTTAGGTTTGGTTTGATCCCAACCCTGAATATTATTTCTGAACCTAGATTGGCTCGGATATGTTGAATAAAGTCTTTTTTACCCCGTTCCAACTGAGACGAAGAAAATCTCTTCTTCTCTCCTCCCTTCCTCTCTCTGCAACCATTCTCGCCATCTCCTCAGCAGCGCTTCCGCTCTCACCCACTCCAATCTCCTCGTCTCTTTACCTCCTCCTCTGCTGCCTCGCTCGCCGCCACCACCGGCAACGGCACATCTGCCGCCATAGATGAAGGCGACGCCCAAGATGTAGATCGGCGACTCACGCCGCCGTCGACTGCGGAGTCTACAATGGACTCGGATTCGGCAAAGTTGGAGAAAGAGTCGAAGTGCTTGAAAGGCAGGCGATCGAGGGTCGTAGCCTTCGTATCTGTCCTCGTTGAAAGCCTGAGTTGTGGGGGCGGGTGAGTCATCGCTGAGTTGATTGAACGAGTCAGTGAAGAATGAAGAGGCCATGGGTGTTGGAAATCTATTTGGTGCTTCAGTGCATTCAAAGTCAAGTGCATCATTTTGTTTGTATGTGTAGAGTTTGAATTCAACAAAAAATTTCTCTCACTAATTAATTACTGTACAAGGGAAAATAAGTGCGTCAGTTTTTTTCTTTTCTTTTTCCTTTTGCTTTTTGTGATGATAAAGTATATATAAGTTGGTTTTGGAAATTAGAATCTCTTTTTTATTACTTTTTTTTTGTTTTTGTTCAATTTTTATTCGTGTGTGTATTTTATATGAGTACTGTGTATTTTTCTATGAAAAATGTCTATGAGAATCATGTATTTTTCTATGAGAACTGTGTATTTTCTATGAGATTTGTGTATTGTCTATGAGAACTGTATATTTTTCTATGCGATTTGTCTATGAGAATTGTATTTTTTCTATGAGAGTTGTGATTTTTCTGTGAGAACTATCTATGAGAACAGTGTATTATTCATGAGAATTGTCTATGAGAACTGTGTTTTTTCTATGAAAACTATGTATTTTTCTATGAGATCTGTGTATTGTCTATGAGAACTGTCTATAAGAACTATGCATTTTCTATGAGAATTATGTATTTTAGTGTGTGGGGAGGCTATTTGAATTGTGTATTTTTCAGTTCTCATAGTTCAGCTCACATAGCCGAGCAATTATTATAAAACTGACTATGAGAATTAGCAATTCTCATAGCTAGTTCACATAGCCAAGGGTATTTTTCTCCAAAGTTATTTGAGCAATTGAATTGTAATCAGTGTATAGCAAGGCTTTGGCGCACATAAAGCTAATTAAAAATTCAATTCTAAATCAATTTATTACCTATGTGAACTATTACTTTTTTAAGACATGGCGGTGAGAACATTTATAACTGTGTTTAATTTTGATTATCTTTTTTGCTTTTGTTCAATTTTTGTTCATGTGTGTATTTCTATGAGAACTGTGTATTTTTCTATGAGAACTATGGGTTGTTCATGAGAACTGCGTATTGTTCATTAGAACTGTGTATTTTTCTATGAGAACTGCGTATTTTTCTATGAGAACTGCGTATTTTTCTATGAGAACTATGTGTTGTTCATGAGAACTGCGTATTGTTCATTAGAACTGTGTATTTTTCTATGAGAACTGCGTATTTTTCTATGAGAACTGTGTGTTGTTCATGAGAACTGTCTATGAGAACTGTGTATTTTCTATGAAAATTGTGTATTTTCTATGAGAACTCCCTATGAGAACTGTGTATTTTATATGAGAACTGTATATTTTCTATAAGAACTGTCTATGAGAACTGTATTTTTTCTATGAAAATTATATTTTTTTCTATGAGAACTGTTATTGTCCATGAGAACTGTGTTTTTTTCTATAAGAACTATAATTTTTAGCATGTGGTGAGACTATTTAAACTGTGTATTTTCTATGAGAACTATATATATTTTATGAAAACTGTGTATTTTAGTGTGTGGTAAGACTATGTGAACTGTGTATTTTTCAGTTCACATAGCTAGTTCACATAGTCCAGTTCTCATAACCAATTCACAAAGTTAGTTCTCTATAAGAACAGTCACTTCTCATAGCCAATTCTCATAGAAGTGACTATGAAAACTGGCAGTTCTCATAGAACTGACTATGAGAATTGACAGTTCTCATAGCCAGTTCATATAACTAAGGGTATTTTTATCCGAAATAGTTTTCATAGGGACAGTTCTCATAGAAATAGTTCTTATAGACAATTCTCATAGAAACAGTTCTCATAGAATTTTCTCATAGCAAATGGTATTTTTTTAATATTTCATAATTTCATATTCAATATGGATCTTGTTTAGTAGATATCGTCGAGTAGGTTCCAAAAATATAATTTTTTTTAAAAATGAATATCTACAACAAAAGATATGACTTTTTGAAATTTAAACAATGTTTTAATGGTGCACCAGTGCTCATAGAGCATTGGATAATTTTTCTATACTAGATGCTCTCTAGTTCTGTGCGCTGATGCGCGTGAAGGGACAAGGTTGGAATAAAAAATACAAATAATTGTACAGGACTAAATGAAGACCGAGCCTAAGTTTTTGGGCCGGCCTAAAAATTCCCCAAAAAATTACGTACAAAGGCAAAAGAAACAAGGTTAGTCTAAAACGAAGAAGAATATATAATAAGATGTAGAATCCTTAACTTATTTAAACTTCGAAAAACCATTAAAACTACTATAAATATCCAAACACTGATCGCTATGCATAATGCAAAATATTAAAATTCTGTCCTTTTTTTTTTTTTTTTGAACCGGTAAATTAGTTGAATCTGGGAAATAGCCCTGCAACAGCATACAAAAGAGTGTAAGCTACAAAACTAGGCACAGAAGAGCCCAAACGAGGACCAGACAACTCAGAGATAAGAAAAAACTCAGAAAACAAACCTAGCTATAAACAATGAAATCCGCCACTACACAAAAAATTGAATCTGGAATCCCCTAATCCACACAGATCGATGTTGAGTCTAAACTTCTCTCTTTAGTTTGAAAATTAAGGACTCAAATCCGTCCCGTTGTGATGATTTTCGAGCTAAGCTAAATGGAAGAAGTTGGAAGTGATGGACGTGAGCTAGGAGTGATTGACGCTGACCGAAGGCAAAATGGGAGGCAAATGGTTGCAAATGACTCAAATCCATCCGGTTGCATCTCATCAAATATAACCGGATGAGCCAAGATTCCAGCTTCGGTTTTATTTTCCAAGCCATGTGTCTAGTCCATCCAACCGGTACTAATATCTACGACATGTAACTTCCAATTTGTGGTAATTCTGTAGTTGTTTCGAAATTCCATATTTGGGGAAAATTTTGCGGAAATTCTGTACTAACATCAACTAGCATTATTGGCTTATGTGCAGCCGATAAACATGGACTATGGTGGGAGCTTTCCGTCAACTAGAAATTGTTTTTAGTAATCAAATATGGTTGCTAATGGTCACTTTTCTTCCTGTGGAAGCCTCTGGGAAGAAAGAAGATCGAAAAGCAAGCCCAAAATTATTCGATTACTTTTAACGGCTCGGTCTTGAGAATTCTGAGGCTCTAGGCAAGGTTTGGAAATGGGACCTCTCATTTCAATATATTAATTAGTTTTTCGATATAGAAAACAATTAATACAAGGCTTGGTAGAGTGGGTGTACTCACTATTTTAGAATCTCAGGTTGTGGGTTAAAGCCTCACAAGAAGCGTTCCAAAACTGTTATTTTGTAAAGGTTTCAAAATTTGCGTTAAAAATTGAAGGGACAATGGATCAAACTCGCAATCCTGTGATCTAAACATGCGCGTGTTAACCACTGTGCTTCATCAAAATTGTTATAAAATAGTTCAACGTGTGGCAAACAGCCATGGGGCGGGCAAGTGACTTTCAGTGACCTTCAATACCATTCGAGAAGTTGTTTGCTCCGCAATTACGAAAACCTGTCGCGGAAAACTGCAGCAGCAGTTGATAGTGGGTAGCCTAATGTATGAGTTTACATTTCTAACCTTACAGCTATTGAGTGGCATATGCTAACAAAATGTAAAATCCGTCCTCTTTTTGTACAATTTTGGAGTAAAGAAAGTGTGAGCCAGTTTCACTTTTGAGTCCACACCAAAAGGTGGCCATTTAAAATGATGTAATTACCACACAACAGCGGACTCATTTCAGTGAATAGTGATTACACATTTTCTTAAGCATCTAATTCACCTGCTTTTCTAATCGTAAATCTTCATTCGATTTTTGTTTCAAAAAAGAAGCAACTAATTAATTAAGAGCTTCCTTTTTGCATGCATCCTTACGATAGGATTGGCAAGAGGGGGAAGTTTCACTTCAAGAAAATTAAGTGTGAGTTCTGTTTAGACATGAAAATGATCAATCAACTTCATGGACGGTTAACTGATCATGACTTAACCATGGCGAGTGTGGAAACGACAAAAGGGGCCAAAGTTCAATAAACCTGGAGGTAAACAAGAGCTCCTCTATGAACTGACGGGTGGTGCACCGACCAACACGCGAGGTGTAGGTGCTTGATCCAATCTTTCAATTTATCATTCAGATTATAAGATCTTTTCGGCAAGAATTGTTAGCCTCGTACATGAACAAATCCAGGTCATTATTATTTCCCAAGTCTTCCCATTAGTCTTTGGATCCCCTTACACTTCCCATTAGTCTCTCCCCACCCCATTAGTCTCCATTAGTCTCTCGCCATTAGCCTTTCCCATTAGTCTTCCGATTAGTCTTTCCCCATAAGTCTTCCCAATTTAACAGGAAACGATTAGTAGGTTGCAATAGAATCCTCTATCTCAGTGGATGTCCGTCGATTGACTGGGGAAAAAAGACCAAATCTGAATGAAGACTTGGAAACACTCCAACCCTTCAAGAGGGTTGAGTGTTAATTCTACGGCAATCATTTTGTTTTGTAGACTTTATAGGAAACGATTGGTAGATTGCAATAGACTCCTAGGTCTTCCCATTAATTAGTCTTCTAATTTGTGTTCCCAATTTTATAGGAAATGATTGGTAGATTGTAATAGATTCCTCTATCTCGGTGGACGTCGCTTGACTAGGAAAAAAGAAAGACAAAATCTGAATGATGGATTTGGAAAAACCCCAACCCTTCAATAGGGTTGAGTGTTAATTCTACTGCAATCGTTGCGTTTTAATATGTAGGAGTATCATGGTGGATGATGACTCTCTTCGCATTAATATGTTTTAATAATGATTTCCTTCATTATCGATCTTTTGTGCGCAAACTATTCCCAGCTCTTCAATTCCCATTAGTCTTCGCCCAAGTCTTCCCAATTTGCTAGGGAAATATTGGTAGATTGCAATCGAATCCTCTATGTTGGTGGAGAGAGAGAGAGAGAGATACTAACAAAAAAGTTGCAGGATGATAGACTCAAAAAGAGGCTACACGTGATAGACCTCAAACACGAATGCACGTGAAAGCAATTGGATAATTAATTAAGCTGATTAAATTAAGGTGACCAACAGCCAGTGTAGTCAAGTGACTCAAGTCTATGCGCGTCCAGATTAAAGTTGGACGGAGCTTCTACGGTTAGGATAGGAGTATACAATAACTTTGCGAACAAAAGGTGACCATTATCTAGACACCATAGTCAAGTCTATAATTTGCAAAAGACCTAAGGAGAACAAATGCATTGACTTTTGTTATTGATGTGAGCTTTTGGTCAATTATCAACATCAATATATTCTGGGCCCACATAGCCTTGACTACGGCGGCTAATGGTCACCTACTCTTGCCTTGGAGAGTTGGTCACCTCTGGGAAGGAATGGCAAATTATACGTTAGAAACACTATCATTCACTTGGTTGGGTGGTTGGCAGCTAGCTAGCCCAAAACTATTCAATAGCTATTGGCACTGGTAGAGCTATCCTGAGCCCTGAGTTTTAAAATTTTTATTTTGTATATTTTTGATTTTGAATATTATTGATAATTATTTATATATAGCTACTTATTGATCTTAATAATTTTAGTTTGAATTGATAAAAAATTGATTATTTTTTATCCTCAATTTTCAATTTCTTTCATAAATAAAAAATAAGCACGTGACTGTTGAAACTTTGAAGTAGCCCTAAAGAAAAAAATAGAATGATTGGTATACTTTGACTGCATTAGGTTATTTAAATGTACAAATGTAATGTATTGAAAATGAAATTTTTATGATATAATAAGTAAATGTTCCGATAAAAAATACTCCCTCCGTCCTTTTTTAAGTGTCTTGCTTCGTAACTCCAACTTATTAAAAAGACATCATCATTACACCTTTCACATCAACTTTTTCCTCCACTTTCCCTACTTACCCATCATCATTACACTTTTACCTACTAACTTTTCAAAATAAAATCTACTTTTACGGACAAAATAGACAATACACCAACTTTTACCCCCCTAACTTTACAAAATGGACACTTATTAAGGGACAGCCTAAAATGGAATACTGGACACAAAAAAAGTGACGGAGGAAGTATATGTCTATTAAGCTGGCCACTCGGGTCAAGGTCTTAGCTCCACCAATGGACTATTGGCCTATTGCCATTCATAATTGTCATTGTCTATGCTAGGCTTTCTGTGGTATCATATCCGTGGGATATTTATCCGAGTAATTATTTAACATTTCCAGAATATCATGTGGTGTTGTTCACATGGTACTCCCAGTCCTAACTATGTACGCGACGGCAAATTACTCAGTAGGAACATTATCATTCAGGGAAATTCTTTGCCAAACAACGAAAAAAAGACCGATTTAGATTCCACACTACACTTATTCTTTGCCAATCAGGGAAGTTCTTTATACCCTTCCAGCAAAGTCCTTTCTCTTCTTCTGTGGTGAATAGTTCTATAGCATTTCTTTCACCCCAAGTATGGTACATATATATATATATAGCATATGAGAAAACCATTTTGATCATAAGACATCAGACTGAATCGTGACTACAGCTCTGGATCACCAAATCTAGCCTAATCGCAGGACATGCGGTGACAGCCACAAACCAAAATCGAATTTGGTCTCTCCTTTACTTCTGATAAAAGACAATCATTTTTTGACCAAAAAAAAAAAAAAAAAAGACAATCATTTGTTGACATTTGACCTATATACAGAATACAAAGAACAATAAATGGAGGACATATATTACGGCCGGGAAGGTGTTTGTCTATTTTTTACTTATAGTCGATGATCGACTGAGAATTGTTGTATGTGCTGGAATGTGGATGTTTGTGGTGGTAGAGTTTGGTTCCTTGCCGTATTTCAGGATTTCTTTGGAAGCAAACTTAATGAATTGAATGGAGATGAAAGAAGAATAACAAAATGGACTTTATTATTCTTCGAGATAGAAGTCGATCGACGGTGAGAACACAATCGAATAGACAGTTACGTTACAAACTACTCCTAGAGCGAGAAAAGTAAAGTAGAAGCCTTTGGGCGATTGAGTGGGGGTTTTAATTGTCTTCAATTCTTGTATTTATAGGCTGCCACTTTGGCTTGAAATTCAAACTTGATAGAAATCCCTCCTTCAATTTGAATCAAGCGCGGTTACTTCTTCTTTTCCCTCTTTTTTCTCCACGATCACGGTCAGGTGGTTAATTCACACGATCTCATTGTTGTAGTTGCTTCTTTCAACTGCCTTTGTTAACTGCCTTACCCATGATCTGCTTGTAACTTGCTTTCGAATACGTGTCTTAAGTTTGGGCATAATTCCCAACCGTTGATTAGCCCACTTGATTCCTTGATAGGTATCACATTGATTTAAAATTTGTCTAAAGCTTGTTGACACGTGTCACAATTTGACCTAGTCGATCATGATAGACTAAATTACCAAATTATGGTGTAAACAGAAGGCTAATTAAGGTATCGTCGGATACAATATCCCGTGATTTACACACATGAGAAGGCACACCATTAATCATAAGAAGGCATTACAAAAAGTAACAAATAACGTGACAATTAGGCCATTGGGGATGCTCTTAAGAGAGAGGATATAAGGAAGGATCGAAAGTGCACGGAAGGAGTTTGTTTGGAATTAACCTATGGAAAAGAAAAGAATGGAAGATAATTTTTTTTTTCCTTGTTAGATTTGAGAGGAAACAAGAAAGAAAATAAAAAGTAAAGAATAATTGTCCTTTTTTTTTCCACAAGGAATACGAATCAGAGTCTTCCACCATGACACAACATATCACTGTGACACTATAGAAAGTTCTACAAAACAAAATAATTGCCATAGAATTCACACTCAACCCTCTTGACGGGTTGGAGTTTGTCCAAGTCCTTCGTTCAGATTTTGTCTCTTTTTTCCCAGTCAAGCGACAGACGTCCACCGAGACAGAGGATTCTATTGCAATCTACCAATCGTTTCCTATTAAATTGCGAAGACTAATGGGGTGGGGAGAGACTAAGAGCATCAGCAGTGGAATAAGCAAATGTGAATAATCAAAACATATCACATCAGATTTTGATTATCTATCTAGAGATTGCTAAAGTTAGCAATGTCAAATCCCACATTGGTTATTTTTTGCACATAATAAAAAACAATGGGCCCTCCAAACTTTTTCCCTTCATTTCGTGCATATTTTTTGAAAAAGCGGTTGTTGAAGGAAAAAAAAAACAGTTTATGTTAGAAACAGTTCAAACAAAAGTTTTTCGAAACAAAAAATAGTTTTTCAAAAAACACACACTTTGTTCACTTAAAAACTATAAATATAATTTTGAAAAATTTTGAAAGAATTTTATTTGCACAAATTGTTTTGAAATTTTAAAACTACAAATACAGTTTTTTTTAAAACAAATTCTGTGAAAAAAAACAGTTTTCTAAAAGAGTTTTGTAAAACAAACCTTATTTACTAACAGTTTTTAAAATTTTTGAAAAAGTTGTTTTTTTTGTAAATAAAAAAAAAGGTTTTTGAAAAAAACAGAAAAAAATATGAAAGTTACAGTTTTTTAAAATTATTTTTTGAAAACATTGTTGAGAGAGAGAAGGTTTTTGTGTAATGTTGGTATATATGATTGAGAGATAAAACTTGGTTATTGACAAAATATTGCTAACTTTGATTATTGAAGAGCCAAAATTTGATGAGTTGTTAAGAGGTTGCTAGATTTGGTTATTCCAATGTGAGCACTTTCTTGATCCAACATTGCTAACTTTAACAATTTTTTGCTTTGCTTATTCTCCTGTGGATGCTCTAATGGAAAGACTAATTGAGGGAGGGAGTAATGGAAAGACTAATTAAGGGAGAGGCTAATGGGAAGAGTAATAAGGAGAGGCTAATGGGAAGAGTAATGGGGAGAGACTAATGGAAAGACTAATTAAGGGAGAGACTAAGAGCATCTGCGATGGTAATAACCAAAATCAGTAATCAAAATATGCCACGTCAGTATTTAATTATTCATTTAGTCCATAATTAAACTTAATAACCTCTATCTCCATATTGGTTATGTTTGCATTCCTAACCAAAAAAACTCCTACAATACACAATGCACATTTGTCCAATCGCAAACAAATTCCAATCACGCACTCGATCACATCAAATTTTTTGTCTCGATCAGGCGATTTCAATGTGGGGTGTTTTTGAGTTATTGAAAATTTTTTTTATCGGCAAACGGAACATTTTATTGAATTCAAAGGGGTACATCGATTACAACCTTGACCTTAGAACACAACTATTACAAAGAGCTACACTCAGGAACTATATCCAACCAAGATTGGATAAGAACACCGCAGTTACTTACTTGCTCACTTTACAATTTCACTTTTTGAATTCCATCCAAATACCCTTTGAAATCCTCCACTGTGTAGATCTTGATGTCAAACTTAGCCTTTATCCACATGGCTACTCTGGTTTTGATTAAATCCACCACTTTCGAAGCCCGTGTTGTTGCACCGTTGAAGATACAACCATTCCTTGTTAACCAAATAGACCAGATCGTTGCAAAAAAAACATACCTCCCAGATATCTTTCTCCAAGTTTCGAAACTTATTCACAAACCACCAAAGTGCTAACTCTACTAATGAGCTTGGGCAAACCCACTGAATGTTCCACCATTCCATAATTTCTGACCATACCATCCACGAAAATCGACAATGTAAAAGCAAGTTTTGAGTCGTTTCCACATAAAGAGCACATAAGGGGCATATTGCCAAGTGAGTCTCGGAAATTAAATTCCTATCAGCAAGAACCGATCGTGTTACAACTCTATCTTGAATGGCCATCCAAGCAAAAATTTTCACTTTAGGGGGACTCAAATTTCTCCACAAAGAACCCAGTAGAGTATGACCTGACTGCGTGTTGTTTTCCCACTGTCGATATATTGATTTGATAGAGAAAACTTTGTCTGCTGTCCAAATCCACTACATAGAATCAGGTTTTGAAGGATCTAATGTCACACCATACAGTCTTTGCTTCAAATCCTCATATTGTTGAAGTTCCCGAACACGCAATGTGTAACGCCCCGGATTTTGGGTACGTTAAATAAAACATTTTATTGAAATAAAAACTGAGTTCGGCTCTTTATTACAACAAAAACATAAAAGATAGTACTTTTATTACAAACGGAAGGGAACTAAGGTTCCTAACTACTGCTCCGCTTGTTCTTCCATCACGGCTAGCTCCTCGGCTCCGTAGGCCTCCAAGGTGTAAAGTTCACCCTGTTCATCTATGAAATCTGACATATTATACCGGTGTCGCCACCAATATAATAGGTCAGGGTCACCAAAAAGGCAACACCGTGAGCTTAGACGCTCAATAGAATAATCCAAACCCTCTAACCCTTAACTTACCACATTACAACACATAGTCAAAGAATTTCTCATAGCATGCTTATCTAACCAATACTAACAATAACACATTCGTTAACAATTAACGTTGGTGACCAAGTTTTGTGAGTTTCTCCTACGTGACTCCTCGTAGATAGTGTCAACATTTTTCCACATTTCATCACTTTTCAAAAACTCGTCTTTAACACACCCAACCTCGGTTCCGCCGTGCCGGTCTCCCGAGTATCCTCACAATGGTTCCGCCGTCCCGGGCTCCCATTGGCACACATTGCATTGGCTCCGTAACGCGGATAATCAAGCACACACCCAACCTCGGTTCCGCCGTTCCGGACCCCCGAGTATCCTCACAATGGTTCCGCCATCCCGGTCTCCCATTGGCACACAAAACATACACCACATAATGGGCTACTACGTCCGGCCACATTGTGGTTTCCAAAACATTTCACACTTTTCAAAACAAGCCCTTTCATAAATCACACCCTAGATGTCATGTTTCTATTTTCTTGATTTCCGTGTCTCGTTTCTCATGCATAGACTCCGCGGTGGGACTTTTCACATATGATATCATTCATTGTAATATTCAATCTAACAAGATCATTCATTTTAAACTACTTGACATGCTTTGAATCACTTAACAACAAACATCATGCATTTCATATATTTCCAACAAAAGATAACATCATCTACTTTAAATGAAAGTTACTTTCTAATGAACTTATTTTAGAGTTATGATACAAAACTACTTTATTTTTGGGATAGTAGGTAAGGATAACTACTTTGGATGGAAGTTAAGGAAATCCTACCGTGCTTCTTGGCGGTAGCAATCGACTAAGAAGGTTGGTTCGTCGGTTTTTGATTTCGGCGGCGTAACGGCGTCGGTTTTCTTCGAAAGGAAGAGAGATGAACTTTTCTCTTCCTAGAAACAACTTTCTAACTTAACTAGGCTACTTTAAAGATCTAACGGTGGTTTTGGGAGGTGGTTTGGTGGTTTCTCTCAAGAACACTCAAGAACACAAGAAAAGAAGAACTTTGGAAGCAAAAACTCTTGAAATTTCTAGAGAGAAGTTGGAGCAATGGTTGAAGGTGTGAGTTTAAGCTTGGAGTGAGCTTCTATTTATAGGCCAAGCTCTCCCTCTCTCCCTCTTGGCCGGCCCCTCTCTCTCTCTCTCTCTATGTCACACTTTATTTCACATGTCATGCTTGATAGAAAGCTTGATGGGTTAGGCCATGGGGCTATTTAGGCTTGCATGGCTATTCTTAGTCCTTGGATGGGATTCTTGGAAGATATGTTGGTAAGGAGGAGACATGGGTACAAGATTCTTGGTTAAACAATTGAAGTTTGTACAATGGAGGACAATGGAGTTAAGATTTTGCTTAGGAAAAGAAATCACCAAGGATTTTGAAGTACTTTGGAAGATCAAGGTCAAGTACACTTCAAATCCATCTTCTTCTTCCTTCTTCTTTCCCTCTCTCTCTCTCCCTCTCTCCTCTCTCTCTCCCTCACGACTCTCTCTCTCCTCTCTTCTCTCTCTCTCTCTCTCTCTCTCTCTCCCATGTACTAGCTATATACATATGTATATATATGTACAAACATGTAAGAATACAAATAAACAATAGGTACTTTTGTACAAAAGGGCAATTTAGTCTTTAAAGGGTCAAGATTCACTCAATAAACAATTAAAAGGTACGAGTACTTTAATTAATATAATAATATACTTTTGTACTCCCGGAAATCTTAACAAAACATTAGTTTAATGGGTTAAGTACTTTGTTTGGAAGATGAGCCTATTACCCAATGGATAATAAAATCCCTAATGGTTATTACCCAAAGAATAATAAGGTACGGGTACTTTAAATACTAAACTAAGTTTGAAAAAGACTACATGTCCTTTATAAACACATGGGTATATATATATATATATATATATATATATATATATATATGTACTTAACCAAATAAAATAAAGAAAAGGCTTTTGTCCAATGGGTAAAGATTACCCTAACGGTTATTATCCAATGGTCCAAGGTTACTTGGGTACTTTTATTAGAAAAAATAATTAAAAGTACTTTTCAAAATATTTATAAATGTCAATCATAGTACTTAGTTTAAATCTTTCAAAATCCTTTTAATATAAAGAAATGAGTTTCTTTTATCCAATGGATAATAATTCTCCTAACATTTATCGTCCAATAGATAAAGAATAAAACCAAAACAATAAAAGAAAAATAAGTAAACAATTTCTAGTCTAGGGTTTGAAAAGGTTCGAAGGGTTCAAGATGGGCAAAATGGTCCATCTTTGGTTAGGCAAAAGTAACTAGGTGGCCTTCTAGTTTGGTTACTCCATCAAGCTGGTTAGAATCTAACTAGGCTTGCTAAGTCAGACTTAATAGTCAAGAAACGATCTTTGAGGGCTAAAGTGCAGTTAGGGTTTCTTAGTCGAGAAATACGATGATAAGGCGTTCGTTTGCATAAAAACCAACCGTAAGAAGAATTAATAAGAAAACCAATAAGCAGTTAAGAGAAATTAAGAAATTTCGAATAACAACGAGATTTTTATTGAATGAAAAATCGGAGTTGTTACACAATGTTCCCCTAAACATCAGATTCCAGTCACCACTATCCCCTCCTCCCCGAATATCACTCAACGCCTCATTTTGTTGAGTAGATCGCTTGTATAGTCTAGGAAATTTGTCTTTAAGTACAGCATCACCCAACCAAGTATGCTCCCAAAAGAGCATGTCTCGACCCGAGTTTACCTGCACCTTGAATCCCTCCCGAATTGAAAATCCAAGGGCTGAATCATTATCTCCAACTGAGCAGATATCCTTCCACACATTAGAGATCAAGCCAGAGCCTAGAGTATATGGGAGCCAACTCTTCCGGTCTTGATTGTATTTCCCTCTAATAACCTTAACCCGCAGAGAGTTTTTATCGTTGCTAAATCTCCACCACCATTTACCAAGTAAAACCAAATTCGATCCGTTGTAACAATCTCTTAATTCCTAAGCCCCCACTTTCCTTCTTCATAGTGATCCTCTCCCAACTGACCATGTGCATTTTCTTCTTGTTCGGTGTATCTCCCCAAAAAAATTGTCTTTGTATAACTTTTCCAGCAACTTTGCAACTGCCACTGGCATTTTGAATAGGGATATGTAGTAAATTGGCAAAGTGCTAGAGTTATGGTTGATAAGCATAAGCCTACCCCAAGTAGAAATGGTCCTTGTCTGCCAAATGCTTAGCCTCTTTTGAGTCCGTTCAATAACAGGCTCCCACGTTTTGGTCCTCCTCGGATTAGCACCCAGTGGAAGCCCAAGGTATTTAATGGGTAGAGACTCCACTCGACACCCCATGACCTGTGCAAGAGCTTCAATATCCTCTTGCTGAACATTAACACCACAAATGGAACTCTTAGAATAATTGATCTTTAGGCCAGACATCAGCTGTAAACGCCTAAGAATTCTCTTAAAATTCCCCATTTCCTCCAAATCATTGTTGCAAAAAAGGATTGTATAGTCGGCAAACTGAAGGTGAGAGATAGTCACCCCATTGTTCCCCAACTTCACGCCTTTATAATGTTTTTTGTCCGAGCTCTTTCCAACAAAATGTTGAGTGCTTCCACTACTACGTTAAACAAAATGTTGAGTTTGGTTATTGGTAAAAATTGTTAAGTTTGGTTATAAAATGAGTAGAATTTGATTATTTGCTAAAAGACTTGTAACTTTGCTTATTACAATATGGGGTGTTTTTTGAGCATTGTTAAATTTGCTCATCTACACTCATATGCTTATTACAATGAGGATGCTCTAATGGGAAGAGTAAGGGGAGAGACTAATGGGAAGACTTGGGGAGAAAATAATGGGAAAACATGGAAATTGTTCACGAGTCTAACAACTCCTGCTGAAAGGATCTTATAATCTTAATGAAAAATTAAAGAATTGGATCGAGCACCTATACTTATCCGATTGAGCTGAGTCTTCATAAGTCCACTAGAAAAATTATTTTAAAATTATTGAATGGCTCGAATTATCTATGCAGGACGTGGAGTGGGCCCCGCGTGCTGGTCGGTGCACCACATGTCGGTTCCCATAGAAGGGCTCTCATGTTTACCTCCAGGTTTATTGAACTTTGGCCCCTTTTGGCGTTTCCACACTCGCCACAGACTTAGGTTGAGTTTCGTTTAACTTTTAGTGTGCTTTTTGCAAGTTGTCCTTATTCAACAAAAAAGTCGCGTTTGTTAGTTTTGCACCAAACTTTTGTGGATGAGTGATACGTTTAGACGAGAAGAATGGAAAAGTAAATTTTTTAACTTTTATCCAAATATTTTTGGAAAAATCCACTTCTAAGAAAAAAAATGAAAAAACTGCACTTTTTTTCCAAATAAAAGTAGGGCCAGTGTTGTTGATTTTATTAATTACCACATTAGTGCACTTAATTAATTAGTTCCTTACTTACGAAAACAAAGATTGGCCTTAATTAGCCATAGAGGCCTTCCTAAGGCGCGACCTTGCTGGGGTCGAGACCTTGCTCTAACTGTAATTAAGGAGATCTAGTGGCCTGGTGGCTTATAAAGGAAGAAGGGTCCCCGCGAGCCAAACTCACGAGGGGTGGCGTCTCCCTTGCGATCAGGGATATGGAAGGACATGTGTCAGAGCTTTATTGGACTATTCTGGGCCTAACTCAAGCCCAGGTGCCTATAAATACAAGAAATTCCATCTGATTTGTCAGACAAAGGTTTTTTTGGAGAGAGAAAGTTAGTGGGCGCTAATTCTGATGAAGGGGAATATTCTTCCAAGGAGTGACCTCACCTAATCCATCTAGGGAAAGCAGCATGGACCCCACGCAAAAAAGATAAAAGGACACGTTGCTTTTGTCTCTTTCATTCCCTTACTTCTTCCTTCACCCCCTTTAGATCACTTATCTCTTCTCTTTCTTAATTATCAACCAATTGCACCTCACCAGCTCACGCAGATGCACACGTCAACTTCCTATTCGTGAGACACTAACCTACACTCTATCTCTGTGTGTGTCTCTCTTTCCATTGAGATAGAGGTTTCTATTGCAATCTACCAATATTTTCCGAGTAAATTGGGAAGACATGGGTAAAGACTAATGGGAAGAGCTGTTAATATTTCTGCACACAAAAGATAATGAAGGAAATCATTACTGAAACATATTAATGCTAATAGAGTCATCCACCATGACAGTACTACATACTCCATTCGTCCCAAAATATTGTGTTTGTTTTCATTTTTGGACGTCTCAAAAAATTGTCTATATCTTTTAATGTATAATATTTTATGTATTCAATATGGATCTTGTTTGATAGATTTTAATTAATTCTTTCAAACACAGATTTTGAAATAATAAAAAATATTATAGATTGTGAGATATATGCAATTTTTTGTTCGATTCTAAAAAGAAACAGGCGCAACAAATTGAAACGGTGGGAGTATAAAAACACAATGATTGGCATAGAATTACCACCACAACCCTCTTGAAGGGTTGGAGTTTTTTCCAAATCCTTCATTCATGATTTTGCCAGTCAAGCCCCATCCACCGAGATAGAGGATTCTATTGCAATCTACCAATCATTTCCGAGTAAATTGGGAAGATCGAGTAAGGGGAGAGACTAATCGGAAGACTAATGGGAAGACCTGCAAAGACTAATGGCACTACTAGAAAATTTCCGATAGGTGACGAAACAAGTGGTGACGAAATTTACTATTTTACAATAGGTGACGAAACAACCAAATTTTTGTCATCAAAAGTTACTATAGGTGACGAAAAATTTATTTTTCGTCACCAAAAGTGACTTTCGGAGACAACCTATAGGTGACAATTGAAATAGTAAATTTCGTCACCTATAGTTTGTCTCCGAAAGTCACTTTTGGTGACAAAAAATAAATTTTTCGTCACCTATAGTTACTTTTGGTGACGAAAATTTTATTGTTTCGTCACCTATAGCAAAACAGTAAATTTCGTCACCACTTGTTTCGTCACCTATCGGAAATTTTCTAGTAGTGTGGGGAGAGACTAATGGAAAGACTAAGGGGACAGAGTGGTACCTGCTCGGCATTGAAAAATTTCTCGACTAGTAGGAAGATTTGGGAAAAAGTAGCCTGGGAATTGTTTGAGTCAACAATTCTTGCTGATGGTAAGCCTAATTGGTGTAATTTGTTCTCTTTATTGCCTATAATCGGGGGATGTCCCTTAGAATTATTTGCGCATCACATTGCTTGTTTTGTGCGGATCAAAAAAACATTGCTTGTTTTGTTGTGGCGTACATAATCACATTTTTTTTTAATATGGTACGGAATCACATTGCCTATCCGTTTTTTGTAGCAGGTTGGTTGTTGTAGAGTAATTATTCAATAGTCCCGGAGTACCATGTGGCATGTCCACGTGGTGCTCTCAACCAATAACGTAGCAGTAAGTCCACACGTTATGTCTTATCGAACAATGAGCCACATCAGGCACTAGGATTGGAAGGAAGATGAAAATCTTCTCCCAACGGTGTGACATAATCGGGTAAACATAGCGCTCATATTTTGTTCCAAGCTCCAAGTTTCAAAGCTCTAAGTTTCAAGCAGTATGCCTCTTATAAACTGTATATTCGGTTAGTTTTTTTAATTTCAAGCTAATTTATCAAGAAAAAAAAAACAACTCTTGCTGTCAGGATCTTATAATTTGAATGAAAAATTGGAAGATTATATTGAGCATCTACACTTATTTTATTGAGCTGATTCTTCACGAGCCCACTTAAAAAGATTCGACAAGTTCTTGAATAGATTATTGTTTATCTTTTCTATTTAATTATATCTTTCATGTGGTTTCAGGATTATAAGCTGTCTAGTAACTCAGATATTCGACAATGATGTTGCAAGTTTTGAAGTTTCATAGATGTATAAAACTTAGAGATGTATTCATCGAGACTGATTTTCCTAACACTTAATCTTAAAAGATCGGATTTCTTGTATAGCGGAGTACATGAAATCCAGCATTATTAGTCTATGTGCAACTTGAGGACTCGGTCACTGCATGCGAACAAACAATATGTGCACCATACCCCAAAAATAAAAAATAAAAAATACGGAACATTACAAATATTTTTTTTTTGAACGGCCAAGAAGAAATTTTATTGAGAAAGGAGAAGGACAAGATACAACAAAAAAGGGGAATGACATCACTACACCAAGGATACATCCCAATGAGGTTGGCACTTATCCCTGTGACGATCATATGCCAAGAGAAAGCAAAAAGCAAGTTGAGAAGAAATCAACCAAAGAGCGAAACAAAATAAAACCCAACCACCATGGAATCAATACCAATTCCATGTCCCAGATATTGGGTGAGAGTCCGAAAATAGGAAACTTGTTCCGAAAATCAGCCACAGCACAGCAAATAGAATACAATGAAAATCCAGAGTAAGCATGGAGCTAGAGCTATGGCAGCTTCAAAGATCACCACATCCTTTTAGTAAGCCACTGATATCTTCATTCCTCTGCTGATATTGATGGGGATTGGGAATAGATGAGACAAGGTAACACAAGCATCAGCCTTTACTAAGTGCAGTTTCAAAGCATGATGAATCACCTATGGGTATCCCCACCAATAATGACTTCAGCGTATGGATCTCCACTTCCATTGGGTAAGCTCTTCAGACCACTGCTAATTTTGCTCCCTTAGCCCTCCAAAAGTTTAATTTGATAGGAGTTGAAAAGAGATGATACAAGGAATTGCCTCCAAAAGATTAATTATGATCACTTAGCCATCCAAAAGATTTTGATTGGAGTTGGTAAGCGATGAGACAAGGAGACACAAACTTTCAGATGCAAGGAATTGCCAACCTTCAGCCTTCACTAAGTGCAGCTTCAAGCATTATCCATAAATTAGCTCCATCAATAACAGCTTCAATAGAGAGCCCCACATCATAGCCCCCCAAAAGATTTGGAGTTGAGTTATGATCACCTGCTAAACCACCAAATCTCTTAGCCCTCCGGACTGAGGAGTTGGAAAGAGAAACAGAGCCACAAACCAACACCACAACCAACCAATCCTAGATATGACGCAACAGCAACCACACAACCCACCCCTAGCCACCTAGAGCAGAAGAAACCCCACCCCACACCAACCAATACAAAACCAAACCAAATCACCACCCAACCCCAGTCAGACTACCCCACACCCCCAGGCTAAACACCCCCCACACACAGCCACCAACCCAGAACCACACACAAACACACACAGAGACGACACATACACATTCACACACAGCACACCCAACTCACACACACCCAGATACACAAGATCTGTTACCCAGCTTGAACAATATCATTAAGTCTAAAAATGATGTTATCCATTGAATAGTTGCAACCAACCTTGTCGCCCAGAAAGCAACCCTGGCTTTGACATTTGATTCTCATAGAACATTTGATTCTTGGCATTCCAAATGGACCATATCACTGCGAAAGGTATCAAAACCCAAAGTTAAACAAAGGGATTGACAAATGAAAACGAAATTAATCATTTACTGTCTTCCCCAAGAACGGACCTACCCAAGTTGGCCGACGGGACTTGACGTTGAGACCTCAGTAGATTTCGTCACCAATGAGAGTGGTGGATTTCGTCGGAGTAAATCTGAAAGAGAGAGAGAGAGGGCGTTGTAGATTATAGAGAGAGAGAGGTGTAGATTGGAGAGAAGAGGGGAAAGAGAAACCCAAACAAACCTGAGAAATTTTTCGGTGCCTCTGAAATTTTTTACAACAAAAGTAGACACATCTGATTACCAAGGAGGAAAAAAATTTGATGGTGTTTGTGTGCTATATTTGAAAGAGTGTGGGTATATACTTAAGAGTAGGTAAACAATTGGAATCAATTCAATCTCAACCATTGCAACTTATTTGGGTGTGTATCATATACACCCTCATTGAAACACACCAAAATATTATGATTCCCAAAATGCTATGAATCTATTGTTAAAAAGTTACGAATCATATTGATGAAAAATTATGAATTTTTACTATAAAAGTTACGATATGAAATAAAATGTTATGGATGACCCGCCCTACAAGTAATTTTTTATGAGATGGTAAAATATAAATCGCACAATTGGTGCATATGGTATACACCTTAAAGTCGTGTGTATTGAAGACTTTCCCGAACAACGTATCTTTTGTTAAAGCAGGAAAAATGTAGAAGTATCAAAGGAAATTAACCTATATTCGACATCCTCAAACAAACATTTTACAACTTTATAGCATCCTTGATATCTTAGTCTCTCTGATTCTTCCCTAAAGAAAATGTGAACTCAACAACTCTAGTGCCAAAGCACATCTCAACTTAAAAAGAAAAGGAAAAAAAGATACTAGAAAAAGACTATGAATATATGGTCTGCTAAGTTAACAGAGGAAGGAAAAGATACTTAACAGAATCATTGTTGCTAGTGATGACGGTGGTTTCAATGGGCAGACTTTCTTGGTTTTGCATTTGGGGATCGCATCGGCAAGTGGTTGATAATTGATGTTCTCAACAATCCAATTCTTCGATCCTCTCAGTCTTTCCATTCCCCTGTTAAATTTTGCCTGCATTGTCACAAAATGTTGTTAGAGTTCTAAGAACAACAAAATTTTTGTACATGCATGAGATAAATCTAATTATAGAGTTGGTAGAAACACGATAAAATATAAAAGTAAAATTAGAAGAGGAGAAATCTCTGTTTGACTAAAGCAATAATTGATAGATGTAGATACGAAAAGAATTTCAAAATAAAGACTTACATTTTAGGAGAGGAGTGAAAACGAACTTATTAGTAGGAGACAAGACTTACATTTTAGGGAAATTAACAATCCCCACAAAATCCTGCACGTTTGTTATCAGGTTTGCTAAGAAAAAGTATTATTTCACATATTTTTAAGAACTTAAAATTACCTCTGTTGGCCAATAATCAAGTAATATAAATTATGCTAATCTGTTTTGAAAACTAACTTGACTGCTTTCCTCACAATTACGCCCTTTACTTAATATGAGTAATACACATGCAACCACAGAGCCAATGCTAGTTTGGAAAGCACAGTACATAGAAAAATGGAGAACCAAAAACCCAAACAGTAATGGGCTAACAAGAATACTTAGGCATTTGGAAAATTGACATCAAGTAGTTGTCCTAATGTGATCACGAGGAATGGGTTCTGCAGGAATGACTTGTGTTTTGATAGAGCCACAGAAACTTGTTGCATAGTGGGTCGGCACTGTGGGTTGGAGTGCAAGCATGCAAGTGCTATCTTTACAACAAGAACCACTGCTTCCTCGTCCTGATTCCTTGGCAGTGGGAGCCATTTGTCCAATACATCCTTCAACAGAATACCATAAGAAGATGGTGGTGACGAATCCAAAGATGATGAAGAAAGCGAAGACATGAGATCCCCTGGATGCCTCCCCATTACAACTTCTAGTGTTAAAACTTCAAAGCTGTAGACGTCTAACTTTTCATTCACCTCCATTGTGTAAGCAAGTTCTGCCCAAAGAAAGGAAGGGTACAACAAACATGGAAAAAAACTACTGAAAAATTGTAGAGGCGGCTTGGGAATTAGCATATTCAACAAAAAAACACGACACTATATTGGTAGCTAAGATGAATTGAACAAGTACCTGGAGCAGCTAGCATATCCCAAGGTGCCTACAAAGGAAGTCCAATTTGATGAGTGCAGGTTTAGAAGTCTTGCAGTTCCGAAATCAGATAGATAAGCGACATCTTCTAAGTTTAACAGAACATTCTTGCTCGATATATCACGATGAATGACTAGAGGTGAACATCCATGGTGCATATATGACAAAGCATCTGTCAAACCTTAAACAATATTTATCCTCGTATCCCAATTAATCCAAACTTAGTGCTTCTTTCTCACAGCTTAGTTTCTTATCCGAGGCACGGAAACAGAATGTGCATTGTTTTATTTGTGATAGCTTAATTAATGCTGGAGTCTGGAGTCTATAAAATTACTTTCATTTTCTTTATTTGCCGTTTTGTTTTATAAATTGTCCTCTATTTCCTCTACAATTTTTAATTCATTGATTTCAGTGCTGTGATCGAGGCGTATGAAAATTCCCCACCTAATGATTGGTTTTTTAAATTCATCAGGAAGGTTTTGATGCTACACGGTGGCTGGATAGAAACCTTATTCGTCTCTGTACCAAATCTGGCGACTACCGGTAGGACGATCCATCATCTTTTACATTAGAGCAACTTTACCAGGTGAGGTTAAATAGATTTATAGCCATTTTAGCTCATCAAAATAGGAAAAACAGCCCTGCACCAGAGTAGCTAAACAAAGAGCAAAAATAAGTTTGTGAACAGTGCTTCGGCACTTTTGGCTTACAACTGCTCATCAGGTATGTGATATACAACATTATTTTCTCTCTCCTCTCTTCATCCCTCTCTCTTTCTGTTTCTTTTTTTTTTTTTAAACTGTACTTTGTTGTACTATTTGGGAAAGAAAAAAGTATATTTTAATAGAGGATAGGTTAAATAGATAGTGTTGGTGTAGTGTTGAAAGGAATATGAGTAGGTAAAATGAAAAATGTACACTGTTCACAAAGTTTTTTTACCTAATTATTGATAAACTTGCTCTTAAATCCATGTTTTTCATTGGTCCCACGGTTTATGTTCAACTTACGGCGGGTCCCAATTTGTACAGGTATTTTTTTAACTCCTTAGGATCCTTCTTTTTGTCTCATTTTTGAACTTCTCTTTATCTTCAATGCACATAATTATTTGTTTTGCTTCTTTGCCCATCATCTCATGTTGGCAGGTTTTAAACAATAGTCCAGAAGAGACAGCCTATTTCCGCATGGGACACGGGGCTCTGCTGTGCCAGGAGGCACAGCACCCTCTACCCATGCCCAAAAACGGTAGTGTGTGGAAAGAAAAAAAATTTAGCCTCCTATTTACAATCTTATGAAACAGAAACGTGATTATAAGAGTCTTAGAGATAAAATTTAATTATGTCTCTTTAGAATAATATGATCAGAATAATAAGATCTTCACACTGGCTCAAGCGGATTGAAAATTGGAACAGATAATTTTTTAACTGTATTTTTAATATATTAACAATCTAAAAAACTTAAGTGTTCCAATTTTTAATCCGTTTGAACAAGTGCAAATATCTTATTATTCTGAACATATTATTCTAAAGGATCATAATTAACTTTTGTCTCTCAAACTCTTATAATTAAGTATCTGCTTTTTATTTAGGATCCAGTGGAGCCAAAATATGATTATTAGAGCCTTAAAGACAAAAGTTAATTATGTCTTTTTAAAATAATATGTGCAGAATAATAAGATATTTGCACTTGTTCAAACGGATTAAAAAATAGAGCACTAAATTTTTTTAGATTGTTTATATATTAAAAATACAGTTAAAAAATTATCTGCTCCAATTTTCAATCCGTTTAAACCAGTGTGAAGATCTTATTATTCTGATTATATTATTCTAAAGAGACATAATTAAATTTTATCTCTAAGGCTCTTATAATCACGTTTTTGCTCCATAAGATTGCAAATAGGGAGGATAAAAAATTTTCCCCTTCAAAACGCTACTGTTTTTGGGTGTGGGCAGGGGGTGCTGTGCCTCCTGGCACAGCAGAGCCTCCGCGTCCTTCCGCATGTTGCTATACCGGGAGAACATAACAAATGCTGCCGTCGTGATTCAACCATCACTTATATCATATTCATTCAATTCATTGCCTACACCAGCTTTGTTGGATGTGGCTTCCATAACAGCTGATCGTATCCTCTCTTTTTTTTTGAAAGGCAAAAAATTTATTAATTTTTGGAAACAAATTACAAAGGTTAAAGGGATCCAAGACAGCTTCAAGCTAGCTCCAGCAATCACAAGCCAAAACTCAGACCTACGGGGAGAGAATAACAAACCAAGGTTGGTAAGAAACCAACAAAAATACTACTCCCAAAGAGACACGTAACACTTAAGACCCAAAGCAAAAACCCAAAGGGGATACACCCAACCAAGCAAACCTCAGCCAAAACAAAACAACAAAAAAACGACAACTCCCAAATAGACGCCTAAAAGTCAATCCTTAATTCCTTATGTTGAAAATCTTTTCTCATCTTCGGCTTTCATAATTGTGATTCGATGAATAAGATCATTTTCATCACCTGAATAACTAAGGCCCATGATCTTGTTAATAGTCCTGATAGCCTGAGCCTCATTTAGATGAGTCATGTTGATGCCTTCAGAAGAAATTGGTAGCGCAGAAGCGACAACAGTTGATCTAAATATAGCACCACTTTGCTTCTTATTTCCACATTTCTTCTTGGATTTAGAAATGCCCAACATACTTTCTACCGACTTCTGCTTCTATTTTCCTTTCCCCGTATCCTTTGCCTTCTCAATTGGGTTAAGATCCACAACTAGTTGGATGTCCTCAACATCTTTGTCGTTTAAAAAGCCTACTTCTGAAAGGTTATAAAAGCCTACATCAGATTCCACTGCCTCAATAATTGCGACTTTTTCCACTGTGCCATCTTCTAAGCAAGAAAGATTTTTCCCTGCAATAATTGCTCCAACGTCACCCAAGGGTTGGGTTGTATCCTTTGTAGCAATTTCGGCGCCATCAGGTTCAGAGTCGACCACTAACTGATTATCCCCATCATGATTAGCCTCCTTCAGCCCAGAATCATCCCCACCACTTACTGAAACGCAGTGAATTCCACTCCCTTGTTGAACTAACAGCTCTACACCCGAAGACGACCCATTAGTTTCACTCGCATACACCGAAATATCCGCCTCATCATCCTCGTCCTCCTCCTCTTCCTTTGATTCTTCATCAGAATGTGAGGGAGAATCAAGATTTACTCTAGGGATTTGTTTCTCCGCTTCATGTGGCTTTTGCTTGATTCTTATTTTAGTGTAGTTATTTTCAATGGAATGATAATAGCTCAGTGGCGGAACATGGATTGCCAGAATCAGCCTGAACACCAGGTATATGCTCATTCCAACGAAAGCTCTTAAAATTCAGTTTTGTTTCCAACGGAAGTTTTTGCTAATTCCAGCCTCTTTAGATTTTTCTGTAGAAGAGAGCTACGTTTTCAAGAAACCTTTGTATGTGTATCTACATGCGAATAGAGTCGTTTACTAATGAATTATAATCTCTTTTCCCTTATAGGCATTTGCACAGCTATTGCAAGCTCCTCATGACGATGCCCAAATCATTGTCCGGGAACGTTTTCCGGTCCCAAAGCTGGTGATCTGCGATCTGCATGGTTCGCAGGTCATTGTTTTTTTCCCTTACATCAGGACATGAAGCTTTCAATTTTCCTTATTTCCCCTTCTCCGTTGACATTTTTAAAAATTTCCTCTAGTTTAGTTATGTCCCGTTTGCCCATGATAATTTGTCCTGTCTTCCAATGCATAAAATAAGTTGACTTTGGTTCCCTTCTTTACGATAAGGAGGATATCATCCTGTTATTCATATTTTGTGCTATCACCCAATGCCCACGATATTTTTTCTTACCACCCACTGCATAAAATAAGTTGACTTCTGTTCCCTTCTTTGCAATAAGGAGGATATCATTCTGTTATTCATATTATAGGTGCATGAATGCTTATAAATGTACATATGTATACACGCGCGCACCCAACGACACACATTAATGTGATTTTTGGTTAACAAAGTCCACCTTGCTTCCATTTCCCTTGCCATTGGCATAATTTGTTATAATATTTGGCAAAATCTAAGTGCACCCATTGCCATTTATTCTTTCCAAAAATGGCAATGCCATTGCTCCCACTTCATCCAAGCTGTTTGATTTGTTTGGAAATATGGATGAGTTTAATCCAACGGTCTGGATTTGATATTGTGCCAGTAGTGACATTGCTATTTTTTTGGCTATTTGACACTGTAGCAAGCCAAAAAATAACTTTGGCAATGCCATTTTGGCACTACGGTGGACTTGCTCTATTACCTCCCATTTTAGCATCAAGGGCTTCATTGCGAAAACATTGTACTAGAAACTGATTCCTCTTTGTGGTATTGAATTGTTTTTTGATTTCTTGACCTTTTGAGCAGGCAAGATTCTTATTAGCTAAGTTGAACCCATCGGCTACGTATAGTAACGCTCATGAGATGGCTTCCGGGACAGAAATGATCTTCACTGACGATGTCATTCTTCATGTGTTCTTTGTGCATCTCCGGAGGCTGGCTGTACAATCATCATGAGACACCACAATAGAGTTGGCTAATTACCGGTTCTTTTGCCCTCTCCACCATCTCCGGAGGGCTAGCAGAAACACCTCAATCAGCACCTTCCTCGTTTTAGTAAGCAATTACAAATATGTAATAGTTACAGGACTCTATTCGCCACCTTTTGTATCCACCCTTATAGACTTACAGTGGAGATTGTAACTATAAAGGCTAGGAATTCCATAGTTGTCCATGTACCTTTTGTACGTTGTGAGGATTCAGTAACTCTACAAGATCGAGCTGGACACCCGTGGGGCAGGTCTTGGCTCCCAGTAATGCGGCGGGACCTGAGAAGCCAGTGGCTAGACATGGAGGAACACTAGGGTATTTTTAACAGTATAGGAGGTTTTCTCACTAAACTAAACCTTTGTTTGGAACTTGTGGAAGAGAATGAAAAAGATGGGAGAATTAGTAACTTTACTCCTCTCTTATTTGGATTCCAATAGAAAGAGGAGGGAAATTAACAAAATCACTTAAGTTTTCTTCCTATTCTCTCTCCAATTTTTCCTCTTAATTATTTTTCTTTCACAATTCCCTAACAGAGCTCAAAAGTCTCATTTTGTCTTTATTAAAAAAACTCGAGTTTGTTATTTTTGCACCAAACTTTAATGAATTACTACAGAAAAACAAACAATTATGACATTGTAGATGGTTGAGGCGCCACACTCGGGATCTTTTCCATTCCACTGTATTTATGTTCATTCACCATTGCCAGTCTGTTACAATTTGATTCTCCTTTTAAAATTCTCACTACTCCACACTCGCAGCCGTACACACTTTACATGATGACACTTGCATACACAATGTGGTTTGACGATCCACAACCACCAGTTTTTTTTTTTTTTTTGAATAGCAAAAAAATTAAAAAACTAAATTCGAGGGGGCCAACTCCAGACTCCTCAGCATGCTCACAAGGCTAGATTTCGAGAGGGCGTAGGAGTGTGTTTCTGTTAGACACAGGAAACGACACTGTTTTGCGCTAAACACTGCATTGTACGCCCGAATATGGCGCCAAAACTTGACTATGTAATCTCTCTCTCTCTCTCTCCTTCGTAAACTTGAACACTTAGCCCAGATTGTAATCATTTAATGTAACATTTCGCCAGGTTTAGATTGCAAGAAAAAAGCCACCTATTGCTATGAAACAACTATTCAACCTTGGCGCAAATGATAGTTAGGAAAGCACGGTCGAAAACGGAGAACCAAAACCCAAACATGGCTGCTGCTTGTTTTTTATTATGGCTGCCGCAGCCATCTGCGTTTAGTTTAGGGGTACCGGGTGGTGGAGCTATCCACCCAACACGAGCGGCACGAGGCTGGGATAAAGTTAGAGGGCTGAATCAGGAACTGCAAAATTTGAACCCGCAAAACCCGCATTGTAAACACAAATACCAATTGCTAGCTTTATTCCAGCCTCGTGCCTCTATTCATTACGTAATAGTAGACAGATCCAAACACGCTTCCAACTGAGCCAAGGTGGGAAAGTCCCCATTCCAAGTCAGTGGAGAAACAGGAGATAGAGCAAACTTAGCGATCCTATTACACGTGCGAGGAATAAAATTAAAAGAACAAGAGTTTAGAGTAGAAGATAAAGCTAAAGTATCATGAATGACATCCAAATCAGCCTTGATCGAGCTCCTTCCTTGCAGCATACGAACGATCTTCTGAGCATCACCTTCCGAGATAACATTATTCCTTCCCAAATTCTGCAAACGGGTCACTGCCATACGAAATCCCATCGCTTCCACCATGTCAGTTGAGCATGCTTTTGTGATTGGAATGGCTTCCATACTTAGAATGCTTCCCAGATGATCTCCAACGACAAAACCCATTCCCCCTCTTCCTGTTTCCTTTATAAATGAACCATCAATGTTGATCTTCAACGTCCCCTGTTGTCTTCTCTCCCGAGACTGTATTTCCACTGTTTGACTGGTTCCATTCCCATTTCTTCCCTCCTCTGTGGCTTGACAATAATCTGTGAATTCTGCCACCGCCTTTGCATTGATCCTCTCTTCCCCCTGTCTCGATCCATTGAAAACTATATCATTCCCACCACATTGCGCCCAAATTTGAAGTCTGCAAATTGGCCTAGAGTTGGCGTCAGGTGTACGAGGTAATATTTCTGTGGCTATTTTCATTCATTTGGAATGCCAATACTTAAAAGTACGTATAATAATCAAAATTATTTCGCAAAGTTTCAATTGCTAGAAATGAGAAGCTATATTATGAATATAATACAAAACTTTAGAGCCAATGACTTACCCAATAAAATCTTAGAGCCAATTTTAGGAAATTCCATACCTCGCACAGTAGAAAACTAGAGAACCAAAACCCAAGCAAGGAGGGGACAACATGAATACTTAGGCATTTGGACAATTGTCATTAAGTAGTTGTCCTAATGTGATCATGAGAAACGGGCTCTGCAGGTCTGACTTCTGCTTCGATAGAGCCGCAGAAACTTGGAGCATAGTTGGTTGGCACAGCAGGTTGGGACACATTCACGCAAGTGCTAACTTGACAGCAAGAACCAATGCTTCCTCCGCTTGATTCCTTGGCAGTGGGAGCCATTTATCCAATACATTCTTCACGAAAATACCATAAGAAGATGGTGGCGAGGAATCAAAAGTTGATGAAGAAAGAGAAGAGATGAGATCCCTTGGATGCCTCCCCATTACAACTTCGAGTGTTAAAACTCCAATGCTGTAAACGTCTAACTTCTCAGTCACCTCCATTGTGTAAGCAAGTTCGGGGCAAAGAAATTAGGGGAACAAAAAACAAGGAAAAAAAACTACTAAGAGATTGTAAAAGTGGCTTAGCTAGGAATTAGCATTTTCAAAAGAAAAACACAACACTATTATTGGTAGCGAAGATGAACTGTGCAAGTACCTGGAGCAGCATATCCCAAGGTGTCTGCAAAGGAAGTCCAATTCGATGACTGCAGGTTTAAAAGTCTAGCAGTTTTGAAATCGGATGAGTGCAGGTTTAGAATAGTGAGCATCGCATCAAACTAGTTTTATTGCCACACAATCCATCGCTATTTCGGTATGCTTGAAATGGAGCATCTTCAAATGCTTTTGTGTTTGGTAGAGGACCCTCGAAGTGATTGTAAGATATGTCCACCGACGTTAAACTTGACATCCTGTTGAAAGAGGAGGGGACTGAACTGGACAACAATTTATGGGAGAGATTTAATGTCACTTAGCTTTTCAAGTTCCCCACCTTTGGTGGTATCTCACCAGTTAATAGATCCACAGAGAGAGTTCTCGCGAAGAATTAATCTGGTGAGGTTTACCAAGTCCCCAATTGAAGTGGGGATCGACCCCGTGAGATTATTCCTTGACAAGCTAAGCGTAATTAGAGATCGTAGCATTCCTACTTCTTGAGGGATAGATCCAAAGAGAGAGTTCGCATCAAGGAACAACATTTTGAGGTTTCTCAAGTTCCCTATTGAAGCAGGGATTGATCCCGTGAGATTATTCATTGACAATGAAAGATCAGTCAGAGAGCTTAGCATTCCTACTTCTTGAGGGATAGATCCAGTGAGAGAGTTCTTATGAAGGTACAATATTGTGAGGTTTTCCAGGTTTCCTATTGCAGTGGGGATTGTTCCTGTGAGATGATTCATTTGTAATGAAAGATGAATAAGAGTTCTTAGCATTCCAACTTCTTGAGGAATAGATCCAGAGAGAGAGTTCATGTAAAGGGACAAAATAGTGAGGTTTCTCAAGTTCCCTATTGAAGCGGGGATTGATCCCGTGAGATTATTTGTTGACAATGAAAGTTTAGTGAGAGATCTTAGCATTCCTATTTCTTGAGGGATAGATCCAGAGAGAGAGTTCTCGGAAAGGCTCAACGCTGTGAGGTTTCTCAAGTTCCCTATTGAAGCGGGGATTGATCCCGTGAGATTATTCATTGACAATGCAAGATAAGTGAGAGATCTTAGCATTCCTACTTCTTGAGGGATAGATCCAGAGAGAGAGTTCTCGAAAAGGCTCAACGCTGTGAGGTTTCTCAAGTTCCCTATTGAAGCGGGGATTGATCCCGTGAGATTATTCGTTGACAATGCAAGATTAGTGAGAGATCTTAGCATTCCTATTTCTTGAGGGATAGATCCACAGAGAGAGTTCTCGTAAAGGTACAACATTGTAAGGTTTTTCAAGTTCCCTATTGAAGCGGGGATTGATCCCGTGAGATTATTCGTTGACAATGCAAGATCAGTGAGAGATCTTAGCATTCCTACTTCTTGAGGGATAGATCCAGAGAGAGAGTTCTTGTAAAGGGACAACATTGTAAGGTTTCTCAAGTTTCCTATTGAAGCGGGGATTGATCCCGTGAGATTATTCGTTGACAATGCAAGATCAGTGAGAGATCTTAGCATTCCTATTTCTTGAGGGATAGATCCACAGAGAGAGTTCTCGTAAAGGTACAACATTGTAAGGTTTCTTAAGTTCCCTATTGAAGCGGGGATTGATCCCGTGAGATTATTCATTGACAATGCAAGACCAGTGAGAGATCTTAGCATTCCTATTTCTTGAGGGATTGATCCAGAGAGAGAGTTCTCGTAAAGGCTCAACACTGTGAGGTTTCTCAAGTTCCCTATTGAATCAGGGATAGGTCCAGAGAGGTAATTCTCGTAAAGGTACAATGTTGTGAGGTTTTCTAGGTTCCCTATTGAAGTGGGAATGGATCCCGTGAGATTATTCATCGACAAATCAAGGTCAATGAGAGATCTTAGCATCTCAACTTCTGAAGGAATTCTTCCTGAAAGAAGATTGATGGACACATTAAGAGATGTGAGTCTCGAAAGGCTACCAATCTGAGAGGGAATGGTCCCATAGATTAAGTTGTTTGACAGATCTAGTTTCACTAGATGAGGTAACAATGAGAAGTTAAGACTGGAAAGGGTACCTCTCAAACTAATATTGTCAAGGGTTAAATTGGTTACTTCACTGGCCTCGTTGCAACCAATTCCGACCCAAGTGCAATGACTGCTTTCATTCCACGATGAAAGGTGAGATTGGCTTTGATTGTCAAGGCTAGCTTTCCACATCAAAAGAGCGACTACTTCACTTTCTTTTGCAAACTTTTTAGTTGAAGGAGAAGCACGAGCTATAGGGGAATCAATTGAAGAGACAAATGGAATTAGGATGATAACAAAGACAAAGATGATTATGGAGTGAACTGCTTGGAAATTAGGTAAGGATGCCATGGTTGGTTTTTTACGACAATTAAGCTTGGAGTGGTAGTTGTTCCATTGTATGGGGGACTATTTATAGGGACATGGTTTTATCACATATGTAAATCACACATTAAATCTTCCAAAAGTTATAATACTGTAGCTGTGCATATGTATACGTACTAATTAGTATGTATGACTTGCGCTTCCGTTTTGTGGAAAAATTCTATAGCTGTGTGGATCATAATTAAGGAGGATGACCGATGAGAACAATTAGCAGAAATCGCCAAAATTGATCGATATCGACGGGCATGTGGGAGTGGTTTGAGTCGATTATCATCATCAATATTTTGGGGCCGCATAGACTTGACTACGGTGTCTATTGGTCACCTTCTCTTCCCTTGGAGAGTTGGAGGCCTTTGGGAAGCAAGAAGTGAGCTATTGGTAGTGGCGGAGCTATGTTGGCCCCCTGGCTCTGAGTTTTAAAATTTTTATTTGTATATATTTTGAATATTAATGATAATTCTTTATTTATAGCTACTTATGATCTTAATAATTTTGGTTTGATTTGATAAAAAATCGGTTATTTTTTATTCTCATCTCTCAATTTCTTTCATAAAAAAAATAAGCGCGTGGCTGTTGAAACTTGAAATAGCCTAAAGACAAAATAAAATGATTGATATAGTATATACTTTAATTACATTAGGCTAGAATAATTTCAATATACAAATGTAATATGTATTGGAAATGAAAATTAATTTTTATAATATAATAAGTACACGTTCCAATAAAAAATATTTGTCGATTTAGTGGGCCCCTCAGGTCAAAATCTTGGCCCCGTCACTGAGCTATTGGCCTATTGTCATTGTCTATTCCATGCTTTATGTGGTATCATATCCGTGGGATATTTATCCGAGTAATTATTTAGCGTTTCCAGAATACTATACATGTGATGTTGCCTACGTGGCACTCCCACCCCTAACAATTTACGAAATGGCAAATTATTCGAAAGGAACATTATCATTCACTTGGTTGGGTGGTTGGGAGATAAGGAGTGACCTACACGATTAATGTGGTCACAATATGTTATTTGCGATGTGTACACATAGAAATGCCACATCGTACTCCGGGGGTACCCAATAATTGGGATGTTTATCCTAAGCGTGGAAGTTCCGTCCAAACATGGGATCTATTTACCTTTGGATTCAAATTTTTTCTGTCTCTAATGGTTTTACTTCAATTTTTTAAATTATTGGTTCGTCGATCTAGACGAAAGAAATCTAAAAAAATTATGATCAAAATCTTAAAAAGTTTCGCGAAAGACAAAAATTATGCAAAACATAGACATTTTTTTATTATTATTTTTGTTTTCCTTAAAAAAAATGAAGTCTGGTTCATATTTTTTGTTTGTTTGTCTGATTTTCTTTTTCTGGATCAATCAATAAGCCACAACAATTTGGCGAAAAACAAACAAATGAAAAAAATTGATTAAAACGAAAAAATCATCTAACTTGATTATTAAGGCGAAACACCCTGGACAAACAAAAGATGTGGAAATGTTTTTCACTGTTCTCAGTTTTATAGAAGAATGGGATCTAGTTTTGTGTATAAGTGAAGCAATATGGCACAAATGCTAGATTGTAATTTGCAAGTTAATATTTTGAGGAGGATGTTTATACTCCAATGTCTTGGAAATTCCTCTATTTTCCAAGGAGTGATTTTCATATCCTCCTTTAATAATCACTCTTTTTTACTATCTTGTGATGTCAATTTATAATGTTGTTCTTCTAAGTGTGAAAAACTATAGAAGAGCCGCCCAAAAGTAACTCAATTGCTCTTCTTCTTCTTTTTTTCTCTTTTTTTTAACAGCAAAAGAGAATTTATTAATTTTTGAGGGGAGTACAAAGATTAAAGGATAAGGAGCAAGAGGCATTACAACGATAAGAAAGCATCCCAACAATGTTGGCACCCAACCTATCGACAATCATATGCCACTCCAAACCCTAGACAAAAAAGTTGGTAAAGTACCAACCAAAACGAAAAGCCTCTCATTATGGACAGCCCAAATGAGAGGGCGAGACAGTTTCCAACCTAAATCGAAATAAAATTTCACACGAGGACAGGCTCCATGAGAAATACGACGGAGCCATAAAGTTATTCAATAAATTACATTGTGACCAGGAGGTCACGGGTTCGAGTTGCAGAAATAGCCTCTCTACTTGCAGAGGTAAGACTACATACATCAATCCTTCCCTAGACCCCGCAATAGCGGAAGCCTCGTGCACTGAGTTTGCCCTTTAATATAAAAGCCACGAGCTGACAAATGTGATCATTGAATGTAAAGCTTCCGCCACTTAACAGCTATTGCCCTAAAAAAAAAAGCAGTCCTCTACCCAAGTTATTGTATATTTCATGCTTTCTGTGGTATCATATCCGGCGGATATTTATTCTATTGCCATTCAGGGGATATGTTTACCCTTTTGATATATGTTCATATTTTGGCTTAATAATCCTATTCGGTTATTCTCTTGTCTTTTTTGTTTTTTTATCAGTAATAGAAAATTTTTATTAGTCTTTGAAGACATTACAAAGATTAAAAGAACTAGCTAGGTACAAGGCATTTATCACGAGGCTCAGACATCACAATCATATTGGCACTGCCATACCTAGACAATCATATGCCACCACAGGCCCCGAGAGGGAACATCTACACAAATGAGTTGGCAAAATATATACCAACCAAAGCTGTGTGTAGCCAAAATAGAACGCAAACCAATACAATACTAATCAAACAAAAAAGCCAATAAACATGGAATCAACTTACCCTGCATGGAGGGGTAGACTTGACGTTGGGGTCGGGCCCGGGTCGCTTTGTTTTTCCCCAACTCAAGAAAGTACTGATAATCCTAGTCAAGTCAATGAAATATCTACAACACATGTTTTCGATTTGTGGAAATTATGCAATTGTCTGGGCCAAAACGAGGATGACTGATGAGAATTATTAGCAGAAGTTGCCAAAATTGATCGATATCAAGGGGCATGTGCAGCCAATTAAGATGGAATATATCAAATTACGACACGGCATTTGGGAAGAACGACACGGCATTTGGGAAGAACTGGGAGCTTTTAGTCAATTATCTCCATCAATTATCCCTTTTTTGAACCAGAAAAAAAAATTTATGGTGGCTACTGGTCAACTTATCTTCCCTTGGAGGGCGGGAGGCAAGAAGAGAGGCCCAAAATTATTCAAATGCTTTTAACAGCTATTAGCCTATCGCAATTCACAACAATAGCAAACCCCTAAGATTGCTACGTAGTTGAGATAGTTATGTTTGGGTGTTTTGTTTCTAACATTCCTCTTTGTTTTGGTTGGACGTCTTGCCTTTCAGTTTTGGGTCTTGGGTGGTGGTTGTCGCTGCGCCCTTGTCCCTTTAATCTTTGGTTTCTTTTTCAAAGATTAGTAAATTTTTTTTTTTTGCCGAGTAAGAAAAAAAACAGCACACACCTAAGATATTGTAGTAGTAATTTGTGCTTTGCGTGGTATCAACGGGCAAGATGGTAATGAGTTGCGATTGGGCTAAACCTTTGACCCAGGGACAGATCTCAGACAAAAAAAATTGATTTTAGTTGGTTCAATGCTATCATGTTTAGTACCCTCTGCTGTAATCTATTTTTCTTTGATGATGACGTATGTAATCTTTGACACGTGGAAAAATAGAAATGACTAAAGAAGACAGTGGAATAATATTATTCATCCAACTATGCCTTCATCAAATGTGATACATTCGATTCGACGTAACGAGAAGAACAGTACAATTTTGATGCCTGTTTATAGACCTAAAGAGAACAAGTGCATTGATCTGTGAGTAGAAATTAGTTCATTGGTTTGGTTGGCTGTTTCAGACCTATCATGCAAGTTTTTTTTTTTTTTTTGCTCGGAAAAAGAATTTAAATTTTTTTGAAAAAAAGATACAAAGATTAAACAGACAAAGGCACAGCGACTAATGTCACCCGAGACCCAAAGAAAAACCAGGAAGGCAAGACGTCAAGAATAGGCAAAGACCCTACATAAAACCACCCAAACAGAACCTCCTAAACAAGCACCTCAAACCCAAAGAACCTAAGATGAAAAAATGCATCCTCCATACACGGAAAACTAAAAAAAAAAACAAAAAGCCCAAAACAAAACCGAAACACAAACATGAATGCTATTAGGAACCTCAAAAGTAAACATCCAACCCGAACACAAACTAAAACAAAATCCGAAACCGAAACACCCTTACCAAACGAAAGTTCAGATATATCAAGTTAAAGAGAACAAGTGGATGACATATGTGCTGGCCGTTTCGGATCAATCATGGATTAAATGCTCTTTCGAGATACCCCGCAAATTCTTACATGGACTTCATTGCTTCATGGTATATGTCATTGGTTGTCTATTGCGTGCAGTGACGGAGCTAGAATTCGAATGTGTGAGTGGCACCGTTCAATGAAAATGTAGTTACATGTTATGTGGAAAGAAGTGAAGAAAAAAAATAAAGTGTGAAGTCGTATAATTATGTTTTGTCATGATTTTTTTAAAAAAAAAGAAATAAAGGCTTTCTTCAACTCTCTTTAGTATGTAAATGCAAGACATTATGAAGATTCCGAACCCACGACGAATTTGCATTTTTTTAAGAGAGAGAGAGAGAGTCTTGATCCGAAGATTCCGAACCTATCATTCTCCAATTTGCATTTTTTAAATATTTCTACGAATTGTATTAGTTTTTTTGTACTCGTAGATACCTAATCGAATGACATTCACTTTGCTTGGATGGACTTTTTGAGAGTAATTTTCAACTCTCGGCACAATTTCCAATAAATCTATCTTTCTATCTCTCTCCACTCATTACCACTCCAACTCTCAAAAATAACTTTCTAAAATCTAAACCAAACAAAGTGATTAGTTTTTAAAAAGTTTCTGTGTTCAAGAGAGAGGAGCCCATCGTGAAAACTCCATAGCAAGCCGTGGGGCTGATTCTAGGCTATTTGGGGATGCTTCTAGTCCCATAGGAGGGACATCAGTGGTGAGTGATTCTTGCAATTTGGTCTTGGAAGATGGCGCAATTGCAACAGAGAATTTAACTCCTCTATTGATTCATGATCCGGCCTCGATTGAATAGGAGGTGGCTGATCTTAATCTAGCTGATCTTAACCCAGCAGAGAATTTAACTCCTCTATTGTTAAATCTTTTGATGGTATCCAATTGGTTGTGGACCTTGACCTAGCTGATAAGACTAAAGATACCAATCAAACAAAAAGCCAATAAACATGGAATCAACTTACCGTGCATGGAGGGGTAGACTTGACATTGGGCTCGGGCCCGGGTCACTTTGTTTTTCCCCAACTCATGGAAGTACTGATATCCTAGTCGAGACGAAATATGTTCCATATACATATTTTCGATTTGTGGAAATTATGTAGTTGTCTGAGCCAGATCGACGATGACTGATGAGAATTATTAGCAGAAGTCGCCAAATTTGATTGATATCAAGGGGCATGTCCAGCCAATTAAGATGAAATATATGAAATTACTACATGGCATTTGGGACGAATTGAGAGCTTTCATTCAATTATCTCCATCAATTTTCTTTTTTGGAACGGCAAAAAAATTTATGGTGGCTGCTGGTCACCTTATCTTCCCTTGGAGGCCTCCGGGAGGCAAGAAGAGAGGCCCAAAATTATTCAAATGTTTTTAACAGCTATTAGCCTATCGCAATTCACAATTCACAACAACAGCACACCCCTAATTAAGATTGGTAGTTGAGATAGTTATGTTTGGGTGTTTTGTTTCCAACGTTCCTTTTTGTTTTGGTTGGACGTCTTGCCTTCCGGTCTTGGATCTTGGGGGGCGATTGTCGTTGTGCCCTTGGTCCCTTTAATTTTTGTATTCTTTTTCAAAGATTAATAAAAAAAAATTCCGAGTAAGAAAAAAACAGCACGTACCTAAGATATTATTCGGTGCTTTGTGTGCTATCGACGGGCAAGATGGTAATGAATTGTGATTCGGCTATCATGTTGCGTACCCGCCCCTGTAATTTATTTTTCTTTATCGGAGACGATGCATGTAATTTTCGACACATGGAAAAATAGAAATGGCCGTACGTGCACGGGGTCGGGCGGGTCGAGTTTGACCCAAAACCCGACCCAATCAAGTTGGGTAACAATATTTTAGCCCTGCAAACCGAACCGAACAGAGGTAAGAACTGTCCGTGAGTCCGATTCTTTACGTTGGCCCGACCTCAAGGGTGAGGAACGTACCAACTCAAATCCTGAACCGAAAATTGATTTTTAACAAAAAGTGAACCCACACCCGTCCGAACCACATATTCGACCCCACCCGAGACCCTTCGAGTCGGGTCGGGTTGGTCTGGTCTGGTTGTGGGTTTTTTGCACACCCCTATTAATGCCTTCATGTGAAGAGCAAATTCATCAATTTAAAAAATAGACTCACTAGTTTCCTTGGAAGTAGTCTCAACCAAATTAATCCTAGGGAAATTATTCGCTCAGTGCGTGTGTGTATATATATATACACACAAGATGACAAGTGAGTACTACTCTTTCAAATTACACAAAGGTTGATTGAGAGCAAGTGCATGATGATATATTGTGAATAGAAATTATTTCATTGGTTTGGTTGGCTGTACTTTCTTTCAGATCTATCAATTAAGTTAAAGAGAACAAGTGCATGATATATATATATATATATATATATATATATATATATATATATGTGGTTGTGGTTGTGGTTGTGGTTGTGGCTGTAATTCGGATCAATCTCATGGACCAAAATGCTATTTCGACATTCCCCAAATAGCACGCAAATTCTTACACATATGGACTTCATTGCGTCATCATGGTATATGACGTCATTGGCTGTATTTATTACATGGACTTTATTGCGTGGAAAATGAAAAGGTCTTTTAAGTCTTGAAGAATGATACCCCCACCGCACTTCCCCCACGGAACAGCCCACCGCACGTACGTCGGGTCCATTCCGACTACCGGACGGCCGATCCGATCCGTCCAAAAATTCTAAAAAAAAAATCGAGTGGATCGGCGCGGAAATCAACGGCATCCGACATGTGTAAATGTTCGAACCAATCTTCCATCTTTTAACGGCTTGGCCAAACATATTCTTCAGTGATCTCAAGGTTTTCATTTTCTATCTTCTTCTTTTTCTTGAAACAGTAAATTTTTTTATTAAAGATAAACTCGACAATGGGTACATCAAGAGAAAAGAAGAGAATAAATAAAGAGCGAAGAGATACGGGAGAGAGGGGAGGGAAACTTCCAACAAGAAGTTGAGAAGAACTTAATTCCAACCAAAACACATGACAACAGTATTCTCCCATGTATCTGCATCCTCATCGGCCATTCTTCCATTTTAGCTGGCAGCAAGTGGGGTAATCAGTAGTGGATTGAATGGAAACAAATTTGTGAGGCCAGAATTAACCAGTGAAAAAACTCTTCGACAAACTCCTCTCAGGACAGATCACCAACATATCAAAGCCTCCCATGTATGGATTTGAAAGAGTGACAAACAAAAACCAATAAAACAAAATACTTGAAAGCTTACATTACATGGTTATCTCTTCAAATTTAGCTCCTCTGCAGCAACTTCCCAGCCAAGCTATAACAAAGCCACTTCCAATCAAAACCGTTACACCCAGTGCCGGCCCCTACATTTAGGTTGCCCTAGCCCAATCTTATGCTTTGTTGCCTACTTACTATTACGACATACAAAATATATATAAAAAAAAACATACAAGTTCAAAAAAAATTCAAAATTACACTATTCTCTTAGCTTGAATAGCATCAAAAAAATCAACATCAAAATATTAATCTCGGTTATAATGCTTTATGTTTAGCATGATCTGATTCAAAGAAAACAACTTCTCATTGCATTTTTTGAAGGAAAATTTTTAATTGAGTTATCATACTTTACTTATCCAAGAACTCAGGGCATGTTCTGCTAGCTTTTTTTGTGGCTTTTTAGTTGATGTATTTGAGGAGAATGATCTATCTCGAAAATCATTAAAAGTTAAAAACAAAAGAGAGCGCAAAATGCCAAAAATGCTCTTAGTGGAACGGCGCCCCATTTTCAATTGAGATCATAGCCAATCTCTCTTGCGAAATGGTAGTTCGAAGGTAAAAATAAAAATTGTGTTAGCACTTGCTCGATTCATTTCAACTATAACTTTTTTTGATCAAATGTAAGAATATATCACTTATACATCACTCATGTGTTTGTTAAATTGAAAATTTCCAACAAAGTAATTTATTTTCAGCAATATTGTGGATTGAGAGGAAAATAGAAAGAGGCAGAACAAAAATGGAGAAATAAAGATAATTTTCATATTATGGTGAATTGTGAAGAAAACAAAAAGAAGTAGAACAAAGGAAATAGGGGCTGGAGGGCTACCTGGGAATCAAACTCGCCACACCCAAAACTTTCACAACTTGTGGAGACAAGCAACACCGAACGGGACTGACATGTTGGAATACTCCCAAGAATAGGCTTGGTGTTTGAAATGGGTTCTTGATGTGTATTGTCAGCAAGCGGGTCAAAGGGTTAACTTTAATAAATCCGAATTGTTTGTTAGTGCTAATATGTTGCCCGAAGATAAAAATACACTTTTGAGAATTTTGGCGTCAAGGGGGTCGAAAAAAACCTGGAATTTATCTTGGGGCTTCAAATGGATTTTTCGGGGAGTAAAGGAAATATTTTTTGCAAAAACTCTTTGCAAAATTCGGAACAAATTGAGCATGTGGAAAGCTCCTATGCGCGCTTTCATTTGCATCTAGACTCATTTTGGTTAAACATGTTTTGCTTACCATTCCAAATTATGTTCTGTCTGTTTTTAGAGCCCCTAAATATTTCCTCACGAAGGTGCGCAATGTAGCCTTGAAATTTCTGTGGTTTGGAGAGGGGGATAGAGGTCTGGATTGGAAAAATTGGTCGGCTTCTTGTCTTCCTCAGAGTAAGGGAGGGTTGGGCTTTACGTGATTTGGGTTGTCTTAACAAAGCTCTTTTAGCAAAAACTGCTTGGAGGTTGTTACAAGAACCAATGCTCCTTGTAGTTGTTAGCTACGATACTTTCGGGAAAATATTGTCAAAGGAAACCTTTCCTAGAGGTTAAGGCTGCCTATGGGGCCTCTTGGGGTTGGAGGAGCATTAATGTGTGGGGTAAGGAGTTACTTGTTAAGGAGTTAAAATGGCAGATTGGAAATGGGGAAAACATTAGTGTGTTTCGGAATGACTGGATTCCAAATGTAATAAACCCTTTTCGGGATGTTAATTTGGACAATTGAATTACCTTCTGTTGAAGAGAAGAAGGAGATTTGAGTCTAATATGGATTGATTTGCCCGAAGATTTGATAGGTTCCTATTAGTAAATTGGTTCCAATCTTTGGAGAGATTTACTCCTATGTGGGTGTGGATTGTTGACCACATTAGGACTTGCCTTCTATGGATTTTCTCCAACATTTTAAATACAACTGATTGTATTCATCCATCAATTTTCATTGGAATAAAAGATCCATCCCTCCTCTCTTCTCCTGTGCAGTAGGCATACCGCCGAAGCACGTAATTTGCGTGTTCTTTATTATTTTTTGTTTCAACACCTTCCAAATGTGGTTTTGCGAAATGAGTGTGGAGATCATGGTGGAAATACGGGCAGGGATTTTGCTTTTGGAATGGGGTATTACCACTAATATAGCCAATAAATGTATCTTAACGGATTGCCTAGTATTTGTGCAAGCTAGGACTGGCTAATCCGGGCAAGGCTGGTTTGTCGTTGCAATCAGCCTTGTTTGACTTTATCTTTTTATGTTCTTCTTTTAATTCTGTAAAGGTTGTTAAATTATCTAGGACTCTTGTCAAGGCTGCTCGGCCCCCTCCTCAGAAGAAGATGGCACCGAGCGCCTCTACCACTTCTGCAGCAGCCCAGAGATAGGTGAGTGCTTCACAATCAGCGGGTAGCGTGCAGGGAGGTGCAAATAGTGCAGGCCGCAAAACGACAAGGTACTAGATAAAACTGAGGGAGAGGCTGTCCCAGTCGGGGCCAGCTCAGAAGAAAAGGAAGGGAGCCACGACATCTCAGACTGCGGAGTGTGAAAGCGAGGAGGAGGAGCGCTTGCCTATCAACAGCGGCTCCGATGACGACGAGGACTTTTTTGACGACTAAGGGCTACCACTGAGCCTCATTTTACCTTACTGTCTTTTGATTCGGAGGACTCCATTTCAAGCAGCTTTGTAACAGAGAGAGAGAGAGAGAGAGTGAGTGAGTGAGTGAGTGAATGAGAGAGAGAGAGGGCGCTTTCATTTCGTTTGTTGGGATTTGGGGCAAAAACGTCCGTCACACTACATAACCAAGCCATTCAGCGTCGGTGAAATATATTAGGGTTGGGATGAAACCGAACCTAAAAAGAAGGACCGGTCTCTAATTTTCTATTATATTATATTCTCGTTGTAGTGGGCCAGAATATAATTCATAACCCAATTGTGGCCTGAAGTGGATCAGCCCATTGCATTTGATAACAGGAGGGTCTGGTGGACCGCTTGAACCAAGCGAGAAGTGGTCGGTCTAAGGTGTTGGGTTGGGTCATGGCCAAGAACTACAATGGGAACCAGGTGCAACAGTACGGAATGATACGGTCCGGCACATGGCACTAATCTAGTCCTACCACGAGGCAGGATGATTCTCGTGGCGGCGGCATTTTGAATCCTAATCGATTGAGTTTTAGGGTGTTAGGCAGCAACATGATTGTGGTTTCACAGCGTTCAAGGCTGGAGTTCGGGTTTGGGGTTGTTTTGGATTTTGTTGGTCCTTGACCAACGCTTGTGTCTCGGGTAGCTTTGAAGATTAAGTTATTTTAATTTTCATAGAGTTATATAGTATTTTTGAGTGTGAACGTACTCATGCGGTTATGTACTATGTTTGTTCAATCATGAGTTTTTTTTTTGGCATATTGGAATTCGAGGTTATCTTTACATAACGGTTTGCTATATAAGTAACAGAATTGCTCTAAGTCCAATTGTTGAATTGTTTGCTCTAAGTTCACTAGGTCTGTACAAAGCAATAAAATTCACTTAGATTTCATATCAGAAGCAAATAACTTGCATTAATCCCAAAGGCATCAAAAGAGGCTTTACATCTCAGGGGAAAAAAAACACACACAAGAGGCTCCTGTTTGAAGCTCGAAATGAATTGCAATTGGCCTCAAAACAAAAGCAAGACAAAAAGCAAACTGTTTGAGGCTCAATACAGTTTCAAATCATGCTCGAACAAATTATTTCTTGCATATTCGTGGCATTAAAAAAGTGATCGTCGCATTAACCCCATTCTGTTAGAAATCTAATAAAATTGTACCGACCCGGATTTTTGACCTAATTTTTTTTAAATATAATATTATTAGAATTATTTTCCTTAATACAAATTTTTTTTTAAATACAATTATGCATGCAATATATACATGCATTCTTTTAAAAATTTCCTACGCACACATGCGTACATGCACACTCCTTCTCCTCCCTCACCTCAAACTCCTTCCGTCTCTCTGTCTCCTACTCAGTCTCTACTTCCTCTCTAACCCTAAAATTAAGCCAAATTCGTCCATTCCAAATCCCATAAACCCAACTCCATTAAATTCACTATTATCTAACCTCTTCCAAATTCACCTATATAACCCCTCCCCATTGACCCACGAAATTTACACCACAATATTCCCCACGCCCTACCAGTCCAAAAGAGAGAAAAACCAGAGAAAACAACCAAGCTCCAATCCATGGAGTTTTAGAGAGAGAAAGAAAGAGAGAGAAAAGTGGGTTTCATAGCTACGCCCAATCGAAACCCAATTCAACTATCCCGATCACCTCCTATAACCCAGAGCATCTCCAAACAAGCCTCAATCCGATCCCAAGGTCCCCCGATCAAAGAACCCGAAGTCATCTTCTCCAAATTTTAAGATTTGTTTTTAAATCAATTTGATCTGATTCAAGGTATTATAATCCATTTCAACCTTTTCTCCAAGTATATTAAGTGTTTATATACTTAACCCTATGTCCCGAACGAAAAAAATATAGTTCAATGCGCGTTTTCTGCCATGTTCACCAATTTGATATTATTTTTGAGCATAACACTTTATTTGTAATTATTTACGAATAAGATGATCCTTATGATATTTATTTTAAAATCTTTGTGATATTAATATTATGAAAAACTACTGAATTGATATTATTTTATTACAATATAATACCATCCTAGTATGAAACATATTAATTATATCAGTTTAATTTATCTGGTAGAATGAGTTGGTTTTAAACGTTTCGAAATAACTTTGCAACCTTCCGAACACCATTTTTGACACGCGGACTATTTTTCTTAGATTTTTCACACCTCAAAGATCATAACTTGTTAAGATCATATTTTTTTTATTTAATTATCTATTTATTAAATTATTTATTAGTTATCTATCAAAGTTTACAAACGAAAAATTTTGTGACCTTCCAAATAACGTTTTAACACCCAAAATAATTGTTTTTTGGACTCCTTGCATCTCAAAAATGATATCTTGTTAATTTAATATTTTTTTAATTTAATTTACCATTTATTATTATTTTCATAGCGTTTCCAATCAAAAATTTCTTACGACCTTATAAACCATATTATTAATGCCCGGATAATTTTATTTAGACTCCTTACATCCCGAAGAAGAAAATTTGTTAATCTCAATATATTTTATTTATTAGATTATTTATTATCTATTTACTTTACTTTCGGCCACTTTATTTAACGTCTTTATTTAAATTAATTCTGCGACTCTCTGAACCCACCTTTGGACACTCTACTGGTTGCATAAGACCTTTAGGACTCTTATTAAGGTCATGTTAATTATTCTAATATTTTACCTAATTAATGCATTTAATGAGTTTTTAATTAATCTAATTACTTAGAAATAATTAATGAGAGCCTAGAAAAATATTATTTTTTAAATCCTTTTAAAAAGCTCTACTTATTATCATCTTGGCCATAAGAGACTAAGGGCAACGGCCCATTCATAAAAGGTTGTTTGCCTGTAGTTTGTTTTAATTATTATTCGTTTTAATTGTATATTGCACTATTACTTAATTGGAATGCTAGATGGGACCCCAGAGACATGTGGTGGTATGCGAGTAGAATTCACCTAGACGATGCTAAATAATGGATGACTTGGAAAGTTTTATTTTTAGATTGCCTGCAGGCGTGATTTTGAGATGTGATGAGATTGTGATGAGATTGAAACTGGCGGGTGTCTAGTGATGAATTAATAGACTGGCGGGTTTCCAATGATGAATTGATAGACTGGCGGGAGTCCAGTGATGATTGTAAAGTGGTATATAAGATAGGCGAACCCTAGTTGTGATTCAGGCATGACAAGCTTTCCCCTTGTTGTAGTTATTGGGGCGCACACTCGATATATAACTTAGGTATATCTGCGACAACAAAGGGAAGTGACCTCATAGGACCGAGCATGGCTAGCGGTTGAGGGAGGAAAGATCTCGCGGAGAGATCTTAGATTTCACATTAGGTTATGGATAGTAATAAACTGGCTTATGTGGAGAATATTTGTTTGGCTTCTTCGATTCAATATTATCTTGTTACCTGCTAATTGTAAAGTAAGAGGGGTGGGTGGGTTGGATTATTCTACTGGGTGATTTATCACTTACAGATACGTTTGTATCCTGGCAAATCGTTTGCTTCGGCGATCAATTTGCCAGAGGGCGCATAATTCATTGGAGAGGATTCAAAAATGGTGCAGTTCAACACGGAAAGAATACTAGGAACAAAGATCGAGTATGCGTCAGATTTGTATCAAGCCTAGAGTCAATTCTGAAGTTAATGTATTTTGAATCAGTAAATTCATCTTGTGACTGTAATAGCTAAACTTTATTTTGAAAAATTATATTTATTTAGCAAATTTTCTTAAAATTTTATTTTATATTGCTCCCGAAAAGTCGGAGCGTTACAAAACTTTTCTATAAAGATATGCATTAATTGCATGTTCTCTTAAAAAGTTGAGTTGCAAATTAAAGCAAATCAAATGGGACAACGGATGTATGTTAATCATTTGGATCGCGACCTCAACGCCCGCACAAAGCCTGTCTGGCCCATAAGGCTTTAGCCTGGCATGAGCCCATCAAACGGTCAGGCTAGCCCAGGTTGGCTGTGATTGGGCTTGGTGATTGAAGCATGACGTGCCCATAAGCTCCCACCGAGTCACCCGGCCTGCGAAATCACTATCTAGCCCACGAAATCGATAGTTAATGTTCACACTTTCCATTTCAAAAATATCCTTATGGACTAAGCTACCGATTTTTTCTCTATCTCACAACCCCACTTATTAGGATTGGTAGACCAACGAAGCTACTTGAATTCAAGTTGATGTTTGTTTATTAAAAGTACTTTTGAGGGTGGTCTGTGACATAACAAACCAAATTTGAATTTATCCTTCAATTGGTTAAACTTTTAAATCAAGTTTGAACGAGGTACTACTCGGCTTGCTCGGCTAGCTCGTGACATTTAAAACAATCAGGCTACTACTCGAGATTGGGTCATGATCAACTTGATTAAAACTCATTTGAGATCGACTTGCCTCATAAAATACTTAGCCAAGCTTGTACATATTTATGAAACTCATTAAGTTTCATAAATTACTCGCCTCATTCGACTTGTTCATATGCCTGACTCCCTCAAGCATTGCATCGATTTTTTCAAGGGAAAATGATGGCCCCGGACATATTTTGATAATTAATACCCGCCAAGAACATGCTAAAAATATTTGTTAATGCTGAAAATGTCTTTGGCGGATGTTAATTATCAAAAGACACCATTGACCGTCATTTTCCCTTTTTTCAACTCCATAATGCAACAAAGTTTATCAAATACTAACAGCATTACAAAGGAAAATAGATAGATTGAGACAACAATTTCATATCCCTTATTTTGGTAGCTCCATATAGTTCTTTGAGATCAACTTTTATTTAATACTTGTAGTCGTTAATTTAACATCTCACACACCGCTAGCATCGATAATTCATGGCCCTTTCTTGAACACCCCGACGAAATCAGTATCGCGAGAGCCGATGTATAATGCAGAATTTTGTTCTTGCACTACAGCGATAGATGCATTGAAATACCCTGTAACAAGAGGAAGAGTCTCTAGCAACATTCCGAGTCCATTAATCCTCAGACCCTGTGGCGCAGTAAATAATATCGGCTGTTGACTAATTACATTCAGTGCTACCCAATATTCTCCTTCCGTTTCACTCCTCTTAATTTTGTTCGGATTTCCAGGAAGGTTGATTAGAATCTCAGCGGTGTTAGCTTTAACCCCTGTGAGCCAAAACTTTTGAATTCTCTTACCGACGTACTCTGAAACCAGGACGAAAGACCTATCGAAGCTCACAGCCGGGCCACCTGCCCCTGCTAGCCCTCTTAGCAACACGATAACTTGTTTAGTCACTGGGTCATATTTTAGCAACCTTCCAGTTGAGTCAGGTTTAAAACCCGGTTGTGTTGCATTCCTGCGCGTATTCACGTCTGTACGTTAATTTGTATGTTTTTCTTTATTGGCCACAGAGGAAGGAAATCTCATTAATCATAGAAGATCAATATATGAAATCAGTGTAATAGGAAAACGAATGCATGAGAGTGTTTCAGAGGGAGAACATGAAAACTCTTAATGCTGCTACTACCAAAATCTCAACCTACTCCTTAACCTTTCAATTTTTATGACAACCATGGAAGAAAAACTAAAAATAGAAATAGTTGATGACAAGTTGCCAACTAAAGACACCCGAAAAACCCCAATAAAACCAAAACGTACGTTCGAGAAATCTCCAATACAATCCAAATGCGCTCAACTCCAACGAACAAAAACTTAAACATGTTTTTGAGCATATCCACCTTACAAAAGCAAATGAACTTGACAAGCCCATGTCATTTTTTGGTCAAATTTTATGTCCCTAGCTCAGCAGCTCCCAAAAAAGATTTAGACTTTGTTTGCATTGGGTCTCTAAAATGAACCACTCCCTTTGCACACGGTCCCCAACTAATAAATTTGCTATCGAACTATTAGTCTCATTTCTCTATCTCTCTTTACTCATTGTCCCAAAAACCTGATCAAAACCCCAAAACCAAACATAGCCTTTCTCTTCTTGAATGGAATTTTGCACAGATTTTATTTGAAGGGTGAGATTTAGTATATGATTGGTGGCACAAATGAGTCAAATTGAATCAAAGACCATCTGTATAGGGGTCAACGGTGGCCTTGGAAGGAGACGATCGATATTCGGTGGAGTTCGCACAACTAATTACGTCCAAATAGACAAGTAAAAGTGGCAAAATATATTGTCGATGAAAATATTTTACGTACGTATGGTTAAACAAACAGAGTGTTGAAGTTATATAGGCTATAGAGACAATAATCTTATGCCGATTGAATTCATGTAGAAGGAGGAGTCGAAGAGTTAAGAGGGCAATGTCTAGTCAATGAGATCTGCACCCTAGTCAAATACACGGGAGCAGTCAACTATATACGGGAGTAAATGATACCACTGGGCACTGGGCTACCAGACATGCATGCTGTTAGAAAAGAAGAAGGAGAAGAAAATGATTACAGAACGCGTATAAGCTACGTACCACAAGTTGAAGGTTTCGCTAGCATGGGTGAAAAAAACGAGTCCAGATTGCTGGTCGACATCTACGCCATCGGTGAATTTGAAAGGCACACCTTCTGCACTAGTGGCAAGTTGAAGTGCAAGGCCTCCTTGAGGGCCTACCACTAGGAACCCAAAGTAAGCATCAACAATGTAAAGAAACCCCGTTGCATAGTAGAAGCTTAGACCCAACGGTCTCCCACATATAGGCCCCATATTTGGATCAGTTGTTCCATCGCACAATTGCTTGTTCCTGATATCAACAAATAGCTGTTAGAACCCAAAATGTTAAACGAAAGCGCTTAACGCACGACCCTGTCTAGTGTTTACCCAACGCCTTTGTAGCTAATCACTTCAAATCAGTGTTATCAAATATTTGGGATATGTATCGCCTTTGCAGCTAATCGCTTAAGGCAACTGGGTATATGTTGCCATTAAAGGACATTTTTGTCTCAAATTTGGCAAAAGTATTGACATGTGCCTTGCAACAAACGGTACTCAAGCAGAAGGGTGCTCCTTGGGTAACGGTAGAAGATGAGGGGGTGTGTATGGGCATTTTTAAAGGTTAGGGAATATCCGTGTCTAAACCGAATAGATGAGGGGGTGTTCGTGTAATTTCACCTTTTTTTAATTTTATAAATGGTTATATCATAAGATAGGTCAACCAAAGTTGATATACCACCAAAAATAGTTATAACTAGTTAAAAACAAAAAGTCTACTACACGTTTGAAATAGAAGTTTTTAAGATGAAAAATTCTAAGTTTTTCCATCATTTTGAGGCTTAGAAGAGAATATATATCAGTCAGGTTCTCCTAAGGTATCCCTTGCAGCTTAATTGTATGGACCTCTCATTTTCCAATTGAACTGCGATGATCCGAGCCGCTCAATGTGTTCAGAATGTGATTTTAAGGGTACCTACGAGAAATCACCTAAAAAATGACCAGGAAGGGCTTGATCTGAACAGTTTTGCATAAAAATGCATTTATAGTATTTTTATGAAAAACTGCTCGGATTAATCCCTTCCTGGTCATTTTTTTAGCGATTTCACATGGGTACGTTTAAAATCACGTTCAGAATACATTGAGCAGCTCAGATCGTTGCAATTCGATTGGAAAAGGAGAGGTCCGCATGGTAAGACCGTAAGGGATCCCTTCGGAGAACTGTGGGGTGTGTGTGTGTGTGTGTGAATACATTGAGCAGCTCGGATCGTTGCAATTCGATTGGAAAAGGAGAGGTCCGCATGGTAAGGCCATAAGGGATCTCTTCAGAGAACTATGGGGTATGTGTGTGTGTGTGTGTGTGTGTGTGTGTTTGTGTGTGTGTTTGTGTGTGTGCCTTCTCTAATTAATGCAAAACATCATCGAAATATGTTTGTTTTCTTATACTCCCTTTGCCCCAAAAATGATAGTTTTCTATAAAAAGACGTGTAATTTTGAAATTAAAAATAGTGATTTTGTATATGATTTTTCGAGTTTCTTCACTCTGAATTAAAAAGATATCGATCAGTTATTTAATTTAGTGCAAAAAAATTCAAAAAATTATGAACAAAATGGATTGAGTTTGAGTTTTCTTCAAATAGTTTGAATGTTGGTGTCTTGCTAACAAGTTTCTTTTTATGAAAATCGAGAGGTGAAAAGATAGGTTTAGATTTCGCGAGAAGAAGGAGCTCAATGCACCTCTACTCCTATTGTATTGTTACAGGTTTTCATACTCTTAATGAATTGGGAATTTTTTTTTGCCGATCAAAAAAAAAAATAGTTTGAATGTTGTCATAATTTGATCAAACATTTTGGAATGCATTTGAGGTTCCGCTTTTTAAAATAAGGTCTAACCTTTTTTTTCCTACTTATTGTAGGATATGTTTTGAATCATGACACACAAATGTATCATAAAATTTTTATACAAAAAAGATATGGGACAGGATATGTATAGTTTTTCGAAAGAGACCATAAAAAATGTAAGATATATATCCCGTATTGTAGGTTTCTAATAACCATGCCCCAAATTTGCACCCTTCAACATAGTTTCTCATTCACATAGATCTTTGCGTCTTCCCGTTCTCTCTTATTTTTTCCTCTTTTATCCTTGATGCAAGAAATAAGTTGGATATTATTGGATTTCTCTAATCCCAAGATTTAATTCCAAGATTCCTTTCCTAGACCTCTCTTGTTAGTTACTTCTTTCCAAAATCACACGGAGTAAATTGTATACACACGCAGTTTGAATGAAAGTAATGACGTCAGTCGTGAATTCATAACTTTTGTATATAACATTTAATAAATACCATTCACACATAAATTTATAACATCAATTTATAACATCAAGAGAGCAGAAAAACATGAAAACAATATTTAGATTTGCCATTGGGTTTTCGAATGAGAATTATGCCAAAGGAGCTTGACACTATATATAGGCACATTACGCGCGCGTATCCCGCTTCAAAACATAATTATATGAACTCGATTTGTATTTTATGCGAAATATTCATATGGATGATGCCATCTCTTTGACCAAGAGCATGCAAGCTATCTTGCCCATTTTCTTGACAACAGAGAGAGAAAGGTTTGTTTTGGTAAAGGACAAGAGAGTTATGGGCGTGGGTTGAGTTTCATTATTTTATGATTACTTTTTTGGACAATACTACTCACGTAACAATCTAAACACAACAACTTACACAATCTCTCGCATACATGTGAGACCCATACATAGTAGTGCATGTGGAGTTCACATACATGTGAGAGCTGGTTGTGTTTAGTATTGTGTTTGAATTGTTGTGTGAGTAACATTTTTGTTTTGGATTTCATATATATGATCCCTAGCTAAAACTACATGCATACATGCACATGACAAGTTGAAATCCAATTGAACCATTAAAACCGATCGAGCAGTATCGTCTCTCTCTCTCTCTCTCTCGGCTTTGATTAATAGAGCATATGGGCCATAATGGAAGGCCCGATTCACAAGTTATGCGGTATGTCTACAGGCTAGCTTTTCTTTTTGCTTTCTCTCCAGTTTTTTTTTTTTTTGGCATTTGGCGATGAATTCTTTTTAGCCGGTCGGTAATCGAAAAATGAAAATGCTTTGCACCTGAATGTGTTTGAATTGGCAGAGTGCTTGGCACCTAAATGTGTTGTAGTCGGAGAGTTGTACATATATATATATATATATATATATATATATATGTGGATCTAATCATGTGCATTGTACAGAGCGACTTGCATCGGACCACTCTGAAAACATTTCTATTCAAGATTGTATTCGAACATCTATTTTCCTAGAACTCATTGGAAAATTAAAACTGGATATCAATATCAAACTCGGAAATCTACTTTGTTATGACAATACAAAAATATTAGGACAAACAAGAAAACAAACCACACAAGAATATGAATATTTACATAATTTTGCTCAAGCATAAAGAAAGAATATACTCCACGGACGAGGAATGGCAAGGATACACTATGAAAGTTACAAAGAGCCAGCAATATCTTGGACTCTTGAGGGAGGTGACAATATCAAGATAGGATACCTAATCTGCAACAAACACCGATTAAAAAACTCAACCAACTTACATTACTTATCCTGCCATAACTCCAGAATTCAAGGCACCTCTAAATAATTTCCACCTTGACTTGAATTCCTACAAACTCAACAACCATAGAGCAATCCTCTTTCTGCCACCCCTCTTCAAACGCCCCAATGGGCGATCAACAATTGCGAACATCGATCAAATCCAAACAAAGATCTTCTCTGTCTACAAATCTGCTTATGAAAAATGCGATGACTCTCAACATAATCAAAATCCCCTTTTACACTCAATCTGGAAAAATCTTTTTCGTCCCAAAATTGAATTTTTCGTAAGGCAAGCTACCCAACAAATGATTGCTACAAAATCAGCACTGATTTCAAGAGGTATGGAAGCTCAAAGCAATTTGGGACAAGGCTTATGTGCTTTTTGTAATGCAGAACTGGAGACAACAGACCACTTGTATGTTTTTACACTGCCCCTTTACAAGAAGTATCTGATCGATTATCTTTGAATGTTGGGGTATATCTCTGATTTATCCTTCTGATATCCAATCTTTGGTGATCTTATGGTTTACTAATTAATAGTTTTCCCAATTTGGAAAGCAACTCTCTATGATGAGCTGTGGTCAATTTTGATAGCTAGAAACGATCTCATCTTCAACAATGGAACTCCTCAAAAATCAGAGATTAATTAGTGACTTGGTGAAAATCAGGGTAGCTCTTTGGATGAAATCAAAGTTCAACATCAAGAAAAAACTCAGTTGAAGATTTCAGGGGAAATTAAGATGGAATTAGACAAGTCAAGATCTGAGTTTCGAAAGCTTAGGACAGGCGTTTCTGTGTACAATGTACCCTGTTTTTCTATTTTGTGTTTTCCTAGGTTGGTTTCTCTCCAACCTTTTGTGGGGGGTTTTTAGAGGCAAATGATTGTCGAGGAGGGCAGGGGTGTCAACTTTGTTGGGAGGCCAGTTTTTCCTTGATTGTGATGTCATTTTCTTCGAATCCTTTTAATCATTGTAATATGTTTCAATGATTAGTAATATTTATTTTACCGGAAAAAAAAAAAAGAAAAAAAACTTGAACTTGACCACCCACTGAATAAACTCAATTTCAGATTTTACTCACCAATTCGTTAACTCACCCATTTTGTTCCCACAACCGCCCATTCTCAGCTAGTTGGCTGGCGTTGCCATCTTTTGCTGCCACCATTTCGATGCCTGCCTTCTATCAAACCACCACTTCTTTAGCCCTTTCCGCCACGAACAATATCATCCATGTTGGGAGTTTGTCCGATGCATCGACCTGCCACTGTGTGCTCAAGACCCAATTTGTATGGGAGTAACGGTAAAGAATCCACCACATCACTTGGGCCCAATATACATTAAATGACTCATATCTACTTAAAAGGCTAAGCCTTATAAGTGGTGAGTCATCCAATTATATATTAAAGTCCAACTATTTTTCTATTTATCTGATGTGGGACACAACATTCACACATGTTCTAACAAATTCCCCTCATATGTGAACCGTACATTGGGCCTTAATCCCTCTCTGCATCCAAAGTCCCCATTGATTCTGATCTAATACACTCAATCCTATCTCCCGAATTGGATTTATTCTGCACCCACTCAATCAATTCAGAGTCATCTCAATTGAAAGCCAACGTGCATAGTCACCGGCACCATGCTCCCCGACGAGAACTCCATTGAGAGCCAATGTGCTCATTCACCTGCACCATGCTCCCCGACGAGTCAACTCCATCGATAATGAGCCATCCAATACAGCACTCCAACATCGAGCCATCTTGCTTCATTGGGAGTCACCTTGGATTTTATACCGCTCCACTAGTGTTCTTTGTGCAAGTCCCTTCAATGGTGGGCTGAGAGTTTTCCCATAGATTGTCAGCCATCGGCTCTGATACCTTTTGTTGAGAGTTTGTCCGATGCATCGACCCACCACTGCGTGCTCAAGGCCTAATTTGTATGGGAGTAATGGCAAAGAATCCACCACATCACTTGGACCCAATATACATTGAATGACCCATATCTACTTAAAAGGCTAAGCCTTATAAATGGTGAGCCATCCAATAGTATATTACGGTTAGAGGTGGCAAATGGGCAGGTTGGGTCGGGTTTGGACGGGTTAAAACATGTCACGGGTCGAATATGGACGGGTCAAAAAGTAAAAGGGTTGAAACAGATCAAGTCGAATACGGGTCAAGCCAAAGCCAAATCCGTCCAACCCAACCTGTTTTTCTTTCCTTCTTTTTTTTTTAAAAAAAAATTCCTTCTTTTTCCCCTCAAAGAATCCTAATCAAATTTTCTATCAAAATTTTGAACGAGTGTTGGAATTAGTAAACATACGATCTAATCTCTCTTCTCTTTTAAAAAACAGCATATGAGTGTAGCCGGATTGGCTGTACTACACCAGTGGTGAGGGGGGTGCACTACAGCACCTCTGGGTCCCACTTTCTCTCTCATTTTTCTCTCTTTAAATTCGAGCCATCCAAAAACACAATGGACGGCTCTGATGCGTTGAGCGGACACCACGTGATACCCACCCGGCATCGGCATTGAAAACGTTAACCCAAATGACAATTAACAATTTGTGTTGGTTAAATAATAGATCTTCGATTAGAGAGAGACCACCAATGTACCCGTGCATGGGCCGCGTACATATGTTAGTACTATTAAAATACTACTAAACCCTAGAGAGAGGGAGAGAGGCGAAGGTACCCGTGAGCGTAGACAGCGTGGGCATCGGAACGGAGGCAGAAGAGCACAGGGTTGTGAACAAATATTCGGAAAACAAGTTACGGGATTTCAGGAGTAAAACAATTTTTGTGCGGAATGAGTTTTTTAATTCAAATTCATATTGAATTCATTTTCAATCCATTTAAACCCATGTAAATATGGGTTGAACCCATATCAACCAATTATGTAATATGGGCGGATTGAATTGGGTTATAAATTGGCGGATTGGACAGGTTAGAAAAATATGGGTTGAGATTGTCACCTACAACTCTTTTTTCTATTTATCCGATGTGAGACTCAACGTTCGCACATGTTCTAACAATCCACCTACAATGGCAATGCAAGAATTTTAATTTGGCAGGTAAATTTGTTGTCGCATATCAGTCTTTTGCATCGAATTCTATGAAGGTATACCAAAACTCTTGAAAATGATTTTCACTGAAACATGAAAAAGATATACAAATAAATGGTGTTTTTATTGGAAAATTTGAATGGGTAACAAAGACCAAGATAAGAAAGAGGATTGGAGTGCAGTTGATGTCACTCTCTTATACTTTCATGCATGCACATGGGCGGGGTTTAATTCCCGTGAGTATCCATCCATCTATCCAAGTCCTCTAGAATAGAGTAGATTAGGTTTAATGTATGACAAAAAAAAGAAAAACAAATACCAAGATACCAAAAAGGGTTATTTGACAAATCTTCAGAAAATAAAGGACTTTCCCTATTTCCTTTTGCAGAAAATATGTATGAAATCTAGGAAAACTAGCATTGTCCTTAATTGAACTTAAATGAGTTGCCAACTATGGTTTCTAGTTCCAAACAATTTAGGTGGTGTCAAGCCCTCGATTTTCAACATAAATAAATAATGCATTTCATTAAATGATTCCTTGCATAGTATAGATAATACCCAAAAGAGAGAGTTCCAATTGATCATTTACAAACCAAGTTCCCAAGTTTAAAGATTTACAATACTAGCACTACGGCCCCAAACTCAATAGCTAGTTATAGAGAGTAAATTTAGAGGTTACACAATATTTAAAGTTAAAAGAGTTCAAACAAATTTACAATTTCATTCCTTCAATAGATCGAGCAAAGGATAATTGAACCACTTCCCAATGACGGCTTTCAAAAGACATGAAATCAAGCATGCACACCATGCACTAAGCATCAAGGTCCTTGAGATACACCTAAAAATGATAGGTTGAGCTACACAAGCCCAATAGAAATTTCTATACTCAAGCTATATGTGAATGCGATGAAACATGCAATGAGAATGAATGATTTCTACTAAACAAACAAGAGATACAGAGGGGAACCAAAAATACCCGACGGACCACGACTACAAGATTCTATACGTCATAAAGGTTTCCTTAACCATTCATACATCAAACTAAGAGTAGCATTAAACACACATCCATCTAAATAACCCATGACAGTTTCTCTCAAACCATTTAAATTTCCTCAAATGATTGCCACTATTAGCTTTTTCATCCCTTACCATGTATCATCAAACCTCTTTTCATAAAGAAAACATTTCTTTTTGATTTCCAAAACACCTTTGAGAAATACTCTCGACCTCTACGGGGTCAAGCTCCGTTGATTCGAGTTTGAATAGCCGGAGTCCGTTGATTCTGCGCATGAATACCGGAAACCGTTGATTCACTCAAGAATAGCCGAAGGATTTTAATAAAAATCCTTTTTCAAAAAAAAAAAAGACAAGTTCCTTTCTTTTCAAATCCTTGGTAGAGTCAGTTGTTTATCTCTTTCGTTAACGGTCATCATCTCAAGCAGCTAACAGTCCAAGTAACAACATATACTTCTGACATCAACTTCAACGTTCTTCATTTTATGAGAAATTCAACTGTGTTACCACCCCATGCGTGACAGTGAACTCTCTTTCTACCCGGGTTTCCGTCTTACCACACCTTGCGTAACGGGCCCTCTAGAGTCTCCGCATTACCACACCTTGCGTTGCAGGACCTTCAATTCAAAATTCACAACTCACATAAATACATAAGCATTAACAATCCGAATACAAGAAGACAACACTTCCCAAGGTCACATACTTTCATTCATCATCATTCAATGTATTATAAACTCACAAATATGACCCCTTGTACATCATTAAATACTTTAGGTTCACGTTATCCCTCAAAGTCTATCACGACGCCCTATGTCACGTACCAATCCCATAATGACTTCCCGACACACCACTCGTTACGTTCTAAATGAGAATCTGTAGAACGAATACCAAATGGACCGAGGATGATCAAGCAAAACGAAGCACGAAGATACGAGTTACCCTCTTCCCTCTCGGACCACTAGGCAAACCCCTATCGACCAACCAAGTGCCCACGTCATACCTATAGCTTACGATATTTAATAACGACTCCATGGTACGTCCACCAATCCATCAATCACTACGTCACGGCATAACACTTAATAAGTCTATATCTTTCATTGAGACATGCCATGACATCTACTTCTATCAACCAAAAGCATAAATAATGTACGGATATCCTAATCATTTATTTCTACACCTTTCTAAGTTATGGCGAGAGTCCAAAGAGATCGATTGGTCAATGAATCCTCGAGGTGCAAATGATCAAGTTTGGAAGTGATTTGGAGCTATTCGAAAGGTGTTTAAGGTGTTCGGGGTTCGAACGGGCACATGAAGAAACAAACGAACCAAATCTGTCCGAAACAAAAAGGGGGGTATTGATACCCTTGATCAAGGTATCAATACCTGGCTAGTGTCTGGTCCAAAGAAGAGTGGGGTATCGATACCCCTTTTGAGGGTATCAATACCACGAAGTTTTTCTGCAGATTTTAAACTTTTCGACAGCAAAATCCCAACAACAACGACGAACTACGGCACGATCAAGGCACATAATCAACCCATAAACACATAGAGAGAGTAAGAAATCCCTACCTCATGGGTTTTGAGCAAAACCCGACCCTTTGACCAAGTCAACCGAACTCCCACGCGGTCTGATCAAAATTTTTCTTGGATATTCAGAAAGTCCGTGCTCCGTATAGCAACTTTAATTCTTGGGCCTTGTCCGGAATCACGCTCTAAGGTGTTGAGATCGAAGAGAGAAGAGAGGAGAGAGTTTTCGAAGGAGAGAGAGACTGCCGAGAGAGTGAGAGAGAAAAAGAGAATGGAGAAATAATTCTCCTGGGGAGAATTATAGTAGTGGGGAGCAATCCCTCGCTTCTCGCACCACACACTCACACGTGCAACCCTTACAGAATCTCCCTTATATCCTCCCACGAAGACGTCACACTGAATATCCGCACCGTCTATCTTGGCGGGTCCTACGTTTACAAGAGAAAAAAAAAATTACGGCCTCAAAATTACGGGTCTCTACATCCTACCCTCCTTAAAGAAATTTCGTCCTCGAAATTTAAACCAAACCTATGAAAACACATCATCAAAAGAAACTCTAGTCCAAAAGACCGTGTCCACTCACGGCACTTCGTACGCACCTACTCTCGTGTCCATGATGCAATGAACTCCATAATGCCACAATCAATTTGCATCACCTCTTACCAAAACGATCGTCAAATCCTAAGGTTCACACACATCGATGAAGGAGTTGCCGTATTCATATGAATCTTACTCATGTCAGCAATCAATTTTGGTCTCCCAAACCGTATCCATTTTCACTCTTTCCGATTAATTAGTTCTGGTTCTAAGGATAGTATTCAAACACAATGGAGAACTTCACGACATCGTAGCTCAACAACTTGCCAAGCCATATACAATTAACAAGCTTAAGATTTTTCCTTCTCTCCGTCAAGGTTTATAAGACTTTTTCATGTACGATGATAAAGTGGTCAACTCTCATACGTTTCTATTTCACTTCCTTTCTTATTATTCAACTTACTCTCACTTTCAAAACTCACATAAGCAAAGCTTTAATGACCCTTAACGCTAACTCAAGATAAGTTTCCTTTAAAGGCATACGTTAGTTCAAAGTCTACGTGTCCGACACAATGAGATCAGAATTAAACAACAGTCATGAGTTTTCCACTCACCATTCTCATAGTAAAAGTGTAATATCACACACTTCCAAGCAGTTTTGACGAAAAACTTAGTCCATTGAAAATTTTAGTTCTCGTAGTTGATAAATCATCAAAACACATCCACCTAGTGGCGAAATTTTATAGAATTTAATAGGAAAAATTCATTTAAAATAATAACATTTTTTTTTATAAAAATATCATCGCCAGTCAATCTTTATGCATCATACCTCGTCCTTTAGAATACGACAATTTAGACAACATAGTTACGAATTTAAGATAAGGTTCACATCATCATGATATAGCCGACTCCAAACTTGTATCATTATCTTTTCTTTTTTTCAACACGAACTAAACTAAGAATCAACTTTCATACAACATCATTCCCATTCGGAAAAGGAAAAAGGAATTTTGAGTTCAACCCAATCTTCATACGTATTAATAGGACACTTCCATTAACCAAACACTGATAATTCCATACATAGATACTCAATACACATAAATCAAAACCGCTAGCCGCAATCTCTATCTCACATCTCTATGTATCCACATAACTTTCCTTTTCTTTTCTTTTTTTTTTTACCAATTCTGGACTGCATTTTAAGGGCAAATTCCACACACTTAGATTCACAACAGATAAGCACTTAAATGAAATATCAACACATTTCATACATGAAATATCTCCTGAAAATCAACCGTACAATTTAATGGCTTACACAACACCAGCCACATATTCACACATTAACACTCACTCAATATCCAACAGATTCAAAAGGTATCCAACGAACTCCCCGAGTGTCCAACGGACTCAAAAAGTATCCACTACTTTATAATTCATGGCTTCAGGAAGCCCAACAGTCATCTTATTCCTTTTACTCTCACAAAACCTTATACAGTGTCTATTTACTTTACCAATCTCGAGCTTTCTCATTCATTCGATCGAATCAAATCACGTACTTTTCACATTCACAATCTTAAACATCACATCATAAATACACGTATCATTAATACTAATCATTCCTCTATTTTTAACAATATTGCAACCTATTAACTTATCATCACTAGAGCACCTACACAAAGTGTGCAATAGCTGCACCAACGAACATCTAATACTCTCGAATATCTTCATGCTAGAACTCAAACATTGACACAGACCGATTGACAGACTTATCCCTGAATACCCACAAGACTCCGGGGTTGCAAACAATCCTTCTATACTTCTCATTATATTCTAAGACTCCTATCACCATAACAGCTATCACTGCCACTCTTTAAACCTTAGTCTCTCTCAAATCTATCACCTCAACGGCATACCTCAATGCATTCTATACTGTCATCAACCTAGTCTACGTCGTCAATTACACATCACACATAATTTCTACACTCTAATCTTTCAACTCACAATAGTCCTCATTCATATTGCTCTCACTTCAAACAAGTCTCTCACCTCACACTGACATCAATCACTTGCCTCAAGTCACATCGATATAGTACACCTCAAGTCTTGTCTCCCTTTTTTTTTTTTTCACACAATGCTATCACTATTTTCTATCATCTTGTCATAATGACACCACCATGACATTCACCTCAACAATGAAGACTACGACACCATAACACTTTCCTTTTCTACGAAATTCCTACGTAGAGCCATCTATCTCAAGCCTAGAGATCTAACCCCTATACACAATCCTAGTGTCCAATTGACTTTTCGAGACTTCCATTTAGAAGGAGCGGTGATCAATCGCCTCTTCCAACTGGATCTCATCGGTAGTCTCTTGGGCTAGAAGACACATACCGTATCCTGACACCCTACTTATAACCCTATTTTCCTAAGTCAACCTTAAATACATACAACTCCCTAGGCGGGCTCAACTGCCTTACTTATACTCAAAATCACAACTTCAATAACCACCATAACAATAACAAAACACAATCCTTACCACAATAAGATATCATCCCTTCGAACACATTCAAGACACTCACTAGCTCAATCCTCTAACTATGATACACCTCACTCACTTAAAAAAAAATTACTCAGAGTATTTAAAACCTAACACGTAATTTGCGCAATTCAAATAAAACACATCAAACAAAAAGCTCACAAATCTAATTGACGATCTAACACTTCTATTACATACTAACGAATATCACCTCTCACATGTCGACCTCGCCACTACACATAACCACTATAACAATCTCGGCTTTTCAATTGTTTTTTTTTTTTGTCCAACACCTCATCTAAAAAGGGCACCTTACCACAAAAGGCTCAAGACCGAAACTACCAATAGTAACGATAACGATAACAACGGTCACAACAATAACCACTACAAGAAGGTCAAACTTTTCTCTTTCTTAGACATGAGCATTAGCTTGTCACCGTTTCATGTAGACATAAATGCAATGCCAGTTCATTGGACACACGTTAGTCATGCAAGCTCACTCATATTTTTGTTAGAAATGCAATGATTTTTGAATCCATGAGACTAAGTCTCCCCACGGTCTCTAGATATTCAAACCTAATGCTCTGATACCAATTTGTCAAGCTCTCGATTTTCAACATAAATAAATAATGCATTTCATTAAATGATTCCTCGCATAGTATAGATAATACCCAAAAGAGAGAGTTCCAATTGATCATTTACAAACCAAGTTCCCAAGTTTAAAGATTTACAATACTAGCACTACGGCCCCAAACTCAATAGCTAGTTAAAGAGAGTAAATTTAGAGGTTACACAATATTTAAAGTTAAAAGAGTTCAAACAAATTTACAATTTCATTCCTTCAATAGATCGAGCAAAGGATAATTGAACCACTTCCCAATGACGGCTTTCAAAAGACATGAAATCAAGCATGCACACCATGCACTAAGCATCAAGGTCCTTGAGATACACCTAAAAATGATAGGTTGAGCTACACAAGCCCAGTAGAAATTTCTATACTCAAGCTATATGTGAATGCGATGAAACATGCAATGAGAATGAATGATTTCTACTAAACAAACAAGAGATACAGAGGGGAACCAAAAATACCCGACGGACCACGACTACAAGATTCTATACGTCATAAAGGTTTCCCTAACCATTCATACATCAAACTAAGAGTAGCATTAAACACACATCCATCTAAATAACCCGTGACAGTTTCTCTCAAACCATTTAAATTTCCTCAAATGATTGCCACTATTAGCTTTTTCATCCCTTACCATGTATCATCAAACCTCTTTTCATAAAGAAAACATTTCTTTTTGATTTCCAAAACACCTTTGAGAAATACTCTCGACCTCTACGGGGTCAAGCTCCGTTGATTCGAGTTTGAATAGCCGGAGTCCGTTGATTCTGCGCATGAATACCGGAAACCGTTGATTCACTCAAGAATAGCCGGAGTATTTTAATAAAAATCCTTTTTCAAAAAAAAAAAAGACAAGTTCCTTTCTTTTCAAATCCTTGGTAGAGTCAGTTGTTTATCTCTTTCGTTAACGGTCATCATCTCAAGCAGCTAACAGTCCAAGTAACAACATATACTTCTGACATCAACTTCAACATTCTTCATTTTATGAGAAATTCAACTGTGTTACCACCCCATGCGTGACAGTGAACTCTCTTTCTACCCGGGTTTCCGTCTTACCACACCTTGCGTAACGGGCCCTCTAGAGTCTCCGAATTACCACACCTTGCGTTGCAGGACCCTCAATTCAAAATTCACAACTCACATAAATACATAAGCATTAACAATCCGAATACAAGAAGACAACACTTCCCAAGGTCACATACTTTCATTCATCATCATTCAATGTATTATAAACTCACAAATATGACCCCTTGTACATCATTAAATACTTTAGGTTCACATTATCCCTCAAAGTCTATCACGACGCCCTATGTCACGTACCAATCCCACAATGACTTCCTGACACACCACTCGTTACGTTCTAAATGAGAATCTGTAGAACGAATACCAAATGAACCGAGGATGATCAAGCAAAACGAAGCACGAAGATACGAGTTACCCTCTTCCCTCTCGGACCACTAGGCAAACCCCTATCGACCAACCAAGTGCCCACGTCATACCTATAGCTTACGATATTTAATAACGACTCCATGGTACGTCCACCAATCCATCAATCACTACGTCACGACATAACACTTAATAAGTCTATATCTTTCATTGAGACATGCCATGACATCTACTTCTATCAACCAAAAGCATAAATAATGTACGGATATCCTAATCATTTATTTCTACACCTTTCTAAGTTATGGCGAGAGTCCAAAGAGATCGATTGGTCAATGAATCCTCGAGGTGCAAATGATCAAGTTTGGAAGTGATTTGGAGCTATTCGAAAGGTGTTTAAGGTGTTCGGGGTTCGAACGGGCACATGAAAAAACAAACGAACCAAATCTGCCCGAAACAAAAAGGGGGGTATTGATACCCTTGATCAAGGTATCAATACCTGGCTAGTGTCTGGTCCAAAGAAGAGTGGGGTATCGATACCCCTTTTGAGGGTATCAATACCACGAAGTTTTTCTGCAGATTTTAAACTTTTCGACAGCAAAATCCCAACAACAACGACGAACTACGGCACGATCAAGGCACATAATCAACCCATAAACACATAGAGAGAGTAAGAAATCCCTACCTCATGGGTTTTGAGCAAAACCCGACCCTTTGACCAAGTCAACCGAACTCCCACGCGGTCCGATCAAAATTTTTCTTGGATATTCAGAAAGCCCGTGCTCCGTATAGCAACTTTAATTCTTGGGCCTTGTCCGGAATCACGCTCTAAGGTGTTGAGATCGAAGAGAGAAGAGAGGAGAGAGTTTTCGAAGGAGAGAGAGACTGCCGAGAGAGTGAGAGAGAAAAAGAGAATGGAGAAATAATTCTCCTAGGGAGAATTATAGTAGTGGGGAGCAATCCCTCGCTTCTCGCACCACACACTCACACGTGCACCCCTTACAGAATCTCCCTTATATCCTCCCACGAAGACGTCACACCGAATATCCGCACCGTCTATCTTGGCGGGTCCTACATTTACAAGAGAAAAAAAAAATTACGGCCTCAAAATTACGGGTCTCTACATCAAAAAAAATTACGGCCTCAAAATTACGGGTCTCTACAGGTGGCTTTCCTAGTAATGGTGATTAATTTTTTCCAGGAGAGCTCTTAATTAATGCATGCGATATTATTCCTTAATTGATTCCCATTTTCTTTTTATATATATACGTGTTTGTTTTGTTATTTTTATACACACCAAATTAATCGTTGTTTCACAACTCAAAATACAAAGCATACATCTCTTTGGGAAGAAGATTTAAGATGGCCAAGTTCTGGCATGGGTTTCTCCTTTGTTCCTCATGTTTCTCGTGTGGAGCGTAGGTTTGTTTTGTTTAGTTTCTCCTTTGTCTGTTTTCAAATATTTTTAAATGTCATTTTTTTTTTATCGGCAGAATGTCAATCTATTTGCGGCAACTACGCTGAGTACAGACTATAGTTTCAAATTTTATTGCAATATTTTAAATCTTGTTTTATCTTAGTATAGAGATAGATAATCATGTTCACTATAGCTCTGAAATTGAAATTAATCTGCTGATAAAAGCTGAAACTGCTTACTGGAAAAAAGCTGGAAAAAATATCATGCAGATAAAAAAGGTGATGTTATATTATTAAGATAAAAAAAAGTGATCTTACAACATTGCTCCCTCCATTCCATATTGCTTGCCCTTTTTAGGAACCGTGCATTTTGCACGCAAAAATTACATATTTATGAGTTTTTTTTAAAAAAAATTGCACCTATTTTTTCTTGTCAACGAGATCTTTAAATTGCTGCAAAAATTTTGAAAGAAAATTCATTCTAATACATTACTTTTCCTAAATTACACGCTTTCAAAAAAATGTGAGTAGTTTGGGACAAATGGAGTATTAGTTGTTACATGTCTGACTTGCTTCTCAAATATTTAACTTTCTCCTTGTATTTGAAACAAAGCCACTTCATTGAGGGCAAAATGGTCTAGCCAAAACCCAAAACTTCTGTCCAATAAATTTTCTCCATCTATATATCTCTCTCCACTCATTAGTCTAAACAATCTCACTCAAAACCCAAACCGAACCATGTTTTGAGGATTTTCGAACTATAATTATTTTATGTCTTTGGCCACCACTGTCCGGTAATTTCCCGCTGCGGTTGTTTCATATCATGGACAAAATGCCCTTTTGAGATGCCCCAAATAGCACGCAAATTGGACTTAATTGCGTCATGGTATATGTAATTGGCTGTCAATTAAATGGACTTTTATTGCATGGAAAATGAAAGGTCTTTAAAAGTCTTTGGCTGTTACTTTGAAAGAGGAGTGATTATCTCCAGAAAGGAAATTCATGAAAGTGTTTGCATTCGAATGTGAGCTAGATCAACTGCACCACTAGAGTGAGGAGATGTCTCCCCACCTAGCTGGCTGGACGGTCTGATCTTTAACCACGTATGTGTAGTCGTAGTGTCCATGTTTCCCAAGACACCAATATTGGCTAATAACAAGAGTTAAGAATATGGGTAAAATCCACTTTAACCTCCTGATGTTTGGGTCATAAGCAGATACATTCCATATGGTTCAAAAGTGTGTACATAACCCCCTGTGGTTTTGAAACTATGCAGATAGACCCCATGTCGTATATGAGAAGAACAGTAACCAACAAAAAGCCTAGGGAAACTATTGTTTTGGAACCCATTTCGGCTCAGTACTAGATAATTACTCTTTTAAATTACACAAAGATCGAATGAGATTAATTGAAGTACAATTTTGATGCCTGTTTATAGACCTAAAGAGAACAAGTACTGCATTGATGTGTGAGTAGAAATTAATTCATTGGTTTGGTTGGCTGTTTCAGATCTATCATGCGAGTTTTTTTTTTTTTTGCTCGGATAAAGAAATTAATTTTTTCTTGAAAAAAAGATACAAAGATTAAACGGACAAGGGCACAACGACTAACGTCACCCGAGACCCAAAGAAAAATCAGGAAGACAAGACGCCAACCATAGGCAAAGACCCTACATAAAATGACCCAAACTGAACCTCCTAAACAAGCACCTCAAACCCAAAGAACCTAAGATGAAAAAATGCATTCTCCAAACATGGAAAACCCCCCCAAAAAAACCCCAAAACGAAACCGAAACACAAACATGAATGCTGCTAGGAACCTCAAAAGCAAACATCCAACCCGAACACAAACCGAAACAAAATCCGAAACCGAAACACCCTCACCAAACGGAAGTTCAGATCGATATATCCAGTTATAGAGAACAAGTGCACGACATATGTGGTGGCTGTTTCGAATCAATCATGGATATATAAAATGCCCTTTCGAGATACCCCGCAAATTCTTACATGGACTTCATTGCTTCATGGTATATGTCAATGGCTGTCTATTGTGTGTAGTGCCGGAGTCAGAATTCGAACGTGTGACTGGTACCGTTCAATAAAAATGTAGTTACATGTTATGTGGAAAGAAATGAAGAAAAAAATTAAGTGTGAAGTCATATAATTAGGTTTTGTCGTGGTTTTTTTTTTTTTTTAAAGAAATAAAGGCTTGTTTCAACTCTCTTGTAGTATGTAAATGCAAGACATTACAAAGATTCCAAACCCACGGCGGAACTACTTTGGAGCATGAAGAGGAAATGCACACAAAATAACCACGTTTATATGCTTGAGTTAATATGCAATTTCGAGGACAAAATTGATTTTAAGGGGGGAAGGATGTTACGGCATAGCATTTTTATTTATTTAATTAATTATATTGGCCGTTTATTAATTGGAGTTGTGGTTGCATCCCAAGTAATTATTTTGTGCGTGCTATGGATATTGTTGACACAATTGTAATATTTGAGGTATTAGATTGATTTTGGGTAAAATAGTGGTACCGGATGAAAATTTTATAAATTGTGTTACGTACTATCCAATTCTAATTCTAATTAACTAATTAGCTATAATATAGGGAGTAGTGGGTTGTTTTACAAAATTAGGAGATATTTTCACGGTGTAGAGTTTTATTTGGGCAAAGCAATTGAGATGAGAGGTTGAGAGAACTTAGTGTAGATGAGAGAGAAGCCATTGTCAAGGTTTCGGCAGATTGATGATCATTGGGATAAGCGATTCTTGTTCCCTTCAATATTCCTTGGTGAGAGGTTAGATGGGTTTTGTAAAAGTTAATTTCCTGCCACCGATTGATTTGTTTTATTGTTGATGAAATATGGAGTAGTGGAGGAGTTTGTGTGATGTGAATGGTGACTTTGGTGTGAGTGGTTTTTTTTTGATCGGCAAAAGAAGAAATTTTATTAAAAACGGGGAATAGGGGAAGGGAATTCAACCAAAAGTTGGATGAAGATCATAGGGGCATAAGCCCGAAACACCCGAGGGTCCACAGGGTCCACAACAAAAATAACAATAAGACTCAACCCATACCCAAAATAAACAACGAAAAGCCCTGAACACCCAAACTTGGGCCAGCCCACCCAAACCAGTCCCCAAACCCTAACCACATCAACCACCATCGCTGTACAAAACACTGAAAAATAGCCTCGCCGTTAAGCCGGGCCAACCTCTCCCAGATGTAGAAGCCGGCGGCTTGATCCAGCCTACGAAAACGAGGACCAAAACAATCAAGGCCAAGGGACACCCAACCACCACCAAAACAGCCTAACCCAAACTAAACCCCAGGAACCATGATCAACACCAGTAGCAGCAGGAATCCAACGTGACGAACTGACAGCCCCACGCCCGATTGAGAACTCCAAACAGCCGCTAGCCGGACTTCGGCACACAAAGACGGCATGAGAACCCAGCCATGGGGGCCGCATCCACCTCCCCAACACTGGATTGAAACCATCACCGATCAAGTCGCTATCTTCTCCAATCGTTTTTGAAAATAAGAAAAGAAACCTGCAAAAAATGTTAGAAAAGGCAACTACAATACTCCACCGCTACGACCACACCACCGTCCACCACCACCACCACATATACGGCCCAGATCTACATCACCAACCACTAGCGCCCACAGCCTCTGATCATTTCGGACCACCCAACACCGCTAGGCTCCCGGAGGAACCAAGGGACCTCCGGCCGGAGGAAGCCTGGTAGAAGCCCAGCCACCACACCCTCCCACACCGAGGAGGGTGGAGGCCCAAAAACACAGACGAAAGGGGGAAAACGGGAGGGATTTCAATCTGGGAAGAAGAGGGATAGAGAGGAGATAGCAAGCACAGAGTGGAAAGAGGAGCCCGGGGGGAGGAGGGAGGGAGGCACCTCCCCCCCAGGCGGCGGCAGCGGCGGCCAAAATGAAGCCCTAGCAGAAGAGGTTTAGAGAGAGAGAGTCTCGAGGATGCGCCTTTACTTTATTACACTTTGGTGTGAGTGGTTGAGAAAGAGAGAGAGAGACGGCAGATGGGTGTGCAAGTGTTGTTGTGGTTAGTGTAAAGTGGAGGGTCCGAATGTCGTTCGGGTTGTGCATGTGTGTGAGATTGAATAACAGGGAGCCCAAGTGGGGATTTGATCATAGAGGTAATTACCAGAGCAGGACTTGTCTCTTTGTGTGTTGCATGGATTTGCCGTGCATGAGTTTTGGTGCTGTGTTGTACGGGCAAAAAAGGCTTGATGCATGGGATTTGCCGATCAAGGTTGTGTTGGTGTCCATTGTTGGTTTAGCACCGTAGGATTAGATTCTAGGTTGGGGTCTTTTACTAATTAATGAAAAAAAAAAGAATGATGGTGCGGAGATGGCCAATATAAAAAGAATTCTGAGATGTTTTCAGCTTATGTCGGACTTAAAGATTAATTTCTCAAAAAGCTCTCTTTGTGGTGTTAAGATTTGTCATCTAGATGTTTCTAATCTGGCAAGGGTGATGGGGTGTAAAGTAGAGACCCTTCCAATTAAATACTTGGGGCTTCCATTGGGTGCAAATCCGAAAAGAGCGAAGACATGGGAACCTGTCTTGAATAGAATGGGGAAAAAGTTGAGCATTTGGAGAAGTAGACTCAATTCGACGGGAGGCAGACTTACTCTTCTAAACTCCAACTTTGGTCATTTGCCTATTTACTTTATGTCCATTTTTAAGATGCCAGCAGTTGTTGCTCAGTCCATTGAGAAGCTGCAGAAACAATATTTTTGGGGTGATTCTGTTGATAAAAAAAAGCTTCATCTGGTGAATTGGGGTATGGTTGCCAAGAAAAAAGAGTATGGGGGTTTGGGGGTAAAAAATTTGAAGATTCAAAACCTGGCTCTTCTTGCTAAATGGTGGTGGAGATTTAGTAATGACAAGGATTCTCTCTGGGTCAAGGTCATTAGAAGAAAATACAACCTTGATCAGAATTGTTGGCCTCCTTATCTTCCCAATTCTGGACAAATCACGGCTATATGGAGTGATATATGCTCCGTAGGGAATGCGTCTTCGGGCATCGGTTCTATAATTCAAGCGGGGTTCAAAGTTCAAGTGGGGTCAGGCCAAGAAACGTTGTTCTGGGATCATATTTGGTTGGGGGAGGTGGCTCTCAGTGATGTTTACCTGAGGTTATTCCGAATTTCCACTCAGAAGGACCAAGTGATCAATGTGGTTAAGGAAGGGGCTGGTGAAGGCAGTTGGAATTTACATTTCGGAAGACGTTTATATGATTGGGAAGAACTCCAAAAAGTGGAGTTACAACAAAGGCTTCATAATGTAGCTTTGGACTGTTCTAAATAGGATACACTGCAATGGATTTGGTTTTCAAACAAGTGCCTCTCGGTGAAATCTGTATATGATCAGTGGGAGCGGTTGGTCCAAGTTAAAAATGAGGTTTTGGGGTCTTTATGGAAGAACCTTAGTCCACCTAAGGTAGAGATCTTCTCTTGGTTGGCTGTACAAGGGAGAGTAGCAACTAGATCTCTTCTCGTGAGCAAAAATGTGATTCAGGAGGGTCCATTGTCCAAATGCCCATTTTGTGTTACCTTCGAGGAAACCCCGGAACACCTATTCTTGCATTGTCAGTTTTCATGGAATACTTGGTCTCTTATTCTAAGGTGGTGGCAAATGCTTTAGGTCTGTCCCCCTTCTTTGGTGGACCTAACGAATTGGTGGTTTGACAACAGGTTTAAGAGTTTGGAAAGGCACATTTGGGAGGTGACTTTTTTTGCTACCTTATGGTCTTTGTGGCTTGCAAGGAACGACCTTGTTTTCAACAATGTGTTACGGTCAACTTGCGAGGTGGGAGACCAGATTAAGACAAGGGTGGCTATGTGGATGAAAGCCAAGTTCATAATCAAGGTGTACTCAGTCGAGGATTTTAAATGTTTTCTAGGAGGTATCCGTAAGCTGAAGCTTTAGCTTGGAGGAGTTGCGCATCCAACCTTCGACTGGATGTTTGAGTTTTCATTTCTTCTTTTGTTTTTCCTATTTTCGGTTTGAGCTAGTTTGCTCATCCCTTTCTATCCTCGATGTACCCCTTTCGAGATTTAATAAATTTGTTTCGTTTGCTGAGCAAAAAAAAAATTAAAAAAAATTTGTTAATTTATATGCTGTATTTTTACAGGTTAGTCTCATTTGCGTGTTCGACTTGCATTATTTTTTAATCCAGGTGAGTAGTCAAGTATGTTACGTATTTTCAAAAATTCCCTGTGTCCCTTAAAAATATTTCCTTCAGAAATTTATATGAATGTTATTCGGAAACTCAAAACTATTTATAAGTTGTTCTATAAATTGGCATGCGATGAATTTTTTGAGATCAATTGTTAATATTCTTTTTGTTGAGAAATTGGTGGATATTAACGGGAACATTTATTTCGGAAGTCCACGGAAATTATTTTTTCTAGAGTTGGTGACCCTGGCCATTGGGGAAAAGACCGTGTTAGGCCGGTGACCCTAATGCTCAACGGCTTTCTTTTGCGGAATCGTCTTAGGAAAAAGTACCACGGGTTGCCAACCCTGGTGACTCTAAGTTCGATATTGGATCCAATTTTGATGAGATTTATTTTGGCCATGATATTGTTTGATTGTGGTTCCCCATTGTTGATGGAGTTAATGTTGTGATTACTACCAAGAATATTTATTTGGTTAAAAAGCTTCATTGATTAATTTATTATTCTGTTGGACACCTCGCATGTCAAATTTAATGGTAAATTATTTTAATCCTCACTTTCTGCTTTATTTAATATACATGCATTGCCACTCACTGAACTCATCAGCCGACGGATTTATTCCAACTTCTCTTTCAGGCAAGTTGGGGAGTTAGGCAAGGACTATGGCAGCATCTCGGAGATTTCTTTTGTTGACTTCCTTAGGGTGTCTTATCTTTTTGTTTTAATAATAGCTTCCGCATTCGAAACATTTGTCAGATAATGAATTCTTTTTATCATCGTTGGACCATTGGCTATTGTTTGGTTCATAGAATGGTTGTACCCCATGTTTTTGATTGAGACATATTTGGCTTTTGATTTGATTAATAACAAAAAAACGATCATTTGATTTCGGTTGCTTTGATTAATTTAGGCTGCGTGTTCCATGGATTAGCCTCATGGTTCCCGGCCGGTCACTTCTCATTTTGGGGTGTGACATAATAGAACCACATTAGTTTTTAAAAAGTTTATTTGTCCAAGAGGGAGGAACCCATCGTGAAAACTCCGTTGCAAGCCGTGGGGCTGATTCTAGGCTATTTGGGGATGCTTCTAGTCCCATGGGAGTGACATCAGTGGTGAGTGATTAATATTCTTGAATTTGGTCTTGGAAGAGGGCGCAATTGCAGCAGAGAATTTAACTCCTCTATTGATTCATGATCCGGCCTCGATTGAAATGGAAGTGGCTGATCTTAACCTGACCCAGGTTAAATCTTTTGATGGTATCCAATTAGTTGTGGACCTTGACCTAGCTGATAAGGCTAAAGATACCAATCAAACCAAAAAGCTAATAAACATGGAATCAACTTACCATGCATGGAGGGGTAGACTTGACATTGGGCTCAGACCCGGGTCACTTTGTTTTTCCCCAACTCAAGGAAGTACTGATATCCTAGTCGAGACGAAATATGAACCACACATATTTTCGATTTGTACAAATTCTGCTGTTGTCTGGCAGAAGTTATCAAAATTGATCGATATCAAGGGGCATGTGCAGCCAATTAACATGGAATATTATATCAAATTACTTCACAACATTTGAGAAGAACTAAGAGCTTTCAGTCAATTATCTCCATTTTTTTTGAACCGCAAAAAAATTTATGATGGCTATTGGTCACCTTATCTTCCCTTGGAGGCCTCCGGGAGGCAAGAAGAGAGGCCCAAAATTATTCAAATGCTTTTAACAGCTAGTAGTATTGGAGCACGTGGGAGTCACGTGTGACAGAAAGCAATTGCAACTTATCTCATGACTAAAAATTTGAACTATCTTTCCACAAAACAAAAGCAAAATTGTAGTGTCAGAGCTAAAATGACTCATGTACCAAAACATTTAAAAGTCTAACTTAAAAAGAATACGTTTCATTGCCGAAACATAGATGAATTTCCATGTCGAATCTAAATGGCAGTTACAAGTACATATTTGATTGCGGATAAAAAAAGAGAGAGTACATATTTGAAATATATGATCATTGGGCCCCCCATTTTTTACATCCATGGAGTCCATACACCTAGATTCGACGATTGAACTCTTCTATTTTTGGGTCCAAACAACAGAATGCAGTGGCATTGCAATTTGGCAATTTCCACTCCGGTTATTTTCTCCGTGCAAATCTTCCGCGCGTGAAGATCTCCAGAAAAATTTCCTTCAGAAAACAAGCACCTTAATAAGAAATGAACTATCTACTACTCAACCATGTGTTTTACATGTTTTTTACATTACAGCATACGACAAATTGAAAGTATTCTACCAAAAGTCAAAAGAGAAAAATCTACAAAAATATGAAATGGAAAGAGAGAATATTGTGATATGTAGGCTCATAGCACCCTTAAAGCCTTCGATAAAACACAATGGGTCTTGGGTGTCTTGCCATGCTAGAACTCTTGTTAAGACGCTCTTCGTTCAACATATATTGGCGATCAGTTAAATGGTAAGCCGAACCCTGTAGAGGAAAAAATGAAAAATTAAGTTCAAAAGCTCATCCAGAATCTAATTCTCAACATTTGTTTGTAACCAAGTTCGGTAAATGTGCTAGTAAGAATAATGCACATAAATCTCAAGGCCACGGCATCCATTGAACTGCTTAATTATTCCTTATTTTTTTCTTGGCATTCTTCATTAGTTTTCGAAGGAGGATATATGAATGCATGAGATAAACGAGACGTGGTTATCAAATACAAACCGTAAAGAACTATACATGCTATTCCCTCGTAGCATGGTCTATAAGATACAGCACCTTTATTAATTATTATTAGGAGTTCATAATTTTTGGCAAGGTTTTCTAATCCATTCATTTGATAAGTATAATGTAGGGATAAAATTTAATGATAAAATTTAACATAGGGATACAAAATTGTAGGTCCTAAGAATGACCTAAAATAAGAATAAGTTGCCGAAAAGCATACATATATAGTCCCTTGAATCAATACTCCAGAGAGCATCCTAGAGTCCTAGACGACAGAGAGCAAAAGCCGGGATTGCAGGATATAGAATGTGTAACCTGAAGTATTGCAAGAAATTGGGAGCACCATGTGGACATGCCACATTGGTAGTCCGGGACTATTGCATAATTACTCAAATGTGTAATAATAGTCAATAAGATGTGGAGGTGATATGAGATTAGGTCTGAAGCATAAGTGTCTCCTATATCTTTTGAGAGATTATTCAGTATCATGGGCCCTTCCCTTGTACATCTCAGTGTGATGTCCATTTACTTAATTAGTCATGGATGTCACATCAATAAGTGGTGGTGAAGGAGCGCAGGGCACCATGTTGGTTGGCCGGGGCATTGAATAATTTTTTCCTATCAGTTAGCCCTCTGCTAAACTCAAAAGGACAAGTACATCTTCACGTGGATTTTCTATGAGAGATCTAGGCCATAAAGAACAATTTGAAGATGAAGGGAAACTATTGTTTTAATGACAATACACCAAATCAGAGGAAAAATGGTTTCGAAGAATGCCAAACCCAAAGAAAACTTAAACCACTTTTGAAAAATTATAGATTACAAAAAAGCCTTTAGTACCTTGTACATGTGGAATTAGTTTCTCCTCACATCTCTCTACATCACAAAGCACTAACAAAGTTTAGAAAACAAAACAATTGTTGATATACGAAAGTTTGACCTGTATTTGAGAAGAGAACTCATAGTCCCTGTCGTCTCGAGTAATAACTCCATCTCTAAATGTTACCCTCCTCCTATTTCTGATTCTCTATCTGCAGACATTCATCATCTACCAAGGCAAACTATTTCAGGAAACTAAAACATTAGCGATTGAACTAATTATTAATTTGTTGGATTCCATCCAATGACGGTGCATCCGAATGGGTAAAAAGAATGGGTTCAAAGAAAGCAAACTATGGCTGATATCGGTGCCAATGGCCCGTAAAAGAATGTATTTCAGAAAGCATACCATCATTCATGTGTTACCGGTATTGCATGATTAATGTCTGCCCGCCCTCTTAATTTGAAGGAATTAAATCATTATGTGTGAAGCTAGGAGGAATCAAATGATTGAGAGAGTGGGAGAGAAGAGATGGGGGTGCAAAAGGGGGCTATCTTTTTCCCTTGTTATTAGCAACGTTTGCAATGGAGCATAGCAGTTTAGCTGGCGTCGTGCCGATTAGTTACAAAAAGTTGCATCGTTTCCAGTTGCAGAGTTGCAGGGAAAAAGCCTCCATGTTAGGTTTGTAATTATTTGTTTTTAAAGAGTATTCTTGGAAAGCAAAAAGTAGAAAACATCTTCGTGCTTTCAAAAGAAGTAGTATAGATTAGTACAAGGGTTCGATCAGGAAACTACTATTGTAGTCATGGCAAGATTAACTTCTTATAAAATGGAGACGGAGGTACCTTAGAAAATTTTCAAAAGTTGTCTTTGTATATTGGCACGCTCACCACCGAGTAGAGGTGGCAAATAAAACCCAAACTCATTAATCAACCCAAACCCATCCACTAAAAAATAGACCAAACCCAACTCATTAATCAACCCAGTGTTTTCGGCTTTAGGGTTCCAACAGACAGAAAGTTCAGTTGCCTTCTCAATGCCTTTCGACTGGTACGGAGCTATATTGTGTATACCAAACTGGAGTGAACCCAATAATTCATTCTCAATGCAGTCATACCTACAAGAAGTTAGAAAGTGCATGAGTTTCAAAAATATTAAACAAAGTTTAGCACTTACCACAGCCATACTCACATTTTCTTACAGAGGTTATCAGTGATAACACAGAGATTGATGACTTCCATCCTTATCTGCATAACTTTGTCCCCAGCAAACTGATCAAATGGCTATTCTACAAACTTGGATAATTTCTCAACATTTGCCTCAAGTTGCTGCTGCTGGTCCTCAAATAAATTTTGCTTTATTTCCCTTTCCTTGTTGGTCATCTCATCCTTAAACAGGTCATCACCAAACATATAAAAAGCAAATGGATATGAATATGAAAGCACCCGCCTTGATCTAAAGAGCCTGTAAAGTCCATTTGTAACCCAGCTGAAATCTCTAAGTTTAAAATCTTTTTTCTCCAAGTTCGACACCTTCTCTCTTATGGTCTCCTTTAGGTTAGATTCAAGCTTAAAGGAATCTGTATGAGCTTTGTAGCGACTATGGTAGTGCATGTAATGGTAGAGGTCCCGCTTTGCGCGCTCAGCATTCTTCTCACGATCTTCTTTATATCGACCACAACTGTGACCACTGATTCGGGACCAAGTATGATCACAGCCAGTAGGTCCACCACAAAGCCAACTACATCAAAAGTAAGGAAAAAATTATTCAATTTAACTGCACCAAAAGATAGAATCTCATAGGAAAAAAGTGAATGTGCTATACAAAAATAGGGGTGATGGATGTTGAAGGATGCAGCAGAACAAAAAAGACTTGACAGTCAAACAAAATGAAAAATGAACCAAATCACAGACCAAAACCTATGATTGAGGGAAGGACACCTCTGAGTATATAATTCTTGCCATCAGTATTCTGATCCTCTTAAGGATATTTTATAATGAATGCCAAGAACATAAATCAGGAGCAGCCTAATTCCAATGGTTTGTGGTTAAGACCCTAGAGACTAAATCATCCACCAATTCTGCTCATAACATCAAATAGATTCCAGTAAGGACCATTCCTGGACTCCCATATCAAGGTTTAGGAACACAGTAGGAGCGGAACATTTATCCCTTGAATTTTCACAGAAGGGCGAAGATTTCAACTTCTCCAGATTTAGGATCAGCAAACGTCTCTCATATCAACAGTGTTGGAAACAAATAATAACTATATAGAAAGTACAATGGCTCTAACTGCTTCCAGACCCCACCACCCAGCCTCTAACATACACGAGAGGAAAAAAATTGACAAAAACTTTCAGACATAATAACGACAACATAGTTCAAGGATCTCTAGAAAAAATTCACAATTTATATAACAATGGTGAGGTCAAAAGAAAGCTGGTCTTTTCTTTTACATTATAAAGTATAAACTATCAGGAAGCCAGTCATGAACAACACAGGATTCTGATGCAAGCGATTCACAAAAATAGCACCAACCCCTAAAATGAAACTAATGCAAACAGAAAGAAATCTCACCAAAATGCTTGCCCACATATGCAGCTCACCAGATTGCAGCCCCCGTTCTTCTCCACCGGGGGCTGCAATTAGTTGTGGACCTTGACCTAGCTGATAAGGCTAAAGATACCAATCAAACCAAAAAGCTAATAAACATGGAATCAACTTACCATGCATGGAGGGGTAGACTTGACGTTGGGCTCAGACTCGGGTCACTTTGTTTTTCCCCAACTCAAGGAAGTACTGATATCCTAGTCGAGACGAAATATGAACCACACATATTTTCGATTTGTACAAATTCTGCTGTTGTCTGGCAGAAGTCACCAAAATTGATCGATATCAAGGGGCATGTGCAGCCAATTAACATGGAATATTATATCAAATTACTGCACGACATTTGGGAAGAACTAGGAGCTTTCAGTCAATTATCTCCATTTTTTTTGAACCGCAAAAAAATTTATGATGGCTATTGGTCACCTTATCTTCCCTTGGAGGCCTCCGGGAGGCAAGAAGAGAGGCCCAAAATTATTCAAATGCTTTTAACAGCTAGTAGTATAGGAGCACGTGGGAGGCACGTGTGACAAAAAGCAATTGCAACTTATCTCATGTCTAAAAATTTGAACTATCTTTCCACAAAACAAAATCAAAATTGTAGTGTCAGAGCTAAAATGACTCATGTACCAAAACATTTAAAAGTCTAACTTAAAAAGAATACGTTTCATTGCCGAAACATAGATGAATTTCCATGTCGAATCTAAATGGCAGTTACAAGTACATATTTGATTGCGGATAAAAGAAGAGAGAGTACATATTTGAAATATATGATCATTGGGCCCCCCATTTTTTACATCCATGGAGTCCATACACCTAGATTCGACGATTGAACTCTTCTATTTTTGGGTCCAAACAACAGAATGCAGTGGCATTGCAATTTCGCAATTTCCACTCCAGTTATTTTCTCCGTGCAAATCTTCCGCGCGTGAAGATCTCCAAAAAAATTTCCTTCAGAAAACAAGCACCTTAATAAGAAATGAACTATCTACTACTCAACCATGTGTTTTACATGTTTTTTACATTACAGCATACGACAAATTGAAAGTATTCTACCAAAAGTCAAAAGAAAAAAATCTACAAAAATATGAAACGGAAAGATAGAATATTGTGATATATATGTAGGCTCATAGCACCATTAAAGCTTCAATAAAACACAATGGGTCTTGGGTGTCTTGCCATGCTAGAACCCTTGTTAAGACGCTCTTCGTTGAACATATATGGGTGATCAGTTAAACGGTAAGCCGAACCCGGTAGAGGAAAAAATGAAAAATTAAGTTCAAAGCTCATCCAGAATCTAATTCTCTTTTTTTTTTTCTCGGCAAATGAAAGTTTTTATTAATCTCGAAGGGGTACATCGAGTGACAACAAAAAGAGAAACACAAGGTGCATCTCAACAAACATAACGGAACAACATCCAACAGAGGGTTGGATGACAACACCTCAAAGGAAAATTACAATTTCAGACTACGAATCTCGTCCAAATACCCCTTAAAGTCGTCCACCGAATATAACTTGATGTCGTGCTTCGTTCTCATCCACAAGGCCACCCTTATTTTGATTAAATCTGCCACATCCCAAACTAACATAGAAGCATTGTTGAACACACAATTGTTCCACATCAGCCATAACGACGACATCCAGAATCTAATTCCCAAGTTCAGTTAATGTGCTAGTAAGAATAATGCACATAAATATCAAGGTCACGGCATCCATTGAACTGCTTAATTATTCTTTATTTTTTTCTTGGCATTCTTCATTGATTTTCGAAGGAGGATATATGAATGCATGAGATAAAAGAGACGTGGTTATCAAATACAAACCGTAAAGAACCATACATGCTATTCCCTCGTAGCATGTTCTATAAGATACAGTACCTTTATTAATTATTATTAGGAGTTCATAATTTTTGGCAAGGTTTTCTAATCCATTCGTTTGGTAAGTATAATGTAGGGATAAAATTTAATGATAAAATTTAACATAGGGATACAAAATTGTAGGTCCTAAGAATGACCTAAAATAAGAATAGGTTGCCGAAAAGCGTACATATATAGTCCCTTGAATCAATACTCCAGAGAGCATCCTAGAGTCCTAGACGACAGAGAGCAAAAGCCGGGATTGCAGGATATAGAATGTGTAACCTGAAGCATTGCAAGAAATTGGGAGCACCATGTGGGCATGCCACATTGGTAGTCCGGGACTATTGCATAATTACTCAAATGTGTACTAATAGTCAATAAGATGTGGAGGTGATACATGAGATTAGGTCTGAAGCATAAGTGTCTCCTATCTTTAGAGAGATTATTCAGTATCATGGGCCCTTCCCTTGTACATCTCAGTGTGATGTCCATTTTCTTAATTAGTCATGGATGTCACATCAATAAGTGGTGGTGAAGGAGCGCGGGGCACCATGTTGGTTGGCCGGGGCATTGAATAATTTTTCCCTATCAATCAGCCCTCTGCTAAACTCAAAAGGACAAGTACATCTTCACGTGGATTTTCTATGGGAGATCTAGGGCATATAGAACAATTTGAAGATGAACGGAAACTATTGTTTTAATGACAATGCACCAAATCAGAGGAAAAATGGTTTCGAAGAATGCCAAACCCAAAGAAAACTTAAACCACTTTTGAAAAATTATAGATTACAAAAAAGCCTTTAGTACCTTGTACATGTGGAATTAGTTTCTCCTCACATCTCTCTACATGTCACACCCCAAATCCGGGCACATGACCGGCCATGTACCATGAAGCAATCATGGGACACGAAGCCTAATTAAAAATATTTTTAGCAACTTGAAACAAATAAAAAAAAACTAGATATTTTATTACAATTAATGTGCGACACGAAACCAATATTTTTTCATAGCAAATGACACGATATCTCATATTTTCCAATCCCAAATTTCCCAATGAACTGCTAATAAATAAAAGTGCGGAAGCTAATAAATAAAGTGCGGAAGCTTTTGACAATAGAAAAGAAATAAGAATGTAGACATCCTAGAGGTCCAAACAGAAGGTCCCAACAATGCCACAGAGTCCACTATAATGCTCCATGAACTAACCTGAAAAAAATATGGAGTAAATCCGTCAGCTGACGAGCTCAGTGAGTAGTTAAGTATGCTAAGGGTGATAATACAAAGTGGCATATTTTTGAACCAACGATAATAAGGGTTCCAAAGAAATGGTTTTGAATAATGAAGGTCGATGGTCCAACGAATATTATCAACAACTGAATATTGATCAAAAAGATCAACAGCTCAACAAATAGTGTCCACAAGATGAATAACGGATTAATGAATAGCATCAACAATAATTGAATCCCCACAATAATTATACCCAACAATGAGTCCAATAATATCCGAACGATGAACAACGATAATGGAAGTATAAACCGGAGTGGGAACCATAATTACCAATTTCCAATTACCAAGTACCAAATGCCAAATATTTTCTCAGGGCTTCGCCCGTTGGATCTAACACTGTACTTAGAGTCACCACAGGATGGCGCCTGGGACTTTTTCCCTAAGCCGATCCGGAATAGGGTCACAGGGTATTTCACAAGTCTTTTTCCTATCCGTTGAGCACTAGAGTCACAGGGTATTTCACAAGTCTTTTCCCTAGCGGCCAAAGTCACCACGATATCTCACGGGTCTTTTCCTTGGACTTTAATAAATATAAACAAAGTCCATGGTCCCAAACACAAATAGAACAACGGCAAGCCGGAGGCACCTGCACCAGGATTATTTTCCCGTGTCGATGCAGAGCTACAATAATATTATGGAGTCAACGAATCGACAACAGTAAAAGTAAGGGCAATCGATCAATCACAAATATTCTCAATTAACCTTGTATGCCAAAGGGTACGTCAATTGTCAACAATTATGAGAGCAATGAATAAGATTATCATTTATCGGATCACAACGAATATTGAACTGTCAAGGATAGATAGGCTCAAGAGGATTCAAAAGAAAGGGATCACATGCTTAACCACTCACCTTAAGTCCGAAAAGATGCAACCAAATGCGACGTTGATAACAATCCAGTAGTCTGTATTGCAAATAGAAGAAACACATAGAATTATAAGTACTTGAATGATCCCCTATGCTGTAACTAGTCAACGGTTAACGAATATATATACTACTAGTAATTGAATTCCAAAACCTAAAACTCGACTAACTTACCAGGACCTTTACTAATCAAATTAACTCCATTACTTGATTAACACCACAATAAAATACCACCATCACCTCTCGCCTTCACACGCGGCACACACACAGCATCACACGCACGCACCTCGTCAAACCTTTTGTATCTAAACTCCAATTTGCACTTTCTTAATCATTAACCATCTTATTAATCCACCAACCTCCACCACAACAACCCACTATAATTTGAAACACAAATTAATTACTTTCTTAAAATAACTCCAGTTTGTATTTCAGAAAGCATACCATCATTCATGTGTTACCGGTATTGCATGATTAATGTCTGCCCGCCCTCTTAATTTGAAGGAATTAAATCGTTATGTGTGAAGCTAGGAGGAATCAAATGATTGAGAGAGTGGGAGAGAAGAGATGGGGGTGCAGAAGGGGGCTATCTTTTTTCTTTGTTATTAGCAACGTTTGCAATGGAGCATAGCAGTTTAGCTGGCGTCGTGCCGATTAGTTACAAAAAGTTGCATCGTTTCCAGTTGCAGAGTTGCAGGGAAAAAGCCTCCACGTTAATTAGGTTTGTAATTATTTGTTTTTAAAAAGTATTCTTGGAAAGCAAAAAGTAGAAAACACCTTCGTGCTTTCAAAAGAAGTAGTATAGATTAGTACAAGGGTTCGATCAGGAAACTACTGCTGTAGTCATGGCAAGATTAACTTCTTATAAAATGGAGACGGAGGTACCTTAGAAAATTTTCAAAAGTTGTCTTTGTATATTGGCACGCTCACCACCGAGTAGGGATGGCAAATTAAACCCAAACTCATTAATCAACCCAAATCCATCCACTAAAAAATAGACCAAACCCAACCCATTTATTAGCTGGGTAAGAATGGGTCTAACCCATCAAACCCATTTACTAATTGGCTTAATTGGGTTTTAATTGTGTCAACTTAAATGACCCAATAAGTCATGAGTATAACCCAAAAAAAAATCAAGCTCTCTTTCATAATGAATAGAAGACGGCCAGCTGTTACAACACACATACACAACACCCCCCCCCCCCCCCCCTCTGTGTTTCGTTTAGAATTAGCAAGACTTTTTGTAAAATTGAACTAACCGTAAAATAATTGGATATACTATTTTACCTAAATGCATAAAACAAAAGAGAGAAGGGACAGATTTTGGTGTCCCCTCAAAATCCTTGGCATGTTCATATTCGCAATGCATAGTGCTTCGATTCTCTGATCTCTATCTCGTGTACTGCACAAAACTTGTTGTCGGAGTGTACAGAAATCCACCAGAAGTGATGGAGCGACTGCACAGAACCTTTGAACCTATGTGTTTTCTGTACCAGACGGAATCCGAAAAATGGCTGGAACATGCTGGAACTCCCGAAACAGGCCGTAACACCTGGAACAGAGCGGTATTTTAGCTGGAACGGAACACCTAACTTAGTGTTCTATTTTCTGGTCGGTACGGTACATCTCGGCTAGTACCAGTCGATACGGTACGGAATTAACAACTTTGAGTATGACGTTACTGTCAGTCAATCCTTCCTCTGGGCATCTGGTGCTTGGTTCAATATTACATTCTTTGTTATTTAGCTTTAGTCTATGTATTTACCCTTCTGCAAAGAAATGTTTCTTATTATAGTTTTGCGAAGGAAGTACAAAACAGATAAAAGCGATGGTAATATGGTAATTAAGTGTATAGGGGTAATTTGGTCATTTTACTAGTAGAGGGATAGTATGGTAATTTTAGTGTATAGTATTTAATTGGGCTAATGGGCGGGTCGAGTTTGTTTTTTAATAAATGGGTCGGGTTGGATATGGGTAATTAGCCTCATAGTTAATAAGTCTAAATGGGTCAATGACCCATTAAACACTCAACCCACTTACAACTTGCCTAATTTGGCCCAAACCTGTCCATTTGCCACCCCTACCGCCGTGTCACGAAAACAGAATGTGCATTGTTTTATTTGTGATAGCTTAATGCTGGAGTCTGGAGTCTATAAAATTACTTTTATTTTCTTTATTTGAATAACTAATGCCGTTTTGTTTTATAAATTGTCCTCTACTTCCTCTACAATTTCTAATTCATTGATTTCAGTGCTGTGATCCAGGCAGAAGTAAATTCTCCACCTAATGATTGGTTTTTTAAATTCATCGGAAAGGTTTTGAGGCCACACGGTGGCTGGATAGAAACCTTATTCGTCTGTGTACCAAATTTGGTGACTACCGGAAGGATGATCCATCATCTTTTACATTAAACCCATGTGTTTCGTTGTTCTATGTAAAAAAGCAGCTTGATGTTATCAATAGATATATCAAAAATTAAATTTAAGTTTACATAATGGATGATCCTAGATTTTGAAGTTAAATTTAAATTTAAGTTTACATAATGTAAAAAAGCATTGCTACATTGGTGCCTGTGTAGATTAAATCATCAACATAACGGCAAACAATGAGAAAATCTTGCATACCTCCTTTTTTGACATAAAGGAATGGTTCACTTTGGCTTCTTTGAAATTCGCTTTGACAGAAGTACTTGTCAATATTGCTATTCCAAGCTCGCGGTGCTTGCTTCAAGCCATAGAGGGCCTTCCGAAGTCGATACACTTTGCCTTCTTTTCCTTTGACTGTATAGCCTTGTGGTTGCTCCACGTAAACCTCTTCTTCTAATTCACCGTTGAGAAAAGCAGATTTAACATCAAGCTGATATACGGGAAGCTCGTGATGTGCTGCCAAGGCAAGAACTGTTCTAATGGTCTCCATGCGAGCGACAGGAGCAAATGTTTCATTGAAATCCACTCCAGGCTGCTGTGAATAGCCTTTTGCTACTAAGCGTGCTTTGTGCTTCTGGATTGATCCATCTTCTTTGTATTTTGTTTTATAGACCCATTTGAGTCCGATTACGTCCTTTCCTTTTGGTAGATCCACAAGATCCCACGTATGATTTTTCTCGATAGTTGCAATTTCTCCATTTATTGCTTTTAGCCAAATTTCTTCTTTTGCTGCTTCCTCAAAATTATGTGGTTCACAAGTGAAGAAGAAAAAATCACAAGAGTCATATATATCTCGTAAGGACCGTACCTTTCTTGTTGGATTGAGATCATCCGATGATGAGCTCTCTGGACTGGTCCGTGGGCTTTGATTTGGACCTGGGTCTGGAGTCAAAGCTTCTTAGCATTCCAACTTCTTGAGGAATAGATCCAGTGAGAGAGTTCTGGTAAAGGTACAACGTTGTGAGGATTCTCAAGTTCCCTATTGAAGCGGTGATTGATCCCGTGAGATTATTTGTTGACAGTTGAAGATCAGTGAGAGATCATAGCATTCCTACTTCTTGAGAGATAGATCTTGAGAGAGAGTTGTGGTGAAGGTACAATGTTATGAGGTTTCTCAAGTTTCCTATTAAAGTGGAGATTGATCCCGTGCGATTATTCGTTGCCAATGAAAGATCAGTGAGAGATCTTAGCATTCCTACTTCTTGAGGGATAGATCCAGAAAGAGAATTCTTGTAAAGGTACAATTTTGTGAGGTTTCTCAAGTTCCCTATTGAAGCGGGGAGTGATCCCATGAAATTATTTGTTGACAATTGAAGATCAGTGAGAGATCTTAGCATTCCTACTTCTTGAGGGATAGATCCAGAGAGAGGGTCCTCAAAAAGGTGCATTACTGTGAGGTTTTCCATGTTTTTTTATTGAAGAAGGGATTGACCCAGTGAGATTATTCTCTAACAAATCAAATTCAATGAGAGATGTTAGCATTCCAACTTCTTGAGGAATAGATCCCGAGAGAGAGTTCTTTTAAAGGAACAATGTTGCGAGGTTTCTCAAATTCCCTATTGAAGAGGGGATTGATCCCATGAGATTATTCGTTGACAGTTGAAGATCAGTGAGAGATCTTAGCATTCCTACTTCTTGAGGGATAGATCCAGAGAGAGAGTTGTGGTGAAGGTACAATGTTGTGAGGTTTCTCATGTTCGCTATTGAAGCGGGGAATGATCCCGTGAGATTATTCATTGCCAATTCAAGATCAATGAGAGATCTTAGCATTCCTACTTCTTGAGGGATAGATCCACAGAGAGAGTTCTCTTAAAGGTATAATGTTACTAGGTTTCTCAAGTTCCCTATTGAAGTAGGGATTGATCCCATGAGATTATTCGTTGACAATATAAGATCAGTGAGTGATATTAGCATTCCTACTTCTTGAGGGATAGATCCGAAGAGAGAATTCTCGTAAAGGTACAATGTTTTGAGGTTTCTAGGTTCCCTATCAAAGTGGGGATGGACCCCGTTAGATTATTCGGTGACAAATCAAGGTCAACAAGAGATCTTAGCATCTCAATATCTATAGGAATTGTTCCTGAAAGATGAATGATGGACACATTAAGAGATGATAGTCTCGAACCACCAATTTGAGAGGGAATGGCCCCATATATTAGGTTGTTCGACAGATCTAGTTTCACTAGATGAGGTGTTAAGACCAAAAAGCGTACCTCTCAAACCAATATTGTCAAGGTTTAAATTGGTTACTTTACTGGCCTCGTTGCAACCAATTCTGACCCAATTGCAATGACTACTTTCATTCCATGATGAAAGGTGAGATTGGCTTTGATTATCAAGGCTAGCTTTCCACATCAAGAGAGCGACTGCTTCACTTTGTTTTGCAAATTTTTGAGTTGAAGGAAAAGCACGAGCTATAGGGGAATCAGATGAAGAGACAAATGGAAGGATGATAACAAAGACGAAGATGATTATGGAGTGAACTGCTTGGAAATTAGGTACAGATGCCATGGTTGGTTTCTTACGACAATTAAGCTAGGAGTGGCAGTTGTTCCATTGTATAGGGGACTATTTATAGGAACATGGTTTTATCGCAACTTAATCTTCCAAAAGTTATAATCCTTCAGCTGTGTGCATATGTATACGTACTAATTAATATATACGACTTACACTTCCATTTTGTGGAGAAATTCTGCAGCTGTGTGGATCATAATTAAGGAGGACGACCAATGAGCACAATTTGCAGAAGTCGCCAAAATTGATCTATATCGACGGGCATGCGGGAAGAACTGGCCAGGTGGTCTCTATCGATTATCATCATCAATATTTTGGGGCCGCATAGGCTTGACTACGGTGTCAATTGGTCACCTTCTCTTCCGATCCCTTGGAGAGTTGGAGGCCTCTGCGAAGAAAGAAGTGAGCTATTGGCAGCGGCGAAGCTACGTTGACCCCCCGGCCCCGAGTTTTAAAATTTTTATTTGTATATATTTGATTTTGAATATTAATGATAATTATTTGTGTATAGCTACTTATGATCTTAATAATTTTTCTTTGATTTGATAAAAAACCGGTTATTTTTTTATTCTCATATCTCAATTTCTTTCATAAATAAAAAATAAGCGCGTGGTTGAAACTTGAAATAGCCTAAAGAAAAAAATAAAATGATTGATATATATACTTCAATTACATTATGCTAGAATAATTTCAATGTACAAATGTAATGTGTATTGGAAATGAATTTTTTTTATAATATAATAAGTAAACGTTTTGATAAAAAATATTTGTTGATTTCATGGGCCCCTCGGGTTGAAATCTTTGCCCTGTCACTGAGCTATTGGCCTATTGTCAGTGTCTATTCTATGCTTTTTGTGGTATCATATCCGTGGGATATTTATCCGAGTAATTATTTAGCGTTTTCAAAATACTATGTGATGTTGCCTACGTGGTACTCCAACCCCTAATAATTTACGTAATGGCAAATTATTCGGAAGGAACATTATCATTCACTTGGTTGGGTGGTTGGGAGATAAGGAGTGACCTACACAATTAATGTGGTCACGATATGTTATTTGCAACGAGTACACATGGAAATGTCACATGGTACTCCGGAAGTACACAATTGGCATGTTTATCCTAAGCGCGGAAGTTCCGTCGAAACATGGGATAAGTTTACCTTTTGATTCAAATTTTTTCCGAGTCACTAATGGTTTTACTTCAATTTTTGAAATTATTGGTTCGTCTAGACGAAAGAAATCTAAATAAAAATTATGATCAAAATCTTAAAAACTTTCACGAAAGACAAAAATTATGCAAAACATCGACTTTTTTTTTTTGATTATTTTTGTTTTCCTTAGAAAAAAATTAAGTCTGGTTCATATATATATATATATATATATATATATATATATTGTTTGATTTCCTTTTTCTGGACCAACCAATAAGCCACAACAATTTGACGAAAAACTAACAAATACAAAAAATTGAATAAAACGAAAAAGTCATCTGACTTAATTATTAAGGCGAAACACCCTGGACAAACAAAAGATGTGGAAATGTCTTTCACTATTCTCAATTTTATAGAAGAATGGGATCTAGTTTTGTGTATAAGTGAAACAACGTGGCACAAATGCTGGATTGTAATTTGCAAGTTAATATTTTGAGGAGGATGTTTATACTCCAATGTCTTGGAAATTCCTCTATTTTTGAAGGAGTGATTTTCATATCCTCCTTTAATAACCACTCTTTTTTACCGTTTTGTGATGTCAATTTATAATGTTGTCCTTCTAAGTGTGAAAAATTATAGAAATGAAATGTTAATTTTGTAAATTCTTATAACATGAGGGTAAAAAATAAAGTGTGAAAATCAATTACCGTTTTTCAACCCAATTAATGTGAATTTACATGTGCTACATGCATTGAATGACTCCGAACGCAGTTGTATCCTGTGTTTTCTTTTAAAGTTGTGTTTATAGACTTTTTGTTTTGAAAGAATTGGAGCTTTCAGTCAATTATCACATTGGGTGGCTAATAGCGACCTTCTCTTCCCTTGGAAGCCTCTGGGCCGGAAGCAAGAAGAGCCACCCAAAAGAAACTCATTTGCTCTTCTTCTTCTTTTTTTCTTTTTCCCCTTTAATTTTTGAATGGCAAAAGAGAATTTATTAATTTTTGAGGAGAGTACAAAGATTAAAGGATAAGGAGCAGGAGGCATCACAACAATAAGGAAGCATCTCAATAACGTTGGCACCCAACCTATCGATAGTCATATGCCACTCCAAACTCAAGACAAAAAAGTTGGCAAAATACCCAAAAAAAAAAAGAAAAGCCTCTCATAAGGACAGACTCAAATGAGAGGGCGAGACAGTTTCCAACCTAAACCATGTTTTCTGTGAGAGATCTTAGCACCCAACCTATCAACAATCATATTGTTATTCATGGGATATGTTTACCCTTTTGATATATTTTCCTGTTTTGGCTTAATAATCCTGTTCAATTATTCTTTTGTCTTTTCTGTATTTTGATCATCAGTAAAAGGAAAATTTTATTAATTAATCCTTGAAGACATTACAAAGATTAAAAGAACTAGAAACAAGGCATTTACCACGAGGCTCGGACATCGCAACGAGGTTGGCACCGCCATACCTTGACAATGATATGCCACCACAGGCCCGAGAGGGAACAGCTACACAAATGAGTTGGCTAGATATATGCCAATAAACATGGAATCAACTTACCTGCTCGGAGGGGTAGACCTGACGTTGGGCCCGGGCCTGGGTCACTTTATTTATCCACGGCCCACTCAAGGAAGTATTGATAGTCTTAATGTCTACAACACATGTTTTCGATTTGTGGAAATTTTGCGAGTGCAATTTTGTTTACCCTCCTTAAAAGAGGGTGAACATTACCCAATTTTTATTGGTTGAAATAGTGTGGACCCCACTACAAAGTGATGTCATACTTACCATGCAATACACTTTTTGGTAAGCATGACATCACTTTGTGGTGGGGTCCACATCATTTCAACCAATAGGAATGAGAGTAATGTTCACCCTCTTAAGTGGAGGGTGAACGAAACTCAACTCAAATTCTGCAGTTGTTTGGGCCAGAACAAGAATGACTGATGAGAATAATTTGCAGAAGTGGCTGAAATTGATCGATATCAAGGGGCATGTGCAGCCAATTAAGATGGAATATTATATCAAATTACTACACGGCATTTGGGAAGAATTGGGAGCTTTAAGTCAATTATGATCACCATAAATGTTCTAGGCCCCCATAGACTTGACTATATATGGTGGCTATTGGTCGCCCATCCTCTTCCCTTGGTGGCCTCTGGGAGGCAAGAAGAGAGAGAGGCCAAAGATTATTCAAATGCTTTTAACAACTATTAGGTAGCCTATTGCAATTCACAACAACAATGTGTAGCGCAATCCATAATCTATAAAAAAAATTGAGGTATTATTAACTTTTGTCGATACAAACCAATAATCTATAAAAAAAATTAATTTTTAATTTTAATTTCTTTGTTGATACGAACCAATCATCTATATTAACTTTTTTAATTTCTTTTGTCGATGCGAACCAATATTCTATAAAAAAATTGAGGCATTATTGAGTTTTGCAAAAAAATCATGCAGATAAAAAAGGTGATGTTATATTATTAAGATAAAAAGAAAGTGATCCTACGACATTGCTCCCTCCATCCCATATTGCTTGCCCTTTTTAGGAACCGTGCATTTTGCACGCAAAAATAACATATTTATGAATTTTTTTTTTAAATCAATGAGATCTTTAAATTGCCGCAAAAATTTTGAAAGAAAATTCGTGCTAATACATTACTTTTTCTAAAATACACGGTTTCAAAAAAAGGTGGGCAATTTGGGACAAATGGAGTATTAGCTTTTACATGTTTGATTTGCTTCTCAAATATTTAACTTTCTCCTTGTATTGGAAACAACGCCACTTCATTGAGGGCAAAATGGTCTAGCCAAAACCCAAAACTTCTGTCCAATAAATTTTCTCCATCTATATATCTCTGTCCACTCATTAATCTAAAAAATTTCACTCAAAACCCAAACCGAACCATGTTTTAAGAATTTTAGAACCATAATTAATTTATGTCCCCTGCCACCACTGTCCGATAATTTCCCGTGGTTGTTTCAAATCAATCATGGACAAAATGCCCTTTTGATATGCCCCAAATAGCATGCAAATTGGACTTAATTGCGTCATGGTATATGTAATTGGCTGTCTATTAAATGGACTTTTATTGCATGGAAAAGGTCTTTTAAGGCTCCATTTGTTTCGATGTAAAATATTTTTTCAGAAAATAAATTTTAAATTTTTATTTTTCGGTGTTTGGTTGGCACTTGAAAAATATTTCCTGAAATAGGCAAAATAGTGTAGAGAGAAAGAGGAGGAGCTTAAGTGGTGGAGAGATCAAAGAATTTTGAAATTGAATGTGGGTCAAGACTGACGATCGAGGAAACTGGATAGTGAGAATTGAAATAAAAGGCAACGGGTTCATTTCGGAAATTGAGCAGTGAGAATTGTAAGTCATTTTCATCCAATTAATTGAAAATATTTTACATGTAAAATATTTTTTTTATTTTTACACAACCAAACACCAAAAAATAGGTAAAATATTTTACAGGAAAAATATTTTACGGCCAAACAAACGGAGCCTAAAAGTCTTTGGCTGTTACTGTGAAAGAGGAGTGATCATCTCCAGAAAAGAAATTCATTAATTAAAGTGTTTGCATTCCAGTGTGAGCTAGATCAACTGCACCACTAGAGTGAGGAGCTGTCTCCCCATCTAGCTGGCTGGACGGTCTGATCTTTAACCATGCATGTGTAGCCGTAGTGTCCACGTTTCCCAAAACACCAATATTGGCTAATAACAAGAGTTAAGAATATGGGTAAAGTCAATTGTCAAAAAAAAAAAAAAAAGAATATGGGTAAAATCCACTTTGACCCCTTGATGTTTGGGTCATGAGCGGATACACCCCATATGGTCAAAAGTGTGCACATGACCTCCTGCGGTTTTAAAACTGTGCAGATAGACCGCATGTCGTCACTTTTTTCATCCATATTAACTGATACAATATCAAAAGACCGATATACCCTCATCCTCTCACTTGATTTTCTTCTTCCTTAAATCTAACCAATCCATCCCATATATTAAAAATTGGATCCGAACCATTGATATTATAGATTTGACGAGTACTACATCTAAGCCAAAATTCAAGTCCATCTAAAAATAAAAACCTCATAGTCGAATCAAATTTATTTCTTCCTCCATCTCTAAATAAGTGTCCGGCGCGCAAAACTAGGTCTTCAAAAAGATGTATTTGTTTTGTTAAAAAATTCAATTTTTTTCACAAATCAATACATAGTAATGAGTTCTATTAGATTGTGAAAAAAAATTAAATTTTTTAATAAAAAATATGTATGTTTTGTAAAACTTAGTTTTGCGCGCCAGACATTTATTTAGGAATGGAGGGAGTATGAAATTAAAACTTCAAATTTGAATTTACCAAGAATTAGATCACTCGGTTATTAATTGATACCTAATCGAGATGATATTTTTTAGAGATGCTCTATTCTTTATTTAATAAATTATGAACAATTTAGATTAGATTATAGAGGCGTGTGAGATACACCTTCGTTAATATAGATGAAAAATATGACGGTAAGGGATTTATCCACACATTTTCAAAACCACAAGCAGTTATGTGCACACTTTTGAAATATAGGGGTTGTATCCGCACATGACCAAAACCACATGGTGAAAGAGGACTTAATTAATACCAATGCAATTTAGGATATATACCTAATCATGGTGCATTTATATGCTTATCTCCACTTTTGTGGTTCATGATTACGGTGTGGATGGATAATGACTCATGTTTAGGAGTTCGACATTTGTTTCGTCTCTTTTAGGATTTGACTGTTTTTCTGTATCTTTATTTTCGGATGGTTTTCAATAGCTGCTGTATGACTTGATCCATATCTGGATGATATTTTGTAGATACCGTATGACTTGTTTGAATGATCATGCTTTTTCGGTTTGGAAAAAAAAATACAGTTTAGATTTGTTCCCCTGTTGGTTTGTGGAAACTTTGGGCCTTTTGCTATCGGAAATCCCACACTCTCCACTGTCTTGTCATTGGACAACTTGACTTAGCCTAAGTCTCTATTAAGGCTGCCCACCTGTCCTGCATGTACCAATCAAAAACGACATAGGGAGAGGACTAGTCTTCCAAATAGACATTTGGATTGGCAAAGAAACAAAAAGATTGTTGTTTAATTTACAACTAAGATCAAGAACAATAACTACTTACAGTTGTTTCTCAAGTGCATTAAAAGTTTAGGTAATACAGATTTTTGATAGTTAACTTTTTTTAAACAAATTCTCATACAAAATTCGAACAAATAAACTGTAGCAGAACAATTACTTAGCAACTTACAGAATTTTTAGAGAAGTCATCAGAAGACCCAAGTTGGTTAAAAAAACATAAAAGGAGCAAGGACAATGTAGAAGAAAGGATCAATAATATTGGAGCTCATCTTGAAATGAATAGATACCATATGTGATGCCCCATAGCCAGGTTGGGGCCAGGCTTCGATAAAGAGTCTGATAAGCACGTAAATGTTCACATACGCGCCCCTTAATTTATCCTTGCTAAGTTTATTTTTATATTATTACTTGGAGATTTATGTTTAATTTTGTATTGTAGGTATTTGGAGGATTTGGTACAAAAAGCACGAAATTAAAATATTACATGGTGTTGGATGTTGGTCCATTTGAAGCTGTCAAATTCAATTGGTAGATGCTAGTCTTGACGTTCAAAGCAAGTCGAAAGCCGTGGTATTTACCTGTTATCAAGGCTATAAGTTGCTCATGATCAAGCCAAATCAAGCCGTGGATTTTAATTCCATTGGGGGCCAATCAATTACAGCTTTGGAAGGGAAATACTCCATCTGTCCCAATTTACTTGTCCCATTTCTATTCTAATTGGATTAAAAAACTGGTTATATCTTTAAATTGGTGATGAATTTTATATCCAATATGGATCTTGTTTGATAGATCTCGATTTGTTCTATAATACAATGTTTTCAAAATCACCTAAAACATTATAAATTATAAGATATAATTAATTGAAAAGTGGCACGAACTCCCAAAAATAACAATTAAATTGGGACGGAGATAGTAATTAGATTGCCACATCGCGCAGTCGGTGATTAAAAAAGGAAACAAATTCAAGAGGAGCAAGACTTTTGCTCTTGGAGGTTGTACACGGCTGGAATTGAGAATACACGGCTGGGATTGAGAATTAGGCCTAATAATAATGGGGGACCAATGGGATTTTAAGGGGGACGGCAGACGTGGCTTATAAAAAGAGAAGCAGCACAAGGGCGCCAGCTTCTTGTGGACCAGGACGCATAAAGAAGAATGGAAGGCTGCCAATACTTTTGTTCCCGAAATGATACCTACACAGATGAAAAATGCACAGATCTTGCACTGATGGAGATGTGGGACCCACTACGGGTCCCATACAAACGATCCGATCCGTTCATTAAATTTAAAACATTTTTTCAAAGGCCCTCGTCAAAAATCAGCTCAATCTGATGCCTATAAATACTTGATTCAATCATCTAACGTTTTGTTCAGTTTTGAATCTGCACCAAAAGTTAGATGATTGGATCGAGTGCTTCTTGATATCGGATTAAGCTGATTTTTCACAAGAGCCCTTGAAAAAATATTTTAATTTTAATGAACGGATCAGATTGTTTGTGTGGGACCCGTAGTGGGCCCCACAACTTGATCAGTGCATGATTTGTATGCTATTCATCTGTGTGAATAGCATCCCTCCTTTTGTTCCGAGTTTCTTTTCCTTTCAAATTTTATTGGAAGCTTTGTTTAATTACTTGCACTCCAGTAACTCGTTTTGAATTTCAGTTCTTTATAAAAGTTATTCGTTTATATTTGATTAGTTGATATTTCTTGTTTATTTTTTTCTCGCGTAATAGAAGCATGTTTCAAGTTAGGATTTCTTTTGCTTCTTGTTTAATAATTAGTGAGTAGTCATTTAGGTAGGATCGCGGGTAATTAGCACACCGTGGCCAGTTCGGGCACTACTCCGATTTTCAAACAATGAAAAAGACAATTTTAGATTGAAAAAATACTTCCCGTAGACGAATTTGGGCATTATCGGAGCCCATGTGAATGGGGGTCCAAAACTCATTCTCCACTGCGCATGGGTAAACGACGACCATATGGGTTCGCATGTTGTAGGGTATCTTTTTCATTCTAAAATCAAATGTTTTAAAGAACACTTATTGGAGCAGATGAGTCCGGACCGATTGCGAGTGGTATGAACCCTATGACCGTACCTTTCTTTTAATTACTTGAAAAAAACCAAACAATTATGTAAGTTTAGTTAAATCTCAACACCGAATATAAGGGGTGGCTACTTAAGAGTCAGTTCGAATTTTAACAACCCGAGTTTTTAAGTCGACACACATCACCGTCTCTGTGGATTCGACTCCGATTTTACCGGATATTGCATGTGCTACGTTGGTTTCAGCCCTACGCTTGGAGCAACCCGTTATTTTAGGATTAGGAATCCGTCAAGTAGAGTCCCACTAGACATCTGGATGGGTGATCCCGACTCCGACATCCCATGGAGATTGTGAATTAAGTGTTACATATAATAGATCATGCAAAAAACTTTATTTAATTTATTCTGCTGACCCTATTCCGTCCAAGGATTTTTAAAACCATGAGGGTTGTCAATACTCATTGGAACTTCACGGTTAATCGTATTTGCCCTACAATAATGTTTTGGGGGGGGGGGGGTGTTGGACGATTTCCTAGTCCTAAATTAATGGGTTGCCCTGAGCGTAGGGCGGAGACCGACATAGCACAATATCTGGTAAGACCGGAGTCGAATTGATAAGTGCCAAAATATGCATATTTTGGCACTCCAATCTATATTTATTAGTCCTTCATTTTTGTTAACTGATTTTTATTATGTGTTTTTGTGTTTATAGGTTGCTCGAACCCGTTGTCCAAGACTTTGGATAAAAAGAAGATTTTAAAGAAGTTTGGGATCGAAGTGCATGCAAAGGGCATTGAAATTTTTGATGGTTAATTTAATATTAGACTAAGCCAAAGGGCCTTTGTGTGATATAAGCCTTCAATACCTATATAAACCATCTAACCTACTGGTGAAAGGAGGCTGCAGGCCATGGAAAAAGTTCTGGACGGAAGAAAAGAACGGGGCTGCCAACAATATTGTTTAGTTTTCAAGTTTTGTTCAATTACTCGCATTTTGGTAACTCATTTTAATTTATGTTCTTAATAAAAGTTATTCGATGGTATTTGATTAGTTTATATTTCTCGTTTATTTTCTTTCTTCAATACTAGAAGTATGATTCAAATTAGGGTTTCTTCTTTTTCATTCATAATGATTAGTGAGTAGTTGTTTAGGTAGGGTCACAGGCTGATTAGCGCACCGTGACCAGTTCGGGTACTGCTCTTATTTTCAAACAATGAAAAAGATAATTTTACATTGAAAAAATACTTTCCGTAGACGAACCCGGGCATTGCTGGAGCCCAGGTGAACGGGGGAATGGGGGTCCAAAACTCATTCTCCACTGCGTATGGGTAAACGGCGACCATAGGGTCTCGCATCTTGCGGGGTATCTTTTTCAATTAAAAATTAAATATTTTTAAGAACACTGAATGAAGCAGGTAAATTTGGACTGGTTACGAGAGCTATGAATCCTATGATCGTACCTCCTTTAATTATTTGAAAATTACAGTTATTTCTTAGTTTTAGTTAATCTCAACGTCAAAGTACAAGGGGTGGCTACCTAAGAGCCCGTTTAAATTATAGCAACCCGAGTTTTTAAGTCAGCACGCATCACCGTCCTTGTGGATTCGACTCCGGACTTACCGGGTATTGTGCTACATCGGTCTCAGTCCTACGCTTGGGGCAACCCATTAATTTAGGACTAGAAAATCGGTCAAGCATTTTTGGCACCGTTGCCGGGGACGGTAACGTGTGTTAAAAATTCGGGTAGTTATTTTTTTTATTTGTTTTCTTTTTAATTCTCTATTTTTTTTAATTATTGAAAAGCAAAAAAAAATGGCCCATTTTGCAAGGTGGTATGGAGGTTATGCAAACCAATTTGATTGTTTAGTGTCACTGCCTATATTTTATGGTTTGGCCTCAAAAAATTCTTTTTCGCATATTCATGACCTTGAGGAAGCTTTTGCTAGCAATAAAGTGGCTCTTTTACATGTATTTCTAGCATCTTTGCGTGATAGTGCTCTAGATTGGTTTAATTGTTTGAGTCCAAGATTGACATGCAGTGAGATTGTAATACAGTTTTTTAAAACTTTCAATCCCTCATATGAGACTCATATACTTTTACAAGAACTATCAGATTTCTCTCAACAAGATGATGAGTCTTTGTCACAATGTTGGGAGCGATTTAAATTTGTCGTATTCTCTTGATCGAGTTTTAATTATGAGCTTGGCAGTCGTTTGGTTATCTTTTGCTGTAGTTTAAATCTTAAGCCATGCCAAGTGGATTTTAGGTCCACTGACGAATTTCTGGATAAAAATCCTGAAGAGGCTTGGGATTACCTAGATGAATTAACCCAAAAGCTCCAATTTTGTGAATTGACTGAAAGTTCTGAGGATACCAATTTTGATGATAGGGAAAAAGAGCAAATAGAGCCGCTTCCCGAGGATACCAATTCTGATGCTAGATAAAAAGAGGAAATAGAGTTGCTTCCTGAGGATATTAATTCTGATGCGAGGGAAAAAAGAGGAAATAGAGCCACTTCCTAAGGATTTTGATGAAAGAGAAAAAGAGGAAATAGAGCTGCTTGTCATTAGTGAAGGCTATATGCCTTTTGAGGAGTCATTGCCTATAGTTGCACTAGGTTATATGCCTTTTGAGGAGTCATTGCCAATAGTTACACTGAATAATTAATCAAGTACTCTCAGCTCTAGATTGTGCCACCCCTGCTATTGAATCTCCAATTTTGCAAGAGTTTTTAAATCTGGAACTGATTGATTTTCTTGGTGTTGATGAATTTAATTTTGTTTATCATCCTTATCTAGGGGATTTTGTCTACAATTTAAAAATTGATTTAATTTGGGTTATATACTTGGTGGTATTTAAATGTCTAAAACGAATTCGGCAAATGCGCTACTCGAAGTATCTTAACTTGTGGCATGGCCGAGTTCAATTCTTGATAAATGGTGTAGAATGGAGATACTTGCAGTCGAGGATGTGTGTGGCCCCGCTTGAGACCCAGTTCTTAAGCCGCTAGGCACCCCATTGTCTTAAGTTCCGACGGGTAGTTTTTGCGTACCACTCTTTTCACTGAGAAGTGGACCCGGATCCTAGTAATAGGGGTACCCATCATTGACTTGGGTTTTATAGCTTCGCACGCCGCTATTAAAATAAGGATTGTGTACCCAGTTTCGGTTAGTAAGGGCAATTTTGTGTCGATGTCATTGGATTCTACTAAGTTCTTTTGTATTTGGCACAATCTATGTATAATTGTCTTTTATTTCGTTGTATTTTTATTTCTTGTCTTCTATTTATTTGTTCTTGCTTCTCTCATTAGGAAAAAAATAAACCAAAAAAAAAAAGAAAATTGGAAAAGCAAAAAAATAGTATATAGGTCTTGTATAGCCACCCGTTCCTTGCTCCACCGGTGAGAGATGGGGAGAAAAGTATGACACGTTGATCGCGTGAAGATTTGGTGGAGTATTTATTTATTTATTTATTTTTCAGGGGGTCTTTATTGTGTCTTTTCTTTTCCCTTCTTTTATTCTATTTATTTTGTTGTTTTGGAGGCTAACTTTTGCAGGTTGTTCGATCCAAGCTGGAGGATCTCTCTCTTGCTATATTAGTCTGCTTTGTTCCTCCTTTTCGAGGTGATACCTTTCCTCTCTTTTACGTTTTTTTTTTTTGGTCCTATTTTTTTATTTTTGCTTTAAATGCGGACATTGAATAGTTCAAGTTGGGGGGAGGGATCATTTTGTTCTTTATCTTGTTAATAAAAAAAAAATTTTGAAAAAAAAAATTTCTTGTTGGATCCTTTCTACTTGGGACTTAGAGATTGCAATGTTTACTTGTTGGTTGCTTGTGCTGAGAATTTGTGGGCATTCATTGAATATTTATAATGCATGGTAGTTCTTTTTACTAACTTGGCGATAGGAATTTATCCTAGCATACACTCTTAGCATCTTTGCACTGCATGTTTCTTGGACATTGACTGCTTGTGAGTTGTGATTTTAGTGTTTTCAATGGCTAGATTAGTGAAGACTTATGCCCATGTGAGCTTTAGTGCCTTACCTTTCTTTGGAGTGGTGTCACATAAATTTTTCGTTTGTCGTAAAAAAAAAGGGCTTAATCGTTGTTCATTTCATTATCTTTTGTCGTCAAGTATTGAGACTTAATACATGCCTTTTATTATATTCTTTGGGATTGGACCGTTACTTGATTTTATTGCCCCTAGGAGAGGATAATAGGCCATCTTTGCTAATTGAGCCGATTCGTTTCTTTTTCTTAAATATTTATCCTTGCGAGCCACATTGAGCCTCTTGCATGAGCATTTTTCTTGTTAAGCTTCACCAACCAAATTGTGTTTTGAGAATGGCGAGCTAATCATGTGAAAGTTAATTTTTGAAGAGAATAGGGTAAGTGTTTCGAGAATGTTGTACTCGAGTTACGGTGTTCTTCCCCATGCTAAAAAAAAAGAGGTTGAAACTTGAAAAAAAAGAAAAAGGGGAAGACACCAATATACTTGTTGCAAGAATGAAATAAGTTGTTTCATCTTGGAATTGTGTGAAGGGTGAAGAATATGAGGGATATGGCGCAGATGAAAAGGGTTGAAAGAGGGCGACCATTGTTATACTTGCCCTATGTTATCTTGGCCTAGTTTTGGACACTTGCCTATAATTTATCCTAACATTTGAAGCACTTTTCCTTGCCTAACGATATAACCGAATAAAAGTCCTATTTGATCTTAGGGGCAATGGGTTGTGGTTCGATGGATAGATAGTCTTTAATGCTTGACATTCTTTTCATGAGATTATGTGTCTACCTTAAAAAGCTTTCTTTTCGTGTCTAAAGTGTGCGGGATACTTTGATTCTTTATTGCATAATTGACTTCCGTCCGCACACTTTGAGAGTTTATTAAATGCACCTTGTTTCGAGGGTTCTCTTTTGTTGAGTGCATGACATGGTGAGAATTGAAGTCGAGACTCGGTCCGGAGAGAGTACTTGGTTGTGGTTCATTTGTGGTTAAGGTCCTTGCTCACACAAGCTAAGTTTGGATGCCATGATTTATTTCTATGTTTTGATAGCCTCCAGAACTAATTTTCCATATGCTATATTCTTGGCATTGGCATATCAATGAGTCGCATTGCAAGTTTTTGGGTTACAAGTAAAGGGATCCGCAGTGTTTTATGGATAATTACTGTTGAAAATCCTCACGAGACTTCACTTGTCCTCTGGGGATCGCCTAGGGGTTTAAAAGGCTTGTTCCACGTGCTAAGTGCAATCGTGAGTCCTACGAAAGTGGCGTAGTTAGAATTATATTTCTTTTTATTTATTTTCTTTGCTCGAGGACTAGCAAAGTGTAAGTTGGGGGGTGTGATAAATGCCAAAATATGCATATTTTGACCCTCCAATCTACATTTATTAGTCCTTTATTTTTGTTAACTGATTTTTATTATGTGTTTTTGTGTTTATAGGTTGCTCGAGCCCGTTGTCCAAGACTTTGGATAAAAAGAAGATTTTAAAGAAGTTTGGGATTGAAGTGCAAAAGGCATTAAAAATTTTTTTGGTTAATTTAATATTAGACTATGTCAAAGGGCCTTTGTGTGATATAAGCCTTCAATACCTATATAAACCATCTAAGCTACTGGTGAAAGGAGGCTGCAGGCCATGGAAAAGTTCTGGACGGAAGAAAAGAATGGGGCTGTCATCAATTTTGTTTAGTTTTCAAGTTTTGTTCAATTACTCACATTTTGGTAACTCATTTTAATTTCTGTTCGTAATAAAAGTTATTCGATGGTATTTGATTAGTTTATATTTCTCGTTTATTTTCTTTCTTCAATATTAGAAGTATGATTCAAATTAGGGTTTCTTCTTTTTCATGCATAATGATTAGTGAGTAGTTGTTTAGGTAGGATCGCGGGCTGATTAGCGCACCGTGACCAGTTCGGGCACTGCTCTAATTTTCAAACAATGAAAAAGATAATTTTAGATTGAAAAAATACTTCCCGTAGACGAACTCGGGCAATGTCGGAGCCCAGGTGAACGGGGGAATGGGGGTCCAAAACTCATTCTCCATTGCGCATGGTTAAACGGCGACCATAGGGTCTCGCATCTTGCGGGATATCTTTTTCAATTAAAAATTAAATATTTTTAAGAACACTGAATGAAGCAGGTAAATCCGGACTGGTTACGAGAGCTATGAATCCTACGATCATACCTCTTTTAATTATTTGAAAATTATAGTTATTTCTTAGTTTTAGTTAATCTCAACATCAAAGTACAAGGGGTGGCTACCTAAGAGCCCGTTTAAATTATAGGAACCTGAGTTTTTAATTCAGCATGCATCACCGTCCTTGTGGATTCGACTCCGGACATATCGGGTATTATGCTACATCGGTCTCAGTCCTACGCTTGGGGCAACCCATTAATTTAGGACTAGAAAATCGGTCAAGCACGAATCCACAAAGATGGTAATGTGTGCTGACTAAAAACTTGGGTTTTTACTTATTTAAACTGGCTCTTAGGTAGCCACCCGTTATAGTTTGGTTGAGATTAAAAGAACTTATGAAATAATTGTACTTTTCAAATAAATAAAAGGAAGTACGGTCGTAGGGTTCATAGCACTCGTAATCAATTTGGATCAACCTGTTCCATTCAGTGTTCTTAAAAACGTTCAACGGAAAAGATACCCAGCAAGATGCGAGACCCTATAGTCGTAATTTGGTTGAGATTAAAAGAACTTACTAAATAATTGTACTTTTTAAATAAATAAATAAAAGGACGTACGGTCGTCGTAAGGTTTATAGCACTCGTAATCAGTTCGGATCAACCTGTTCCATTCGGTGTTCTTAAAAACGTTCAACTTTAGATTGGAAAAGATACTCCGCAAGATGCGAGACCCTATGGTCGTCGTTTACCCATGCGCAGCGAAGAATGAGTTTTGGACCCCCATTCTCCCGTTCACATGAGCTCCGACAATGCCTGCGTTCAATTGCAGGAAGTATTTTTCCAATCTTAAATCATTTTTTTCATTGTTTGAAAATAGAAACAGCACTCTAACTGGTTATGGTGTACTAATCACCCCGTAACCCTACCTAAACGACTACTCACTAATCATTGCGCATAAAATAAAATAAAAAACCCTATTTTGAAACATGCTTCTATTACTCGATACGAAAAATAAACAAGAGATCCAAACTAAACAAAAACATACGTACAACTTTTATTAATGAAGAACATAAATTAAAATGAGTTACCAAAATGCGAGTAATTAAACATGACTTTAAATAACTTGAAGCATAAAAAAAACTCAAAAGAAACTAAACAATATTTGAACCTAAAGAACGGCGGCCTCGTTCCTCGTTTTCTATGGTATTGCCCGATCAAAGCTCCTGATGGCTGCCTCCGTTCTCTGTTGTGCGGACGAAAAAAAAAATTGATACCTTGAAACCCTTTTTGCCCCTTTATATAGTGGACCACTCCATCGTTAATTCAGCCGAGATTTTCCCCAAATAAAATTAAGGGGCCCACTTCACTAAACTCGATCGTTAATTCTTTTATTAATACAAATATACGGCCCATTATAATTTCCAGCCACCAGTCACACCCATGTGCAAAGACTAGCAGGAAATTGATCCAATGCTTCTCTCTTTATTTTATCCATCTCTTCATTAATTTCATTGGCGCTGGCTTTGCTTGACACAAAATAGAATTCAACTCGGCACTTTAGCTCCAAATATTATTCATCGGTTCCATGAGTTCTGAAACATAAGTAACAAGTATCAAATCCCAAGTAACGCGCTAAATGGACATAACAAGCCTAAGTTAGGGGGCGTAAATAGGCGTATTTACGCACCTATCACATCCTCCAACTTACACTTTGCTAGTCCTTAGCAAAGAAAAGAAAAATAAATAAAACAAAGCGACTAACTAATTAAGAGATAGATCTTTTAAACCCCGGGTGGCCCCGGTAGGACGAGTGAAGTCTCGTGAGGATTTTCAGCAATGATCACCCACAAAACACCGCAGATCCTTTTAATTGAAACCCAAAAATCTGCAATGCAACTCTTTGATACGCCAATGCTAAGAATATAGCATATGCAAAAATAGTTCTAGAGGCTATCAAAACATAGAAATAAATCATGGCATCCAAGCTCAGCATGTGTGTGCAAAGACCTTAACCACAAGTGAACCACAACCAAGTACTCTCTCCTGACCGTGTCTCGACTTTAATTCTCACCATGTCATGCACTCAACAAAAGAAAACGCTCGAAACATGGTTCATCTAATAAACTCTCAATGTGTGTTGGCAGAAGTTATGCAATAAAAAATCAAAGTACCCCGCACACTTTAGACACGAAGAGAAAGATTTTTAAGGTAGATAGATGATCTCATGAAAGGAATGTCAAGCATTAAAGACTATCTATCCAGCGATCCACAACACATTACCCCTAAGATCAAATAGGACTTTTATTCGATTATATCGTTGGGTAAGGAAAAATGCTTCAAAAGTCAAGATAAATCATAAGCAAGTGTCCGAGAATAGGCTAAAATAACATAGAGCAAGTGTACCAATGTACACCCTCTTATCATTCTTTTCAACTCCACCATATCTCTCAAATTTTTCACCCTTCACACAATTCCCCAATAAAGTTCACATGTTTCTTTCTTCAAACAAATGCATGGGTGTCTTCCCATTTTTCATTCAAGTCCTTTTCTTTTCTTTCTTTTTTTGGCTATTTTCTCAAATTTTTTTTCTTTTTAGCTATGGGGAAGAACACACCACATTTCAAGCATATTTCTCAAATACACTTTCTTCATTCTCTTCAAAAATTAACCCTCACATGATTAGCTTGCCATTCTCGAGACACAATATGGTTGGTGAAGCTTAACAAGAAAAAGGCTCATGCAAGAGGCTCAATGTGGCTCGAAAGATAAGTATTTAAGAAAAAGAAACGAACCCGCTCAAAGTACAAAAATAGCCTACTATCATCTCCTAGGGGCAATACAACCATATAACTTTCCATTCCCAAAAGAAGAAATAATAGGCATGCATTAAGTCCCAATACTTGACGACAAAGATAATGAGATCGACAAAGATTAAACTTCCCTTTTTTTTTAATGACAAACAACAAAATTTGTGTGACACCACTCCAAAGGAAGATAAGGCGCTAAAGCTCACATGGACATAAGTCTCCACTAATCTAGCCATTGAAAGCATTCAAGTCACAACTCACAACCAGTCAAGGTCTAAGAAACGTGCAATGCAAAGATGCTAAGAGTATATGCCAAGATAAATTTCTATCGCCAAGTTAGCAAAAAGAACTACCATGCACCAAAAATATTCAAGGAATGCCTACAGATTCTCAGCATAAGCAACCAACAGTAGTAAACATTGCAATCACCAAGTCTCAAGTTGAAAGGATCCAACAAGTATTTTTTTAATTTTCAAATTTTTTTTATTGACAAGATTAAGAACAAAGTGATCCCCCCGCCCCCCCCCCCCCAACTTGAACTATTCAATGTCCGCATTGAAAACATGAAAGAAAATAAAGATCGGATAGAAATGTAAAAGAGAGGAGAGATATCACCTCAAAAAGGAGGACTAAGCAAAGTAAATTATAGAGAGAGGGAGACGTACCCCCAAACTTGGATCGAACAACCTGCAAAATGTTAGCCTCCAAAACAGCAAGAAAAATAACTAAAAGAAATAACTAAGGCAAGAAATAAAATGAAATACAAAAAAATAAAAATAAATAAACATCCACTTTCTTCACGCGAAAGACACGGGTACTACTTTTCTCCCCATTTCTCAAGCGAGAAACGGGTGGTCATACCAGACCAAAAAAAAAAAAAAATTTATGTATGAGCAGTCAAAAGTGGGTACCGAACATTTATCATGCCAATAAGAGTTAAGACAATGAACATAGCGATCCATTCTACACCTTTTATCAATAATTGAACCCGACCATGCCACAAGATAAGATACTTCGAGTAGCACATTTGCCGATTTCGTTTTAGACGTTTAAATTCCAACAAGTGTATAGTTCAAACTAGATCAATTTTCAAACTGTCGACAAAATCCACAAGATATGGATGATAAATTAAATTAAATTCATCAACACAAAGAAAATCAATCAGCTCCACATTTAAAAACTCTTGCGAATGGAGATTCAGTAGCAGGGGGCGGCACAATCTAGAGCTGAGAGTACTTGATTATTCAGTGTAACTATTGACAATGACTCCTCAAAAGGCATATAACCTAGTGCAACTATAGGCAATGACTCCTCAAAAGGCATATAGCCTTCACTAATGACAAACAGCTCTATTTCCTCTTTTTCTCTCGCATCAGAATCCTTAGGAAGTGGCTCTATTTCCTCTTTTTCCCTCGCATCAGAATTAATATCCTCAGGAAGCGGCTCTATTTCCTCTTTTTCTCTAGCATCAAAATTGGTATCCTTAGAACTTTCAGTCAACTCACAAAATTGAAACTTTTGGGTTAATTCATCTAAGAAATTCCAAACCTCTTCAGCGGTTTTATCCAGGAATTCATCAGTGGACCTAAAATCCACTTGGCATGGCTTAAGATTTAAACTACGGCAAAAGATAACCAAAAGAGTGCCAAGCTCACAATTAAAACTCGACTAAGAGAATACGACAAATTTAAATCGCTCCCAGTACTGTGACAAAGACTCACCATCTTGTTGATAGAAATCTGATAGTTCTTGTAACATCATATGAGTCTCATATGATGGATTGAAAGTTATGAAAAATTGTATTACAATCTCATTCAATGTCAATATTGGACTCAAAAAATTAAACCAATCTTGAGTACTACCATGCAAAGATGCTGGGAATACATGTAACAGAGCCAATTCATTATTAGCAAAAGCTTTCTCAAGGTCATGAACATGCGAAAAAGGATTTTCTGAGGCCAAACCATAAAATATAGGAAGTGACACTGAACAATCAAATTGATTTGCATAACCTCCATAGCACCTTGCAAAATGGGCCATTTTTTTTTCTTTTCAACAAAAAAAAATTTTAAAAAATAAAGAACTAAAAAGAAAACAAATAAAAAAAATAACTACCCGAATTCTTAACACACGTAACCGTCCCAGGCAACGGAACCAAAAATGCTTGACGATTTCCTAGTCCTAAATTAATGGGTTACCTTAAGCGTAGGGCGGAAACCGACGTAGCACAATATCCGGTAAGACCGAAGTCAAATCCACAAAGACGGTAATGTGTGCTGACTAAAAACTCGGATTGTTACTTATTTAAACTGGCTCTTAGGTAGCCACCCCTTGTAGTTTGGTTGAGATTAAAAGAACTTACAAAATAATTGTACTTTTCAAATAAATAAAAGGAGATACGGTCGTAGGGTTTATAGCACTCGTAATCAGTTCGGATCAACCTGTTTCATTCGGTGTTCTTAAAAACGTTCAACTTTAGATTGGAAAAGCTACCCCGCAAGATGCGAGACCCTATGGTCGCCGTTTACCCATGCGCAGCGAAGAATGAGTTTTAGACCCCCATTCTCCAGCTTACATAAGCTCCGACAATGCCTGCATTCGTCTGCGGGAAGTATTTTTCCAATCTTAAATCGTTTTTTTCATTGTTTGAAAATAGGAACAGCACTCGAACTGGCCGGTTACAGACCTAAATGACTACTCACTAATCATTGCGCATAAAATAAAAGAAATCCTATTTTGAAACATGCTTCTATTACTCGATACGAAAAATAAACAAGAGATCCAAACTAAACAAAAACATACGTACAACTTTTATTAATTAAGAACATAAATTAAAACGAGTTACCGAAATGCGAGTAATTAAACAAGACTTTAAATAACTTGAAGCATAAAAAAAACTCGAAAGAAACTAAACAGTATTTGAACCTAAAGAACGGCGGCCTCGTTCCTTGTTTTCTATGGTATTGCCCGATCAAAGCTCCTGATGGCTGCCTCCGTTCTCTGTTGTGCGGACGAAAAAAAAAGTGATACCTTGAAACCGTTTTTTTTCCCTTTATATAGTGGACCACACCATCGTTAATTCAGCCGAGATTTTCCACAAATAAAATTAAGGGGCCAACTTCACTAAACTCGATCGTTAATTCTTTTATTAATACAAATATACGGCCCATGATAATTTCCAACCACCAGTCACACCCACGTGCAAAGACTAGCAGGAAATTGATCCAATGCTTCTCTCTTTATTTTATCCATCTCTTCATTAATTTCATTGGTGCTGGCTTTGCTTGACACAAAATAGAATTCAACTCGGCATTTTAGCTCCAAATATTATTCATCGGTTCCATGAGTTCTGAAACATAAATAACAAGTATCAAATCCCAAGTAACGCGCTAAATGGACATAACAAGCCTAAGTTAGGGGGCGTAAATAGGCGTATTTACACACCTATCAGGGGTGATCTAATAGGAAGTTCATTGAGCTTATTTCATGATATATATAGGGAAGAGAATTAGTGAATTCTTCCAATGATTCTACGTTTTCTCTAGTTTTTTTTTTTAAGTTCAACATATTAGGTGCATGTTTTGGTCTTTACTGAAATTGTGGTAAATGGATTCGATTTGCATTTTATTTACGTTAATTTTGAGGAATTTGGTGAGATTGCATGCATGTACTGCTTCAGAAGAATGTTAATTAGTTGGGTATTTTAGGATTTCATGAGGAAGAGGATGAGCTTAAGGGCTGAAGTGATGTTTGAGACAGAGATCGAGGGGTGAAGGGTTTGATATATATGAGAGGGTTAAAATGACGTGGGACCCACCCATATGAGGTTTGGTACCGCGTCCCATTCAGAAATGTTTCTGGGACCGTAGCATTAATTATTGGATGCCAATTCCACAAGCAAAACGATTTTGCACCCCTCCTTTTATTCTTTTGCTACGTTTTTATTCAGTTGAAATTATCAAATTGTTCTTCCTTCTTAATTTAATTTTTGCATTTTAAAAGTGTAATTTGACAATTTCACGGGATTAAGAGCAAGAAAAGCAGGAGTGGGTGAACAATATCCACTTTTTTAATTGGTTGTGGTTACAACTTTACTCTTTAGTCTCGATGATCTTTTAATCATTGTGATAGTGAAACCATACTTAGCTATGTATAAAGAAATAATTTTGTTTTTTTTTTATTATGAGAGAGTCATTACTGTACTTTGCTAAAATAACATATGTGTTCCATATTTCAGTACGTTTTTTGATAGGCACGCAATATCATAGATATAAGCGTCTAAGTAGGGCATATTAGCGCGTTAAAGGCGCGTTTTATTTCATTTTTCACTTGATACCGTACTTTGTCTTATTTTTGTGTTTTTGTTAGTTTTGCAGAAAATAAGACGGTTTTTCCGCTAAGTTTGGATTGCGAGGCCTTGAGGCGGTGTTGGATGTCGCCGTGGGTTGTGATGGAGGCGTGAGGCATCGAGTGACGTGATGGAGGCGTCGGGTGCCAAAAGTGCATGTAATACACGGAAAACTCACTAACGTAGACGGTAGGGCTACAGTTCAGAAGTGTAGCCCTACAAAATGCATCACCTGGGAAATAGAGAAACCCATAGCGCTACAACTCTGGGCTGTAGCGCTACTGATGGCCTTAGGGGAAAAAATTCGTATGTTGTTAATTTAAATTTCGGATTTCGGGATAAAATATAAATAGCTTCCCAAACATCGTTTTTAGGGTTGAGAACTATATTAGCAGCTTTTAGACTACGTACGTTATTTTTCTCCAGAGCTCTTTTTCTTCCAAGTTGTTGAAGTTTTGTTCAAGTACCTGCACTACGGTAACTTGTATTAAGTTTTGTTCTTCATTAAAGTTGTTCGTGGGATCTTGTTTCAATAATATCTTTTGTTCTTTCTCTTATTCCGAGCATTAGGAGTATGTTTCAATTTAGGGTTTCTTTCATTTTCTGCTTGATAATGAGTGAGTAATCGTATAGGTAGGGTCGCGGGATGATTAGCACGCCGTGACAAGGTCGGATACGTTCTGCTCCTATTTTAAAATAATGATGAAAAGACAATTTTAGGTTAGTAAAGCACTTCCATTAGACAAACCTGGGTATTGTCAAATCCCATGTGAACGGTGAAATGGGAGACCAAAACTCATTCTCTGGTGCGCATGGGTAAACGGCGACCATAAAGGTTTGCATCTTTCGGGTTATCTTTTTCTCTCTAAAGTCGAACGTTTTCAAGAACAATGAATGGAGCAAATAAGTCCGAACTGGTTGCGAGTACATGAACCCTACGACCGTGCCTCATTTTTAATTATTTGAAAAATCGAACAATTCCGTAAGATTTGTTAATCTCAGCATCAAACACAAGAGGTGGCTAACTAAGAGCCAGTTTAACAGTTAACAACCTGAGTTTTTGTCAGCACACATCACCGTCTCTGTGGATTCGACTCTGATTTTACCAGTTATTGTGCTACATCGGTCTCAACCCTACGCTTGGGGCAACCCATTATTTTAGGACTAAAAATTCGTCAAGCATTTTTACTTGCATTGAATATAGTTATATTACTACCAGGAATGAATAACTAACTCTTACTACCGGGAATGAATAACTACCTAACAGTAGACGTTATAATTTGTATATATATATTTTTTTGGTTGAACATAATTGGATTGGATTATGTTAATGACGTTGCATGTATTCATGAAAGATGAAAGACATTTGGCCCAACGGCATCATGACATGGACGGATGTAGATGGGTCTCGCAGAGGCACGGTCCCCATGAGGTTTCGTAAAATTATATTAGTTTTTGTAGATTTCCAAACTTTCGCTATTTGGTTATGACCTGTTTGTTAGCCCACGATATTTTATCCTATCACCCAATGCATAACATAAGTGGACCTTTGTTACCTTCTTTACGATAAGGAGGATATCATCCTGTTATTCATATTATAGGTGCATGAATGCTTATAAATTCACGCGCGCACACGACAACTCGCATATTAATGTGATTCTTGATTCACAAAGTCCCCTTTAGGGATTTTCCTTGTAACAGCAAGTCCACCTCATTGCCAAATGGCATAATTCGGCATATTATTTGGCAAAATCTAAGCCCACCCATTGCCATTTATCATGCCGAAAATGGCAATGTCATTTCTCCCACTTCATCCAAGCCGTTTCATTTGTTTTGAAAAATGAGATGAGTTTAATCTAATGGTCTGAAATTGAGATTGTGCCAAAATGGCACCGAACTGTTACATTGCTATTTTTTTTCTATCTTGACACTGCGCAAGCCAAAACATGGCTTTGACAATGCCATTTTGGCAATATGGTGGACTTGCTCTATTACCTCCTTTTTAAGCATCACGAAGGGCTTCATTGCAAAAAAATTAAAACGTTGTACTGGAAACTGCTTCCTGTTTGTGGTGAATTGTTTTTTGATTTCTTGTTTTTAATATGTGAATTCATGTGGTTTGGTTCCCCCTTACTAAGAATTCTGCGTCCGCCACAGAGTCTAGGTACACTCCTACCGACCGACCACTCCTAGGTGCACTCCTACCGATTACTCCCCGACCATTCATCTCTCATGTAGGGGTGTACACGGTCTGAATTGGTCCAGTTCTCTAGAAAATCAGTAACCGGACAATTTCTAACGGTTCTAGAAAATTGGGAACCAGAACCTAACCAATATATGCGTGGAACCTAATCAGGACCAAACCGCAAAACCGGTCCGATTTTGGTTCGATTCCGGTTTTATCCAATTAGCATCCAAACACTTATTCACGAAATATAAACTCATAAAATTTAAAAATTTAAAGCATCAAATAACTTATAAAATAATAATAGACATTTTATTAAGAATCAAAACCCAATATGATTCGCGAAATACTTGACACTTGACCGAAAAACATTGACGAAAACCACCAATAAAGTAGCCAAAACCACTTATGAAATAATTAAATTCAGTGATAGAGAAACATTAATGACCCATTATATTTAGGACTAAAATTAAACCTTTATCATAAACTATAAAATATAGCAGCATCTCTTGAAGTACAGAACAACAGCTCCAATACCCAAAACATCACTTAAATCAGTAGCACTAACTTCTTCCATGTTCAAAAAATAGACCAATCTCTACACATATATTTATTTTTATATAATTATATATATTAGTTCTAAATGGTCCGGTCCGGTTCTAACCACGGTTCTTTAATTGAAAACTCGTAACCGAACCAAAATTAACAGTTCTTATTTTTTTGGAATCATAACCTGACCGTAGAACTGCAGAACCGGACCAAATAGGACGGTTTGCTCCGGATCGGACCGATTTTACAGTTCGGACAGTTTTTTTGAACACCCCTACTCTCATGCACATATATTTGGGGCCCATATCATAATTAAATGTGTGGAGCCGCCACATATACAAGAGAGGAGTGATTAGGGAGGGGATCGAGATGAGTGTACATAGCATTGCTCATTTGGTTCTCCTTCTCTCTCTTAAAATTCTCACTTCTCCACACTTGCAGCCGCGCATACGCACTTGACATCACCACGTTGTCATTGCTTACACAATGTACTTCAACAAACCACAACCCTCCGCATTATATGCACGAATACAACGCCAAAATTTGACTATGTAATCTATATCTCACTCTCTCCTTCGTAAACCTGAACACCGAGCCCAGATTGTAATTATTTAAGTAATTCGCCAAGTTTAGATTGCTAGAAAAAAGCCACCTATTGCTATGAAACTACTACACAACTTTAGCGCAAATGCTAATTAGGGAATTGCACGGTCAAAAACGGAGAACCAAAACCCAAATATGGCTGCTGCTAGTTTTTTTACTTGCTGCTTTATCTTCTGAACTGATTTTCTTCTAGTGTTAGAGTACACTCCTAAACCAACTGTGTTTGGTTTAGGAGTACCGCGTGGTGGAGCTATCCACCCAATATGAGTGGCACGAGGCTGGGATAAAGTTAGACGGCTGAATCAGGAACTGCAAAATTTGAACCGCAATGTAAAACCCGCATTGTTGGCTGAACACCACATTGTAAACCTAAATACCACGCCAAAAATTTGACTCTTTCATCTCTCCCGGCAGGCTTAATTCATTAAGTAAGAGTAGAAATATCCAAAGACACTTACAACTTAGCCCAGGTGGGAAAGTCCCCATTCCAAGTCAGTGGAGAAACAAGAGATAGAACATATTTAGCTATCAAATGAGCCAGCCTATTACACGTGCAAGAAATAAAACTAAAAGAACAAGAGTATAGAGTAGAAGAGAAAGCTAAACTATCATGAATGACGACATCCAAATCAGCCTTGATCGAGCTCCTTCAATTCCTTGCAGCATACGAATGATCTTCCGAGCATCACCTTCCAAGATAACATTATTCCTTCCCAAATTCTGCAAATGGTTTACTGCCACACAAAATCCCATCGCTTCCACCACATCAGTTGAGAATGCTTTTGTGATTGGAATGGCTTCCATACTTAGAATGCTTCCCAGATGATCTCTAACGACAAAACCCCATTCCCCCTCTGCTTGTTTCCTTTATAAATGCACCCTCAATGTTGATCTTCAACGTCCCCTGTTGTGGTCTCTCCCAAGACTGTGTTTCCACTGGTTGACTGGTTCCATTCCCATTTCTTCCCTCCTCCGTAGCTTGACAATAATCTGTGAATTCTGCCACCGCCTTTGCATTGATTCCTCTCTTCCCCTTGTCTTGATCCATTGAAAACTTTGTCATTCCCACCACACTGAGGCCAAATTTGAACTATGCAAATTGGCCTAGAGTTGGCGTCAGGTGTACGAGGTAAAATTTCCGTGGCTATTTTCATTCATTTTGAATGCCTATACTTAAAAGTATGTATAACAATCAAAATTAATTCGCAAAGTTTCAATTGCTAGAAAAAAGCAACTATGTTATGAATATAATACAAAACCTCAGAGCCAATGACTTACCCAAACAAAATGTTAGAGCCAATGTTAGGAAATTCCATACCTCAGCACGGTAGAAAAATGGAGAACCAAAACCCAAGCAGTGAGGGGACAACATTAATACTTAGGCATTTGGACAATTGTCATCAAGTAGCTGTCCTAATGTGATCATGAGGAACGGGCTCTGCAGGCATGCCTTCAGTTTCGATAGAGCCGTAGAAACTTGGTGCATAGTTGGTCGGCACTGCGGGTTGGTGCGTAAGCATGCAAGTGCTAGCTTGACAGCAAGAACCACTGCTTCCTCTACGAGATTCCTTGGCAGTGGGAGCCGTTTATCCAATACATCCTTCACGAAAATACCATAAGAAGATGGTGGCGAGGAATCCAGAGTTGATGATGAAAGAGAAGAGATGAGATCCCCCGGATGCCTCCCCATTATAACTTCAAGTGTTAGAACTCCAAAGTTGTAGACGTCCATATTCTTGTTCACTTCCATAGTGTATGCCAGTTCTGCCCAAAGAAATGAGGGGTACAAAGAACATGAAAAAAAATAACTACTAAGAAATTGTAATGGTGGCTTAGGAATTAGCATATTCAAAAGAAAAACACGACAATAATATTGGTAGCTAAGAGGAACTGTGCAAGTACCTGGAGCAGCATATCCCATGGTGCCTGCAAAGGAAGTCCAATTTGATGAGTCCAGGTTTAGAAGTCTCGCAGTTCCGAAATCAGAGAGATAAGCGACATCTTCTAAGTCTAGAAGAACATTCTTGCTTGATATATCACGATGAATGACCGGGGGTGAATAGCCGTGGTGCATATATGACAAGGCATTTGCCAAAGTTTTAACAACATTCATCCTCTTACCCCAATCCAAACTAAATGCTTCTTCCTCATAGTTTAGTTTCTTGTCCAAGCTCCCCCCTTCCAAGAACTCGTAAACCAAAAATGAGTGTCGTGGATGTGAACAGTAACCCAAAAGCCTTATGATATGCCGATGTCGTATCTCTGTCAATGCACGAATCTCACTCGTAAAACTTCGTAGATTAGTCAACTCTCCATCTTGAGAACCATGACACTTCTTTATAGCGACAACCTGACCACTTGGAAGCTCAGCTCTATAAACAATGCCATATCCACCTACTCCAACGCAATGCTTGTCATTGAAATCCTCTGTCGGTCGGATGATGTTTTCGTGCACTAGCTTTCCATCGAAGCTCCAAATCTCAAACAAATCTCTATTAGTTGCTCTATTTGGCTCGATTTCATTGTCTCCCATTTCATTGCGACGAAGTAGGAAAATCACAGCAACACTAAGAAATAAAATCCCCAACGTAGGAACTACCACCGACAACACAACTTTGTTATAATTTCTCCTTTTATCTCCATTGCTTTGCTTCAGTGAGCATGGCATCAAACTAGTCTTATTGCCACACAATCTATCATTATTATGGTACGCCTGAGAGGGAGCATCTTCAAATGCTTTTGTGTTGGGTAGAGGGCCCTCCAAGTGATTGTAAGATATGTCAATGGACGTTAAACTTGACATCCCGTTGAAAGAGGAGGGGATAAAATCGGACAACAAGTTGTGGGAGAGATTTAGCGTCTCTAAGCTTTTCAAGTTCCCGATCCCTGGTGGTATCTCTCCTGCTAATAAATTATTTCTAAGATCGAGATTTTGAAGAAAGTGCAATTTTCCTAATTCATAAGGAATAGTTTCATTCAGACGATTCCTACTCAATTTCAAGTTTTGAAGTTTCACACACTCGCCGAGCTTCCTTTGAATAGGTCCACTAAGATTGTTTCCAGACAAGTCAAGATGCTGAATACTAGATAGGCTTCCAATTTCTGGTGGAATATCGCATGAAAGTTTGTTATTGCTAAGAGTAAGATTGAACAATAAAACCAACTTTTCCAAATTCTTCGGAACCTCACCAACTAGATGATTTGAAGAGAGGTCGAGTAAACGTAACTGAGTTGCACTTGCAATGCTAGGTGGAATGTTTCCAGAAAGGTTATTGTTGGAGATCTTTAGGGAAGTCAAATTTGGAAGTTGTTCCCATTTTTGCCAAATCTCACCATAAAATTTATTATAACTGAGATCTAGATACACTAGGTTAGGGAGTGCCTTAAAAACTTCTGATATATGCCCCTTTAGTTGATTTCGATCAAGCCTGACACGAAATAACTCACTACAATTTCTCAAGCCGTTTGGGATACGACCTGTTAAGTAGTTTTTTGCTGCAACCAGCCTCACGAGTGATCCATGGATGCACATATTCGGCGATAGACTACCTATGAGCTTGTTGTAGCTGACGTCAAGAAGTTGTAGATATCTAAAATTGTCTAGTTCTAGAGGGATAGATCCAGAGATAGAGTTGTCGTGAAGGTACAATGTAGTGAGGTTTCTCAAGTTCCCTATTGAAGAGGGGATTGATCCCGTGAGATTATTCATTGACAATACAAGATCAGTGAGAGATCTTAGCATTCCTACTTCTTGAGGGATAGATCCAGAGAGAGAGTTCTCAGAAAGGTATAATATTCTGAGGTTTCTCAATTTCCCTATTGAAGCGGGGACAGATCCAGAGAGAGAGTTCTCATGAAGGTACAATGTTCTAAGGTTTTCCAAGTTCCCTATTGAAGCAGGGATTGATCCTGTGAGATTATTCATGTACAATTCAAGAGTACTAAGAGATCTTAGCAATCCTACTTCTTGAGGGATAGATCCAGAGAGAGAATTCTCATCAAGGTACAACGTTGTAAGGTTTCTCAAGTTCCCTATTGAAGCAGGGATTGATCCCGTGAGTTATTCGTTGACAACGCAAGATCAGTGAGAGATCTTAGCATTCCTATTTCTTGAGGGATAGATCCAGAGAGAGAGTTCTTGTAAAGGTACAACGTTGTTAGATTTCTCAAGTTCCATATTGAAGTGGGGATTGATTCCGTGAGATTATTCGTTGACAAAGATAGAGAAATAAGGGATTTTAGCATTCCTACTTCTTGAGGGATAGATCCAGAGAGAGAGTTCTCATAAAGGTTCAGTGTTGTGAGGTTTCTCAAGTTCCCTATTGAAGGGGGGATTGATCCCGTGATATTATTCATTGACAATGCAAGATTAGTGAGAGATCTTAGCATTCCTACTTCTTGAGGGATACATCCAGAGAGAGAGTTGTGGTCAAGGTACAATGTTGTGAGGTTTCTCAAGTTCCCTATTGAAGTGGGGATTGATCCCGTGAGATTATTCATTGACAATACAAGATCAGTGAGAGATCTTAGCATTCCTACCTCTTGAGGGATAGATCCAGAGAGAGAGTTCTCAGAAAGGTACAATATTCTGAGGTTTCTCAATTTTCCTATTGAAGCGGGGATAGATCCACAGAGAGAGTTTTCATAAAGGTACAATGTTCTAAGGTTTCTCAAGTTTCCTATTGAAGCGGGGATTGATCCTGTGAAATTATTCATGTACAATTCATGAGTAGTGAGAGATCTTAGCAATCCTACTTCTTGAGGGATAGATTCAGAGAGAGAATTCTCGTCAAGGTACAACGTTGTAAGGTTTCTCAAATTCCCTATTGAAGCGGGGATTGATCCCGTGAGATTATTCGTTGACAATGCAAGATCAGTAAGAGATCTTAGCATTCCTATTTCTTCAGGGATAGATCTAGAGAGAGAGTTCTTGTAAAGGTACAACGTTGTCAGGTTTCTCAAATTCCATATTGAAGCGGGGATTGATTCTGTGAGATTATTCGTTGATAAAGATAGAGAAATGAGGGATTTCAGCATTCCTACTTCTTGAGGGATAGATCCAGAGAAAGAGTTGTGGTCAAGGTTCAATGTTGTGAGGTTTCTCAAGTTTCCTATTGAAGTGGGGATTGATCCCGTGAAATTATTCATTGACAAATCAAGTTCAATGAGAGATCTTAGCATCCCAACTTCTGAAGGAGTTCTTCCCGAAAGACAATTGATGGACACATTAAGAGATGCGAGTCTCGAAAGGCCACCAATCTGAGAGGGAATGGTCCCATATATTCGGTTGTTCGACAGATCTAGTTTCACTAGATGAGGTAACAAAGAGAAGTTAGGACCGGAAAGCGTACCTCTTAAACCAATACTGTCAACTGTTAAATTGGTTACTTCACTGGCCTCGTTGCAACCAATTCCGACCCAAGTGCAATGACTACTTTCATTCCATGATGAAAGGTTAGATTGGCTTTGATTGTCAAGGCTAGCTTTCCATATCAAGAGAGCGACTGCTTCACTTTATTTTGCAAATTTTTTAGTTGAAGGAGAAGAACGAGCTATAGGGGAATCAGATGAAAAGACAAATGGAATTAGGATGATAACAAAGACAAAGATGATTATGAAGTGAACTGCTTGGAAATTGGGAGCTCTTTTAGGTACGGATGCCATGGTTGGTTTCTTGCGACAATTAAGCTAGGAGTGGTAGTTGTTCCATTGTATGGGGGACTATTTATAGGAACATGGTTTTATTGCATGCATATGTAATTAAATCGCGTGGTTGAGATAAATTGAAATTTACATCACACATTAAATCTTCCAAAAGTTATAATAAGTTATCAATTTCGATTTACTCAAACATGTACTAATTAATATCTACGACTTACGCTTCCAGTTTGTGGAAAAATTCTATAGCTGTGTGGATCATAATTAAGGAGGACGACCGATGAGAACAGTTTGCAGAAGTCGCCAAAATTGATCGATATCGACGGTCATGTGGGAAGGACTGGTAGGCTTCAGTCGATTATCATCATTAATATTCTGGGCCCGCATAGACTTGACTACGGCAGCTATTGGTCACTTTCGATTTGGAGGCCTTGGGAAGCCAGAAGTGAGCAGCCCAAAATTATTCAATAGTTATTGGTAGTGGCGGAACTATGTCAAGTTTTAAAAGTTTTATTGTGTATATACATGACTATGTACTATTTATATCTTAATAATTTTAGTTTGATTTGATAAAAACGGGGTTATTATTTATTCTCATTAATTTCTAAATTTTTTTATAAATAAAAAATAAACGCATGACTGTTGAAACTTGAAATAGTGTAAAGAAAAAAATAAAATGATTGGACTAGGCTAAAATCATTTCAATGTACAAATGTAATGTATTGGAAAATAATTTTTTTAGGAAATTGATATTCGCGCTCCACTTTTTACTAATGGCGCTCCACTTTGTTCATATCATGAAGTTACTAGTAATTTCAAGTTAAAATTGGAGTGCCATTAGTAAAAAGTGGAGCGCAAAAATCAATTTCCTTTTTTTATGATATAATAAGTACATATTCCGTTAAAAACAAGGGAGACTTAAAGAATAGTTATCGGGTTCTACCCTTTGTAAGTTTTCGTCTGGCACTTTTTGAACAGTTATGTTTTCATCCTTTTAGATAGTGAATTATCTATTACCCTTTTAATAAGATATTCATATGTAGGTGTATATTTCCTTCCTAAATTAGTGGGATTCTAGTAATTATAGTTACCTAAAATCATGAGTGATTAATGGATAGAAAATGAGGGATTTTCAATTTTTAAAATCTTTAATGGATATATTCTAAACCATTCTCTCTCCTTAATTTTGTGAATTTTCAAATTCTTAATTTTCGTGAATTTTCTTAAATTGGTCGTATTATACTATAAACTTACGTGAATATGGTTTGACCAATTTCAATAAAATTCATGATTTATTTAAAAATATGAATACACCATTTTTATTCATGAAAACACATGAATAAATTAATCAAAACAACATGGAAAACATGAATAAATTAATCGAAAAACATGGAAAACTTGAATACACCATTTTTTAATCGATCATGAAAAATATGAATAAATTAATCGGCCTTGTTTTTCATGAATAAAACATGAACACACCATGTTTTATTCATGAAAAACAAAAATAAACATGAAAAACCATGAAAATCATGAATACAGAAAAAAAAATGAAAAGCATGAAAACACATAAATACACCATGGTTTTTCATGATTCACAGTGCTTGCGTGTTTCACTACTCGACGCTCTCCGCCGATCGCCATTTTAATGCACCGCCACTCGCCGTGTCCAAAACCTTCAAAATGGAATGGAAAATTTTGCCATGCGCAGTCTGTGCATCTCCCTCTGTGCTGCCGCTCGCCGCTCACCTCCCGTACCTCATCGCACGCTCATTTCGGAAATTTCAGAGATGGAGCGGAAGCAACTGGAAATGGAAAATGGAAGATTATTGGTTTTAACGCATTACCAAAACAAGTTTCCTCACATTACCCATTTTTTCTAGTCACAATGTACACAACGAAACTAATACTCAAGGAATCCATAATCTTGATCGGTCACATTATCACTAACTCAATTGAACTAAGTAAACCCACCCACAACCACAGGCAAACAACAAAAAACCATGAAGCAATCAATTGAGTTCAGATAATATCTTGAATGCGATGGGCTAGCAAGGGCATCAAGGTCTTCAAGCCATTTCCACATCCTGACCTCATTCCAAGGGTCCCTATACTGCTCCCTCAATGTATAATCAGTCGAGAAATTAGGGTAATTTTCATAAACCCCCCTCCATCTACCACCAAAAATCAACAATCCCCTCCATCTACCAAATTAATCGGGGACCCTTCTCCAACTTTTTTCAAGTTTCAATGTCCCCCATTTTGACAGTTGCGGTTACCGGAAAGCATAAAAAGTCCATATTACCCCCATTAAACCTAAAATTTTCTTGTTCTGCAGCAAGACGTTAGCTAATTTAGGAAGACCCATCAAGAGGCTGGCACGATTCCGATAAGCTGATTGTCCCTCAACTACAAATCAAACAAATTAGACTAATTAGTGCATCTCGACAGATCCGGAATCGAACCCGTGGATGACTTCTCATGGATTCGGACCTGGTACAACTGGGTCATCGAGCTCAACACATCAATTGTTTCCAAAGACCCAACGAGCTGACTGTTCACCCACAAGTTCACTATAATAGAGCCGGCAAATGACGGGGGCAACGGCCCAGTGAGGTTGTTGTAAGACAACCTTAGGTTCTGCAAATTAGGGAAAGAAGAGAAGAAGTCTCGAATGGATTACTTACCCCCCCAAAAAAAGTCTGGAACGGACACCATGATGCTGGCGGCGCTCACGGAGAGAGTTGTCAAGCTGGTGGACTGGGTTAACTCGTTGGGAATCGTCCAGGGGGAGAGGGTGGGGTTCTGGTTAAGGCTGAGAGTTTAGAGGCTGGTGAGGAAGTCTGATAAAGAAGATGACTGTTAACGGCATCTGTCAAAATGGGGGACATTGAAACTTGAGAAAAGATGGAGGAGAGTCCTTGATTCATTTGGTAGATGGAGGGGAGTTATTGATTATCGGTGGTAGATGGAAGGGGTTTTTTGAAAATTACCCGAGAAATTATACAGGATCGTAGTTCGGTTAGTTGCTAAAATTAGGGGTGGGAGGTTTTATAGATTTACCTAAAATTTTGGGATTCAAATTAGGGTTGATTATCCTAAAATTAAGCTAGAAGACCTTCAAGATTATTTTTTAGTCTAAAAAATACCTGCCGATATATATAGAGGGCAATCCTGGGATTATTTAAAAGTGGGGATGAAAACATAACTGTTTAAAAAATGCCGGATGAAAACTTACGAGGGATAAGATTTGAAGATGGATATTTAAAATAGAAAATTAGAGGCCAACCCTAATTTTTAGGTTTCGTTTTATCCTAACCCTGAATATTATTACCGAACCAATCTAGGTTCGGTTATGTTGCTTAATGTCTTCTATGCCCCGACCCCAATCTGAAAACCTCCCAAACTCACATATTTCTACCAGTTACTAAACCAAAGCGCTCTCACTCTCTCTTCCACCATTCGCCTCAGCGAAATCCCCTGCAACAGCTCTGACCACCACGGCTTCCTTCCTGTCGTCGAGAACGCCGCACCTCATCTTCACCTTCTTCGATCCTCCATCTTCTTCGATCCTCCATCTTCTGTCGTCATTCAGAAGCAGCTCAATTAGATCAAATTACAAACATAAATTCAAATCCTATTACTCCACCCGCCTGAGAAGAAATGGCCGCTGGCGGTGGTGGATTGGTAGCGAGGAGTCTCTTGGCCTCGTGCAGAATTCAGAGGAAATTGTCGTGGCGTGAATATCCGTCCGCCGCCACCGCGGGTGTTCACCCATGACGCTCAAAGATAAAAGCGAAACTCAGTCGGACGACTGACGAGTTCGAGCGCTCAGGGTTCTCTCAAAGGACTCAGATTCATCAGCAAAGCGACGGACGCAAACGAGATTTGGAAGAAGGTGGAGTCGCGGTTCGAGTCGTTTGGCCAAGAACGGGTTGCTTTGTAAACATTACTTTCGTGAATGCATAGGTACTTGATCACGAGCATTTTAATTTAAGCATGCCAATTTGGTGAATGCTTGTAATTCAGAGGGAAATTTATTTCCAATTTGGAGTATTATTCTCTGCACTCGTTATCGCATGGACAAGTCATCTCTGGTACGCAAAAAATGATTATACATGTTTGATTTTGATTATTTTTTTTTTTGTTCAATTTTTGTTTGTTTGTGTATTTTCTATGAGAACTGTGTATTGTTCATGAAAATTGTCTATGAAAATCATGTATTTTCTATGAGAACTGTGTATTTTTCTATGAGAATTGTGTATTTTTCTATGAGAATTGTCTATTTTCTATGAGAATTGTATATTTTCCATGAGAACTGTCTATGAGAACTGCGTATTTTCTATGAGAACTGTGTATTTTTTTATGAAAATTGTCTATGAGAACCATGTATTTTCTATGAGAACTGTGTATTTTTCTATGAGAATTGTGTATTTTTCTATGAGAACTGTCTATTTTATATGAGAATTGTATATTTTCCATGAGAACTGTGTATTTTCTATGAGAACTGTGTATTTTTTTTATGAAACCCATGAAAATTGTCTATGAGAACTGTGTATTTTTCTATGAGAATTGTGTATTTTTCTATAAGAACTGTCTATTTTCTATGAGAATTGTATATTTTCCATGAGAACTGTCTATGAGAATTGTGTATTTTCTATGAGAACTGTGTATTTTTTTATGAAAACCATGAAAATTGTCTATGAGAACCATGTATTTTCTATGAGAACTGTGTATTTTTCTATGAGAACTGTGTATTTTCTATGAAAATTGTGTATTTTTCTATGAGAACTGTCTATTTTCCATGAAAATTGTATATTTTCCATGAGAACTGTCTATGAAAACTGTGTATTTTCTATGAGAACTGTGTATTTTTTTATGAAAACCATCTATTGTCCATGAAAGCTGTCTATGAGAACTATGTATTTTCTATGAGAACTATATATTTTCTATGAAAACTGTGTATTTTAGTGGGTAGTAATGCTATGTGAACTGTGTATTTTTCAGTTCTCATAGATACAATTCTCATAGACACAATTCTCATAAATAAGGGTATTTTTGTCCGAATAAATATGTGTCAGGACTATTTTAAAAAGATTAGATAAAAATATTATATTCAGGGTTGGAATAAAACCAAAGCTAAAAAAAAGGACCTGCCTCTAAAAACCCCTATTTAAAAACTCTTAAAAACAATATATGTTTATTAAGCGGGCCCTCGGGTTAAGATTTGGCTCTGCCACTGGGCTATTGGCCTATTGCCATTCATAATTGTCATTGTCTATTATGCTTTCTATGGTATCGTATCCTTGAGACATTTATCCGAGTAATTATTCAACGTTTCTAGAATACTATGTGATGTTGCCTATGTGATACTCTCAGTTCTAACAATTTACGGCAAATTATTCGATAGGAACATTATCATTCACTTGATTGGGTGGTTGGGAGATAAGGAGCGACCCACATGGAAATGCCACATGGTACTTCGAGTGTACCCAATAATTGACATGTTTATCCTAAGCTCAGAGTTCCGTCCAAAAATGGGATATGTTTACCTTTTGATTCAAAATTTTTTCTGTCACTGATAGTTTTACTTCAATTTTTTGAATTATTGGTTCATCTTGACAAAACAAATCTAAAAAGTTAAAATTATGATCAAAATCTTACAAACTTTCATGAAAGACAAAAATTATGCAATACAGATTGACTTTTTTTGATTATTTCTGTTTTCCTTAAATAAAAAAAAAGGTCTGGTTCTTTTTTTTTTTTTTGGTTTCGTTTTTCTTGACCAACCAATAAGCCACAACAATTTGACGAAAAATAAACAAATGAAAAAAATTGAATAAAACAAAAATAATCATCTGACTTAATTATTAAGGCAAAACACCCTGGACAAACAAAAGATGTGGAAATGTTTTTCGCTAATATTAGTTTTATAGAAGAATGGGATCTAGTTTTGTGTATAAATGAAGCAATGTGGCACAAATGCTGGATTGTAATTTGCAAGTTAATATTGAGGAGAATGTTTATTCTTCAATGTCTTGGAAATTCCTCTATTTTTCAAGGAGTGATTTTCATATCCTCCTTTAATAACCACTCTTTTTTCTCATCTTGTGATGTCAATTTATAATGTTGTCCCTAAGTGTGAAAAACTAAAAAAATGAAAGGTTAATTTTATAAATTCATATAACATGAGGGTAAAAAATAAAGTGTGAAAATTAATCACCGTTTTCCGACCCAATTAATGTGAATTTACATGTGGTACATGCATCGAATGACTTCAAACGTAATTGTATCTGGTGCTCTATTTTAAAGTTGTGTTTATAGACTTTTTGTTAATGGAGACCTTCTCTTCCCCTTGGAAGCCTCTGGGCCGAAAGCAAGAAGAGTTGCCCAAAAGTAACTCAATTGCTCTTTCTTTTTTCTTTTTTTCTATTTTTTTTGAACGGCAAAAGAAAATTTATTAATTTTTGAGGAGAGAACAAACATTAAAGGACAAGGAGCAAGAGGCATCACAACAATAAGAAAACATCTCAACAACTTTAGCACCCAAATGAAAGGGCGAGACAGTTTCCAACATAAACCATGCTTTTTGTGGCATCATATTTGACGGATATTTATTCAATTGCCATTCATGGGATATGTTTACCCTTTTGATATATGTTCCTGTTCGATTATTCTTTTGTCTTTTTTGTATTTTGATCGATCAATAAAAGAGAAATTTTATTAATTAATCTTTGAAAACGTTATAAAGATTAAAAGAACTAGGGACAAGGCATTTACCACGAGGTTCGGACATTCCAAAGATTAAATTTGAGATTTTATTACTTAATCTTTGGCTGTTACTGTGAAAGAGGAGTGATCACCTCCAGAAAGGAAATTCATTAATTAAGGCGTTTGCATTCCAGTGTGAGATAGATCAGCTACACCACTAGAGCGAGGAGCTATCTCCCCAATAAGCTGGCTGGATGATCTGATCTTTAACCATGTATGTGTAGTCGTAGTGTCCACATTTCCCAAGACACCAATATTGGCTAATAACAAGAGTTAAGAATATGGGTAAAGTCCACTTTGACCCCCTCATGTTTGGGTCATGAGCGGATATACCCTCTATGGTTCAAAAGTGTGCACTGATCCCCTGTGGTTTTGAAACTGTGTAGATAGACCCCATGTCGTCATATTTTTCATTCATATTAACTGATACAACATTAAAAGACCGCTATGCCCTCATCCTCTCCCTTGATTTTTCTTCTTCCTTAAATCTAATCAATCCATCCCCTATACCAAAAATTGGATTCGAACCGTTGATATTATAAATTTGACGAGTGCTACATTTAAGCCAAAATTCAAGTCCATCAAAAAATAAAATTCTCATAGTCGAATCAAATTTATTATGAAATTAAAATTTCAAATTTGAATTTACCAAGAATTAGATCATTGGGTTATTCATTGATACCTAATCGATCGAGATGATATTTTCCAAAGATGCTCTATCCTTTATATAATAAATTATGAACAATTTAGATTAGATTCTAGAGGCGTGTGAGATATATACTTTCGTTAATATGGATGAAAAATATGATGATAAGAGGTTTATCCATACATTTTCAAAATCATAAGAAGTTATATGCACACTTTTGAATTATAGGGAGTGTATCCGCACATGATCCAAACCACATGGGTGAAAGAGGACTTAATTAATACCAATGCAATAGGATACCTAATCATGATGCATTTATATGCTTATCTTAACTTTTGGTTCATTATTACGGTGTGGATAGGTAATGGCTCCTGTTTAGGAGTTCGACATTTTTTTCGTCTCTTTTAGGGTTTGACTATTTTTTTATATCTCTGTATTCGGATGATTTTCAGCAGCTGCTGTATGGCTTGATCTGTATCTGTTTTGTAGATATTGTATGACTTGTTTTAATGAATTGAATGAATATGCCTTTTTCGTTTGGAAAAAAAAAAATACAGTTTAAATTTGTTCCCCTGTTGTTTTCTTGAAATTTTGGGCCCTTTTGCTATCCCACACTCTCCACTGTCTTGTCATTGGACAACTTGACTTAGTCTAAGTCTCTGTTACCCTCCTGTACTGCATGTACCAATCAAAAACGACATAGACAATTCGATTGGCAAAGAAACAAAAAAAGATTCTTGTTTAATTTACAACTAAGATCAAGAACAATAACTACTTACGGTTGTTTCTCAAGTGCATTAAAAGTTTAGGTAATACAGATTTTGATAATTAACTTTTTTAAAACAAATTCTCATACAAATGTCCAACAAATTAACTGTAGCAGAACAACTACTTTTTTTTTTTTTGCTCGGCAAACGAACTAGAATTTTATAAATCTCGAAAGGGGTACATCGAGGAAGGAATAGGGATGAGCAAACTTACTCAATCCGAAAACAAGAAAACACAAAATGAAACTCAAACATCCAGCCGGAGGTTGGATGCTCATCTCCACAAAGCTAAAGCTTCAGCTTACGAATACCACCTAGAAAGCATTTAAAGTCCTCCACTGAGTACACCTTGATTTCAAACTTAGCTTTCATCCACATAGCCACCCTCATCTTAATCTGGTCCCCTACCTCGCTAGTTGACCGAGACACATTATTGAAGACAAGGTCGTTCCTTGCAAGCCACAGGGACCATAAGGTAGCAAAGAAAGTCACCTCCCAAATATGCCTTTCCAAGCTCCTAAATCTGTTGTCAAACCACCACTTTGCTAAGTCCGCCAAAGAAGGTGGACAAACCCAGAGCATTTGCCACCACACCACAATAAGAGACTTAGCCCACGATATTTTGTCCTTTCATCCAATGCATAACATAAGTGGACCTTTGTTACCTTCTTTACGATAAGGAAGCCATATCATCCTGTTATTCATATTATATATAGGTGCATGAATATTGCTTATAAATTCGCGCGTGCACACAACAACTTACATATTAATGTGATTCTTGATTCACGATGTCGCGTTAGGGATTTCTTTTCCTTGTAACAGCAAGTCCGCCTCGTTGCTAAACCTTCGACCCAGGGACGGATCTCAGACAAAAAAATTGATTTAAGTTGGTTCAATGCTACTATGCTACCTATCATTTTGAGTACCCTCTGTTGTAATTTACTTCCTCCGTCCCAATTTATTTGTTCAATTGTCGAAATTCGTATTTTCAAAAATATACTTATATCTTACATTTTATAATTTTTTTTATTTTGAAGATTTTGTATAATAAAACTAATTGAGATCTACCAACAAGATTTATATTGCATATTAAAAATATTACGAATTGAAAATTATAGACAATTTTTTTAGAGGTCAAATGCTCTCAAAAAGTCAAAAAGGGGACAACCAAATCGAGACGGAGGGAGTATTTTTCTTTGAAGATGATATATGTAATCTTTGACACATGGAAAAGTAGAAATGACCGTGTGTCATTTAAGAACATACTTGAAGTGGATATAAGACTAAAGATGACAGTGGAATAGTAATATTCATCCAACGATGCCTTCATCAAATTCGAAGAGTAAATTCAATTTCAATTTCACTAGTTTTCTTGGAAGTAGTCTGAACGAAATCCCTTTCTGTTACATTCGATTTGACGTAATGAGAAGAACAGTAACCAACAAAAAGCCTAGGGAAACTATTGTTTTGGAACCCATATCGCTCAGTACTAGACGACTAGACTACTCTTTCAAATTACACAAAGATTTGAATTAATGAGATTTGAGTACAATTTTTATGCCTGTTTATAGACCTAAAGAGAACAAGTGCATTGATGTGTGACTAGAAATTAATTCATTGGTTTGGTTGGCTGTTTCAGATCTAGCAAGCAAGTTTATTTTTTTGCTAGGAAAAAGAAATTAAATTTTTTTGAAAAAAGATTCAAAGATTAAACGGACAAGGGCACAACGACTAATGCCAGTTGAGACCCAAAGAAAAACCAGGAAGGCAAGATGCCAAGCATAGGCAAAGACCCTACATAAAACCACCCAAATTGAACCTCCTACATGGACTTCATTGCTTCATGATATATGTCATGGGCTGTCTATTGCGTGCAGTGGCGGAGTTAGAATTTGAACGTGTGAGTGACACCGTTCAATGAAAATGTAGTTACATGTTACGTGGAAAGAAATGAAGAAAAAAATAAAGTGTGAATTAAGTCATATAATTAGGTTTTGTCATGGTTTTTTTGTTTTTTTGTTTTTGAATAAGAAATAAAGGCTTGCTTCAACTCTCTTGTAGTATGTATATGCAAGACCAGGGCCGGCTCATGTATTTTGGAGGCCTGAAGCGAATTTCTTTATTGAGCCCCTTACATATTCATGAATTGCTTAAAAAAATGATAAAAGTACAAAAAAAAAATGTAAAAAAAATCAAACTAAAATGATACAATTATGACAATATAAATGTAAAAAAGATATGATTGCAAGAGTTTTTGAAGAAAATAAGAGACAATTGTGTTGTTATTTGAAAATATTATAATATTAATATGTAAGTTACATTACAATGGGGCCTCAATTTTAGACCAAAATTCCGGGGCCGGAAGCGGTCGCTTCTCTCGTCTCTCCTATATATAAGCCGGCCCCCCATTACGAAGATTCTAAACCCACGATGAATTTGAATTTTTTTAAGAGAGAGAGAGAGAGAGTCTTGATCCGAAGATTCCAAGCCTATCATTCTCTAATTTGCATTTTTTAAATATTTGTATGAATTGTATTAGTTTTTTCGATTGTACTCGTAAATCCTAATCGAACCACATTAGTTTTTTAAAAGTTTATGTGTTCAAGAGAGAGGAAACCATCGTGAACACTCCGTGGCAAGCCATGGGGCTGATTCTAGGCTATTTGGGGATGCTTCTAGCTAGTCCCATGGGAGTGACATCAGTGGTGAGTGATTCTTGTAATTTGGTCTTGGAAGATGGCGCAATTGCATCAGAGAATTTAACTCCTCTATTGATTCATGATCCGGCCTCAATTGAAATGGAAATGGCTGATCTTAACCTGACCCAGGTTAAATCTTTTGATGGTATCCAATTGGTTGTGGACCTTGACCTAGCTGATAAGGCTAAAGATACCAATCAAACAAAAAAGCCAATAACATGGAATCAACTTACCGTGCATGGAGGGATAGACTTGACGTTGGGCTTAGGCCCGGGTCACTTTGTTTTTCCCCAACTCAAGCAAGTTCTGATATCCTAGTCGAGACGAAATATGAACCACACATATTTCGATTTGTGGAAATTCTGCAGCTGTCTGTGCCAGAATGAGGATGATTGATGAGAATTATTAGCAGAAGTCACCAAAATTGATCGATATCAAGGGGCATGTGCAGACAATTAAGATGGAATATACCAAATTACTACACGGCATTTGGGAAGAACGGGGAGCTTTCAATCAATTATCTCCATCAAATTTTTTTTTTGAACTGCAAAAAAATTTATGGTGGCCACTGGTCACCTTATCTTCCTTTGGAGTCCTCCGGGAGGCAAGAAGAGAGGCCCAAAATTATTCAAATGCTTTTAACATCTATTAGCCTATTGCAATTAACAACAACAGCACACCCCTAAGATTGGTACGTAGTTGAGATAGTTATGTTTGGGTGTTTTGTTTCCAACGTTCCTTTTTGTTTTGGTTGGAAATCCTGCCTTTCGATTTTGGGTCTTGGGTGGCGATTGCCGCTGTGCCCTTAGTCCCTTTAATCTTTGCTTTCTTTTTCAAAGATTGATAAAAAAATTTTGCCGAGTGTAAGGTCCATATTTTGGCAAATCTCATGACAAAAACCCCTTTTAATTTGTAGCCTGTTAATTGAGTTGTAATTTATTGTGTTTCCTTTCTAGAGCATTTGTTTTAGGAAGTATATTGTGTAATTGAGAAGTAGAGATTTTTAAGGCAATTAGAGTGTAATGAAAATCAAGGTTTCAAGAGGATTTCGTGCAATCAACAGCTTGATAAGGAAAGAGAATCAAGAAATCATGGATTTTTGTGGAAGGAAACGTTTTCAAGAAATGGTGCTCAAGCAACTCAAGTAAAGGCATTAGACGGTGCTCGAGCAACCTGCCTTCTTTCCTGCAGTCTACTTATATGCGACTTGTTAGCATTTTCTTCGTACCGAATATATGAGTGCAGCTCCTCTCTTGCTCCAAAACTGAGAAATACCTAAGGGAGATTTTAGTTTGTCTCTTGGAGTAAACATATGATTCGTTGATCATCAGACTTTCAAAATAACTCCATGAGCTCTTTTCAAACTCTGATTCTATTGAGTGGTTTGTTCTTCCGGTGTATTTTGGAAGTATCTCGAAAGGCTTGAGCGATTCAAGGCAGTAGCGGTCAAGTACTGGGTGCGGTGAACGAGTGATTCGGCAATCAACCTTGGTTAACCGAGAGCGATTCTAGGTTGTAAGTATAGGTTTGTTTGTAACCGTACAATGAGTTATAGTGTATGACTTCCTTCTTGTGATTTTTACCCATTTAAGGGGTTTTCCACGTATATCTTATGTTCATCGTTTATTGTTTTTCGATTCCTATTATTTTGCTTGATTGAATATTTAAATAGCAAAAAAGGAATTTTTACCGAGTAAGAAAAAAACAGCAAATATCTAAGATATTATTCTGTCCTTTGTGTGGTATCGACGGGCAAGATGGTAATGAATTGCGATTCGGCAATCATGTTGAGTACCCTCCCCTGTAATTTATTTTTCTTTATCTAAGAGGATGTATGTAATCTTTGACACATGGAAAAATAGAAATTGTGTTAGCTCTTGCTCGATTTATTTCAACTATAACTTTTTTTTATCAAATGTAAGAACATATCATTTATACATCACTATTGTGTTTGTTAAATTGAAAATTTCCAACAAAGTAATTTATTTTCGGCAATATTGTGGATTGATAGGAAAATAAAAAGAGGTAGAACAAAAATGGAGAAATAAAGATAATTTTCATATTATGGTGAATTGGGAAGAAAATAAAAAGAAGTAGAACAAAAGAAATAGGGGCTGGAGGGCCACCTGGGAATCGAACTCGCGACACCCAAAACTTTCACAACTTGTGGAGAGACAAGCAACACCGTACGGAACTGACTTGCGCTAGTATTGGAATACTCCACAGAATAGGCTTGGTGTTTGAAATGGGTTCTTGATGTGTATTGTCAGCAAGCGGGTCAAAGGGTCAACTTTAATAAATCCGAATTGTTTGTTAGTGTTAATATATATGTTGCCCGAAGATAAAAATACACTTTTGAGAATTTTGGAGTTAAGGGGGTCGAAAAAAACCTGGAGTTTATCTTGGGGCTTCGATGGATTTTTTGGGGAGTAAAGGAAATATTTTTGCAAAAGCTCTTTGCAGAATTCGGAACAAATTGAGTATGTGGAAAGATCCTATGTGCGCTTTCGTTTGCATGTAGACTCATTTTGGTTAAACATGTTTTGCTTTCCATTCCAATTTATGTTGTGTCTGTTTTTAGAGCCCCTAAATATTTCCTCACGAAGGTGCGCAGTGTAGGCTTGAAATTTCTGTGGTTTAGAGAGGGGGATAGATCGAGGTCTGGTTTGGAAAAATTGGTCGGCTTGTTGTCTTCCTAAGAGTAAGGGAGGGTTGGGCTTACGTGATTTGGGATGTCTTAACAAAGCTAGCTCTTTTAGAGCATACAGTGGAGTAATCAAAAGTGAATAATCAAAAGTTGCCACATCATCTTTTGATTATTCATTTAAGGAGTTGCTAATGTTAGCAATGTAGAGGTCCACAATGTTACAATCAAAATTGAATAATCAAAACTTGCTACATCATATTTTTAAATTATAAAAATCTAGAAATTGTGACATAGGAAACAATTTTTTTTAAATAGTTTTCAAACTAATAAAAATAGGTTATTAGAAAAAGAGAAAATAGTTTTTGAAAATTTTGATTAAAAAAAATAGTTTTCGGGAAAAAGTTAAAAAAAACACAGTTTTTGAATAGAAAAAGTTTTTTTTTTTTCAAAAGAACAGTTTTTTAAAAAAAAGTTTTAATAAAAAAACTGTTTTGAAATAAAACTGTTTAAAAAAAATTTGGGAAAAAATGTTTTAATAAAAAAAGTGCAAAAAAACTGTTTTTGCAAAAAAATAAAAACTGTTTTTGTTATAAACATGTTGAAAATGAAAGAAAAAAAGTTTTTGTGTAATGATGGTGTGCTTGATTGAGAAAATGTGAAGACAATTAAATTTGATTATTGGCAAAAGGTTGGTAGTTTTGATTATCCAAGGGCCAAAATTTGATGAGTTGCTAAAATGTTTATAAGTTTGGTTATTCCAATGTGAGCTCTTTTTGAACAAATATTGCTAACTTTATAAACCTTTTTATTTTGAATATATCACTGTGGATAGTTTTAGCAAAAACTCCTTGGAGGTTGTTACAAGAACCCAGCTACTATTTAGCGACTAAAATATGTTTAGTTGGGAATAATTAACTATTCTACCTACTAATTTATATTTAGTCGGTAATTAGTCAATATTTGGCGACCAAAGTTTTTTTAGTCGGCAATTTTAGTCGGGAATTGTGTACTTTGTTGTAGTAGAGAGAGAGAGAGAGAGAGAGAGAGAGAGAGAGTATTGTTCTGAAGATTCCGAACCTATCATTCTCTAATTTGCATTTTTTAAATATTTGTACTAATTGTATTAGTTTTTTCGTACTCGTAAATAATCAAACCACATTAATTTATAAAAAGTTTATGTGTTCAAGAGAGAGGAACCATCGCGAAAACTCCGAAGCAAGCCATGGGGCTGAGTCTAGGCTATTTGGGGATGCTTCTAGTCTCATGGGAGTGACATCAGTGGTGAGTGATTCTTGCAATTTGGTATTGGAAGAGGGTGCAATTGCAGCAGAGAATTTAACTCCTCTATTGATTCATGATCCGGCCTCGATTGAAATGGAAGTGGCTGATCTTAACCTGACCCATGTTAAATCTTTTGATGATATCCAATTGGTTGTGGACCTTGACCCAACTAATAAGGCTAAAGATACCAATCAAACAAAAAAGCCAACAAACATGGAATCAACTTACCGTGCATGGAGGGGTAGACTTGACGTTGGGCTTGGGCCCGGGTCACTTTGTTTTTCCCCAACTCAAGGAAGTACTGATATCCTAGTCGAGACGAAATATGTAGCACACATATTTTCGATTTGTGAAAATTCTGCAGTTGTCGATCTGGGCCAGATAGAGAATGACTGATGAGAATTATTAGTAGAAGTCGCCAAAATTGATCAATATCAAGGGGCATGTGCAACCAATTAAGATGGAATATATCAAATTACTACACGGCATTTGGGAAGAACTAAGAGCTTTCAGTCAATTATCGCCATCAATTTTCTTTTTTTTTTGGAACGACAAAAAAATTTATGGTGGCTACTAGTCACCTTATCTTCCCTTGGAGGCCTTCGGGAGGCAAGAAGAGAGGCCCAAAATTATTCAAATGCTTTTAACAGCTATTAGCCTATCGCAATTCACAACAACAGCACACCCCTAAGATTGGTACGTAGTTGAGATAGTTATGTTTGGGTGTTTTGTTTCCAACGTTCCTTTTTGTTTTAGTTGGATGTCTTGCCTTCCGATTTTGGGTATGATTTTGGGTCTTGGGTGGCGATTGTCGTTGTGCCCTTGATCCCTTTAAGTTTTGTATTCTTTTTCAAAGATTAATAAAAAAAAATTGCCGAGTAAGAAAAAAGCAGCACATACCTAAGATATTATTCTTTGCTTTGTGTTGTATCGACAGACCAGATGGTAATGAATTGCAATTCGGCTATCATGTTGAAAACCCTCCCCTGTAACTTATTTTTCTTTATCGAAGATGATGTATGTAATCTTTGACACATGGAAAAATAGAAATGGCCGTGTATCATGTAGGAGTAATTAAGAACATTTAATTAGTTGATGTATGTGAGGAAAATGGCCTGCCTCGAAAAGCATAAAAAGTTTTAAAAAAAAGCGCAAAATGCCAAAAATGCTCCTAGTGGAACGGCGCCTCATTTTCAATTAAGATCATAGCCAATCTCTCTTGCAAAATGGTAGTTCGAAGGTAAAAATAAAAAATTGTGTTAGCACTTGCTCGATTTATTTCAACTATAACTTTTTTTGATCAAATGTAAGAACATATCACTTATACATCACTATTGTGTTTGTTAAATTGAAAATTTCCAACAAAGTAATTTATTTTCGGCAATATTGTTGATTGAGAGGAAAATAAAAAAAGGTAGAACAAAAATGGAGAAACAAAGATAATTTTCATGGTGAATTGGGAAGAAAACAAAGAAGTAGAACAATAGAAATAGGGGCTGGAGGGCCACTTGGGAATCGAACTTGCCACACTCAAAACTTTCACAACTTGTGGAGAATGGCGACACCGTACGGAACTGACCTGCGCTAGTATTGGAATACTCCACAGAATAGGCTTGGTGTTTGAAATGGGTTCTTGATGTGTATTGTCAGCAAGCGGGTCAAAGGGTCAACTTTAATAAATGCGAATTGTTTGTTAGTGCTAATATGTTGCCCGAAGATAAAAATACACTTTTGAGAATTTTTGGAGTTAAGGGGGTCGAAAAAAACCTAGATTTCCATCACACGTACATTAAGGCTTCCAAAAGTATAATTTTCCTTTCCCCAAGACAATCACACGTACATTAAGATTTCCATCACACGTACATTAAGGCTTCCAAAAGTACATTAAGGACCAGTACTCTTCCAAATAGACTATTCCATCTGCAATTGTTTGGACCATAATGAGGATGACTGATGATAATAATAATATGCAGAAGTCAGCCAAAATTGATCGATATCAAAGGGCATGTGCAGCTAATAAACATGGAATATATACAAATTACAGCATAGCATTTGAGAAGAACTGGGACCTTTCAATCAATTATCATCATCAATTTTCTGGGTCCGATATGATGGCTATTGCTCACCTTCTCTTCCCACGGAGGCCTCTGGGAGGCAAAAAGAGAGGCCCAAAATTATTCAAAAGAGGCCAGGGCACACGTGATGCACATGTAAGTTGAGTTTTGTATATTTTTGTCAAAATTCAATCACACAAACAATAAACGGAATGGTATCGTGCATATTAGGTCAAAATCAATTTGCACAAGCATCACATGTGTCTCCACCTCTGGTGATGTTGTACAGTATAAAGTCATTGAATCATTGAAGGATACCTTTAACAGGAGCGCTCCTTTTCTGTCTCGTGTATTTATTGTACGGAACAAAGCCCTCACTCAATTTTGGGTAAAAAAAGGTTCATATAGTTTCAATTTTGGGTAAAAAAAGGTTCATACAGTTTCAATTTTGGGTTGAGTCCAAGATTCCAAGTTCTCTATATAGATACTTTTAAGTTTTAACAACTACTTAGCCTATTGCAATTCACAACAACAAATTCCATTTTGACCAATAGCGTGTAATGCAGTCAATTCAGGCGTCTATTTTGGCAATGACCGTCTTGGATTTTAATTTGAGCAATGGACGGTTTAAAATTGTAAGAGCTCGGATTAAATCTGAGTTGTCCATCCCAAAAATAGATGACTGGATTGGCCGCACTATACGTTGTAGGACGGTGGGTACGTTTTAATTTCCGATGGTCCTTTTGCTTTGGTTGGCATCTTGTCTTCCGATTTTGGATTTTGGGAGGCTATTGCCGATGTGTCCTTTATCCGTTTAATTCTTTATATTCTTTTTCAAAGATTAATAAATTCTTTTGCTGAATAAAAAAGGAAAAAATAGCAAGCCGCTAAGATATTTTTTCATGCTCTGTGTGGTACTGAGTCTACCGACGGGCATCCTGGTAACAAATTGCGTTTGGTCTAAACCTTCAACTCGTTACTTATTGTGACCTGCCTAGAGTGCACATACAGTTGCGGAGCCAGCACTTAAATTCGGGAGTGGCACTTATCGATGAGGGCCTACTTATTGTTGTTGTGTTTCATCTGTTTAAGTGTGCATAATAAGGTTACATGTATGGGGGTAGATCCGCTGATATGAATGATCGGAGTCATTTATCGCTATCAGAATGAGTTGATTTTCTACGGGAGCTCTTAAATATATGTTTCAAACACATTAAACGGCTCCGATCATTTGCTCGGACTTTAGAGGGAAAAAAAAGGGTGTCAAAATTGGTTTTTGCGGATCTGCACCACATGTATATTCATGTTCATGTAGTTAAATTTTTTCCTGGCCTTTTTCTTTGTTAAAAGAAAATTTTACTCCAACTCTTTTAAGTTCTTCAAATACTAGCCATTGAAATATCATTATTATGATACAAACTGTTCATTTGTTTTAAAATAACATTTGCACTTATCTGTGTAAAATACAAATTGTCCAAAAACTAATTAATATAGGTGTCATCTAATTGAATTTAGCTTAGCATAAAAAAAATTGGCTTGAAACTGAGGGTGCGGGTGGGGTGGCACCCAGCCAACCGCCCAACTAGTTAGCTCCGCCCATGTGCACATACATAATGGCCTTGTTGACACAGATGCCAGCCAAGGTTTACGCTATAGTGCAAAAGTTCCTGTTGGTGATGCCTTACATTTGTGTTTTTCAAGTGTTTTGAAACCTTTTCAAATCTTTTCTTATTACCTTGGGCAACATTTGTTATTTTTTTTCCCCTTAACCATTTATATTAAAAAAACTCTTTAGTATAAGGCTAACGAATGTGGCTAGACCCAAGTGAAGTCTGCAACTCCTTCCCACTCCAAGTATTACAATTCGGAAACCAGTTAACTGAGTGTGTGTCCCAAGCCTTGTGCGCATGTGGCTGCAAATCTCCGAATTTGAGTCTCACGTGCATATGACAACCTCCTGTTCTAAAAGTTTTTTTCCACAATTATTATTCATTTAAAAATTGTGTGCTTAATACACCGAAAAAATCCTTTTCGTATACAGAGTTCTAAAGAGTCCGAAAGTCGAATGTGTTTCGAATTACCTTTATTAGAGCTAGGGGTGGCAAATTGAACCCAGACCCATTAACAAGCCCAGACCCATCAACTAAAAAATAGATCCAACCCAACCCATTTATTAGTTGGGTAAGAATGGGTCCAAGCCCAACTAACCCATTATTAGCTGGGTTTTAATTGGGCATTAATTGGGTCAACTAAACTGACCCAATGGGCATGAAAGTAACCCATGAAAATTTTTCATCCTTTACTAGATTCCCAATGAATGCAGCCCACCACCTACCACGCCACCACCACGCCACCCTCACCACCCCCACCACCACCGCTGCCGCCACCGCCGTCTCCGTTACCACCACCACCGCGCCACCACCACCACCACCATAATGTCGCTGCCGCCACCACCTCAACCACCGCGCCACACCCACCGCCACCACCACCACCCCACCTGTCTACTCGACAGCAAAAAGGAGCGTTAACTTCTTTCCTTTCTTTTCTATCCTCTCTCAAACTTTCCTGAAAATGTCGTACAGAATCTTGCCGAGGAAGAAATCGCCACAACAGACAGCAATCTGTAAAGCACTTCTACTGAATCGAATCACATACATACATATATATATATATATATATATATAGAGAGAGAGAGAGAGAGAGAGAGAGAGAGAGAGAGAGAGAGAGAGAGAGAGGATTAGGAATTGATTTGATATGTCAATTTATGCTTCATGGTAGCGCAGAGAGACAGAAGGTATCGCAAATTCAATCGGGAATCAGTGGAGAAATTCTATCGCAGCACTGCACAGTAAGATTTCTTGATCATCAATGGTGATTTTTTGATAGGATGCATATGGATAGAGGAATTCGATTCATGTATTAGAAGATGAAAAGCATAGAGGGAATTGTGTGTGTGTACAGTTGATTTTGAAGATGAAAAGCAGCGGCGTGGTGGTGGGGGTGGTGAGGGTGGCGTGGCGTGGCGGCGGCGGCGGCGGTGGCCGTGGTGGTGGTGGTGGCGGCGGCGGCGGCGGTGAGGGTGGCGTCGTGGTGGCGGCGTTGTGCTTGTGGTGAGTAATTGGGTTAATGGGCGGATCGGGTTTGATTTTAAATAAATGGGTCGGGTTGGGTATGGGTAATTGAACTCATAATAAATGGGTCTAAATGGGTCAATGACCCATTAAAGACCCAACCCACTTATAACTTGCCCATTTTGACCCAAACCCGCCCATTTGACACCCCTAATTAGAGCTGATAGTAACCAGCCAAAGGAGGTAATTGACCTTGCATCAGCCTCTCCTCTCTTGGCATCAAATTAACATTTGCTATAGTGTCTCTTGGAAAACGAAGAGGACCTGTTCACAAGTCAAAACATTAATTTAATGTTTTCAATTCAAACTCTGTTCAAACTTTTTATATTTGGTTCTAGGGCTTTCTTAGGAGGCTCGTTGAAAGTTTTAGAACCAAAAGTTCATTATGACTACTTAGGATAAAAGAATTAGGAAAACAAGATTTTTGCACCTGTTCAAACAAAATAAAAATTGAGAAAACAGTGAGAGTAAAAGTCTGATGTAGTGGACATTGTAAAAATGGCTAGCTAAGTAATAAAGTGGATTTTTGTGGTGTAATTTGGTCCAAAATTTAAAGAGTCTTGTGCAGATGCCCTTACCCTTTTATTGTGATATATATCTATATCAATATACATAGATATATTCACATTTATTGTTTCCTAAATTCACGGGAGGTTTATTGTTTCCTAATTAGGTGCGATGTGTTTTGGGATTTTATTTAATTGTAGTTACGTAAATGATGAGATTTGATTATATCCATGCCTAAAACAATAGGATTTGAATATATACATACCTAAAATGTTCTCAGAATTTCAAATGATCAATAGAGACTTGTAAAAAATTCTTATGAACAACTAAATACTTCATAAAATATGCTTGATAGAATACACCATGACGAAATACACCATGAAACAGATCGAATGTGATTTTAAGGCTACTCACAAGATATCGTCAAAAAATATGACCGAAAATGACTTGATTTGAACAATTTTTCATAAAAATGCTAAAAATGCATTTATAGCATTTTACAATTGTGGTCCTGTGCGTAAGTCATTCGTAAAAGAGCGGCAATACAGATTCAGAAGGATTTTTTTTTTTGAACGGCGAAAAAGATATATTTCATTAAACGAAATGAAGTACATCGATAAACAGGGCAAGAAAAGGTAGCATCACAATGTGAGAGTAACATCCCAACGAGGTTAGCACCCTACCCCACAACAATCATATGCTATTCAAGCTCGAGGATTGATAAGAAATCAATCCAACCGGATTACAAGAAGAGTACCCAATGAGGCTTACAAAGCAATAAGTAGAAGTTGAAAAACTTCCCAGTAAGATCAGATCAAAATGTCAAAGCAAGATTCCTTGGAGCCCAACCAATTCGAGATAGTCAAATTGGCGGAATTAGCAAATGAATAGATCCTCCGTTTGCAGCCCTTGCATCAGAATGGATTACCCTAATCAAAATGGTGGTAGCATTAGGCTTCTACTAACACGAGCAGATCAGTAACAGCAGCAACACATCAAGGAAGTGTTAAATGGAAGTTGAAACTTCCCATTAAGCTCAGCCCAAACAGCAGCGCAAGACTTCTTTTAACCCAACCAGTTGGAGATAACAAAACTGGCTCGTCAGCAAATGAAGAATACGTACAGCCATTGCATCAAAATGGATTATCTTCATATCAGCTGCAACCTCAAATTATAGCAGAGCAGCATCAGCATCAAAATTTGACAGTTGGAAGTTTAAAAAGCGGAAACAATCAGGTGGTGCCTTTTCTAAACATTAAGGCCCAAGCAAGACCAGCATCAACCAAAAATTCAAAAGCACATCATCACCATCATTACCACCGAAACATCAGAACACAAACCACCCCACCCTCCAGCCACAAACAGCCCCACCCCCGAAGCAGCATAGCCACCTCAAGATTAAGAGGCTTGGATAATGCTATTCAACCTGAAGAGGAAATCAGCGATAGAGTAATCTGCCTCGAACCATTTAGACTTGACCCAAAAAGCAATCCTTAACTTTATCAGATCAACCACTTCTTCCCAATTAAGAACCTTGTTCTGAAAGGTGTGCTCATTTCTCATTTTCCACAATGACCAAAGGACTGCCAAAGGAATGTAGTCCCAAATGACTTTAACCTTTGGTTTCTGTCTGTAACTCAGCCACCAGTTGATCAAACTAGAAACCGAACTAGGTATCACCCATTGAATGCCCCACCAATCCAAAATCACACACCAAACATTCCATACAGGTGTACAGAATAATAATGAGTGATCAATTGATTCAGTTGTTTCCCCACAAAACTTACAGAGAGCATGATGTTGCTGATGAATTATGCCAATTCTCATAAGGAAATCACCAGTTTTTAGTTTACCAAGGTATGCCATCCAACCAAAACATTGCACTCTATAAGGTGACACATTATTCCAAATCAAATGAAAAGCCTATTTTGCAGAATTATCGGAATGATTTTCTTGACCAGTGGCAAGCTTATATATTGAAGAAACTGTAAAAGCCTTACTCTTACTTGCAATCCATGAAAGATGGTCAGATCTAGGATGGAGAACAACTTGTAGCCCATCCAGCATCAGAACCATAGAGTTGAAGTCCTCTATTTCCCCTTTGAGAAATCTTCCTCTCCTGAGTTGGAATTCCCAATTAAGTTGCTCTTGCTTAGAACCATCACAATTGTCTCATCTTTAATGAGACAAATACTGAAAATTCTTGGATACAGTGAACTCAGGCATTTCCCATTTACCCATGGATCAGTCCAGAACTTTAATGAATTTCCATCTCATACATTCAATCTGATATTTTCCATGAATTTGTTGAAAGCTAATGGATTCCTGCATTTGATTAGAAGAATGTCTCTCCATAAAGGAGATACCATTCTATTTGTTTCCATGTTAGGGAACCAGGAGTTAAGATCCAAGTTGTACTTTGCACAAATTACTTTTCTCCACAAGGCTTCCTTTTCAGTTCCAAACCTCCACCACCATTTGAGAAGTAAAGCATCATTCATATCTTTTATTCCTCTTACACCAAGGCCACCAACTTCTTTGCTCTGTTTGATTTTGGTCCAGCACACCATATGTATTTTTCTTTTAAGGTCAGCATTTCCCCAGAGAAACTTTGCTTGTATCCCCTCCATGATTTTAGCGACACCCTCAGGAACTTTGAACAAAGACATGAAGTAGATAGGCAGGCTATTCAACACTGATTTCAATAAAGTTAACTTACCACCAAAAGATAAAACCCTTCTTTTCCATGAGGTCAACCTTGCTCTGAACTTGTCAATAACTGGTTTCCAAGTGGATTTGAGTCTAGGATTAGCACCAAGTGGCATAGCCAGATATTTGATTGGTAGATGTTGTGACTTGCATCCAATGACTTTGGCAAATTCTTCTAACTCCTCATCAGCTAAGGAAATTCCACATACCACACTTTTCTGATAATTGATCCTTAATCCTGGAGCTGCTTCAAACCCTCCAAGGAATCTTTTGATTGTTTTCACTTCATCCAAATTTGCTTCACAGAACACCAACGTGTCATCAGCGAACTGAAGATGGGTCAACCATGGTCCATCATCTTATATTTTTAACCCTTTGAGGCTGCCTTGTGACATTGCTTGCCTGAATATGCAGTTCAGTCCTTCAGCTGCTAGAATAAATAGAAAAGGGGATAAAGGGTCACCCTGTCAGACCCCTTTCTGCATTTTGAACTCCTGAGTGGGAGAGCCATTCACAAGGACAGACACCCAAGCAGAGGATAGACATTCTTCTACCCACATAATCCATTTATCAGGGTACCTAAACATGTGCATCATTCTGAACAGATAGACCCAATTTAAATTGTCAAAAGCCTTTTCAAAATCAAGTTTAATGATAATACCTATGACTTTCTTCCTTTTCCAGCCATCCACAATTTCATTTGCGATGAGAATACTGTCTTGGATGTTTTTGCCCCTAGTGAAAGCTGATTGTGAGTTTTACAATTGTCACAGACAGCATAATCCCAATAACGCATCATTCTTGCTCCTTCGTCAAGATGATTTGCAGTCCCAGAGTTGCCATAACAGAAGCAAAAACAAGGATTCCCAATGGCTGCATCTGTTTCTTTCCAATAGGATATTAATATGGGTTTGGTGTCTGCATGGAGAATGCTGTAAACCACAGGATAAAGCTAGAGAGTAAATCAAGGAGTGAGTCCAATGTGGACGCGGTAGTAGCTAATGAACCAGTCCTGAATGATGCATAAACTTTAGCAGCAAAGAGAATCACGTTTGCAACATTTGATAATCTTACTGTAGTTGTCTCACTTCTAGCCAACTTATCCCTCACTTGTAGCAGCAAAGAGATTATGTGGCTGAGTATTATCAGCAGCGGGAGGGCTCTAATGAAATGGATGCTTTAGCAGAGTGCGGGTTTGTCCCTGGAATGTCAAAGGATTCCATCGAAGCTCCAAATCTCAAACAAATCTCTATTAGTTGCTCTATTTGGCTCCATTCCATTGTCTCCCATTCCGTGCCAATGAACCAAGAAAATCACAGCAAAAATAAGAAATAAAATGCCCACCGTAGGAACTACAACTGACATCACAACTTTTTATGATTTATCCCTCTATCTCCATTGTTATGCTTCGGGGAGAATGGCATCAAACTAGTTTTATTGCCACACAATTTGTTGTTGTTTTGGTATGTTTGAAATGAAGCATCTTCAAATGCTTTTGTGTTCGGTAGAGGACCCTCCAAGTGATTGTAAGATATGTCCACGAAAGTTAAACTTGGCATCCTGTCAAAAGATGAGGGGATAGAGCCGGACAATAAGTTGTGGGAGAGGTTTAGTATCTCTAAGTTTTTCAAGTTCCTGATCCCTAATGGTATCTCTCCTGTTAATAAATTGTTTCCAATATCGAAATTTTGAAGAAAGTGCAGTTTTCCTAATTCATAAGGAATAGTCTCGATGAGAAGATTTCTGCTCAAGTTCAAGTTTAGAACGGTGGGTGGTGGTCTTATCTGCTGTGGTTGTTTGTGTGGTTTGGGTGCGGGTAGTAGCTCAGTCGGGTGGCGAATGGTGGTTCGATGGTTGGCGGAGCTTGTTGGCCGGCGGTTGGGGATGAGGACAGTGATCTTGGGTAGGTTTTGGTTTTCCTTTTAGGCTGGGCTGTATTGATTTATCTCGGTTTTTGGCTGGGGAACTTCCTGGTTGATTTTGTCTGGGTGAAGAATAGCCTACTTGGTCATGCCCAAAGAGCCTATAGCCTAGTAAGTCCTCTTCATTATTTTGTTGACAAAAATACCCCTTGTAAAAAAAAGTGATTGGAGAGAAACAATCCAGCCCATAGTTTTAAATCGCGGTATCGGCCGCAGTATATCGGTATCGGAACGTATCGGTGATACGTCGCGGGAATCGGGTGTCGCGGTCGTGAATTTTTAAAAATCATCAGCAACATGTATAAAACTTGAAAAATATACTTTTGCCCCCAACATTGGCTTAAATTATCACATTTTAATTAATTTAAGACATGTAATAGCCCATTCTCTTCATGTGAAATATTCGATAATTTATCAAAATCCGCAAGTTAATAAGATTTTGCAAATATGAGAAAAATGCAACATTATGAGTTTCGATATAATTGACATAAATAGCAAAAATAAGATGAAGACATTAAAATAAACACACCATAGAGGTTTTACATTACATAATCGCTAGCATCACTATGCAACATTATGTTTTTTTTTTTTTGTTTTTGCCGAACCGATATGAACCGGCCGAATCGGCCGAACCGGTCCACAAATCGGTTACATACCGATACGTATCGGGAATCGGCTGGTTCACCTGTGAATTTCAGTCTCCTCGTTATACCGGCCTATATCCGAACCGGAAGTCTTAAATATCGGTACGAACCAACCGATACAAACCGTATCGGCCGATATTTAAAACTATGATCTAGCCTCCACCACCGCCACCACCATCACCGCCATGCCACCACCGCCACCGCCACCACCCCCACCCACCGCCGCCGCTGCCACCACGTCGCCGCCACCGCCCCCACCACATAGCCCCCACCACCGCCACACCACCACCACCATGTTGCCACCACCACCACCACCACATCGCCACCATGCCATCGTGTCACCACCACCGCTACCACCATCGCCACTGCCGCCACCACCCACACCACCACGCCGCCGCCACCACCACCATGTCGCCACCACCACCACACCGCCACCACACCGTTGCCGTTGCCGCCGTCGCCACCACCACCACCATCGTAATTTACAGTGTCAATTTTTGTCTAAATTAACAGTCGACCTATACAACCTCCACCACCACCACCACCTAGCCACCGCCACCATCACCACCACAATCACCATTACCGTGCCGTTGCCGGTGCCGCCACCACCACCAACACAATTATCAGTGTTAATTCCTATCTAAATTAATGATGCTAATTTTTATATAAATTTACATCACAATTAACAATGTTAATTAACAATTGGTCTATATAACCTCTTATACCACCACTCTAACACCATTGCCGCCATCACCACCACCAGCGTCATGATTAACAGTGTTAAATTCTGTCTAAATTTATAATTAACAGCATTAAATTCTGTCCAAATTTATAATTAACAATGTTAATTACTGTCACGATTAACAGCATTAAATTCTGTCCACATTGGTTGGATATGGAGGGGAGAGAGAGAGAGAGAGAGAAAGAGAGAGAGAGAGAGAGCTGCATTCATTGGAAACCCTAAATGATATGATGTGTTCATTTGTTGCTATTTAAAGTGGGGTAAAGAAGTAAAATCACACCCACAAGACTTAGTGAGCATTGCACTTTTACCCCATCGGACTTGGTGGGCTATGAAATCCAATATTAGGACCGGCCCAGAATCACTACAACAAATTACACCATTCCCGACTAAAATTACCGACTAAAAATTATTTAGTCACTGAAACTATACCAATTAGTGACTAAAACTATTTAGTCGGCGAATGCGCGCACATTTACCAACCAATCACTATTAGTCGGTAAAACTATACCAATTGGCGACCAAATAAATTTGTCGCTAAAAGTATACATTTTGTGACCATAACAATGTTATTTGCTGAAATATATATCCTAAATCTTTTTGTCGGAATTTATATGTTTTTGCCGACTAAAGTCTATTTTAGTCGGGGAATGTCAAATTTTTCCAATTTAAAAAATCATTAAGTGAAATGCATTTCCCTACGAAAATATCTGGTCGGGATTTATAGAGTTTTTCCGACTAAAAATAAATTTAGTTGGGGAATAATTATTTTTTTTCTTCTTTGTAAAAAATTCAAAGAAAGAAAATATTTGTTCCGATTACATTGATCACGATATATCCTTCTAAATCGAAATTGTTCATTTTTTTTTGTCTTTCTAATCATAAAATACTCATAAAATTTTGGGTCGATCGGGTTAAGTACGCCTCTTTATTGGCACACAAATTCTTAAATAAAAAAAAAATTGATGTCCAATCAAGTGTCTATCCATATTGTGGTTAACTTCATTCTTGGTACGATCGATCAAATTTGTATTACGTCAAAGATACATGATTTCAATTTCCAAAAAAGACCTAAGACGGGGCTCGGTTAGTACACTATAACACGTAAACGTCTCTGAATGCATTAAATGTCTTCTTATCACGTGGTTACCAATATCTAATGATCTCCGATTTTGTGAGAATCTATAATTGATAAAATGTAAAATCTTAATGGTTCAGATCGAACATTAGAAAAATGAGCCAGCAACTACCTTTAAAATCTATACATCGATTTATACTTTGTTTCTGAATTAAGGTCTTGTATTATAGTCTAATGTATAGTAGCCAAACGATCGCAACACAATCATGACGATCGATACCGTTCATTTCATTGTACTTCATGTTGTAATCATTCTTGTAAAATTTTGGGTTTATCGGGTTTTTGAAAGCCCCTTTGATCAGGACCCAGATTCAATATTAAACGATATTCTACCTCCGATCAATTATGTAAGGGTAAGAGATTAACTTCATTTTTTGGCAGGAATGATCTAATACCTCTTACGTAAAAGATATATAGACGGTTTCGATTTAAAAAAAAAATAGTTCAAGCCGCCTTCGAGTTGTGCACTATAGGACTTTAACCTCTCTCTTTTTACCGGCAGGACTTTAAACCATGTTGGAGCACTTAATTATGAGAGTCTTAGAGACAAAATATAAATTATGTCTCTTTAAATAAAATGATTAAAAAATTAAGATCTTCACACATTTTCAAAATTTTAAACCATTTGTATGTTAAAAATACTCTTAAAAAATTCAGTGTTCTGATTTTCAATCTGTTTGAACCTGTGCAAAGTCTTATTTTTTCTAATTATTTTATTTTAAAAGGTCTAATTAAATTTCAACTCTAGGGCCAAGAGAGCCATGGAATCAAATGAAAAGCAGATATTTGAGCTTTGGAGACAAAAATTAACTAATGATCCTTTAGAATTTAAAATAAAAAATTAAATTTTTGGATAGTTCAAAAACAAATTAAAAAAATGAAGCACAATGTTTTAACAAAGTGCAGTCAGAAGTCTCGTTGATGCATTCACTTAAGGTGTATAGAATATATAAATAAAAGTTTCATATTTGAAATGTATGGGCGGCCAGCCTAGTGGTCAAGCGGCTGGTGAAGGTGATAGAGGCTCGGGGTTTCGAAACCTGGGAACGACACTTTGCAAATTGAAAGGAACAATTGAAAATTCAATCTGACAGTTCAAGATGCCACAACGTGCCAGCGTGCACTACACTTTTTGGTGGTGATGTATTATTGGCGACTAAATTATTTAGTCGGTAATAATACATACATTCACTGACTAATAGAATTGGCGACAAATGTTTTAGTCGGGAAAAAGTACATTTGGCGACCAAACATTTAGTCGTAAAACATTACATTTGCCGACTCTCATTCCCCGACTACATTGCTAACCAAATTATTTAGTCAGAAAAACCTTTTGGCAACTATAAAGTTAACATTCGGCGTCTAAAACGTTAGTCGGGAATGGTGTAATTTCTTGTAGTGAATTAACTCTTTTAGGCTCAGGTGTTTGTGCTTCATTGTATTTTCTGGGCTTTTGGCCCTTAGGTTCGTCTGGGTTTCGGGCCTTTGGGTGTATCTTCCAACTTTTTGTTGGAATTCTCTCTTTTTCCTCTGATAAAATGTTTGCTTCGCCTTTTCAAAAAAAAAAAAAACCAATGAGAAAGTAGGCATTGTTCTCCCATTTTGAAGGTGGGTGCACAAAATTACGCTCTGAAAATTAAAGAAGCAAAAATAGATAAAATGGATTGGAAGTGCACAAATCATTTCTCATCGCATAATAACCATGGCGAGGATTAACATTAGTTCTTAAATATTGCGCGCCATATTTCAAAGATGAACATGCATCTTTCTATTCATGCTTTTTATTCTTACTATATATACTTCTATAGCCATCCATTCCACATCTACACATAATAAAACACAAGGGTGTGGGGACAAGTTATTAGAACGATTCAGATTAATTTGATCTAAAAGCTGTAGTGCATCCTTCCACTTTCCGGTTAAGTGCATCCTCATCCCCTTTCCATTTTTTTCTGTTACAAGAGATGGGGGGTGGGGGGCTATGAGGAGAAACTCTGAAGACCTTGCTTCCTTTCTACGAATCTGAAGACCTTTCCTTCCCTACGGGTTGATTACGGCATGGGCTCCTTCTTCCGGAGAAGAGGTTGAGTTGAAGACTACCGAGCAGCGGGATCGTCCAGTCAAAACCCACTCAGTGGACTGCCGAGCACCGGGACCGTTCAAACCCCTCGGGACCGTCTCCCCTTTTCCTACTGTTCGGGTTAGTAGACTTCCTCCATAACACTCCTCCTCGACAAAATGAGGGTGGGACACTGAAATCAACTCCCGTTTCCCAATTACAATGGGAGTTATCTATTAGAAAATGTTCAATGTGTTCTGGGCAAGTAGATTAATTAGTGCATTTACCGGATAAGAAATGGTAATTTAAGTGTATTGAGAGGTATTTTTCTGTTGCCGCCCACCATGTGTTTGTTAAAATGCATGTGGCAAAATTCGTACTCTCTTCTATTTCTTTTATTTTGTAGAGACTTTATGGTTTATAGTGAAATAGAGGGCACACTCCTCTTACTATCAGTTTAAAATACATATAGTGAAGTAGAAGGTTTTTGCAGTTTTTTTTTCCCTTTTTGAACAGCGTTTTGCAGAATTTTGTAGAACTGTGCACTCCCTCAAGATTTGGTAGAGATGTTCAATTTATTTTGGTTATGTTCTTATCTAGGGTTCTCCATAGGCATTCTCTTTCGTTTTTGTTTTGGCATGGTGTGACGTAGTAATTGGTTTAGTTTCATGTACGATTATGCGAGGAGTCTTTAAGCTTAGGTAAGAAGAGAAGTTGTCTTCCTTTTCTTTTCTTTTTTTTCTTTTGTTCCTTTTCCTTTTGCTAAACTAATCAATCTCGGTTCTTAAGATTGTGGTTCGAATAGCATGAGAATTATAAAAAGAAAAAAAAAAGAATTTTGGCAACTATAGCATGAATCAGTTCGAATAGCACGGCAACTACTTTCGCTTATCACAATAGCATGGCAACTAATTTTAGTTTTTTTCCCCTATTGCTACACCTGTGGTTTTGTTTTTTTACAAGTTATATACAAATTTGGTACTCTCTTCAAGCTTAGTGTGAAAAAAAGATTGGGAAGGGTTTTGGAGGGTTTCTCTCAGGGGTTTAAAAAATCTGGTGGGTCCTTATTGATTTGCATTTTTTCCCTACATAAGAAAAAGTGAGATGACAGAATCTATGAGATTGACTATATTCAATAACCAATTTTAAAGAGATTGAATTTGTTACTTCACTATATATAAAAGGAGTGAATTTGTCAGGGTGTTGTGAAGATCTTTGATGCTGATGGTGTACATTTCTGCTCTAAGCTGAGTGTATTTCTACTTCTAATTTGCTTCTCCGTGATATGATGGTGTTTCTACCAACATTTGACGGAATCCCATCTCTCTATTGGAAATATGCTTATGTTTGTTGTTGTTGTTTGCTTCAATTCTATAAGCAAATTGATAGTTATTTGTAGTTAGCTAAAAAGTTTAGTTGGGAGAGTGTCGTAAGGTTGGGTAATTCACTTTCGTACCACTAAGAAGATGATCACATACTCCACACTAAAAAATCGATTTAGCGGTTGAGCCATAAGTTAGCAAGTGCCGTAGGCACGGATAATTCCAACTGGGGTGCGTAGTGTTGTAGGCACAGGTAAGCACTAGTCTTTATAATAAAATAGAAGGGTGTAGGGACAAGTTGTTAGAATGGTTAGGATTCATTTGATCCAAGGGTACATTCTCCTCATTTCATTAAAAAGCCCATAGTTTTAAGCTAAATTACACAACTGTCATACATGTCTCCTTCACCGTACTTCATCTTTTCATTCCACGTTTCAAACCCACAAACGTTCTAAACCCCTAACCAGCAGCTTCGTCTTTTCCTTCATCGTACTTCGTCTTCTCCCAGTGGACTCCACTGATCTAACTAGCAGCTCCGACTCACGGACGCACCCCCGCTGGCCCCCTGCCTCGCCTAGCAATGGAACGCACCCGGACACAGCAACCCTATAGCGCACCACAAAAAACCTCTCTTGGCCCTCTTCCTTCTCTGCTTTTGAGAAGGTATGTTTGTCTGTGAGACTGAAAAAATTCAGGAGAATGCCTACAATGTGTTTGTGAAAATGCATGTGATTGGGTTTTGTGTACTTTTGATTGTACTACAACGTGTTTGTGAAATTGCCTACAACGTGTTTGTAAAAATGCATGTGACTGGGTTTATATGAATAATTAGCGATTGGGGTTGTTTTTCTGCTCCTCCACCCAAGGGGTTTTTGGGGCTCTTGGAAAACCATTGGGTTGCTCCTCTTTTCCATTTTGTTATGCCTCAATATGTGTGTCACTTTTCAAAATCCGAATGCTAAACCTATCTCTTTTAAGTACCTACAATTGGGTAACATGATAAGTACATCAATGTGGACCATTGATTGCATGATAAGGTCCAACATGAACACATAAGCATGTATACCTACCACCCCAACGAAAAAACCCATAATAGGCAGAAAAAACCAACAAAATGAGGAGCCCCAGTATGAGGAAATGATCTATCCTTCTTTTTCTCCACAGCACTGTCTACTATTCGTGCTGGTAAAACATTCTATCTTACTCCCACTGCATTTAGATTCGTTTGTGCTTCCTCAAAAGTGTGATGTATGTACATGCTTGAAAAATGTTCATTATCCGTCTGGCAAAATACAACTTATGTGGAGCACCTTGCTCTTTGATTTTTCTGCCCAGGAAACTTTAGCAAGTAAATAGGTGGGTTTGGATGTGTTATGTAGCATGAAGGGGCTCTTGATCCATCCACACATTGGATAATAGCATTCCTCCAGTTGATTGAATTCATCATAATATTAGTAACTACTTTGTTTGCTCTTTGTTCTAAGTTCTAATAACTGAGTTGAATGCTTTAATTTGGGGCATTGATTTTTTTTTTTTGTCAGCAAACGAAACTTTTTATTGGATTCGAAAGGGTACATCGATTACAACCTTGACCTTAAAACATAGCTAATACAGAGAGCTACACTCTGGCACTATATCCAACCAAGATTGGATAAGAACACCTCACTTACTTACTTGCTCACTTCACAACTTCACTTTTCGAATCCCATCCAAATACCCTTTGAAATCCTCCACTGTGTAGATCTTGATGTCAAACTTAGCCTTCATCCACATGGCTACTCTGGTTTTGATTAAATCCACCACTTCCAAAGCCCGCGTTGTTGCACCGTTGAAGACATAACCATTCCTCATTAACCAAATAGACCAGATTGGGGCATTGATGCATTATAGTGATTACTGTTTTGCTTGGAAGGTTTTCATAGTCATGACGGTACTAGTGTTAAGAGAGTACGTGGCTTGGTTTTACTTCTTGGAATTTGTGTGAGAGTAGTCGGTTTTGTTATGAAAAAATTATGAATTTGTTTGGTTTCATTAATTTGCTTCATTTGAATTTATCGTAAGTCCGTATCCATGCTACTAAGTTTGTTTTCGGGGAGAGTTCATCACATTCTAAAGAATCGTACTGGTACTTTTCGAATGAGTTCCGTAGGCACGGGTAATTCATGCTAGGGTTGAGTTCTTTGTGTTCTTTTGTCGTGATCATTCTGAATAGTTGTCCCTTTATCAACCCTTCAATGCACTCCACTTTTGGCTCAATCTAGCAGGGGGAGTAAACTCATCTTTCAAGAAAAAACGATGGTGCCTTGCTAACTAGACCCACCTCCAAGCCTCCAAGAAATTTCTTTGAATTACCTGCTGTGATAGAGTTAGATTGAATCTTGCGATTAAATTATGTACTTAGCTATAAGCAAAAATAAGAGACATTAAAGGCAAGAAAGTTTCGCAAACGGGACATAGGTATTTTCTGTTGCCCACCATGTGTTTGGCAAAATTCGTACCTCTTCTATTTTGCTTATGAGAGGTATTTTATGGGGTTACTTACTATTGGTTGAAAGGGCTACTGCAAAAAAAAATTTCCTTTTTGAACGGCGTATATGACTAGAACTTGAATTTGGAGTGTATTCACTTAATTCTGCAAAATTTTGTCAGGGTGTTGTGAAAATCTTTGATGCTGATGGTATACATTTCCGCTCTATGTTGAGTGTATTTCTACTGCTAATTTGCTTCTTTGTGATATGATGATGTCTCTACCCATGCTTGACGGAATCTCATCTCTCTATTGGAAATATGATTATGTTTGTTGCTATTGTTTGCTGCTTGGTTTTAACTTTTTACCTTGTATTTATTGGGATTCATAAGCAAATTAATAGTTCTTTGTAGTAGCTTAATAGTTTAGTTGGGAAGTATTATAAACACGGATAATTCTCTTTCATGTCACTAAGAAGAGGATCATATGCTACACATTAATGAATCGATTTACTGTTTGAACCACTAGATAGCAAGTGCCATAGGCACGAGCAATTCTAGCCAGGATGCGTAGTGTCGTAGGTACGGATAAACACTAGTATACAATAATATAAAACAGAAGGGTGTGGGGACAAGTTGTTATAACGGCTCAGATTTGTTTGATCTAAGGGTTGATATGTGCTCTCCAACTCTCTTAAGAAAGTGTCCACAATATTTCAAATATTTCATAAAAATGCCATATCTTTTTTTACCTATCTTCTGTAGTTGGCATAATAAAAAAAAATAAAAAAATTTCAACTCCTGTTGTTTGGTTTCCCCCCCACCCCGCCGCCTCTCTCTCTCTCTCTCTCTCTCTCTCTCTCTCTCTCTCTCCTATAATCTTTCGAATCCCCACCGAGGTCTACAAATTCAGTCGGAAGTTAGGCCAATAAACATTTCTTTCGATTATCAAACAACAAAAGAAACATTTCTTTGGGATTTTTTATTTATTCCGGCGAAGCTGGTTGAAGAAAATTGGGTGAAAGCTGGGCCAAGAAAGCTAATGTAATGGGTCTAACAAAGAAATCATTTTTTGAAAGCCGTGTGAAACATTCTTTTGGGATTTTTTTTGGGGAAGTTTTTGGTGTCTATTTCTTTCCAGGGTGCAAGTAGTATTTAAATTTCAATCTAACTGCTGTTCCGAGTGGAATTTGTGCATGTTCTAAATGTTCAAGAAATTTAGGTGATTTTTTTGGTGTGGGTGGGTAGGTGTGTTGTTAAATGTTACACATAATCGAGTTTTGTTATTTTGACTCATCTTGATGTTCTAATTTGAATGATAGTTTAGTAGTATAGTCCGTGCGCCAGGTTCATGTGTTTTCAGACCCTTTTTTTTCTCCCTTCCTTTTTCTATTATCATCGGGTTGCTCGTGTCTGCATGGGTAGAAATTGATGCAATTCTTGGTAAAAATTGAATTCAGAATAGTAACTCTATGGGTACATAATTTTCAGTAAATTGAGCCAATTTCGATTGAGGTAGGTAGTGCCGTAGGCACAGGCAAGCAATATGTCTCTGGTGATTTTGCTTATACTTGGGTATTTCAACCAAAGTCTGAGTTCTTTGTAGCTTTTTTCGATAACTAGTTTTTTTCTCGCGGTCTGAACTAATTTTTTTTTACTCTTTATATGGTTAGTTTATGGTGTTTGATAACTATTAGTGATTGAAGTTACATTGAGATTTTTGATTTCTGGGTTCTAATATGTTCTTTTATTTCTGCTAATGGGTTTAATAGATATGGTGGGGGATCCATAGTAGTACTATTTTAACTTTTTTACTTGGTATTTATTAAGATTCTATAAGCAAATTGATAGTTTTTTTGTAACTAGCTTAAAAGTTTAATTGGGGGAGTACCGTAAGCACGGGTAATTCTCTTTCGTGCCACTAAGAAAAAGATCACATATTACACACTAATAAATTGATTTAGTGTTTGAGCCACTAGCTAGCAAGTGCCATAAGTTCGTGCAATTCCAACCGGAGTGCGTAGTGCTGTAGGCACGGATAAGCACTAGTATACAATAATTCGGCTTTAGACGTTCCATCCTCCATAACCACCGTTGCCTCAACTCAACGGCCACCACGATTTCACACGCACAACCAACGATTTTTATTGCAAAAGCTAAACACACAATTACAACTGAAATCTCGCACTCACAAATTATTCACTGTCTCTCCCTTACTCATTCTACTCCCACATTTGATACACTAAAAGCATCGTTTAGGTCGATACAGATACAAACCGCAAATTGTTTACCTACTTTTCCAACTCATTCAACAGCCTGCAACTCAGGTTTATTGACAACATGTTAGAATAAGTAATTTGTAATCTTCTATAATAATGTAGAATGAGTATTTAAATATCTAAATTTAAAATAATTGTAAGTGTGTAGAAGTAATAATTACTAGAAGATATTTGTATGGGTAGGACTAGATAATTCTAGAAGAAACTTGAAAGATATTTGTAATTAAGCACATGTGTTAAAACTAGAAAAATCTAGAAGTTAGGAGACCTTTGTAATGCACATGTGCTTATCTCTAGCTAGAAAATTCTAGAGAATTGGATGTCCTCTATAAATAGAGCTTTCTTGTACTCATTTTGTGTAATGAAAAATCCAAGTCTTTCACAACTTGTCCTTGTAACATCGCTCACCCATCCTTTCTTTACAAAATTCCACTCTCTTGTCCAATTTACTTCAAAATCTAACTAAGCACCCCAACAATTTTGGTATCAGAGCAGGCTTAACCGATCCATCCTTGTCCTTCTTTCATCCACCATGGAGACCAACTCTTCCACTTTCAACTATGCACAAAATCTCATCCCTATATTTGAGGGAGAGAACTATGACTATTGGAGCATCCAAATGCATACTTTATTTGTCTCACAAGAATTGTGGGATCTTGTTGAAAGCGGATACGAGGCACCGGCAAATGCCGAAGAAGAAGCAACTTGGTCGGAAGCAAGGAAGAAGAAGTTCAAGGAGAACAAGAAGAGAGATGCTTTGGTTCTCCTCAACATTCAACGTGGGGTAAGCAAATCTATCTTTCCACAAATTATGGGTGCAAAAACTTCAAAAGAAGCATGGGAGACATTAAAAATTGAATATCAAGGTTATGATAGAGTTATCTCCATTAAACTTCAAACATTATGGAGAGACTTTGATAATCTAGCAATGAAGGAAAATGAATCCGTTCAAACGTTCTTTTCCTGAGTTGCTGGAATTATCAATCCAATTCGAAGTTATGGAGATACCCTTCCGGATAAAAGAATCGTTGAAAAGGTTCTTAGGAGTTTGCCTCCAAAGTTTGATCATGTTGTAGCCGCTATTGAAGAATCCAAGGATTTGTCTAAACTTACTCGACATGCACTAATGAGTTCTCTCGAGGCCCATGAACAAAGAATGAGCAAGTTCACAAATCAATCCTTGGAGCAAGCATTTCAAAGCAAAATCAATTTTGGAGGAAAGAACCAAGAAGATCAAGAGAAGGGTTCATCTCGAGGAGGAGGCATGAATGGACAAAGACGGGGAGGCCAAAATGCATTTCAAGCCCGGAACAAAGGAAAAGGATACGACAATCAAAGGAATCCTAATGGCGGTAACTCTAACTCTTCTTGCATTATTTGCAAAAAATCTAATCATGCATCCAAAGATTGCAGATTTAAATGCAAGAGATGCAAGATTTCTAATCATTCTGATCGAGATTGCTGGTTCAATCAAGAAAAAAATAAAGCTAATTTTTCAGAAGAAAATGAAGCTGAACACTTATTCTCTTGCATGAATGCTCAACAAGAGTCTGATAACAGTTGGTATCTGGATAGTGGATGCAGTAATCATATGACAGGTGATTGTAAAAAGTTTGTGCAGCTGGATGATAAAGTTTCTTCACAAGTGAAACTCGGAGATGGAAAGCTGCAAAATATCGAAGGAAAATGAGTTATTACCATCTATACCAATGGAGGTAACAAAAGACTAATTTCTGATGTCTTTTATGTTCCGGGGCGTACTCAAAACTTATTAAGCGTGGGGCAATTACTGCAAAAAGGCTATGCACTTAACTTTGATAATGATGAGTGCATCATTATTGACAAAAATAAAAATTTTAAAGTGGCAAAAGTCAAAAATGACTCCAAATAAAGTTTTTCCGTTAATAATGCCACTTAAAGAAAATTTTGCTCTTAAAGGAGAAAAAATTGATGACTCATATTTGTGGCATCTAAGATATGGCCACTTAAATTACAAGGGCATGAGATTACTAAAGGAGAAAAATATGGTGAAAGGGCTACCAAATATTGATAAAATTGATAAAGTTTGTGAGGGATGTACATATGGGAAAATGCATAGACTACCATTTTCAAAGTTCGCTTGGAGAGCTAAAGCGCCTTTGGAATTGGTGCATTCTGATATTTTTGGCCCTACCAGAACACCATCTCTTGGTGGAAAAAGATATTTTCTCCTCTTTTTTGATGACTATACAAGGATGATGTGGCTATACATCCTTGACAAAAAATCAGAATCTTTCTTTGTATTCCTCAAATTTCAAGCCTTGGTGGAGAGACAAAGCGGAAGACAAATAAAGACACTTCGGACAGATCGTGGTGGCGAATTCATCTACACTTCATTCATGGACTATTGCCAGGAAAAAGGAATCAAGAGACAACTTAAAATCCGGAAAACACCTCAACAAAATGGAGTGGCAGAACAGAAGAACCGGACAATTGCAGAGATGGCACGAAGCATGCTTAAAGCCAAAGGTCTTCCTAACACATTTTGGGCCGAAGTTGTCAATACTGCTGTTTTCCCTCAACTGTTCTCCCATTAAGGCAATTCGAAACAAGACGCCATATGAGGCGTGGAGCAAAGAGATGCCTTAGGTAAATTTTTTAAAGATTTTCGGATGCATTGCATATGCATTAGTTCCCTCAGAAAAAAGGGAAAAATTTTATGAAAAAGGGGAGAAATATATTTTCATCGGATATAGTGACGAATTCAAGGGTTATCGTCTCTATAATCCAAACTCAAATAAATTTATGGTTTCTCGAGATGTGATATTTGATGAAACTGCTGCATGGAAGTGGGAGGACAATTCCTTCCAAGAGCCAAAGTTTTTTGAGCATGATGATGCAGGACATGAGCAAGAAACTTTGACTCAAGATCCAAGTCCAAATCAAAGCCCATGGACTAGTCCAGAGAGCTCATTATCGGATGATCTCAATCCAACAAGAAAGGTACGTTCCTTACGGGATATATATGACTCATGTGATTTTGTCGTCTTCACTTGTGAACCACATAATTTTGAGGAAGCTGCAAAAGAAGAAATTTGGCTAAAAGCAATGAATGAAGAAATTGCAACTATTGAGAAAAACCACACGTGGGAGCTCGTGACTTGCCCAAAGGAAAAGACGTAATTGGTCTTAAATGGGTTTATAAGACAAAATACGCAGAAGATGGATCAATCCAGAAGCACAAAGCACGCTTAGTAGCAAAAGGCTACTTACAACAACCTAGAGTGGATTTCAATGAAACATTTGCTCCTGTCGCTCGCATGGAGACCATCAGAACAGTTCTTGCCTTGGGAGCACATCACGAGCTTCCCGTATATCAGCTCGATGTTAAATCTGCTTTTCCCAATGGTGAACTAGAAGAAGAGGTTTACGTGGAGCAACCACAAGGCTATATAGTCAAAGGAAAAGAAGATAAAGTGTATCGACTTCGGAAGGCCCTCTACGGCTTGAAGCAAGCACCGCGAGCTTGGAATAGCAATATTGACAAGTACTTATGTCAAAGTGGATTTCAAAGAAGCCAAAGTGAATCATCCCTATATGTCAAAAAAGGAGGTACGCAAGATTTTCTCATTGTTTGCCTTTATGTTGATGATTTAATCTACACAGGCACCAATGTAGCAATGCTCGATGAATTTAAAAATGCTATGATGAAGGAATATGAGATGACAGATCTAGGCCTTGGCCTTATGAGATATTTTCTCGGCATTCAAGTAAGGCAGTCTAAAGGAGAGATTTTTATCTTTCAAGAAAAATATCTTGAAGACTTATTAAAGAAATTCCGCATGAGTAACTGCAAACCAATCTCTACTCCACTCTCCTTAAATGAGAAGTTGCAATTAAATGATGGAGCGAAGAAGGTCGATGCTACGGCCTATCGAAGATTGGTTGGATCGCTAAACTATCTCACTCATACAAGGCCAGATATTGTGTATTCTGTAAATCTTATCTCGAGATTTATGCACGAGCCGAGCAAGCTACACTATGCAGCAGCCAAGCGGATCCTCCGTTATCTCCAACGGACGAAGAAATTCGGCATCAAGTATACAAAAGAAAATGACTGCAAGCTTATTGACTTCACCGATAGTGATTGGGCTGGATCAATCGATGATCGAAAGAGCACATCTAGCCAAGTATTTTGCTTGGGAACTAAAATTATTTCTTGGAGTTCCAAAAAGCAAAAGACAATTGCATTGTCCTCAGCAGAAGCATAATATATTGCAGCAACAGATGCAGCATGTAAAGCTATATGGCTCAAAAGAATACTTTCTGATATGGAGCATAAAGAAGAAGAACCTACAATCATCTACTGCGATAATATGTCTGCCATAGCCATGAGCAAAAATCTAGTCTTTCATGGCAGGACAAAGCACATTGAGCTCCGACATCACTTTATCAGAGACTTAGTGCAGAAATGTGAAATTCAGCTTGAGTTTGTCAACACCAAGGAGCAGCTTGCGGACATCATGACCAAATCAGTAGCATCAGAAAAATTCTCTCAATTTCAAGAGATCGTGAAGATTACAAATTAAAGAGGAGTGTTAGAATAAGTAATTTGTAATCTTCTATAATAATGTAGAATGAGTATTTAAAAATCTAAATTTAAAATAATTAGAAGTGTGTAGAAGTAATAATTACTAGAAGATATTTGTATGGGTAGGACTAGATAATTCTAGAAGAAGCTTGAAAGATGTTTGTAATTAAGCACATGTGTTAAAACTAGAAAAATCTAGAAGTTAGGAGACCTTTGTAATGCACATGTGCTTATCTCTAGCTAGAAAATTCTAGAGAATTGGATGACCTCTATAAATAGAGCTTTCTTGTACTCATTTTGTGTAATGAAAAATCCAAGCCTTTCACAACTTGTCGTTGTAACATCTCTCACCCATCCTTTCTTTACAAAATTCCACTCTCTTGTCCAATTTACTTCAAAATCTAACTAAGCACCCCAACACAACAATCCCCACCTCCAAAATCCCAAATTTTGCTGCCTTCAACGTTAGTGCCTCCTCCATTTTCACTGCCTCGGTTTCCTCCAAATCCACTTCCTGGGTACATGCACTTGATCACTACCATTCTTGGCATCCTCAACTCCATTTTGGGGTCTGTTCAGCAGCTGCACAAATGATATTAATGCATGTTACATGCAAGTGCATCTTCAAAAAACTGACATTCTTTCACTGCCTTGTCATTTGGAACTAATTCGGAATATGTTTGACTTTAGAAATGATAGATAAGGAAGATCATGTAAACGTTCAGGTTAGGAAGACTTGCAGGTAAGTATATATATCCAAGTGGAAAGTCAGCTTGAAATTAAGTTGGAATGCACCGAAAGAAAGAAAAACAAGGTTGACTCTTGAATTAGTTGTTCGTGTATTAGATGTGATGTGTGTGTATATATATGACATTATGGCTGCGTTCTTTTAAACTTATAAGTCTGGAATTTATTTCCGTATATTTTATTTTTCGTAACTTTTTATTTTACTTTTCTTCGTAATTTTTGGGGTTAATTGTTTGTCTTGACGAGACGAATCGATAAAGTATAAAAATATGAACAAATGTTAGAAAAATTCAAATAAGACGGCACTTTATAGACAAATAAAATAGTTATTTGATACTCCCTCCATCAATTTTTAATTGTCAAGCTTCGTAACTCCAACTTATTTAGGAAACATCATCATTACACTTTTCATATTAACTTTTACCTCTACTTTCCCTACTTACCCTCTATGGAGATATCATCATTATACTTTTACTTACTAACTTTTCAAAATGAAATCTACTTTTAGTGGTAAAATGAAAAATGTACATTTTTTTACCCACTAACATTTCAAAATAGACACTTATTATGGAACGGCCCAAAAAGGAATATTGGAGTCTAAAAAGGAACGTAGGGAGTACTTAATTTTTTCGTCTTTAGTAAACCTTTTTTTTTTTTTGCTTTTAATCATAATTTTGTAATTTTTAGAATTCTCTCGTCGAGACGGATGATTAATTCAAAAAATATCACGCAAATATAAAAAAAAATTAAGAAAAAATGAATAAAATACACAAAAGGAAGAAATACATAAGTTAAGTTTCCAAGAACCCACCCTACATATACATATATATATAGTCCGTTTCTCTTGCGGGCCACCACATTTTATGCTAACATGCGGATTACCTATATATATATATATATATATATATATATATATATAAGACATATGAACAGATTATCCGCGAATCTTGACATTCAAAACACACTGCAACGGCCAGAAAGGTATATATATATATATATATATATATATATATATATATATAATCTTGTCGAGATCGTGAATATTTATTAGCATAATCTCTTCTCTTTGGTTTATTTTTCTTTGACTTGAATTCTTTATATAATTTATCAAAATCAATTTTAAATTCTTTATGTAAAACAAGCAAAGTTGACTGTGTAAAATAACTAGATTTAAAATCTGTTTGAGTTGGAGACCCTTGGGAGGTGTCGTCATCCTCAAATTTTGACTGTGTAGAATAACAGGGTTTACTAATTTGTGAACTTGACTCAACACCTTTTAATTTAATGCTAGGATCAAGCAAATTTTTGTCTGTCCTAGGCAGGGTGTATGACCTATCAATAGTGACTGAGCTATTTGACCTACTTATATATATATATATATATATGGAAAGTTTCAAATGAGAACCTTTTAAAATGCGTACGCCCTGTTTCCGATCAAATTTTGATGATTCGAGTCGCTCAATATGCTCAGAACGTAATTTCAAAGTTAATTGCCGGAAATCGGCAAAAAAAAAGACCGGGAATGACTTGATTTGAGTAGTTTTCTGCTCCAATTTTAGAGGTACAAATAGAAGGATGATAACACAAACAAAAATGAGTCTGGAAGGAGATACATGGAAATTGGGAAACCTCTTTGGTAAGGATGCCATGGCTTGTTTTCTGATCTTACTTTAAACTGGGAGTAGTAGTTGTTGCACAAATTTATTGGAATTTATCGCTCCTGTAAGTCACGAGCTTTGGATCAATATTGAATGCGTACAATGAGATTTCCATCACACATGCTTCCAAAAGTTATCACACAAGGAGGGGTCCCGGTCACTTTGTTTTTCCCCACTTACCCAACATGTACCTCCAATTTGTGGAAATGATCTGCAGTTGTCTAGACCCTAAGGAGGATGACTGATGATAACAATTTGTAGAAGTCGCCAAAATTGGTCGATATCAACGGGCATGTGCAGCAAATAAACATGGAATATATAGAAATTACTACGTAGAACTAGGAGCTTTCTGGGCAATGTTGAGAGAGAGAGAGAGAGAGAGAGAGAGAGAGAGAGAGAGAGAGAGACGGTGGGGTGGGTGTGTGGTGTGTGGGATGTTAATTTACTCTGGCAAGATTGTGGGGGTTAACATGGTTGGCAGTTTGTGTTGGAAATTTTCTGTGTTGCCCAAATTATTTTCCAACGAAAGATAATTATAATGAACATTGGGTTGAGTCCAAGTTGTGCTCTTATAATAGAATTGATAGATGGTTTTAACTTTTAACAGCTCTTTAGCCTATTACAACCTAGCAAATTCCATTTTGGCCTAGAGAGTCTAGTGTGGTCAATTCGGCAGTTCATTTTGGCAATGACCGATAATGAATGGTTCAGATCTGTAGGAGTTCGTATCAAATTTGAGCCGTTTGCGCCGAAATGAATGGCCAGATTGGCCATACTACACGCTATAGGGTGGTGGATGTTTTATTTCTGATGATTCTTTTTGTTTTGGTTGGCATCTTGCCTTCCAATTTTGGATCTTGGGAGACTATTACCAATGTTCCCTTGATCCATTTAATCTTTGTTTTTTTCCAACTATTAAAAAAAAAAAAACACGGCAAGCCCCTCAGATATTATCACTACAACAAATTACACCATTGCCGACCAACATTTTAGTAGCCAAATGTCCACTTTTTGGTCGGCAAAGGGTTTTCCCGACTAAATAATTTGGTCAGCAATTTAGTCGGGGAATGAGAGTCGGCAAATGTAATTGCCAACTAAATATGGTTTAGTCGGCAAATGTAACGTTTTAACGACTAACGATTTGGTCGCCAAATGTCTTTTTTCCAACTAAAAAACTTTGTCGCCAATTCTATTAGTCGCTGAATATACATTATTAGCAACCAAATCCTTTAGTCGCCAATAATAATTTCCATGTGACATCATCACTAGAAAAAGGATGTGCCATGTTGGCACAATGTAGCCCCTTGACCAACCACGTGTAATTTAGAATTGCCCCTTTTTATCATCAAAGTGCCAGTCCCAGGAGTCGAAACCCCAACCTTGTGTTCACATGTCCAAGCCACTCGACCATTTAGCTAGCAACGCACATGTGCTCAAAAATGAAATTTTAATTTATATATTCTATACTACTTCAGTGAACGCATCAACACCATTTCTGATTGCGCGTTTTATACAAAAAATTAACTTTAAATGCTTTTCATTTTTAATTTGAATATTCTAATAATGTTTTATTCTAATTAATTTTTGTCTCCAGCCTCTCAAGTATATGGTCGGCTAAATAAGTCAACTGATTTATTTTTTTCGTCCTTATTCAAATTTTTTTGTATTTGTTAGTTTTTAGTCAATCTTTTTGGGATTATTATATCGTCATTGACGAGAAGAATCTAAAAAATAAAAAATTATGATCGAAATCCAATTTTTTTGAATAAAGACAAAAAAATTTACTTTCGATCGGGAAAAAAATTGAACAGTTTCGATCGGGAAAGTTTCATCTTTTGATCAATGTCGTTGCAACAAATATTTCCTTTAATGAATTTTGGTTTAAAAGAAAGGAAAAATTAATATTCGATGACCAAATGTAAATTTAGTCGGCAAATATTACTATTCCCTACTAAATTATTTTGTCGGAAATATTTTTCATTTATTAATTTTTAAAATTTTGGAAAAAATTGATATTTGCCGACTAAATATAATTTTAGTCGGAAAATATTGATATTCTCTACTAAATTATTTAGTCGGGAAATGTTTTTCATTTATTAATTTTTTTAAATTTCGGAAAAAATTGATATTCGCCGATTAAATCTAATTTTAGTCGGAAAATATAACTATTCCCTACTAAATTATTTAGTCGGGAAATGTTTTTCATTTATTGGGTTTTAAATTAGTGGGAAAATTGATATTCGCCGACCAAATTTATTTATTAGCCGACAAATATTATTATTTCCCGACTAAAATTTATTTTAGTCGGCAAACATAATTATTTCCCGACGAAATAATTTTAGTCGGCAATTGTTCAATAATTGGCGACTAAAATAATTTTAGTCGGGAATTTTAGTCGGCAATTGTGTAATTTCTTGTAGTGTATTTTATGCTCTGTATGGTATCGACGGGCAACATGGTAACGAATTGGGATTGGTCCAATTATCACTTCAATTTGTTTGGCTAAAAAAGCCACTGTGGATTATTTTTTGTCCTTATTTGAAAATTTATCAAATTTGTTAGTTTTTCGTCAATTTTTTGAGAATTATTGATTCGTCATGACGAAAGGAATCTAGAAAGTAAAAAAATAACGATCAAAATCCAAATTTTTTTTGAATAAATACGAAAAAAATTGGCTTATTTGCTTATTTTTGTCTTTATTCAAAAAAATTGAGTTTCGGTCATAATTTTTTCTTTTTAGATTCCTTTCGTTATGAAAAAACAATAATCCTCAAAAAATTTGGCAAAAATCTAACAAATGCTATTTTTTTGAGTAGGGACAAAAAATAATCCAGAGTGGCTTTTTTAGCCAAACAAGTTAATTTAATCTATACGCGCATATACAAGTTATTGTATATTATCCTAACCGTAGAAGTTCCGTCCAACTATTTTTTTCCTTTTATCGACGAACGTCAACAGTGTTAGGTTCAAGTATATACAAGTTACAATTACTCGATGCAGTCACCAAAAGTTAGATACCAAATGCATCTTTGTTTAAAGCGAAAAATGGAACAGCAATACCAACAATTCAAACTGAGTGTAAGCTAGGCTCTCAACAATTCCACAAATTATATAGAAGTCTGTTAAACACCCTCACTTAACAGCATACTAATCGAGATACATACTTTTTTTTTTCGCTCGGCAAAATGAAGATTTTATAAGCTCGAAAGGGGTACATCGAGAAGAAAACTCGTTAAGCACAAAACGGTTACGAGCAAAAGAGAGTAAAAGACCCAAAACAAGGCACAAAGATATAGAGGATCGTCCAATAGAAAATTGGACCACCCCGCTCCTCAAATTAATACATTACAATTTGACCTTCCTCACGCCATCAAGATATCCCTTAAAGTCTTCCACTGAGTACACCTTTATGTCGAACTTCACTTTAACCCACATTGCTACCCTGGTTTTAATTAACTCCCCAAGATCCTCCACATGCCAAGAAATATTCTTGAACACAAGATCGTTCCTTGCCAACCATAAAGACCATGTAGTGGCATGGAATGTTGTTTCCCATAGATATTCCTCCAGATTTTTGAAACCCATACCCAGCCACCAATTAAACAGATCTAAAAGGGAGGCTGGGCACACCCAAAAGACATGCCACCAGTTCAACACCAGAGACCAAACTTCCCAAGAAAATTGGCACAGTAAGAATAGATGCTCAGGCGATTCAAGGTGTAATGAATAGCGTGGGCACAACACCGACTGGCCTACGGGAAGCAAGTTTCTATGGAAAAGTACCGTTCTCGATGCCACTCTATCTTGGAGAGCCAACCACGAAAAAATTTCCACCTTTGGGGGGCTAACGTTCTTCCAAATCGATCCCATTGCCCAATTGTTTGAAAATCCTAATTGCTCCCATTTGTTATAGACTGATTTAACTGAAAAGCAACTATCTGAAGCCCATCCTTAGCTCATCCCGTTTGGATTGATCCAAAGTAACTGATTGTAATCTCAAAATCAATTCTTCAAATTGCTGCACTTCCCATTCCCGAAGCCTTCTCCTAAAAAGTATGTTCCATCTACCTTCCCCTCTTTCATCTTTAACTTCGTTGATCACCATCTCTTTTTGGATAGATATTAGGTAGAGGCGAGGAAACTCCTGTTTAAGAGTTGTGTCCCCTAGCCACACTTGATTCCAAAAAGAAATCTCCCGACCAGATTGAACCGCCAACCTAAACCCGTCCTGAATAATGGAGCCAATACTAGAGGATGAATCTCCGATCGAACAGATATCTCTCCACAAAGCTGAAACCTTACCAGAAGATGGCACGCGGGGTACCCAAGAGCCTTGCTCAAGATTATACTTGCTTTTGATTACCTTAACCCATAACGAGTCACGATCTTTATAGAATCTCCACCACCACTTGGCCAAAAGAGCAAGGTTTTGGATTGCCAAGTTTTTTACCCCTAACCCTCCAAATTCTTTCTTTTTAGTGATTACTTCCCACTTAACCAAGCGTAACCTTTTCTTGTCCAGCGAGTCACCCCTAAAGAATTGTCTCTGAATCTTAGCTATCTTTTTTGCAACTGACACTGGCATTTTAAATAAAGACAAGAAGTAAATAGGCAGACTGGCAAGAGAAGAGTTCATTAAGGTAAGCCTACCCCCCGTAGTGTTGAATCTCCTGCGCCATACACTAAGCCTTTTTGCCATTCTTTCAACCACTGGATCCCATGTCTTGATTCTATTCGGATTGGCTCCCAAAGGTAAACCCAAATACCTTATTGGCAGGTGGTCGACTTTACATCCCAAAACCAAAGCAAGGGAATTTACAACCTGATGACTAACTTTAATGCCGCACAAAGAGCTTTTGCAAAAATTTATCTTCAGTCCCGACATAAGTTGGAAACAACGAAGAATTCTTTTGATGTTTGCCAACTCTTCCCTATCATTGTTGCAAAAAAATAATCGTATCATCTGCGAATTGAAGGTGTGACACCACAGTCCCATTGATCCATTCGGCCCAAATCTTGTTCCCATGATGATGTGCTGTTCCTTTGCTCTTTCAAGCAAAATGTTGAGCCCTTCGACCACAATATTGAAAAGAAAGGGCGATAAAGGATCACCCTGTCTTAGCCCCTTCTGAGTTTTGGAATTCCTTTGATGCCGACCCGTTTATTAATACTGACATAGACACCGAAGACAAACACTCGTTGATCCAAACTCTCCATTTCTCACCAAAGCCCATTTTTGCCATTAAGTCTAGCACAAAACCCCAATTGACACAATCATAGGCTCTTTCGAAGCCAATTTTCAGAATCAAGCCCCCTTGAGTACTGTTTTTCCAACTATGAATAACTTCGTTTGCAATAAGAACACCATCCAGAATTTGTTTACCCTCAATAAAGGCAACTTGAGATTCACCAATAAGAGAAGGTAAGAAGCTTTTGAGTCTATTAGCTAGAACTTTAGAAGGCACCTTATAAACCCATCCCACCATGCTAATTGGTCTAAAATCTCTGAAAGACCTTGGGCAATCTACCTTCGGAATCAAAGTTACAAAGGTTGAATTGATACCTTGAGTGAGTCTGCTATTAGCATGGAATTCAGCGAAAAATTGAACTAGAAGTTCCTTCATAAAACCCCAGCCTTTTTTAACAAACGAAAAATTGAAACCATCCGGGCCCGGGGCTTTGAGACTATTACAATCCTTCACTACCGCAAGGATTTCTCCCTCCTCAAAACATTTACCAAGCTGATTGGACATAGCTGTTGATAGAACCCGAGGGAAATTTCCCCCCAGCACTGCTCTATTCCTTCGTTCCTCATTAAAATTATAGCTGAAATAATCAACGGCTGCCTCCTTAATTTCCAATGGATCTTCAAGCACTCTGCCATTCACCGAAATTGAGCCCACCATATTCCTCCGGAACCTATTATTTGCAATGGCTTGAAAGTATCTAGTATTTTTGTCCCCCAAATTCATCCAATTCAATCTCGATTTTTGTCTCCACAAAGTTTCAACCCGTCGAGAGATTTTCCAAAATTCAGTTTTAGCCTTGCACCTCGAAGCTTTCTCCTCGGCATTAAGATCCCTCTCCTCCATTAAAAGATCAAACTGGTGGAGTTCAGCTTCTCTCTCCTGAAGAGCTGAGTTTACATCCCCAAACTCCTCCTTATTCCATAACTTAAGCTTGTCTTTAACAGCTCTAAGTTTTTGCAAAATAATATAACCTGCCCATCCATTCACCTGAGTGTTTTCCCATGTTTCCTTGGCAATAACCATGCACTTTGGACTTGATAACCAGATATCCATGAATTTAAATGGTCTGGGGCCCCAATCTCGACCATCATCTAACAACATTATAGGGCAATGATCAGAAATGGGCCTGTGAAGCCCCCACTGTAACACTTTGAAGCTGTCCAACCATTGCTGAGATAGTAAGAATCTGTCCAGTCGACTCAAAATGGCATGGTCTTGGTAGTTAGTCCAAGTATACTTCCTCCCAATCATCGGTATGTCAATTAGCTCCATAGAATTGCAAAATTCCACAAAATCTCTCATTCCTCTCTCCATACGACGGCATCCTTTCCTTTCATTGATAGACTTAATTTCATTAAAGTCTCCACCCATACACCATGGCAGAACGGAATTCCTCTTTAACCCCAGGAATTCATCCCACAAAATTCTCCTCTCTCCAACCTCATTTGGAGCATAAATGTTAGCCACACAACATGGAAAGGCATTATTAATAATACCTTGCAGGACGATAAAATTCCTATGGGATATGGTATTTTCAACAGTGAAGAAACCCCTATTCCAAATGGACAGAATACCCCCAGAAGCCCCGATAGCACTAGAAAAAGCAAACTCAAAATCTCCATTACCCCATAATTTCTGTACAGCAAATCTATCAATGCAATCCATTTTAGTTTCTTGAATAAGAATCATGTCAGGCTTCCTCTTCTTGATTAGTTTAGAGACAAATCTCTTTTTTACATGGCTCCCCAAACCCCTAATGTTCCATGAAATTATCTGCATAAAAACACAACTGACCTACAGAGTGACACCAAGGGGAGAGATCGCTACCCATGAGCTTCTCTCTCCAAAAAATCAGAGTATTCTTGAGCCTCAATTTCAATCATTTTACCAAGAATCACATCATCATTTGAGCGAAAAGTAATACCTAACTGACCTCCAATTGCCATAGTTGCTCGTACCTCCCTGAGTACCGATGAGTCGTTGATATTGGACTCGCTTGAAGAGAAAGAAGAAATTGACTCCAGCTGGTCGGAGTCTGGAGCAACCTCCTCGCTTAGGCTCATCAAATTTGAAATCTGTCTGCGTCTTCTTCTTCGGCACCCAGCATCATTAAGATCCACCATCAGGTTGATACTAGGGAGCTGAGACATTCTCACTATTTCAGTAGGGACACCATCTCCATATCCCCCCATATTTTCTTCTGCTTCATCAACTAATGTAGTTGGCTGCATCCCCCCCGATTCCATGCGTTCGACCTCATACGAGCACCCATCCTGATCTTTTCCACTGTCATTATTGAAAGGGGGCGAAACATCCATGGGAGAACCCAGAGCATTTTCCAAATTTAACTGTGCCAATGGCCCAACACCATTATCATGGGCCACCACCCCTTCTTGGGCCAAATAGGCCTTTTTAGATAAGAGGTTACTATGGGCCATAAGGCCCACCTCTGACTTGCCCAGTTCCCCAGCTTCCACCGACTCTTCAACTCTAGATTCAAAAATCTCAGAGCTGTCCAGATTGCATGCTATGACAGGCATTAAATGCCCCTCTGCATCTCTATGTTTTGAGCCCCCAGTTCCTCCATCAGCTTTCCCACTCGTGGAGTCCCATCCTTCTCCTTCCATACTCACTCGATTTCTATTGGGCCCAGCTTTGAGAGTCACATCATCTTCATCCTCCTTCCCTCTGGTGAGACCAGACCACCTTGTTTCTTCCATTAGAGTTTTACCCCCACCACATTTTTCCTTAGCCTGAGGGAATAAATCTTCAACTTCATCTGGGGAGCCAAAAGTTGCAGATTCAGAGATCATAACATCGTAACTCATTCCTTGAACCGTAATTTGGATCCATTGATCAATGGTATTTCTTTCCGTTGTGGCTACCAAGACTTTCCCCTCCGCGAATGACATGTCTTTGAGAGTTGACTCATCTAACATAATGAATTCTCCCCATAATTCTGCTATCAATTTGAAAGTTTCTGCATTCCAAACATTTAATGGAACACCTTTACATCTAAGCCAAACGAATCTCTCCATGCTGGCCGGTTCCCCCCTCCATGGTTTCACACTTGTAAACCATTGTTGCATCCACTGGCTCTTGATCAGGAAATTGCTGCTGTAGTCATGGCAAGATTAACTTCTTATTATAAAATGGAGACGGAGGTACCTTAGAAATTTTTCAAAAATTGTCTTTGTGTATTGGCACGCTCACCACCGAGGCACGGAAACATAGTTTTAAATATCGGCCGATACGGTACGTATCGGCCGGTTCGTACCGGAATTTTCGACTCCCGATTCGGATATAGGCCGATATATCGGTGAGATTGAAATTCACAGGCGTATCGGCCGGTTCCCGATACGTATCGGTCTGTAACCGATTTTTGGACCGGTACGGCCGGTACGTATCGGTTCTGAAAAAAAAAAAAAAAAACAGAAAAAACCAAAAAACAGAGCTAAAAAAAAAAAACAGAAAAAATAAAAAAAAAAGAGCTCCTTCCACACATATGTATATATTTGCTTGCACGTCATTCATGTACGTATCGGTGCCTCCACGTCATTCATTTTGGCATTGAAGTTGTATTAGCAAAATTATGTTTGACTTAAAAGCTATGAGCTTGAAACTAGTTGTGGCTAGCGATTATGTAATGTAAAACCTCTATGATGTGTTTATTTTAATGTCTTCATCTTATTTTTGCTATTTATGTCAATTATATCGAAACTTATAATGTTGCATTTTTCTCATATTTGTATAATCTTATTGACTTGCGAGTTTTGATAAATTATCGGATATTTCACATGAAGAGAATGGGCTATTACATGTCTTAAATTAATTAAAATGTGATAATTTAAGCCAATGTTTGGGGCAAAAGTATATTTTTCAAGTTTTATACATGTTGCTGATGATTTTTAAAAATTCACGACCGCGACACCCGATTCCCGCGACGTATCACCGATATGTCCCGATACCGATATACCGCGACCGATACCGCGACGGCGACCGATACCGCGATTTAAAACTATGCACGGAAATAGAATGCGCATTGTTTTATTTGTGATAGCTTAATGCTGGAGTCTGGAGTCTATAAAATTACTTTCATTTTCTTTATTTGAATAACTAATACCGTTTTGTTTTATAAATTGTCCTCTACTTACACTACAATTTCTAATTCATTGATTTCAGTGCGGTGATCGAGGCGGATGTAAATTCCCCACCTAATGATTGGTTTTTTAAATTCATCGGGAAGGTTTTGATGCCACACGGTGGCTGGATAGAAACCTTATTCGTCTCTGTACCAAATTTGGCGACTACCGGAAGGACGATCCATCATCTTTTACATTAAACCCATGTTTTTCATTGTTCCCTTGTTTTGTCTACTTCCAATTTGTGTGGAATAAAACTTCCGGCTTCTAAAGAAAGGCAGTCGGACTTTCTACTCGTTCTTCTTTTTCAGGATGCTAAAGTGAATTATTTGCTATTATGTTGTAAATGGATAGAAAAAGAGGCATTTTGTTTAAGTATTGGATTTTGTAGTTCTAAGTGCAAAACTCCTGTACGTTGGACTTGTCACCGAACCTTATTGCGTCCTTATCTTACTTTTTCTGAAATTCTCGTGTTCTGAGATAATGGATTATGCAGGTGAAACATTGAAATACAGTTATCAACTTCCTGACGGGCAAACAAGGTTGCAAGTGACAACTATTACTAGAAGATGGATAGACAGTGCTGTTGGCACGGAGGTATGTCAGTTACCAGGATCATTTTGTAGCCTTAGTTATTGTCATGTGATAGCTATTTTTTAGTGGTTAGCTGGGTTGATGAGCGGCTCCCTTCTGAAACTTTTCTGGGTTCAGCTTGTACTGTGCACTGCAGCTTTCCATTCCTCCATTCTCTCCTTCACAATCTATAACTGCAGAATTTACAGAAAGTGTGTCTGGAAGTTTGCAAAATCAGATGTTTAAGATGCAAAACTTTTCAGTTGGTGTTTGTCATGCAAATTCATCGCCAGATAATAAAATATAAACTCACTTAAGGTGAAATTAATTGATTACAAGACATGCATTATCTTAGTATCTTTCTCCCTCCGTTCCTAATTTTTAGTTCCTTTGGGGATTCCTACTTTTTGAGGGTATGTGTAACGATTACACTTCTTAAGTTAAACTTCAAGTTGTTATTTCCTTAACTCAATTGAAGTACAATGATTGATATTTATGAGGATTGTTTTGGAAAATAACCAGTTTTAGATTGTTGACTTTCCAAGAGGGACGAACATTTTGGAACATCCCAAAATGTGGAATGGAGGGAATAGTATATTGGGAAAATTATCTCCCAATGTTTGAAGAAGGATCAAGAGACGTCTGAAGTAGTTGGATTTTTGTACTGATTAAAGGGCATCTTTAGGGTCTTAGGCCTTTGTGTTTATCCCCATCCTAGGTTCCAATACAAAGATTCCTGAATTGGATTTGTCTTCAGTTAATATTTTACCAAAAGTCAGGTTTAACCGTTTAACTGACTCTGAATAGTGGAAGTCAGTATTCTCCATTATTAATGAGTAGAGCAAGAAGTGTGGAGCTGAATTTATGTTTCTTTGAATGAAACTAATGCCGATTAAGAAGGAAAAGAAAAAAAAAGGGATGCAACTAATATATTATCAACTCCTTTCTCCGGCATTGGTTGGGATTCTTAGGAAGGATTGCTGCTTTTGCGATTTTATATTTCGTTGAATTGTACTGTTTGCAAAGGCATACTGAGATGAAATATTTTTGCCTTTACAGGAATTAGTACAAGGGTTCGATCAGGAAACTGCTGCTGTAGTCATGGCAAGATTAACTTCTTATAAAATGGAGACGGAGGTACCTTAGAAATTTTTCAAAAATTGTCTTTGTATATTGGCGCGCTCACCACCGAGGCACGAAAACAGAATGTGCATTGTTTTATTTGTGATAGCTTAATGCTGGAGTCTAGAGTCTATAAAATTACTTTCATTTTCTTTATTTGAATAAGTAATGCCGTTTTGCTAGTTCCAGCCTCTTTAGATTTTTCTGTAGAAGAGAACTACGTTTTCAAGAAACCTTTGTATGTGTATCTACATGTGAATAGAGTCGTTTTCTAATGAATTATAATCTCTTTTCCCTTATAGGCATTTGCACAGCTATTGCAAGCTCCTCATGACGATGCCCAAATCATTGTCCGGGAACGTTTTCCGGTCCCAAGGCTGGTGATCTGTGATCAGCATGGTTCGCAGGTCACTGTTTTTTTCCCTTACATCAGGACAAGAAGCTTTCAATTTTCCTTATTTCCCTTTCTCCGTTGTCATTTTTAAAAATTTCCTCTAGTTTAGTTATGACCCGTTTGCCCACGCTATTTTGTCCCGTCACCCAATGCATAAAATAAGGTGACTTTGGTTCTCTTCTCTACGATAAGGAGGATATCATCCTGTTATTCATATTTTGTGCCATCACCCAATGCCCACGATATTGTCTTATCACCCACTGCATAAAATAAGTTGACTTTTGTTCCCTTCTTTGCGTTAAGGAGGATGCCATCCTGTTATTCATATTATAGGTGCATGAATGCTTATAAATGTACATATGTATACACGCGCGCACCCAACAACACACATTAATGTGATTTTTGGTTAACAAAGTCCACCTTGCTTCCATTTCCCTTGCCATTGGCATAATTTGGCATATTATTTTGGCAAAATCTAAGTCCACCCATTGCCATTTATTCATTCCGAAAATGGCAATGCCATTTCTCGCACTTCATCCAAGCTGTTTGATTTGTTTTGAAATATGGATTAGTTTAATCCAATGGTCTGGATTTGATATTGTGCCAGTAGTGACATTGCTATTTTTTGGCTATTTGACATTGTAGCAAGCCAAAAAATGACTTTGGCAATGCCATTTCGGCACTACGGTGGACTTGCTCTATTACCTTCCATTTTAGCATCAAGGGCTTCATTGCGAAAACATTGTACTATAAACTGATTCCTCTTTGTGGTACTGAATTGTCTTTTGATTTCATGACCTTTTGAGCAGGCAAGATTCTTATTAGCTAAGTTGAACCCATCGGCTACGCATAGTAACGCTCATGAGATGGCTTCCGGGACAGAAATGATCTTCACTGACGATGTCAGTCTTCAAGTGTTCTTTGAGCATCTCCAGAGGCTGGCTGTACAATCATCATGAGACACCACAATAGAGTTGGCTAATTACGGGTTCTTTGTGTTTGTTACAATTATGGGGTCCAAGAACTCTATCCCGTCCAGTCCTCATTTTGTCTATTTTCTTGGTTCACGAGATGAGATGTCTGGCCCCCAACATTATTTGAACAATAAGAAGAGAGCGTTGGGGAGGTGTTTGATTCCTTAAAGGAATACGGTACAAAAGGTGAGTTCTCGGTAGATTTTGAGTTGTACGAGTATGACAAAAGAAAGGGTGAGAATGTAAGTGACGGAAACTTTGCTCCAGCAGCAGGCTTGGTCTTCTGTCTTTGTGGTCCTTTATATGATTATATCTATTTTTTTCCAATGTCACCCAGGTCCGAAAGTTTTCTGGTCTATTGGCTGATTACTGATATTTACATGTAGTTTGTTGCCTCGGCTCTTTGGTTGAAAGTTTTGGATAATGATGTTTGAATTTTTGTTTTCATGGTATTGTGGAATATACTACCGCCTCATCTGCCAAATTTGTCTACCCTTACGGCCTTGTGTCTGCCAAATTTGTGTACCCTCACTGTAAATTTTCTCATCAACTTCTGTTCGAATTGAAGTGGCAGGTAAGTGCAATGCGGTTATGAGGTGCCCTCACCACCATCACCAGAGGGCTAGCAGAAACACCTCGGCACCTTTACCGTTTTAGCAATCAATAGCAAACATGTCATAATTGCAAGACTCTACCGGCTGCTGCCTTTGTATCCACATTTCTAGACTTACAGTGGAGATTGTAACGATAAAAAGGCTAGTAAGTCCATACTAGTTGTCCATGTACCTTTTGTACGTTATGAGGGACTCAGTAACCCTACAGGCCTACAAGAACTAAACGCCTATGAGGCTGGACTTGGGCTCCCAGTAGTGCGGCGGCATCTGAGAGCCAGTGGCAAGAGATGGAGGAACACGAACGGTATTTTAACAACAGTATAGGGGGCGTTTCCATTAAACTAAAGCTTTGTTTGGAACTTGTGGAAGAGTAGAAAAATTAAAAACTTTAACTCCTCTCTTATTTGGATTCCTATAGAAAGAGGAGGCAAATTAACAAAATCACTTCAGTTTTCTTCCAGTTTTCTCTCCTTTTTTCCCTCTACTCTCTCTTAATTATTTTTCCTCCCTTTACCTTCTCTTTCACGATTTCATTCTCTATTAAAAAAAATGTGAGTTTGTTAGTTTTACACAACTTTAATGGAATACTGGTTTCTCGACGAGAAGATTCGAAAAGCATGCAATTATAACATTGTAGATGGTTGAGGCACCACGCTCGGAATCTGTTCCATTCCACTGTATATATATGATCATTTGCCATCGCCAGTCCGCTACAAATTCTGCCGGTTATAAACGTGAACACCACGCCTAAATTTGATTCTCCTCTCTCTGAAAATTCTCACCTCTTCACACTCGCAGCCATACACACTTGACATTACCACACTGTCATTGCTTACAAAATGTACTTACAAAGATCCACAACCAAGTTTTTTTTTTTTTTGAATAGCAATAAAATTGAAAAACAAAATTCGAGGGGGCCAACTCCAGATTCCTCAGCATGCTCATAAGTAGGGGTGAGCATGGTCTGGATTGGTTCGGTTTTATAGTAAAGCAAGAACCAAACCAATATCAACGGATTATGAATTTGAAGAACCAAACCAAGCCACAAAAAGCGTAAAACCAAATCAATCCAAACCATTAAATACGGTTCGGTTTCGGTTTTAAACCACGGTTTGCTTTGAACTAAGCTATTATCTTCAAAAAATATTTAAAGTACCTAAATTTACAAAGATAAATTAGAAGAAAACTTATATTAAAATCAATTCCATTCAAATTACCAAAACACACTAACATCACCCATCCCCCTTCCCAAGTCCCCTAAAATAGAGTAGATTAAGATTAACGAAAAATAAAGAAAGCACGAGTAGGATACCAATAATTGCCTCAAGTCTTAAACTAAGGAAATGAAAAATTTGTAAGTCACTAAAATGAAACAACTAAGAATACCAACTACTAAACATCTTAAGATAGTTTAACCTAATAAAAAGTCAAAGAACATTTCTAAAACTATTGAATTGAAATGAGGTAGCAAAAGTGCAGTAGTAGTAGCATGGTAGCAACAAACTTGCCCATATTTATTCGGTGAATCATAATTAAATTATTTATATGTAACTAAATAAATAAATAAATAAATATATATATATATAACCTAATAATGTCTAACCTAATAATAAAAGAACATTGAAGGGTTTGGAAACTTTTTCATTTGGACCAATTTGCCCCTTGATTTTGCCCTATTTACCTTCCAGTCCTCAAGCCATGAACCGTCCCACCCCACCGAACTGCGCCACCCCACCAAACCGCCATCACCCCTTTCGGCCATCACCCCGCCCGACGCCACCACTACCGTAGCCACCTCGAAACCCCACCACCGCAACTCCCTCACTCCATCAACGTTTTAAAAAAAAAAAAAACAGCCGCGTGTTTCACACCCGCACCGCCGCCGCCGCGGGCCCAGCCGGAGTGCCGCCGGACGCCACCTCGAGATTTTGGAACCACCACAGCAATCTACGGACATCGTGCAACACTTACCTGAACTTTGAATCGCGTTTGAGGTAGTTCTCCGGAAACCCATAACCTTAATCTCCATTTTAATGGAAATAGGACCAAAACTTAATATTTGATGTAGTTGGTAACCTGAATTTAATTTATTAATTAATGTTTAGTCCAATTTTCATTAACTTTTAGTCCTATTTGAATTGAAAAGTTTTTGGCAGGCCTTGCATTAAATTGGATGGTTTGATTATTCTGTAGATAAGAACTTATGGTGGATTGTGGTATTGAAATTCATGTGTACGTGAAGAATTTTGCGATTGATAAATTTATCGGAATAATCATAGTTTATGTAGTAATTATATAATAATTAAATAGGACTTGGATTTAAAATGTAAAAGAGGAGATATTTTCTTTTAGCAAAAAAAAAAAAAAAGTTACTACTTATAAGCTAATCTCAAAATATATTATTGGCCATATTAGTCTCATATCACCTCATTATAAAGATCTAATATTAAACATTTATTGTATTTTTTTTTAAATATAAAGTTAAGTAAATACTAAATTTAGTAATATGCACTTTCGAATAAAAATTAGTTTGGAAAATCTATGAATAATAATATGGTAGTTAAAGATAATATTTTAAATAGAAAAATAGTGGAAATGTTTTATAAATTCTAAATGTGAGAAAGAGACTTAATTTTAAGTGTAGTAATTAATTATTTGACTAAATATTTATTTTGTGATAATAAAGAAATAGAATAAATGATTTCGAGAATACTATATAAGTTGATATTATCAGTTTGGTAAAAGAAAAAGGAAAAATATTATCTTTTAAAATAATGATTTTATTCAAACTGTTGTATGCTTATTTTGACTTATTCGTTAATTAATATTTAATAAATTAGAATATTGTTATGTCAGATATTATTTTTGTGAGTTTTGTATGCCGTTGATTGTTACGTGGATTATTGTAATTTGAATTATTTCATAAACATAGAAATTGGATAATAGATACCCTGGGGGTATTCGTGGCCAAATTGAAACTGAATAGACATTAATAAAGCAATTGTCACAAAAGTAATAAGTGATTAGAGATTGTACGCTGTGTCATGGTTGAAAATTATTGGGAGAAAAAGAATCTTGATGGAGGAGAATTGGAGAAACTATTAAATACAAGATAAATTCATAAAAAGGCTACATGTGATTGCGTGTTGAGATGTATAATTTTGTGTTATTTCATTAAAATTGCAAATCGTGGTATATAAAAGCACTTCCATGGGCACGAAATCTTCGTACTTGCACAACGGGAAAAACCTAGTATATATACACACACTCCGGTTCCTTAAGGGATCCCGGATTTTCTAATTTTTGTGGGACTCGCGTTTGAGCTGTTGGATCTAATTAATCCAACGGTTGGAAACAAAAAGAGAATCTTGCGGATCTTAAAGGGGAGATGGGGCGGGTATTTTTTGGGCGGTCACGGGTTACAACAAAACCCTGTTATACCCGGTCAAACGCCATTTCACGCGTTTACACACAGAGAGAGAGAGAGAGAGAGAGAGAGAGAGGGAACGAAGAAGAAGAAGAACGAACGACTGACGAAGAAAATGATCGATCTCACCAACGAACGATATCTCTCTCTCTCGATCTCTGTATCGATCGATTATTAGGGTTTTTCCTGGTTCGATTTTTGGTACCAGAAATCGTGATTTTCATGTCGGAACCAGAAAATCGTGATTTTCTCTCTCATTTATAAGGTATCTCTCTCGAATCCAAATCTGAATGATTCTATATCTCAAATCCGAACGATTTCTGGTTCCACACCACCAAAGTCTTGATCTTTTGTAATTTAGGGCTTCAAACGAGATTGATTTTCTGCGAGATTGATTTTGGGCTTCAAAAGACGAAAGATTTAGGTCTTGATTTCGTTTTGACAAACCCAAAAATTAGGTCTTGAAAGCAACAATTTCAAGTTTCCCATTTCGACAATTTTGAATTTGTAATAGTTAAACAATAAGAATGTGTGTAAAACCCTAATTCTAATTTAAGTTTAAATCCTAATTCTAATTCTGGTTTAAAAAAAATCCTAATCCTAATTCTAATACAAATTCAATTTCATTGTCTCTGCTATTTCCACTTACACATTCTTAAAAAGAGTGGCATGTGTACTGTGCATATTCTTGATGGTTAACCTTTGGATTTGGACATTGAATTAGAAAAATTACAACTCCAGAATTGTAAGTCCTTTAACAAGATTAAGCAGAAAATTGGGGAAAAGGGGTCCCTTTAACTGTATGTGTAATACTCGCCCCGGATATTTCGCTATTTCAATCACTTTTAATTGGACTATGTATTTTGGGGGTTTAAATTGTAAATAATAGAACTTGTGAGGGTTCTGTGTGTGATTTGTGATTGGAGCATAAGTTAGGATGTGGTTTCGCTTGCATGTGATAAATTCTATTATGCCCTTATATAGCAAAATATCCTGGAGATATTTATCTTTCTCCATACGTATCTTGTTTCTACGTAGAGAGAGAGAGAGAGAGAGAGAGAGAGAGAGAGAGAGAGAGAGAGAGAGAGAGAGAGAAACGGTTGAGAAGAGAAGAGAAAGATGAGGAGGGTCTGTTCTTCACGAAATTATTCAAGGTATTTAGAAAACTTGTTAATTTATGGTATTTTTACTAAGGGTCCATTAGTATATCTATTGTATTGTGTTAAATTTTCATAATTTTTCGAGAGGTGTAGAAAAAGATAAAAATCATAAATCTAACTGTGGTCAGAATCCTATTTTTTTGCAGACAGCTTACAGAGCTACATCTTTTATCAATTTTTTTTTATAGTTAAGCGATTCTTCTAATTATGGGTCCTTATGAGTCTGAAAGATTGATAAGTTGTGATGTTTTGGCGTTGGAATTACTAAAATGTATTAAGTATCGATTTTTAATGAATTTTCGAACACCGACTGTTCTGCTGAAAATTGTGCTTCGCTGCATAGAATTTCTGAGTTTGGAGGTGATTTTGACTAGGTTCATTTATTGTGAAAAATCTAGAAAAAAAAATCAGGGATGAACGTTGGTATGCGGTAATGGTGTGTACCAAATTTGGGTTTTATTAGATGCATATTCTAAGTTTGGCGGATTTTATAAGTTGGTGTGTCCCTGTTGAGTTTTGTATTTGCTACTCTGACACATTTTGAAAAAATGGTCATATCTTTTAGTTTGGGTATCGGGTTAGCGCACGGGTTGTTGATTATGAAACTAGACTCGTATGTCTTTCAGAATATGTGAAGGTTGTGGCTTAGTTTGTACCAAGTTAAATAAGTTTTTGATTTAAAGTTGATAGATGTGCAGAATTTGTGATTTTGGACAGATTTTTGGGTAACTTTGGACGAGCATAACTTTATCGTCCGGACTCCATTTTTAACAAATTTTATATTAAAATTAATGTACCGGATGTGTACTTTCTAATGGTAGTAGTTTCATGATCTGGTTTTAAACCTATAAGAAGTTATAGGCAGAATATGACAGGCTAGTCGTAGATTTCAAACCAAATGTAAGGGTTATGTGGTGTTTGAGTGTTATGCTTGTTTAGGGACACTTCTAAACCTTTGAGATGGACATGCTAGTATGCGTTAAGCATCTTTAATCTATTGTTGGTATTACAGATTGTTGTTAGAAGTTAGTTTGGACGTTTAAGCGTTCAATAAACTGATATGGTTAACTTGTGGTTAGGTGACAAGCTAGATAATTGGGAGGGGCCGAAACCGTAGGTTTGGCGTACCTCGGTCGATACAAAGGTGAGTGTGTCTGATATGGTTCTTCTCAATAAGATATTGCTGTGGTGGTAAGTATATATCTTGCTAATGATGTTTTTGCTTTTGATATGGTTATCGTTATGTAGATAATGCGGTGGAGGTGATTTTATATCAATGATATCATGCTAATCGAGGTTTAGCTATTGATATGGATATATGTGGTGGAGATTGTATATCATGATATATATTGTTTTAGCAAATGGTTTGCATGCTTGTTGTATGTTGATTGTACCCGCGAAAGGATTGTGGAGTGAGTCACGCCATGTCGTATGCCATTCCATCTGATTAACGGAGGTTGGGAGTATGGTTTGCGGGACACAATGCCTTGGGTACATGGGAATGTGGCAGACGTGTCACTGCATGCTTGGGTGATTTATATTCATGCTGTTATTGATTCAGTTATTGTCGCGTGGTTGTTTATTGGATAAAATCCTGCTGTGTATGGAGGATGTGGTGATTATAACTATTGTATATATTTGAGTGTTTCAGTTACGTTGGTGATGTGTATTCATATTGATATTCCTTCGGGTATTGTGGTATTATGTTGAGCATTTCTATATCTCACACACTCTGGCTTTTCTTTTGGTCTGCCAGGTAGCAGGTTTATTTGAGTAGGTCCACTACCGGTCGTCGGGTTGAGGCGTTTTGCTAGCGTCAGGTGGAGTTTTGGTTACGTTGTTGTGGAGTATTTTAGCTAGTGCAGAATTTAATTTGTAAGGAGTTGTAGCTGAGGACAGTTAAAGTTTTTAAATTGTATAGGTTATAATTAAGTTTGGTCGATGGCTGACGTTTCATTTGAAGTTAGCCTTGGACGTTGTGGATAGTCGAGCTTGATGAAGAAGAAGTTGATTTGTTCAAGTTGTAAATAAGTCGTCGGTGAATGTGTTGAAGTATATAATTTTTATAGTACAATAATGCAGATGTTGTTGCTTAGTTGTGCGAGGTCATGGTTGGTTAGTCAATACGTTGACTCATTTTTATGTTAAGGTGATAAGTCTTCCGCTGGGTGTTTATTTTTGACAAGTTGTGAGGTGTGGTTGGGTCTTTTGTGTGGAATGCCACATGGTCGCACCGACTCGGGCCCACTTTGGGTGCCGTTTGCGGGGCGGGGCGTGACAGTATATGTAGAGCATTTGTCTTGAAAAAAAACTAATGGTATAGCCGAACAGCAAAAAACTAATGATTTTCTTTGAGTTTAGTTCAAGATGGAGACAGATCGGATTATGAGATTTCGGCGCAGCAGAGGATGGAGATTCCGGCGCAACAAAGGATGGAGCGGCTCTCTTGGTAGAGAGCACAGTGAGGAGTACAAGTCAGCCTTGCAAAGGGCTGTAGCATTGGATGTGCAGGAAGCTTACTCACCTTGTAGAATACAAAGTTCTTTCAAGGTTGGCTAAATGAAGCTTTCTCACATTCTCCGGGCAGATGGTACTGAAGAAGCCTTTTATGATTGGCTAAATGAAGCTTTGTAGAGTACCATACATTTTTTTATTCGTGTGTATTGTATGATTCTTTAGCGATTTAAAAGGAGTAGTTGCTTCAACTGTATCAACAGATTTAGTTGTAAAGAATTGCTTCAAGTGTATGCCGTTGATGGATGGTATTTAGTTGTGTTATGAGAATGTGTTTTGTGATAGGTAAATTATGTAATGAATGGGTTACAAACAAAGTGGACAATGTGTTGTTTTGTTTGTAATGAAAAGTTTCCGTTGAGGTATGTCATATGCCTTTAAATGACTACTGTTGAGTAATTTACTGCATTCCAAAAGCTCGAGTTCACGGTATCGGACATCCTTGAATGCATGATAGATGGCAATGTTATTGGGAGAGGAGGTGCTGGTATTGTCTACTTTGGAGAAATGCCTAATATGACTGAAATAGCTGTAGATACCTGGAATTGCAATGATAAACTAACAGGAGTGTACTGGACATGTTCTTGTAATGATCTTTTACTGAATTTTGCTCTCACGATAGCGGACAGTGCTACTGCTCTTTATAGAATAGAATTTTCTGGAAGAGGAGAGCTATCTGCCAGGCAAATGCATTACTTGCTTGGGACACAAAAAAATAAGTAGCTATTTCTTGCAAAAAATTTATAATTAGGACATTGACACGAATACAGATTACTTGCCAAAAATTTCCCAACATATGGATTACTTGCCAAGAATTTCAGTCCAAGAAATCAAGTTTTGACCAACTCAAATTTTGCAACAACAAATCAAGAGGGAAACAGAAAGCCATTAAATTTCGATACAATACATCCCATTCTTTATAAAGAATCACACCAAGAAAATGGCCAAGGGTATAACCTTTGAGAGCTAGCCAAAGGAAACAATGGAACACACAAAAAAAAAAAAAAGAAGAAGCTGAAATTGGCCAACCTATATTATGTTCACCAACTTACAACAAAGCCAAAAAAAAAAAAAACATTCCAAACTTTATTACAAACAAGACAACAGATTGTCCACTTTCTTTGTAACACGATCGTTACATAATTTACCTATTACGAAACACATTCCCATAACACAACTAAACACCATTTCTAAGACTTCTAATGGATGTCAGATTTTTGCAGCCAGCTTGTAAAGCAGCTTGAAGGATTCTCTAACACACTGTAATCTGAGTAACCAGAATAAGCTCTTTCAAAATCTGGAAGATGGGCGCCAACATATATCAACATCCCCCTAAGATATATTCTGCCAAATTCACCAAAATATACCTACATCAATAAAATATCTGCGGCAGAACGGGAAATTCACAAATCAGAGTAAATAAAAGAACTAAGCTAGTCAACTTCAAAGGTACAACAATAATAAACTCGGTGTATAACCAGCTTGTGTTGTGACCTCGTGAACTGGGAACACAAGTGCAAAAAAATTATTAATATCAAGGGAAGGTGTTAACGAGGGCTAGTAAACATGTATAAACTTGTATTTCAGAATCTGACACAAGAAGTAAAACTATAAACCCAGGCGATATTTGAATTTCAGAATCTACCACTCATTATCTCAAAATGTACCACTCTTAGTCATATATCAGAAGAAGCAACAAAAATGGAGTACAAACTTGTATCTTTTCAAACAAGCCATGCAACATTGTCAAATAGAGAACTCAATGAAGAATCACAAACAAAAATGTTTTCTTTTTTTTCCTGATAAGTTGATTTTATTAACCAAAAAAATGTTTCAAAATGACTTCCACAAGTTAGACGTGAGAACCCCAGAGCTGAAATCGTAAGTATCCATTCCACAAGTCATGTTCCACTCGATTCTCTAGAAACAAACAGGAAAAAACATTTTGATTCATACCACTGCCACTTCCACAAACAAGATTTTGATCTATGGCCACTACTACTATTGCTACTTTCAACCAATAGAAACCCTAAAACAAAAAAAAGCCCTAATTAGCGAGAGAGAGATACCTATTCGTGAGATCGAAGTCTAGAGTCGACGAGAGCTTCTTCTTCGAACTCTGGCTTCAATTCTTCTTCTTCGAACTGGAATCGAGCCCAGATTAGGGTTTTTTCGAGAGGAAGAGAGAGAGAGAGAGATCGAGAGAGAAATTTGAGCGAGAGAGATACCCATTTGTTACGGTTCCTCTTCACCAGTTCCTCTTCTTCTTCTTCTTCTTTGTTTCTTCTTTTCTCTCACTCTATCTTCTGTGTTTCACGTTTGCAACGAGTGAGAAGGAAAAAGGTTACCCGTATTATTATAACCCGTGTGACCCACGGATGACCCAGTATCATAGGATCTGTGAGATGCTTTTTTAAGCGTGGGCCGTTGGATTAGATCCAACGGCTCAGATGGCAGTCCCGCACGAAATGAAAAAAACGGGATCCCTCACAGGATCCTCTGTGTGTGTTTATATATATTTGCATTATACAGTTCGGATCGGTTTGTAACTATAACCGTGAATGTGAATCCACAAATTAAACCATATAATTCAGTTTCTATTTTTTTAAACCATGACCAAACCATACTACTTAAAAACCGAACCAAATCTTTCGTTTTGGACTGGATTCGCAATTTGACAGATTTTTTGCTCACCCGTACTCATAAGGCTAGAATTCGAGAGGACGTTGGAGAGGGTTTTTGATAGACACGGGAGAAACGATACCGTTTTGCGCTGAACACCGCATTGTACTATGCAATCTCTCTCTCTCTCCTATGTAAACTTGAACACCGAGACTAGATTGTAATCATTTAAAGTAATTCGACAAATTTAGATTGCTAGAAAAAGCCACCTATTGCTACGAAACTACTACACAACCTTAGCGCAAATGCTTAGTTAGGAAAGCACGGCCGAAAATGGAGAACCAAAACCCAAATATGGCTGCTGCCTGTTTTTTTTATTACGGCTGCCACTGCCATCTGTGTTTAGTTTAGGAGTACCGGATGGTGGAGCTATCCACCCGACACGAGCGGCACGAGGCTAGGACTGGATAAAGTTAGAGGGCTGAATAAGGAACTGCAAAATTTGCACCCGCATTGTAAGCCAAATGCGACGCCCAATTTTATTTTATTTGTCAATAATGAGCCCAATGCAAAAAAAAAAAAAAAAATGCCTGTTGGGCCTTTGAAACAGTTCGGATCATTTTGATTCCAATTTTTAGCTTATGAAAATGAAAAAATGGACTATTCTTTCGTATCCCTATCCGAATTCAACGAAATTCAATCTTCAATACCACATAACATAAGAAAGTCGTGGAGTGCATAACTTAAGCGGCTTCAAAAAAGTGTAGGGAACTGGTAAGGCTTTATTCATTACTACGTAATGGTAGAAATATCCAAAGACGCTTCAAACTGAGCCCAGGTGGAAATGTCCCCATTCCAAGTCAGTGGAGAACAAGAGATATGACATACTTGACTAACAAATGAGCCACCCTAATACACGTGCGAGGAATAAAATTAAAAGAACAAGAAATTAGAGTAGATGAGGAAGCTAAAGTATTATGAATGATGATATCCAAATAAGCCTTGATCGTGCTCTTTTGAACTTTTGATTGGAAGCCTTTCCCCTCTCCCCAATAATATATTACTTTTGCTGATAAAAAAAGAAGAAAAAAGCTCCATCCTTGCAGCATATGAATTATCTTCTGAGCATCACCTTCCAAGATATTGTAACATTATTCCTTCCTAAATTCTGCAAACGGGTCATAGGCATGTGAAATCCCATCGCTTCCACCATGTCAGTTGAGAATGCTTTTGTGATTGGAATGTCTTCCATACTTAGAATGCTTCCCAGATGATCTCTAAGGACAAAACCCACTCCCCCTTTACTTGTTTTCCTTTATAAATGCACCATCAATGTTGATCTTCAACGTCCACCATGGCCTGTTGTGGTCTCTCCCAAGACTGTTTCCACTACTTGACTGGTTCCATTCTCATTTCCTCCCTCCACCGTAGCTTGACAATAATCTGTGAATTCTGCCATTGCCTTTGCACTGAATCCTCTCTTCCCTTTGTCTTCATCCATTCGCCTTTGTTCGGTTCCCATCTTTGAAAAATATTTTTGATGTAATGAGTGGAGAGATAGATAGAGAAAGTTATTGAGAAACATGCAGAGAAAAATATGAGTTTCTCAAAGATCAGAACCAAACAAAGATATCATTCCCACCACACTGCGCCCAAATTTGAACTCTGCAATTTAGCCTAGAGTTGGCGCCAGGTGTACGAGGTAATATTTCTGTGGCTATATTCATTCATTTTGAATGCCAATACTAAAAATTACGTATAATAATCAAAATTAATTCACAAAGTTTTGAATTGGTAGAAAAAAGCAAATATACTATAGATATAATACAAAACCTTAGCGCCAATGAATTACCCAAAAAACTCTTAGAGCCAATGTTAGAAAATTTCATACCTCGCACAGTAGAAAAATGGAGAACCAAAACCCAAGCAATGAGGGGACAAGATGAATACTCAGGCATTTGGACAATTGTCATCAAGTAGTTGTCCTAATGTGATCATGAGAAACGGGCTCTGTAGGCGCGACTGCTGTTTTGATAGAGCCACAGAAACTTGGTGCATAGTTGGTCGGCACCATGGGTTGGGGCGCAAGCATGCAAGTGCTAGCTTGACAACAAGAACCACTGCTTCCTCCGCTTGATTCCTTGGCAGTGGGAGCCTTTTATCCAATACATCCTTCACGAAAATACCATAAGAAGATGGTGGTGAGGGATCCAAAGTTGATGAAGAAAGAGAAGAGATGAGATCCCTTGGATGCCTCCCCATTACAACTTCTAGTGTTAGAACTCCAAAGCTATAGACATCTAACTTCTCATTCACCTCCATTGTGTAAGCAAGTTCTGCCCAAAGAAATGAGGGGTAGAAATAACAGGAAAAAAAACTACTAAGAAATTGTAAGGGTGGCTTATAGGAGTTAGCCAATTCAAAAGAAAAACACTACACTAGTATTGATAGCTAAGATGAACTATGCAAGTACCTGGAGCAACATATCCCAAGGTGCCTGCAAAGGAAGTCCAATTTGACGAGTGCAGGTTTAGAAGTCTAGCAGTTCCGAAATCGGAGAGATGAGCGACGTCTTCTAAGTCTAGCAGAACATTCTTGCTTGATATATCTCGATGAATGAACGGGGGTGAACAACCATGGTGCATATATGACAAAGCATCTGCCAAACCTTTAACAACATTCATCCTTTTACTCCAATCCAAACTTAGTGCTTCTTCATCACAGCTAAGTTTCTTGTCCAAGCTCCCCCCTTCCAAGAACTCGTAAACCAAAAATGAGTGTTGTGGATGTGAACAATAACCCAAAAGCCTTATGATATGTCGATGTCGTATCTCTATCAATGCGCGAATCTCACTCGTAAAACTTCGCAGATTAGCTAACTCGCCATCTTGTGAAGGAGAAAATTTTTTTACAGCGACAACTTGACCACTTGGCAGCTCCGCTCTATAAACAACGCCATATCCACCAACTGCAATGCGATGCTTCTCATTGAAATCTTCGGTTGCTTGGATGATATTTTCATGCACCAATTTTCCATCGAAGCTCCAAATCTCAAACAAATCTTTAATAGCTTCTTTATTTGGCTCGATTTCATTGTCTCCCATTTTGTTGTGATGAACAAGGAAAATCATAGCAATAGTAAGAAATAAAATCCCCAACGTAGGAACTACAACTGCTAGTACAATTTTGTAATGATTTCTCCCATTATCTCCTTTGCCCTGCTTCAGTGAACATGGCATCAAACTAGTTTTATTGCCACACAATCCCTCATTATTTCGGTATGCCTGAAATGGAGCATCATTAAATGCTTTTGTGTTGGGCAGAGGACCTTCCAAGTGATTGTAAGATATGTCAATAGACGTTAAACTTGACATCCCGTTAAAAGATGAGGGGATAGAACCGGACAGCAAGTTGTAGGAGAGGTTCAGTGTCTCTAAGGTTTTCAAGTCACCGATCCCTGGTGGTATCTCTCCTGTTAATAAATTATTTCCAAGATCGAGATTTTGAAGAAAGTGCAACTTTCCTAATTCATAAGGAATAGTCTCTCTAAGAAGATTTTTGCTTAAGTTCAAGTTCAGAAGATTCACACACTCACCCAGCTTTCCTTGAATTGGTCCACTAAGATTGTTTCTAGACAAATCTAGATGCTGAAGACAAGATAGGCTTCCTATTTCTGCTGGAATATCGTGTGCAAATTTGTTATTGCTCAGCGTAAGATTGAACAATAAAACCAACTTTCGCAAATTCCTAGGGACCGCACCAACTAGATGATTTGAAGAGAGGTCAAGTAAACGTAACTGAGTTGCACTTCCAATGCCAGGTGGAATGTTTCCAGAAAGGTCATTGTTGGAGATCTTTAGGCTAGTCAAATTGGGAAACTGTTCCCATCTCTTCCAAAGCTCTCCATTGAATTTATTATAACTGAGATCTAGATACACCAGGTTTGGGAATGCTTCAAAAACTTCTGATATATGCCCAATCAGTTTGTTTCGATCAAACCTAACACGACGTAGCTCACTGCAATTTCTTAAGCTATTTGGGATATGACCTGTTAAATAGTTATTTGATGCAACAAGTATTATGAGAGATCCATGAACGCACATACTCGACGATAGACAACCTGTGAGTTTGTTTTCACTTATTTGCAGCTTCTGTAGATATTTAAGATTGTCTAGTTCTACAGGGATAGATCCAGAGAGAGAGTTCGCATCAAGGTACAACATTTTGAGGTTTCTCAAGTTTCCTATTGAAGCGGGGATTGATCCTGTGAGATTATTCATTGACAATAAAAGATCAGTGAGAGATCTTAGCATTCCTATTTCTTGAGGGATAGATCCAAAGAGAGAGTTCTTGTAAAGGTACAACGTTGTGAGGTTTCTCAAGTTCCCTATTGAAGCGGGGATTGATCCCGTGAGATTATTCATCGACAAATCAAGATCAGTGAGAGATCTTAGCATTCCTACTTCTTGAGGGATAGATCCAGAGAGAGAGTTCTCGTTAAGGTACAACATTGTGAGGTTTCTCAAGTTTCCTATTGAAGCGGGGATTGATCCCGTGAGATAATTCTTGTACAATGCAAGATTAGTGAGGGATCTTAGCATTCCTACTTCTTGAGGGATAGATCCAGAGAGAGAGTTCTCGTAAAGGTACAACGTTGTGAGGTTTCTCAAGTTCCCTATTGAAGCGGGGATTGATCCCGTGAGATTATTCATCGACAAATCAAGATCAGTGAGAGATCTTAGCATTCCTACTTCTTGAGGGATAGATCCAGAGAGAGAGTTCTCGTAAAGGTACAACGTTGGGAGGTTTCTCAAGTTCCCTATTGAAGCGGGGATTGATCCCGTGAGATTATTCATCGACAAATCAAGACCAGTGAGAGATCTTAGCATTCCTATTTCTTGAGGGATAGATCCAGAGAGAGAGTTCTTGTAAAGGTACAACATTGTGAGGTTTCTCAAGTTTCCTATTGAAGCGGGGATTGATCCCGTGAGATAATTCTTGTACAATGCAAGATTAGTGAGGGATTTTAGCATTCCTACTTCTTGAGGGATAGATCCAGAGAGAGAGTTCTCGTAAAGGTACAACGTTGTGAGGTTTCTCAAGTTCCCTATTGAAGCGGGGATTGATCCCGTGAGATTATTCGTTAACAATTCAAGATCAGTGAGAGATCTTAGCATTCCTATTTCTTGAGGGATAGATCCAAAGAGAGAGTTCTCGCAAAGGTACAACGTTGTGAGGTTTCTCAAGTTCCCTATTGAAGCGGGGATTGATCCCGTGAGATTATTCATCGACAAATCAAGGTCAATGAGAGATCTTAGCATTCTTATTTCTTGAGGGATAGATCCAGAGAGAGAGTTTTCGTAAAGGTACAACGTTGTGAGGTTTCTCAAGTTCCCTATTGAAGCGGGGATTGATCCCGTGAGATTATTTATAGACAAATCAATGTCAATGAGAGATCTTAGCATCCCAACTTCTGAAGGAATTCTTCCTGAAAGAAGATTGATGGACACATTAAGAGATGCGAGTCTCGAAAGGCCACCAATCTGAGAGGGAATGGTCCCATATATTAAGTTGTTTGATAGATCTAGTTTCACTAGATGAGGTAACAATGAGAAGTTAAGACCGTAAAGCGTACCTCTCAAACCAATATTGTCAAGGGTTAAATTGGTTACTTCACTGGCCTCGTTGCAACCAATTCCGGCCCAAGTGCAATGACTGCTTTCATTCCATGATGAAAGGTGAGATTGGCTTTGATTGTCAAGGCTAGCTTTCCACATCAAAAGAGCGACTACTTCACTTTCTTTTACAAACTTTTTAGTTGAAGGAGAAGCACGAGCTATAGGGGAATCAGTCGAAGAGACAAATGGAATTAGGATGATAACAAAGACAAAGATGATTATGGAGTGAACTGCTTGGAAATTAGGTACGGATGCCATGGTTGGTTTCTTACGACTATTAAGCTTGGAGTCGCAGTTGTTCCATTGTATGGGGGACTATTTATAGGGACATGGTTTTATCGCATATGTAAATCACACATTAAATCTTCCAAAAGTTATAATCCTGCAGTTGTGCATATGTATACGTACTAATTAATATGTATGACTTGCGCTTCCGTTTTGTGGAAAAATTTTGCGGTTGTGTGGATCATAATTAAGGAGGACGACCGATGAGAACAATTTGCAGAAGTTGCCAAAATTGATCGATATCGACGGGCATGTGGGAAGAACTGGCCGGGTGGTTTCAGTCGATTATCATCATCAATATTTTGGGACCGCATAGACTTGACTACGGTGTCTATTGGTCACCTTCTCTTCCCTTGGAGAGTTGGAGGCCTTTGGGAGGCAAGAAGTGAGCTATTGGTAGTGGCGGAGCTATGTTGGCCCCCCGGCTCTGAGTTTTAAAATTTTTATTTGTATATATTTGATTTTGAATATTAATGATAATTATTTATTTATAGCTACTTATGATCTTAATAATTTTGGTTTGATTTGATAAAAAATCGGTTATTTTTTATTCTCATCTCTCAATTTCTTTCATAAAAAAAAATAAGCACGTGGCTGTTGAAACTTGAAATAGCCTAAAGAAAAAAATAAAATGATTGATATAGTATATACTTTAATTACATTAGGCTAGAATAATTTCAATATACAAATGTAATATGTATTGGAAATGAAATTTTTTATAATATAATAAGTACACGTTCCGATAAAAAATATCTGTCGATTTAGTGGGCCCCTCGGGTCAAAATCTTGGCCCCGTCACTGAGCTATTGGCCTATTGTCATTGTCTATTCTATGCTTTCTGTGGTATCATATCCGTGGGATATTTATCTAAGTAATTATTTAGCGTTTCCAGAATACTATATATGTGATGTTGCCTACGTGGTACTCCCACTCCTAACAATTTACGAAATGGCAAATTATTCGGAAGGAACATTATCATAAACTTGGTTGGGTGGTTGGGAGATAAGGAGTGACCTACACGATTATTGTGGTCACAATATGTTATTTGCGATGAGTACACATGGAAATGACACATCGTACTCCGGGAGTACCCAATAATTGGCATGTTTATCCTAAGCGTGGAAGTTCCGTCCAAATATGGGATCTGTTTACCTTTTGATTCAAATTTTTTCTGTTACTAATGGTTTTACTTCAATTTTTTAAATTATTGGTTCGTCTAGACGAAAGAAATCTAAAAAAATTATGATCAAAATCTTAAAAAGTTTCACGAAAGACAAAAATTATGCAAAACATAGACTTTTTTTTTTTTGATTATTTTTGTTTTCCTTAAAAAAAATGAAGTCTGGTTCATATATTTTGTTTGTTTGTCTGATTTTCTTTTTCTGGATCAATCAATAAGCCACAACAATTTGACGAAAAACAAACAAATGAAAAAATTGATTAAAATGAAAAAATCATCTGACTTGATTATTAAGGCGAAACACCCTGGACAAACAAAAGATGTAGAAATGTCTTCACTGTTCTCAGTTTTATAGAAGAATGGGATCTCGTTTTGTGTATAAGTGAAGCAATGTGGCACAAATGCAAGATTGTAATTTGCAAGTTAATATTTTGAGGAGGATGTTTATACTCCAATGTCTTGGAAATTCCTCTATTTTCCAACGAGTGATTTTCATATCCTCCTTTAATAACCACTCATTTTTATTGTCTTGTGATGTCAATTTATAATGTTGTTCTTCTAAGTGTGAAAAACTATAGAAGAGCCACCCAAAAGTAACTCAATTGCTCTTCTTCTTCTTTTTTTCTCTTTTTTTTAACAGCAAAAGAGAATTTATTAATTTTTGAGGGGAGTACAAAGATTAAAGGATAAGGAGCAAGAGGCATTACAACGATAAGAAAGCATCCCAACAATGTTGGCATCCAACCGATCGACAATCATATGCCACTCCAAACCCTAGGCAAAAAAGTTGGCAAAATACCAACCAAAACGAAAAGCCTCTCATTAAGGACAACCCAAATGAGAGGCCGAGACAGTTTCCAACCTAAACCGAAATAAAATTTCACACGAGGACAAGCTACATGAGAAATATGACAGAGCCATAAAGTTATTCAATAAATTACATTGTGACCTGGAGGTCACGGGTTCGAGTCGCGGAAACAGCCTCTCTACTTGCACTACTACAATATTGTTAAAAGATGACGCTTGAAAAAGTGAAAAGATGTCAGTTTTTGAAAAAATCGTAATTAAAAAGATTGCAATAAATAAATAATGTCAGTTATCTAAAAAACTGTTATATAATATATTTATTATGTCACTTTTTAAAATAGTGACATAACTATTCTTTCTTTTTAATGTCAGTTTCTCCTAAACTGTGATCTAATATATTTATGATGTCACTTTCTAAAATAGTGACATAACTATTCTTTCTTTTTAATGTCAGTTTTTTTTAAACTGTGATCTAATATATTTATTATGTCACTTTGTAAAATAGTGACATAACTATTCTTTTTTTTTAATGTCAATTTTCTTCTAAACTGTTATCTAATATATTTATGATGTCACTTTGTAAAATAGTGACATGACTATTCTTTCTTTTTAATGTCAGTTTTTTCTTATAAGTGACATTGAAGAACAAAAATTTATTTTTGGAGAAAACGGCGCCATCTATGAGCGTTGTTGCTTTGAAGTCCCAAATCGGGAGCGGGTCATTACATATGGTATCAGAGCCTGTATTAACCAGAAATGTGAGACAGAATCTCGACATCATACGAGGACGTGTGTTCCTAAGTGGGAAAGATTGTGACGCCTTACCCCTGAGGAGTTCCAAGTAGTGGTCAACTGACCTGAGCACAGTTGGGACCTGTGCAAGGGGCTGTCGGATCGGTGACCAGAAGAGTCAACCGAGGGTAGTCCCACATCGCTTGATGAAGTGTAAGTTATGTGTTATAAATAATATATCGTCATTCTATCTTGTACAAGGACTTTTAAAGCGATGAGGGTGCCAAAGCCAATTGAAACTTCTTAGTTAAGCGTGCTCGCACTGGAGTAATCCTGGGATGGGTGACCTCACTGGGAGGTTTGATGGGGTTTGGTATTCAAAACAGACAATATTATACAGGGCGGGAGCGGATCGCTACAAAAGATGACGGCTTTAAAGCACTTTAATGACGTTTCACAATTGTCATCTTTTTTTTTACTTTCAATTACGTTTGTAAACCGTCATCTTTATAGATATTAATGACAGTTTCAAGCACTTTAATGACATTTCACAACTATCATCTTTTACTTTCAATTACGTTTATAAAGCGTCATCTTTATAGATATTAATGACAGTTTCAAATTGTCATTTTAAGATTCAGACTTTTAATGACAGCTTCATAGATGACAGTTTCAAAACTGTCATCTTTCACATTTAATGACACTTTTAAACTGTCATCTTTTATCATTATTGTAGTAGTGTTGTAGAGGTAAGACTATGTACATCAACCTTTCCCCAGACCCCGCAATAGCGGGAGCCTCGTGCACTGAGTTTGCCATGTAATATCAAAGCCACGAGCTGACAAATATGATCATTGAATGTAAAGCTTCCGCCACTTAACAGCTATTGGCCTATTTCCATTCACAAAAACAGCAGTCCTCTACCCAAGTTATTGTATATTCCATGCTTTCTGTGGTATCATATCGGGCGGATATTTATTCTATTGCCATTTGGGGGATATGTTTACACTTTTGATATATGTTCCTGTTTTGGCTTAATAACCCTGTTCGATTATTCTCATCTTTTTTTTTTTTATCAGTAATAGGAAAATTTTATTAATCTTTGAAGACATTACAAAGACTAAAAGAACTAGCTAGGGACAAGGCATTTATCACGAGGCTCGGACATCCCAATCATATTGGCACTGCCATACCTAGACAATCATATGCCACCACAGGCCCCAAGAGGGAACATCTACACAAATGAGTTGGCAAAATATACACCAACCAAAGCAATGTTTAGCCAAATTAAATAGAACGCAAACCAATACAATACTAATCAAACAAAAAAGCCAATAAACATGGAATCAACTTACCCTGCATGGAGGGTAGACTTGACGTTGGGGTCGGGCCCCGGGTCACTTTGTTTTTCCCCAACTCAAGGAAGTACTGATAATCCTAGTCGAGTCGACGAAATATCTACAACACATGTTTTCGATTTGTGGAAATTATGCAGTTGTCTAGGCCAAAACGAGGATGACTGATGAGAATTATTATCAGAAGTCGCCAAAATTGATCGATATCAAGGGGCATGTGCAGCCAATTAAGATGGAATATATCAAATTACGACACGGCATTTGGGAAGAACTGGGAGCTTTTAGTCAATTATCTCCATCAATTATCTTTTTTTTGAACCACAAAAAAAAATTATGGTAGCTATTGGTCACCTTATCTTCCCTTGGAGGGCCTCTGGGAGGCAAGAAGAGAGGCCCAAAATTATTCAAATGCTTTTAACAGCTATTAGCATATTGCAATTCACAACAACAACACACACCTAAGATTGGTACGTAGTTGAGATAGTTATGTTTGGGTGTTTTGTTTCCAACGTTCCTTTTTGTTTTGGTTGGACGTCTTGCCTTCCAGTTTGGGTCTTGGGTGGCGATTGCCGTTGTGCCCTTGGTCCCTTGGTCCCTTTAATCTTTGGTTTCTTTTTCAAAGATTAATAATTTTTTTTTGCCGAGTAAGAAAAAAAACAGCACACACCTAAGATATTGTAGTAGTAATTTGTGCTTTGTATGGTATCAACGGGCAAGATGGTAATGTGTTGCGATTGGGCTAAACCTTTGACCCAGGGACAGATCGCAGACAAAAAAAATTGATTTAAGTTGGTTCAATGCTATCATGTTGAGGCTCCGTTCTAGAACACCTTCTTAAAAAATAAGTACTTATTTCACATTTTCAAACTCAAAAATAATGTAAATGAAAAATAATTTTTCAAATTTTTTTGTACCGTATTAAATATCTCAATGAGATCTATCAAACAAGATCTATAGTTATAGGAAAATTATTTGCGTAAGCACGTGATTTTTAAGCTTGAAATTGCCTTCTTAAAAAATAAGTACTTATTTATTGTTCCGGAACGGGGCCTGAGTACCCTCTGCTGTAATCTATTTTTCTTTGAAGATGACGTATGTAATCTTTGACACGTGGAAAAATAGAAATGACTAAAGAAGACAGTGGAATAATATTATTCATCCAACTATGCCTTCATCAAATGTGATACATTCGATTCGACGTAATGAGAACAGTACAATTTTGATACCTGTTTATAGACCTAAAGAGAACAAGTGCATTGATTTGTGAGTAGAAATTAATTAATTGGTTTGGTTGGCTGTTTCAGTCCTATCATGCAAGTTTTTTTTTTTTTGCTCCGAAAAAGAAATTAATTTTTTTTGAAAAAAACATACAAAGATTAAACAGACAAGGGCACAATGACTAATGTCACCCGAGATTCAAAGAAAAACCAGGAAGGCAAGGCGTCAAGCATAGGCAAAGACCCTACGTAAAACCACCCAAACTGAACCTCCTAAACAAGCACCTCAAACCCAAAGAACCTAAGATGAAAAAATGCAGCCTCCATACACGGAAAACTAAAAAAAAAAACAAAAAACCCAAAACAAAACCTAAACACAAACATGAATGCTACTAGGAACCTCAAAAGTAAACATCCAACCCGAACACAAACTGAAACAAAATCCGAAACCGAAACACCCTCACCAAACGGAAGTTCAGATATATCAAGTTAAAGAGAACAAGTGGATGACATATGTGCTGGCTGTTTCGGATCAATCATGGATAAAATGCTCTTTCGAGATACCCCGCAAATTCTTACACGGACTTCATTGCTTCATGGTATATGTCATTGGCTGTCTATTGCGTGCAGTGACGGAGCTAGAATTCGAATGTGTGAGTGGCACCGTTCAATGAAAATGTAGTTACATGTTATGTGGAAAGAAGTGAAGAAAAAAAATAAAGTGTGAAAGTCGTATAATTATGTTGGGAAAGTCTTCAATACACACCCCTTCAAGGTGTGTATCATATGCACCTATTGTGTGGTTTATATAGTGCCACCTCATAGTCATTCATAACATTTTATTTCGTATCGTAACTTTTATACTAAAAATTCGTAACTTTTCAACAATATGATTCGTAATTTTTTAGCAATAGATTCGTAACATTTTGGGATTCATAACATTTTGGTGTATTTTAAAGAGGGTGCATATGATACACACCCAAATAAGAGGTGTGTATTGTAGCACTTCTCAATTATGTTTTGTCATGATTTTTTTTTAAAAAGAAATAAAGGCTTTCTTCAACTCACTTTAGTATGTAAATGTAAGACGTTACGAAGATTCCGAACCCACGACGAATTTGCATTTTTTTAAGAGAGAGAGAGAGTCTTGATCCGAAGATTCCGAATTGAACCTATCATTCCCCAATTTGCATTTTTTAAATATTTGTACGAATTGTATTAGTTTTTTCGTACTCGTAGATACCTAATCGAACGACATAAGTTTTTAAAAAGTTTATGGGTTCAAGAGAGAGGAGCGCATCATGAAAACTCCATAGCAAGCCGTGGGGCTGATTCTAGGCTATTTGGGGATGCTTCTAGTCCCATAGGAGGGACATCAGTGGTGAGTGATTTTTGCAATTTGGTCTTGGAAGATGGCACAATTGCGACAGAGAATTTAACTCCTCTATTGATTCATGATCCGGCCTCGATTGAATAGGAGGTGGCTGATCTTAATCTAGCTGATCTTAACCCAGCAGAGAATTTAACTCCTCTATTGTTAAATCTTTTGATGGTATCCAATTGGTTGTGGACCTTGACTAAAGATACCAATCAAACAAAAAAGCCAATAAACATGGAATCAACTTACTGTGCATGGAGGGGTAGACTTGACATTGGGCTCGGGCCCGGGTCACTTTGTTTTTCCCCAACTCAAGGAAGTACTGATATCCTAGTCGAGACGAAATATGTTCCATATACATATTTTCGATTTGTGGAAATTATGTAGTTGTCTGGACCAGATCGACGATGACTGATGAGAATTATTAGCAGAAGTTGCCAAATTTGATCGATATCAAGGGGCATGTCCAGCCAATTAAGATGAAATATATCAAATTACTACATGGCATTTGGAAAGAATTGGGAGCTTTCATTCAATTATCTCCACCAATTTTCTTTTTTGGAATGGCAAAAAAATTTATGGTGGCTACTGGTCACCTTATCTTCCCTTGGAGACCTCCGGGAGGCAAGAAGAGAGGCCCAAAATTATTCAAATGTTTTTAACAGCTATTAGCCTATCGCAATTCACAATTCACAACAACAACACACCCCTAATTAAGATTGGTAGTTGAGATAGTTATGTTTGGGTGTTTTGTTTCCAACGTTCCTTTTGTTTTGGTTGGACGTCTTGCCTTCCGGTCTTGGATCTTGGGGGGCGATTGTCGTTGTGCCCTTAGTCCCTTTAATTTTTGTATTCTTTTTCAAAGATTAATAAAAAAAAAATTCCCGAGTAAGAAAAAAACAGCACGTAACTAAGATATTATTCGGTGCTTTGTGTGCTATCGACGGGCAAAGATGGTAATGAATTGTGATTCGGCTATCATGTTGCGTACCCGCCCCTGTAATTTATTTTTCTTTATCGGAGACGATGCATGTAACCTTTGACACATGGAAAAATAGAAATGGCCGTACGTGTATCATCTAATTAATAACATACTTGAAGTGCATATATATAAGACTAAAGATGAAAGTGGAATAATATTATTATTCATCCAACTATATATGCCTAATAATGCCTTCATGTGAAGAGCAAATTCATCAATTTAAAAAATAGACTCACTAGTTTCCTTGGAAGTAGTCTCAACCAAATTAATCCTAGGGAAATTATTCGCTCAGTGTGTGTATATGTACACACACACACAAGATGACTAGTTAGTACTACTCTTTCAAATTACACAAAAGTTGAATGAGAACTAGTGCATGATGATATATTGTGAATAGAAATTACTTCATTGGTTTGGTTGGCTGTACTTTCTTTCAGATCTATCAAGTTAAAGAGAACAAGTGCATGATATATATACGTGGTTGTGGTTGTGGTTGTGGTTGTGGTTGTGGCTGTAATTCGGATCAATCTCATGGACAAAATGCTCTTTCGACATACCCCAAATAGCACGCAAATTCTTACACATATGGACTTCATTGCGTCATCATGGTATATGACGTCATTGGCTGTATTTATTACATGGACTTTATTGCTTGGAAAATGAAAAGGTCTTTTGAGTCTTTGGCTGTTATTGTGAAAGAGGTCAATGGTCATCTCCAGAAAGGAAATTCATTGATTTAGGTGTTTGCTTCCAGGGACGTAGTCTCAGCGGGGCATCATCAAACATGGTCTTAGAAATTTTTTATCTGTTTTGTTTTTTGATAACAAGATGTTCAAACCAACTTGTGTGCGTATCGACTAAATATTCCAGGGCCAATATATAAATTAACGGCCAAACATACTCTTCAGTGACCTCAAGGTTGTACATTTTCTATCTTTTTTTTTTTTTTTGTTGAAACAGCAATTTTTTTTTATTAAGGATAAACTCGACAATGGGTACATTGAGGAAAAAGAAGAGGGGAAAGAAAAAGCGAAGAGATACGGGGGAGAGGGGAGGGAAACATCCAACAAGAAGTTGAGAAGAACTTAATTCCAATCAAAAAGCATGACAACAGCATTCTCCCATGTATCTGCATCCTCATCGGCCATTCTTCCATTTTAGCTGGCAGCAAGTGGAGTAATCGGTGGATTGAATGGAAAAAAATTTGTGAGGCCAGAATTAACCAGTGAAAAAACTCTTCGACAAACTCCTCTCAGGTCAGATCACCAACATATCAAAGCCTCCCATGTATGGATTTGAAAGAGTGAAAAACAAAAACCAATAAAACATGTATGTCGAAACTCGAAAATCCAAAAATTAGGAGCTGAAAGAGATATTGTCAAAACGGAAAGATCTTTCCTTCTGTAGCAACTCTTAGCCCTCCAAAAGATTGAAGTTGAAAGAATTACAGCACCTTGCGAGAAATGAAAGAGCTCTGGCCCAAATATGGAAGCTCATACTAAACCAGCAATAACAATAATGATCTCTTAGCCCTCCAAACGAGGAGTTGCAAAGAGATAGTCAAGAAAGCACCAATCAAATCATCAGAGAGCCAGAAACTCGAAACAAAATATTTGAAAGCTTACATTACATGGTTATCTCTTGAAATTTAGCTCCTCTGCAGCTACTTCCCGGCCCAACTATAACAAAGCCACTTCTAGTCAAAACCGTTACACCCAATGCCGGCCCCGACATTTGGGTTGCCCTAGCCCAATTTTATGCTTTGTTGCCCACTTACTATTACGTCATACAAAATATATATATAAAAAAGAACATACAAGTTCAAAAAAAATTCAAAATTACGTTATTCTCTTAGCTTGAATAGCATAAAAAATTAACATCAAAATGTTAATCTCAGTTATAGTGCTTTATGTTTAGCATGATCTGATTCAAAGAAAACAACTTCTCATTGCATTTTTTGAATCAAAATTTTTAATTGAGTTATTGTACTTTACTTATCCAAGAACTCAGAGCCTGTTCAGCTAACTTTTTTTTGTGACTTTTTAGACTTTTTAGTTGATGTATGTGAGGTGAATGACCTATCTTGAAAAGAATAAAAACTTTTTAAAAAAAGCGCAAAATGCCAAAAATACTCTTAGTGGAACAGCACCTCATTTTCAATTGAGATCATAGCCAATCTCTCTTGCGAAATGGTAGTTGGAAGGTAAAAATAAAAAATTGTGTTAGCTCTTGCTCGATTTATTTCAACTATAACTTTTTTTGATTAAATGTGTAAGAACATATCACTTATATACCACTTATATATCACTATTGTTTTTGTTAAATTAAAATTTTCCAACAAAGTAATTTATTTTCGGCAATATTGTGGATTGAGAGGAAAACAAAAAGTGGTAAAACAAAAATGGAGAAATAAAGATAATTTTCATATTACGGTGAATTGGAAAGAAAACAAAAAGGAGTAGAACAAAGGAAATATGGGCTGGAGGGCCACCTGGGAATCGACCTCGCCACACCCAAAACTTTCACAACTTGTGGCGACAAGCAACACCGTACGTACGGAACTGACTTGCGCTAGTATTGGAATACTCCCAAGAATAGGCTTGGTGTTTGAAATGTGTTCTTGATGTGTATTGTGAGCAAGCGGGTCAAAGGGTCAACTTTAATAAATCCGAATTGTTTGTTAGTGCTAATATGTTGCCCGAAGATAAAAATACACTTTTGATAAAACTACACTTTTAAGTATTATTATCAAGGTTTCCCTGTATGAAATTTATATATCGTGGGGTGTCGATGTATTTTTCGGGGAGTAAAGGAAATATTTTTGCTAAAACTCTTTGCAGAATTCGGAACCAATTGAGTATGTGGAAAGCTCCTATGCGCGCTTTCGTTTGCATGTAGACGCATTTTGGTTAAACATGTTTTGCTTACCATTCAAAATTATGTTCGGTCTGTTTTTAGAGCCCCTAAATATTTCCTCACGAAGGTGCGCTGTGTAGCCTTGAAATTTCTGTGGTTTGGAGAGCGGGATAGAGGTCTGGTTTGGAAATATTGGTCGGCTTGTTTTCTTCCTAAGAGTAAGGGAGGGTTGGGCTTACGTGATTTGGGTTGTCTTAACAAAGCTCTTTTAGCAAAAACTGCTTGGAGGTTGTTACAAGAACCAATGCTCCTTGTTAGCTACGATACTTTTGGGAAAATATTGTCAAAGGAAACCTTTCCTAGAGGTTAAGGCTGCCTCTGGGGCCTCTTGGGGTTGGAGAAACATGGTGTGGGGTAAGGAGTTAAAATGGCAGATTGGTAATGGGGAAAACATTAGTGTGTTTCGGGATGACTGGATTCCAAATGTGATAAACTCTTTTCGGGATGTTAATTTGGACAATTGAATTACCTTCTGTTGAAGAGAAGGAGGAGATTTGGGCCTAATATGGATTGATTTGCCCGGAAGATTTGATAGGGAAATTGGTTCCAATCTTTGGAGAGATTTACTCCTATGTGGATGTGGATTGTTGACCACATTAGGACTTGCCTTCTATGGTTTTTTTCCAATGTTTTAAATACAACTGATTGTATTCATCCATCAATTTTCATTGGAATAAAAGATCAAGCCCTCCTCTCTTCCCCCGTGCAGTAGGCATACCGCCGAAGCACGTAATTCGTGTGTTCTTTATTATTTTTTGTTTCAACATGGTATCAAAGCGGGTTGAATCTGCTTAAGTCTATTCATTGTGGTTATCTTTTCTGTCATCAATGGGTGAATTTGATGGTAATCCCGGCTGGAAGCTAACCACAGTCTCATTGAATGGTGTCAGCTATATTTCCTGGTCCCAATCTGCATTATTAGCTATTGGTGGCAAGCAAAAGTTGGGATTTATTGATGGACAAAGTATTGGCCCTGCAAAAATAGATGGAAAGTATGTCGAGTGGATGGGTACTGATCGACTCATTAGATCATGGATTTTCAATTCAATGGAACCAAGAATCGCTGATATTTTTACTTTCCCAGAATCAGCAAAAGAATTATGATATTCAATTGTAGAGTTGCATGGAAATCAAAATAACGCTACTTGTATCTTTGAACTGAAGCAAGAGATTGCAGCAGCATATCAAATCAAGGTGATAAGACTTTTATTGAACATCTTGGGAGTCTTAAAAGGATGTGGGATGAACACGACATGTATCATCCATGGACTGTAGATGCAAAGACTGTCACACCCCAAAAATGAGGAGTGACCGGCCGTGAATCATGAGGCTGATTCATGGAATACGCAGCCTGAATAAATCAAAGTAACGAAAATTCAAATGATCGCTTTTTCGTTATTAATCAAATCAAAAGCCAAATGTGTCTCATCATAAACATGGGGCACAACCATCCCATGAACCAAACAATATTCAATGATTCAACAATAATAAAAAGAATTTGTTATCTAACAATTGTTTCAATGCGGAAGCGATTATTAAAATAAAACTAGAATGAGACACCCTAAGGAGGCTAACCAAAATAAATCCCCGAGATACTGCCAGAGTCCTTGCCTAACTCTCCAACTAGCCTGAAAGAGAAGTTGGAATAAATCCGTCAGCTGTCGAGCTCAGTGAATAGCAAGTATATATAATAAATAAAGTTGAAAGCGGGGATTAAAATAATTTACCATTAAACGTAATTTGGCATACGAGGTGTCCAACAGAATAATAAATTAATCAATGAAGCATTTAACCAAATAAATATTCTTGGTGGTGATCACAACATTAACTCCATCAACAATGGGGAACCACAATAAAACAGTACCATGGTCAAAATAAATTTCATCAAAATTGGATCCAATATCAAATTTAGAGTCACCAGGGTTGGTAGCCTGTGGTACTTTTCCCTAAGACGATCCGGCGAAAAAAAGCCGTTGAGCATTAGAGTCACCAGCCAAACACGATTTTTTCCCCAATGGCCAGGGTCACCAACACGAGAAGGAATAAGTTCCCTGGACTTCCGAAATAAATGTTCCCATTTATATCCACCAAGTTCTCACCAAAAAGAATATTAACAATTGATCTCAGAAAATTCATCGCATGCCAATTTATAGAACAACTTATAAATAGTTTTGAGTCTCCGCATAACATTCATATAAATTGCTGAAGGAAATACTTTTAAGGGACACAAGGATCTTTCGAAAATACGTAACATACTTAACTACACACCTGGGTCCAAAAGTAATACAATTTGAGTACGCAAAAAATTGCTAACCTGAACAAAAGAATTGTATACAGTCACCAATAGTATCAAGTGACGGCTAACCGCGACAATTAGACTAACATAAAATTACGATTTGCTAATCCTAGAACTAATCGCTACCAAAGCCACCAGAAACCCAAACTCTATACTCTTCAAGTAGAGTAAACTCCTCGTTCCCCCGTGGACACCATGGCACACGTTCTGCTTCTTAAAGTATTCACCCAAAATATAATACACCACATGTAAAACCCAAGTGTATCCATTCACTATTACAAAAATAGATAAAGACCTCGGTCATTTGGTGTGATCTTTCACTTTTAATCTCACATTCAAAACTGTAGTCTATCAAAGTGTAACTAAAAGTTCCTATCTTTTAACCACAGGATAAAAACCATAATTAAAACTCATTAAAACCGTGACTAAAAACATAAAAACTATGATTAAAAATGACAAAACCGTGACCTTTAATAGCTTAACATCTTAGTTTCATTATAAAACCGTGGTTGTTTAGAAAGTAATAATCTCAGTTTTTGAAAAAACCGAGATTAAAAGTGGCGTTTTCCTAAGGGAAAATATCCCACTTTATTTATCCCGTTGGGTTTTGAACCTAAGTCTCTTGAGTTTTGCCTAGAAGTTTCAACCAACTGCACCACACACACTTTTCAATATAAAATTGAAATATTTAATATATAACATATGCGTTTAACATTAAAATATATTTCGAACATCATTTTGAACCTTTAAATATTAAAATTAGAAATTTTGATAAACATGAAAGTTATAACCCTTTGTGTTATTGCACAAACCAATTTGAATTATCTCAATTAATGGAGTTTTGAGCATAGAGTTATACTCGAAATATATTTGGTGACGAAATGCAACTTTCATAAATTTTGTCACCAAAGGTACTCATTTGGTGACGAAATATATTTTCATCACTGAAAGTATCCCATTTTTTGACAAAATATTTTTTTTAGAATGGTTGAGAGTGACATTTTTTAAGGGGTATTGCGTGCGGAGTCGATTAAGGGGTAAGCGACTTTCTACTTTTCCTATATAAGAGCTTTCATCTCAAGTCTAAAAAAAAGTGATGTATTCTCTAACTTACGATCTTAGTTTCTAGATGATTGAGATTAAAGGTTCCTTTTATCTCAGTTTTTCCGAAATGAGATATATTCTTTCATATAGAATCTCAGTTTTTCAAAAACGAGATCTATTCTTTAAGTTACAATCTCACTTTTAGATTATTGAGATTAAAAAATCTTTTCCTCTTAGTTTTTTTTCAAAACGAGATATATTCTTTCATATATAATCTCAGTTTTTTTGATAATGAGATCTATTCTTCAAGTTACAATCTCACTTTTTAGATTACTGAGATTAAAAAATCTTCCCATCTCAGTTTTTTCGTATAACTGAGATTAAAACTATAGGCCATAACATTTTATTACGGTTTTACAAAAAGTGAGATCTTTTTAGTTTTTGGACCGTAATCTTTATACCATTTTGTTGTAGTGATTCAGACCTCACACACGCACAAAACCACCATAACCCAAATCACCCCCAACCCTCACGGTCCAATAGCATGAAAGGTAAGTAATCCTTGCCCGTGAATTCGTGTGACAGTACTAAAAAACAAAAGCCAATTATGTATCCTCTCACCAACGCTAGTGAGTAGTGTCCAATACCACCCAACAACAATACACTTTTACTCCAAACCCAAGTATGGTAAAAAGAATGGAAGAAGGAACAAGAATAAAGGAACAAGATTACTTACCCGATTAATCACCAAACTGCCAAACCTTTGACTGCAGTCTCTCTCTCTCTCTCTCACCCAAAGTTCTCTCAACTTCTTTTCTCATACGCTCTACCCAAATAAAACCCTACACCGTGAAAATAACTCCTAACTTTGTGAAACTACCCACTACTCCTTATATTATAGCTAATTAGTTAATTAGAATTAGATAGAACGTAACACAATTTATAAAATTACTATCCGGTACCACTATTTTACCCAAAATTAATCTCATACCCCAAATATTACAATCGTGTCAACAATATTCATAGCGCGCACAAAATAATTACTTGGGACCCAACCACAACTCCAATTAATAAACGGCCAATATAATTAAATAAATAAATAAAACTGCTAGGCCGTAACAAAGACTCTTCAGAAATGTGCTGAAGAAGACAAAAAAAATTTCGCTGCTCAACAGTTTAAAATCAGATTATGAGAATCTCAGGAGTAACATTCTCATGAATCCGTCTCTTCCTTCTCTCTCCAGTGTATGTTCTATCATTCAACGAGAAGAAACGTGCAAAAAAACCATGAACAATGATGTGAAGTTGAGTTCTGAAAGATCTGAATCAAGTATTTTTTTGGCTGAAAAAGATGAAAAGAAAAAAACCTTCAGTACCAGCAAAGGAAAAGGACCATGGAACAAAACCAAAGGGGAAACTTTTTATTGTGATCACTGTGAGAAAAAATGGCACACTAGGAATACTTGTTGGGTTCTACATCCTCATCTCAAGCCCATGCCGTATGTTGATGGTGGTAATAAAAGAGAGCAAGTAGCAGTAGTAGACACATCAATCTCAATACAAGACTAAAGCCATCTTCTTCCTCCACTCACGTGTCAGGTAATCTTCAAACTTCATCCAGTATCGATACTTGGATAATCGATTCTGGAGCCACCGATCATATGGCCAATAATTCTAAGTCTTTGTTCAATTTTTCTCTTTGTTCTACCAAGGGAGAATTATGGGACGGTGGTGTACAGCCAAACCAATACCCATTTGATGGTCTCCACTATTGAAACTACCCACCGCACGGTGAGTTCAAAAATTATGTCCGAAACATGGTAACCATGATTTGGAAAGACTCTTTTGCCCTTCAAGAAAAGAACATCTTTGCTGTTGAGATGCGTCTCCCTCCTATCTTCTTACGGAACGCAAAAAGTGGTCGCTCCTCCATCTCCTCTCAAACCCTCCACCACCGGGCCACCCTAAACCCGCTCCCCCCACCATCGACGCATGGTACCCCCTCTCACACTCCCTACCAATCCTCCCAAACCACCGATTGAGCACCCCACCGACACCACCCCACCACCGCCGGAGCAAACCACTTCTGAGTCTATGTCTTGGGTTCGTCTCTCTCTCTCTCTCTCACTATGATTTCTCTCTCATAGCCATCGATCTACATTTTTATTTTTAAGCCTCTCCAAAATTGCATCTTTTTATTGTATCTTTCGTTCTGCTTGTTGTCTCTCGCTCTCTCATGCATTTCCGTCGCGGATGATTAGTTGGTGGTATATCCATTTTAGAGTTACTTCGATCCTTTGCTTTGCCCTTTTTCCTATTTGTCTCAAATGTGCAAATTTGAACAATTTATTCTTTTTGGTGTGTTGAACTTTAAATGGTTCTTGTGGTAGATTGAATGAGACCAAAGATTTGTTTACAGTCTATATCAATGCAAAGAGGGATGTAAATGCATACATACATCCTTTTTTTGTTTGGTGATGTCGTTGTCAGTACTGTGCATATATCTATGAGAGAAAAATCCTTCTGCTGTGTATTTGCACCTCTCTATCACCATAATTAATAGGGATGCAGATGTATAGAACCTGTTGAACATATTTGGACAAGCTCACCATTAGATACTTTGTTCCCAAATTATATCATTATTCTGTGTGCTTATTGTGTCATCAAGTAGTTTATTCTGTGAGCTTTTTTAGAAGCCTCATCTTTTTTTCTGTGGTGGTAGGGTTAGGACTTAACCAAAATTGACGATGCAGTGATTGTGATTCTGGGTGCCTCATATTTTTTGCTTTGTTTGAATCCTTTTTTTTTTTTTTTTTGCATCATTGTATAGTGGTGTTCATCTAGTGCTTGCAGAATGCATGTTCAAATTTTGCAAATCTTGAAATGAGTTCAAACATGCAATTGCCTTCAGATTGTTGAATTGTGGTTGTGCAGTTAATTAACACTAGAGAAATCTAGGTTTAGTTCAATTGTTCACTTTAAAAGATGATATCTCTTAATGCTTTTTCTTAATCTTGTATTGCGAAATTCAGGTTGAGTAATTTTCACAACCCTCTTGGAACATTATATGAATCTCCTCGAGTTGCTTTTGTTGTTCTTCTTTCAGCTGAGTCAAATAGTGGAGAAATGTCCAAGAAAAAGCAAATGAATTATAGAAAGGGGGGATTAGTGACAGAGATGACAACAGATGATGTGGATTTCAAGGGACGGAAAATGGACATCAAGTCCATTATGAAAGATATTGAGTACTTGGGTAATTCTTTCTCTTTCTCTTACATGACGTGTTAAGCTAATTTCTTTGCTGTTGAACAAGTAAATCTTCATCTAAAGAGCTCGCCTGATGTGGAACTTTTGGTTTACGACAGCTGACCTAAATCTATAAGTGGACAGTGGAGGGGTTTATGACTGTGTATGGCATTGCCAATCATGGTTTCCGTGTGGATAGTATCGATTTGTGCTTCTTTATTTTGTGTATGGTCGAAGCAAAGGGAGGATTTCTTGGATGGGATTGGGGACTCTTTGAGATGGTCTTACATGTGTTCAAAGTGATAAATTTGCTTTTGACGTATAATCATTAATCACGTTCAATTATCAGATGCATATCCAATGGCATTCATCTCAGTACCTGCCACACGTTGGCATGGAAATGACGCTTTCATAGGAGTGCCATGCTCCTTAAGACAGCAGGGTTCATGAAGACTCAGGGTTCGACTTCATGATCGTGAAACCTACTGCATGGCTGGTTTGGTGCTTTTACATGCATTAACTTAACGAAAACTCAGGCTAGGGTTTGTAGGCCAGAGGTGCTAGTCTAATTGTAAAGGAAGTAATTTTGTGGACCAAGCTGACCTTATTACTTGCTAACCCATGGAAGATACACCAATTAAGTACTATACCTCCCCACCATGTCCTAATCACTATCACTTCTGGCCACCCAGTGACCAGAGACATTTTCCGAATCTACAGAGAACTTTTAAATATCAGTGTATATCCTTTACGGCTAATAAATTTCATTATCCACTGTTTTAATGACAATTTTATTGTTCACTATTCTCACAACAGAGGGTTTCATTGTTCACTATACTATTTACTACTGATAAATTTCTTTGTTCACTAGTCACTACTTTTAGGATAGATAAATTACTAATAAGGTCGCAGTGAATAGTAGGAGTATTTTGGTCTAGTTTGGTCGGAAGGACTTTTTGTTGGACTTCAAGAGTTAAAGATCCTTTGCTATGCACTTATGGTTGAAAGCCCTTGGTTTAATGTGGCCAAATTGCCAACTCTGATTGAGGTTGGTACTCCTTGTCATGGTAATAATGTCTAGAAGTGTACCATCCTCATACTTCTGTACTGTTCGGTCAAGTGGCATTAATCTCAACCCTGTACGGTTATGGTAAAGAGTACCTTGCATATTCATTAGAACTTCCAACCTCGTGCCTGTGTGCAACACCGTCAATCTGCATTACTCTGGGGTGAGCTGTTGAGCAGGAGATGGTTATTTGGTTTAGGTGGAAAATTGGAATACAAATCGTTTTGAATCGTTACATTCAATAACTTGGAACCTACAAGTATTTTGGAAAATTTGAATTTACTGACATTAATACCCACTTCTAATAAATTGACAGTTAACTCAAACTTCCCAAATATCAGGAAAGAAAAAGAGAATTGTAATCTGGTGCTGGCATAACGAAATAATATGCTATGTATTTATTGATGACGTAAATTCCACAAATCAATTCAACATTTTAGACCGACCTAAGTATGTACTTTGTGGGTTCTTTCAATGAGTAAGAAAGACCAAGTACAAATCGATATAAGGGCTGTAATCAAGGTTATGAATCTCATACCATACCGGCCGATATGTACCGGTATCGTCCAAATTTGGTACCCTACACCTAATTCGTTCCGGCTCAAATACCGATCAATACCGGATGGTACTAGCGAATACCGGACTACTTTTAAATTTATTTCGCTACCGGTCAATACCGAATGGTAGCGGACAAATACCGGACTACTTTTTATTTTATTTTTAATAAATGTGTATATTATACTAGTAAATTATCTTATGTGGGAAAATAACACTAATAGCGATAAATCCGAAGCGTTCCTCAATATCAACCGGTACCGATATGTACCGTACCTGTAGGAAATCAGGTACTCTAGTCGGTACGGTATTCAGAACCTTAGCTGTAATATTGTATAAAGTTCGTATAAGTTATAACAGTAAGTGGCTGAAGACTCTCTTCTACAAACTCACATATAGGGATTGTCCAATTGTCAATGTATAGTTTTGAGGCTTCCAGTTTCTATCCAATTCCATGGTTACTTCTTACAGGAGACAATACGGACTAAAAGTGCCGGGGGGTGGTGAATCTTGCAAAATAGGCCGACTAAAAATATCTTTTAGACTGAGTGTATTGTAAAGTGTGAGGGAGCAAATGCTTTCCTTGTGCAGACCTGTAGAGTGGTTGCAATGGTATAGCAGGCTATCATCCTCGTAGGGCTGGGCAACCCTAGCTGAAGTGGAACCCCTGGCAAACAGTGACAATTATATTGAAATCTATTTTCAGGAAAAAATTGATTTGTTCAGCAGGTTCAGCTATCACCACTCATTTATGACAGGTGTCACCCTGATGCCTATTGTTGGCAGTCATATTTTGATGCATGGACTTAAATTATCGTTATACTCCAGCACAAAAATAGCCTGCATCCTTTTGAGATGCAGGTTGGCCCTCTCTGAGCTGTTGCATCTGGGAGGCCTCTTAGTTTCAATGCACTCCAGCTGACACGGCATGGAGAGGATTAAGTTCTCACTGCAACTTCAAATGGTAGTAATAGAAGCAGGGAGGACAGGAATTTTACCGCTCTTAGGAGATTTTCAGTAGTTTTACATTCTTGCTATAGAAACCAAGCTGTAATGGATCCTTTAGATTATACTTCCTCTTGAACCTTATATGATAAGAGGCCTTTTCTGGTCACTGCCATGCATCCTTCCAATATAGATAGGGAAAAAAAATACCCTAAAAAAGAGAGGGGAAAGATCCGCTTCCCATTCTCTTTTCTTGAGAAATTTCTTCATGTTTTGCTTAAAAGTTAAGATAGTACTGTGTCCTGCCCGCTTGCTTGTTCTGCTTTGGCTTTTCTTGACAACATATGAGAAACAGCAAGGTGGCCCCATACCTTTGTGATTTAGTCTTGTCGTGGGTGTAGCTTTGCAAGAGAAGTTAACACTGATGGTTTTAACTTCTCAGGACTTCCTTCAAGTTATAGAAGTTGAGTGGGATAACAGTTATTTCTCACAACTCACAAACAGCAGCAGTCATTCCCTTCCCCTACCACAAAAATGATTTCATTAATATATACTTCTTCTTCTTATGCAGTTATTATGTTAAGGCATACATGCATATATCAGACATGTAACTTTGTTCTCTTATCTTTTCTATATTCCTGAGAAAGATTTTGCTAGCATGATGTTAGCATGTTTGTTTTATGTGATGTTGTTATCTTATTATCTATTACTCTTGCCCTCTTCTCCTAGTTGTCATCTTTTCGTGGTAATGCTTATTTTTGTCTATGCATCAACAATGTTACCACTTCTATGAAGGTATAGGGTATTTTTGTCAGAAGACGTTGTACTTCATCTTTCTACAGAGGTGACTACGGCAGACAGCGTAATTACTGATAGAATAGTATTTATCTTAGCGGTGGCTATTTCAGGCCCACACCCATTGGGTAAATATTTGTACAATGCGATTTGATGGTTGTAAATATATATATAGTTTCGTAGTAAAGTACTAAATGTACTATGGAGTTCAGCACAACACCTGAACTACCATTCTCTGAGGTAGTAAGAGCAAGTACATATTACTCAAAGCATACAATGTTGTTTCACATCGACTACAACTTTGAATCACAAAGAGCACTTATGTTTGTATGTAAATCTGGTTTTTCTATTTCTGACATGGTGGATCCTTTCCTAAAAAAGGAGATGCAAATGGCGATATATGATAATACCATGTCCCCAGTGCCGTTGTATGACATGCATAGTGCATCATCAAATTTTTTTTTTTTTGGCCTTTAGAATTTACTTCGACTAAGAAATTTTGCTTGCAAAGTTATCATATTTTCCATTGATGGAGCTTACGTGTTGTTTGGAGTTCATTTGGATCAGTGGATCAGAGAGTAATACATGTAGCCTATGAACTGATATGTTCCATTGGACATTTTTGATAAATATCTTTGCTCCCCATAGAATCCTGCCTCAACTCCAATTTGTTCGAGTAAATTAATGTCCGCCTAATTGAAATCTAGTCTTCATCATTTTTTTCCCCATGTGTGTTGCCATTATGATCGCATTCACCTGGAAGCATATCGATATTTTAAAGTGGTTGCACACACTTGTTTATACTTTTGTGCTATGATGTTGAAATTAAATTAACATGCTTATATGGATGTGTCAGTGCAGGTGCATTTTCGCATTGTGAAAAAGTTAAAATCTCAGATGGAAGTAGATTGGAATTGTGAACAGTTCAAATTCGTAGTGAAAGGGGCTAGGTTTGAACCTGGGTCTCGTATGAATATCCTCAAGGTTTGCTGGATTAGTCAGAACTCTGCAAATGAACGAGCTGGTCGTGCTGGGAGAACTTAACCGGGAAGGTGTTATAAGCTTTATTCCAAAAATGATTTTCATTTGATGCCACCTCATCAGGAACCCAGTAGATCACTTGGGTTCATATTGGTGTGGCAGTTTTTAGGATTGTTGCTTTGGGCACAACTAATGTACAGAGTTTAGATATTGATGCTCCTAACGCAATAGCTATTGACATGGCTATTACAAATCTTATCCAGTTAGGAGCTATTTTATTGAAGAATGAGGTTTTGAATTTAACAACGGACGGGCTAAAATCGGTTTGTTTGGGCACTGAACCTTGGTTGGGAAAATTAATTCTTGAATGCTTCGAGCACCGCTTCAGTAAATAAGGTATTGTTCTGGCTGCAATTATGGCAAATGCCAGTAGCCTATTTTTTCCCCACACCTATTAAACATCCGTACATCAGCCCTTTCTTTGCATACTTATAGTGTATGGTCAAACCATGGTAGGTGGAATAGTAAAAAAAACGTGGATAATTTATGAAAGTAAGCAACAACATCTTATGGTCATTGCCCGAAAGATCACACGCTGCCATAGTATGCCACTATAGTACCCAAACTTAAATTAGTTATTTCAATTCAATCTGGTCTTTGTGATTCAAATTGGTCTTTTCAAATGGCAGGTGAAATAGGTGGTGGCTCACACTTAATATTCCACACTCAAGAGTTATATAAAAACATAATTGGTCTTTGTGATTTAAATTTGTAGTCTTTGTGAAAAGCAATTATACTCCCTAAGTAATATTTACTTGCTCTTACTCTATCGGAGAATGGTATTTGAGGTGCTAAACTTCATAGTACGTTTACTACTTTCACTGGGGAACTATGTACAAATAATGTCCTAATGTTACTCAATCTTTATTGGTAGGGTACATTTATGACATGATTCACTAGACCTTTTAGGTGGGCCCCCTTTACAAGGGCAGCTGGAATAGGGGATGACTCACATGTCATATTCCATAATCCACATTTATATACAAACATAAGCGCTTTTTATGATTCTAAGTGGTAGTCTCTGTCCAAAAAAAAAAGTGCTTTTAGAGTAATATTTACTTGCTCTTAATACCTCTGAGAATGGTAGTTGAGGTGCTGAACTCCATAGTACTGTTAGTACTTTCACTGTGGAACTGCGTACAAATAATGTCCTAATGTAAGTGAAGATGTATTGGTAGGGTCTATTTATGACAAGATTCATTGGCCTTCTTAGGTGAGCCCCCTTTAAAAGGGCAGCTGGAATAGGGGATGGCTCACACATAATATTTCATACTCCATAGATATCTAAAAACACAATTGCTCTTTGTGATTCAACATTGTACTCCATGTGAAATAACAATGTACTCTATGAGTAATATGTACTTGCTCTTCTTACCTCGAAGAATGGTAGTTGAAGTGCTCAAACTCCATAGTACTGTTAGTACTTTCACTGGCCAAAAAGTATGTATAAATACTGTCATAATGTTAGTAAAGGTTTATGACAAGATTCACTGGGCTTCTTAGGTGGGGCCCCTTTTCGAAGGGCAGCTGGAATAGGGGATGGGTCACTCGAAATATTCCATACTCCATAGTTATCTAAAAACACAATTGCGTTTTGTGATTCAACATTGTAATCCCTGTGAAACAACAACGTACTCTATGAGTAATATTTACTTGCTCTTTTTACCTCGGAGAATGGTAGTTAAAGTGCTCAACTTCATAGTACTTTTGGTATTTTCATTGCAAAACTATATAAATAATTGCTCTTCTTACCTTGGAGAGTAGTGGAGAATTTTTTATTTTTGTTCTTAGGTGTTTTATTTGTGATTTTGTACACCAAAGAAATAAAGTAGACTAATTGATTGCATACCTGACCCAGTAGGTACATGGTATAAATGTGTAATTTATAGTAGTAAATGATGTGTATAAATATGAGATAGGAAACTGATTTGCATCTTCATAATTTCGGGTGTTGTCTTATACAAATACTCACTTCATCTTCTGAATGCCTCATAGAATGTTTCATGGCTCCCCTCAATTTCCATCCCAACTTTCTATATACCTCAACTTCATATAGTCATAATCCCCCAAACATTAACTACAATCGAAACTCAACATGCTAACTTCGTCTTCTTTCTGCCTTTCTGCCTCATAGATTGGTTGATGGCTCCTCTCAATTCTCATCCCAACTTTCTATATACCTCAGGTTTCACATAGTCATAAACCCACAAACATTAAGTACAATCCAAACTTAAGTTTCCCAACTTCTTTGTCCTAACAAAATTCTAGTTGCTGAGCGTGAACAAGATGTACTCCGTTTCGATTCACAAACCCAGAAACAAGCAATACAATCCAAACTTTAGAAATGCTTTTCCTTCACAATCTATGGTTATATACATTTCTTATGGTTTGATCTTCTTGGGTATGGGCGGTGTTGGTAAACCACTAAAGTGGCTATTTACATTATTATATTGACTTGTCGTCCCGATCCCCAACATCTGGATGAAGACCGGTCACAAAGGTAGGTTTTGGAAAATTTTTGACAGACTCTACCCTATTTTTTGTCCTAGCCCGACGTCTCGCATCTCAGTCAGTTAAACAATAACAACAACAATAACATCAGGTTATGAACAAGCCCACGCTGGGCATTTCTCATTCTACATAATCATTCACAAGCCACATTCATAGCAAAAATCCATTAGCAAATTATCAATTCAAAACAAAGTTAGGTTTCACATTACAAATATATAAACATTCACAATACAATTTTATAAAACTTGATACTACAACTTGATATTCCAATAAATAAATTACAACTTGATATTCCAAATTACAACAAATTGATCATTTTTCTTGGCCTTTGATTCACTTGAATAGATTCAATCTCTTTCACTGTCTTTTCGATTCACCCCAATAACGCACGAGAAAGACTGGACTTATAGCATAAAGAAAGAAGCAAGGCCACTGGATTTGCTTTCCTCCGATCCATTAGTTTCATATTTCCACATTTCCCGCAAAAGCACCTTTCTCAAAAACAGCATGATAAGCACCCAACGTTTCCTGCAGCAAAAACAGTATGATCAGAATCTTGCTCACTAGAAGTTGTATTATGAACATTGTAACTCCGAAATTTTCCTACTTTTGGCAAACTGCTGCAGCTTGTAGAATTTTCTTTTAAATTGCATAAGAGCCTCAGAACTAATACAATCTCAAACAAGTTTTGAAAAATCAAACAACAAAATGCACCTAAAGGAATCAACAAAAGTTGAAAAAAGGAGAAATAATAACATAGCCAACCAACACATAATCAACATAATTCACGCTACTGTAACAGCAAACAACTAAGCCTATTTGGGTCTTCCAAGAGGCTGTTTTTTTTGGTCAACTTAAGAATTTTGCTCACAGAATGGACCACAGCCGAAAGATCACTATAACACCCGATCGATGACATATAAAAGACTACCTGACTATAAAAAGTGGGGCTAGACATAACTATCTGGTGAACGAAGCAGTTCCACTAAAGGATGAGGTAAATTATTTTTTGAATCTGGTCCATAAGAATGGAACAAAAAGATGAAGATCGATCCATTAGCTGCCAATTGGTGCTTCAAACAACTTTTGAAACCCAATCTGTTCCAGTTTGCATGAAACGATTGAGAAATCTATATAGTGCCTACAACTTTGGGTAGAACCAATTTGAATTTCAAAAATCTGTTTTTGCCTAAGCACTCGAGTCAATGCACTACATAAGACAACTCATCTTTAAAGATGTCTATGTGTTTATTGGCAACATTAATTCCAAGAGTCACATGGTTCCAACATTGAAGATGTAAAAAAAACACAGCAAAGATTAAGAAAACACAATGATAATTCATGCATTATCATGCCTTATCAATTGTAACAATGATGATGAATATCCATGGTCGGAGTGACCAGTAAGTGTATATATATATATATATATATATATATATATATATATATATATATATTGCACCAGTCACAACACAGTTACTCGCCAATACCTAGTCAAATGGTGGGACGCATACAAGCATCACCGAGTCATTGAACAGGTCAAGGCAGAATTTCCAGTTAAAGTTCCAACCCCTGTCAAAATCCCAGCTCAAAATCAACCAAGGAAAATGACGACTGCCCAACCCAGCTCACCTACATTTTCTACAATCAGACTTGGGAGCCCAACACCAAGTTCCTCCAAGCCTTCGAAGTCAAAAACCAAATGTTCGCAATTATTGATGTTAGCTCAACAACTAATTGCCCAAGCCAGTCAAGAAGAAGATGACAATTCATCTGAAGAATCAACTGCTCATCAAGACCCATACGGATCAGCTTTCCAAGATGCCCAGGACCCATTTGCATAATCATCCAGAGCAATGGTATCCAAAGCACGGTCAAAACAAGAATCATTGCTACTTTTACTTTTGGTCCCACCATCACCAAAAGAAGCACCAATTATCATTTTCTACTTTAGTCACCTCCCAGACGAATGAAGAATTGAAGAATTGGGACAACATGATGAAATTTTAGTCAAAAGCCATCATCATTGCTACTTTTGGTCCCACCAACACCGAAAGTAGCAACAGTCATTATTATTCCCTTTTGGACCCATTTGCACCGAAAGGAGAAACAGTCAAACAGTCAGCAATAATTTCTGCTATTGCTCCACTAGCACCGAAAGCAGAAACAGTCACCTACTTTAGTCACTTTAGTCACATGGCTGAGTCATTCAGCACTTGTAATTCTCCGGACCTTATTCTATAAAAGGATCCGAGAAGGAAAGTAAACATAAGTTCTAAAGTTTTAAGTTTTTAAGTTCTTTCAAGTTTTTGAAAGTTAGTAAGAGAGAGTAAACCAAGTTTGGGTTTTCAACAATTGTTCACCCATACTTAGTCAAGATTGAAGTTCTACTTCTGTACTCACAGTAAGTCTGAGTTTGTTCAGCTTACCCATTCATTTCTAGTAAACTGCTTCTACTGTTGTTTATACTATTCATTGTTTTTACTATTCATCCACGAAAATACTATTCATTGTTTTTACTATTCATTACTTTTACTATTCATCCACGAAATTACTATTCATCAGTACTCTTTACTTTTACTATTTAGTTATTCCCTCAGCTTTAAGTAAAGCTTCACCCCTCCTTTCCTTGACCGACACCCCCATTTAATCTGATAACACCCATGTTCTTCCACTGTATCCCTCCTTCCGCCCCCCTCATGGTATCAGAGCCAAGTAGGAAATTGTTGAAGAATTAAACTCAAGTAATCTGTAAGTTGTTTTTACTCCTGCTTAGTTTTCATTTAGTATTTTACTCCTGTTGAAATTTTAGTTAGTATTTTAATTCGATTGTCATCGGTCGACCACCTTGAGAAGACCACCTTAGGTAATCCGTAAAAGGTCCCCGTGAGTAAGTCCTAGGTAGGCAGTGAAGGGGTTGGGAAAAAACCTGGGGTATGTGTCCATTGGGGTATGTGTTTATCATGATAATTTAGGATTAGAATATTAATTAAAAAATCTTTAGGGTTAAAATATTAAAAAGAAAAATTTGTAGGATTAAACACAATGAATAGATTATTTAAGTGTAGTTCTTCAGCGAGTTCTTCAATGGCTTCTTTATCTGAGTTGCCGGATATAGTCAATCAAGAAGAACATGAGTACCAAGATTTAGATACAGGATTAAGTAATTGGAACATTCCAAAAATACCAGTAAAAGAAATTTACAAGTCAAGTTTTTTAGATGATACTTTCCGTACTGATCAAGTTGCAAAAACTGCAGAACATGTTTATGCTATTACTAAACAAGAAGAGAGATGTTCTCTTCTCAGTCAACATTCAATCAAACGGCACCTAGAACGAGGATATAAATATATTCATGTAGGATTAATACAAGTAGCTATTAAACCACTTACAAGAAAAGGATTAAATTCCTCAGTGCTACTGTCTTTGAGAGACAGTAGATTTACTGTTTATAGTGATAGTTTGTTAGGATTAATGGAATCAAGTCTACATAATGGTCCAGTTTATTTCAATTGTTACCCTGATTTACCCCTTAGTTTAAATGATAAAAATATTCTAAAAGCATTAACATTAAATATTCAAACTGCTGGAGCAATCACTCAAATGCTCGAAGGAAGTCAATCAATTGCATTAATTTATCGCATTTATTACAAATGTATGAAAACCAATTTAAACATCCATGCATTAATCAAAAGTCCAAAAGACAAAACTGTCCTTATTCAAAGCAGCACAAATGCCAATATTCAAGTACCCAAAACTATCTCCTGGAATGATATCCAGTTACCAGCCAGTTGGCTTAGTGAAAATGAGAGTTTCCCACAGAAACTCCAGAATGACACAATTGATTTAGACTATATTCAACAATACCTAGATGGTACAGTTAGGATAAGTTTTGATCAACAAAGAACAAACCCTCCTCTGAGAATCAAAGAATTAAGTAGGTCAAATAACTCAATCACTATTGATAGATCATACACCATGCCTAGGACAGACAAAAATTTGCTTGATCCTAGCATTAAATTAAAAGGTGTTGAGTCAAGTTCACAAATTAGTAAACCCTGTTATTCTACACAGTCAAAATTTGAGGATGACGACACCTCCCAAGGGTCTCCAACTCAAACAGATTTTGAAGAACAAATTGACCTCTCTTTAAAAGTATTACATAAAGATTTTAAAATTGATTTTGATAAATTATATAAAGAACTTAAGTCAAAGAAAAATAAACAAAAAAGAAGAGATTATGCTAATAAATATTCACAATCTAAACAAGCTAAAATAATTGATCAATGGGAAAATTTCATGAATGAAATAAGAACTGAAATTTATTTTTTCAATTACCTTGAAAAATATTACAAAAAGATTAATACAGTGACCACAGTTACAAAAGTAAAAAAGAAAACGAATTCTAGTCCCAGTAATATATCTTACCAATCTCCTGATAAAACAAAACCAAGTCAAAATATTAAACAAATTACTGTACAAAATCTCCGATAAGAGGCCAACCTTATTAAAAAAGAAATTACCAAATTAAAAGAATCTGACAATCAGTTAAAAGCTCAAAATGAAGAAGATACTAATTACCAGGATTGTTACCAAAAATAGTATGCTAAAGTCAAATTAGTAGTGCATGATTTCAAAATTGAAGTCAGTGCTCTTATTGACACAGGAGCAGACTCTAATTGCATTCAAGAAGGTTTGGTTCCTACTATGTATTTCCACAAAACAACTGAACAATTGACTTCTGCAAATGGTAGCAAAATGCAAATTAACTATAAACTACCTAAAGTACATATCTGCCAAGATGAGGTATGTTTTCGAACCTCTTTTGTATTAGTTCAAGATCTAACAGACAGAGTAATTTTAGGAACACCTTTTATTTGCTTGCTCTATCCTTTTACAACTAATCACGAAGGAATCACCACTAAACCTTTTGGTCAACAAGTAGTATTTAAATTTTTAACAAAACCAGAATTTCGAGAATTAAAGCAAATTAAAAGCTACCCTATATCTCCTTTAAACCAAAAAACAAATCAACTAAAATTCCTACAGAATGAAATTAGATATAAAATAATTGAAGAACAACTTGCTAATAAATCTCTAAGTCAACAAATTGAAAAATTTCAAGAAAAACTAGTAAAAGAAGTTTGCTCTAGTCTTCCCAGTGCCTTTTGGCACAGGAAAAAGCATATAGTAACTCTACCATACATAAAAGATTTTAATGAAACTCAGATCCCTACAAAATCTAGACCTATTCAAATGAACCCCGAAGTAATGGCAACATGTAAAGAAGAAATTAATGGATTACTCAGTAATAACATCATTCAAAAAAGTAAATCACCATGGTCATGTCCAGCTTTTTATGTCAATAAAAATACAGAAAAAGAGAGAGGCGTGCCCAGACTAGTTATAAATTACAAACCATTAAACGCAGTATTAGAATGGATTAGATATCCGATTCCTAATAAAAGAGATCTAATCAATAGATTAAGCAATGCTACTATTTTCTCAAAATTCGATTTAAAAAGTGGATTCTGGCAAATTCAACTACATCCTAATGACAGATACAAAACAGCTTTTACTACTCCATTTGGACATTACGAATGGAATGTGATGCCTTTTGGATTAAAAAATGCTCCGAGTGAATTTCAGAATATAATGAATGAAATATTTAATCCATTTAGTCATTTTATTATAGTCTATATAGATGATGTCCTCATCTTTTCAAATTCAATTGATGAACATTGGAAACATTTGAATTCTTTTCTCCAAATAATAAAACATAATGGATTAGTCATCTCAGCTCCCAAAATTAAATTATTTCAGACTAAAATAAGATTTTTAGGATATGATATTCATCAGTCCACCATAGTCCCAATTAGTAGAGTAATCCAATTTGCTGATAAATTTCCTGATGAAATTACTGACAAAAATCAGTTGCAAAGATTTTTAGGATCTTTAAATTATATAGCAGAATTCTATAAAAATCTTAGGAAAACATGTCAGCCCCTATTTGAAAGACTAAAAGACAAGCCCCCTCCTTGGTCATCTCTACATACTTCTATAGTCCAGCAAGTCAAAAAATATGTCAAGACGTTGCCATGTCTAGGTATTCCTACAGTCAATTCTTTTAAAGTTATTCAAACTGATGCCTCTGATATTGGTTATGGAGGCATACTCCTCCACATAGTCAATCCCAGTTCCCCTGAACAAATTGTTCGCTTTCATTCTGGCCTTTGGAATAAAGCACAAAGCAATTATAGTACTATTAAAAAAGAAATTTTAGCACTAGTATTATGTATTTCAAAATTTCAAGATGATGTATTAAACCAAAAGTTTTTAGTCAGAATTGATTGTAAAAGTGCAAAATATGTTCTGGAACAAGATGTTAAGAATATAGCTAGTAAACAGATCTTTGCCAGGTGGCAGTCAATTTTAAGTATTTTTGATTTTAATATTGAATATATTAAAGGAGACCAAAATTCTATCCCTGATTTCCTTACTAGAGAATTTTTATTTAACAAGTCATAACAGTTTTTCATTCATTTAAAAATACTTTCCAGCTATTAAAAATCATTTTACAGCAGCATCTAGTATAGAATCCAAAGCACTTTCCAACTATTTAAACCCAGTAGCATTTACAGAAGCAGAACTGCAGCACAACCATGGCAGAGAAAAGCACAGAGAAAAGTAAAAACCCAACCTCAGCTCCAAAAAATCAACTAGCACTTCCTCCAGCCAACTGTGGAAACAGGTATCAAGTCCTTGGGCAAATCCCCAAGCCTAGTTACAGTTCTGCACTTGCATTCCCTTCATCGTCTAGTCAACCAATTGATCCATTTTGTTCAACCCAATCAATTCAACCCAGTCAACCAAGAATGCCTTACCCAGCAAAAACAACAGAGTATGTCCTCAAACCAGTTACCACAAACCTATTTTCCATTGAACCAGTTCACAGAAACATTCACAGTCCAATTGAACTAGTCAAGTCTTTTTTCCCTCATGGATGGCATTTCATCCCTGCTCACCCCAGTAAAACCCTCTCTTTCTACAAAGATATTCTTCTCCACCACAACTCAATTGTGATAAAACCCATTCATGACCGAGTCAATCCCAATAAAGTCATTTACCATTCCCTTTACATCCACAATATAGTCAGCCTGGATGAATGGGGACACCCTTCTTTATTCCGGAATCTCCCCAACCATGAAATCCAGTATAATTATTATGATTATATTGATGCATGGTTCAAAGTCATTCTCCATGAAAATGAGTCATTTACTCACTCTTGGTTTTTCTCATTTGACCATAAATTCAAGTCAGTAATCCCATCCTGGTTTTCTCGATGGTGGCATCAAAATGGTGCCATCCCTGATATCTTACCATTAGAGTTAATGGATCAAGTCAATTATTTTTCAACCTTGTATCCAGTCACCAACCACACCAGTCAATTTCCAACCCTTTTGTTATTCATGGCAAAATACAAAGTTCCATGGATATTCAAATGGAAATATTGCACCAGTCACAACACAGTTACTCGCCAATACCTAGTCAAATGGTGGGACGCATACAAGCATCACCGAGTCATTGAACAGGTCAAGGCAGAATTTCCAGTTAAAGTTCCAACCCTGTCAAAATTCCAGCTCAAAATCAACCAAGTAAAATGACGACTGCCCAACCCAGCTCACCTACATTTTCTACAATCAGACTTGGGAGCCCAACACCAAGTTCCTCCAAGCCTTCGAAGTCAAAAACCAAATGTTCGCAATTATTGATGTTAGCTCAACAACTAATTGCCCAAGCCAGTCAAGAAGAAGATGACAATTCATCTGAAGAATCAACTGCTCATCAAGACCCATACGGATCAGCTTTCCAAGATGCCCAGGACCCATTTGCATAATCATCCAGAGCAATGGTATCCAAAGCACGGTCAAAACAAGAATCATTGCTACTTTTACTTTTGGTCCCACCATCACCAAAAGAAGCACCAATTATCATTTTCTACTTTAGTCACCTCCCAGACGAATGAAGAATTGAAGAATTGGGACAACATGATGAAATTTTAGTCAAAAGCCATCATCATTGCTACTTTTGGTCCCACCAACACCGAAAGTAGCAACAGTCATTATTATTCCCTTTTGGACCCATTTGCACCGAAAGGAGAAACAGTCAAACAGTCAGCAATAATTTCTGCTATTGCTCCACTAGCACCGAAAGCAGAAACAGTCACCTACTTTAGTCACTTTAGTCACATGGCTGAGTCATTCAGCACTTGTAATCCTCCGGACCTTATTCTATAAAAGGATCCGAGAAGGAAAGTAAACATAAGTTCTAAAGTTTTAAGTTTTTAAGTTCTTTCAAGTTTTTGAAAGTTAGTAATAGAGAGTAAACCAAGTTTGGGTTTTCAACAATTGTTCACCCATACTTAGTCAAGATTGAAGTTCTACTTCTGTACTCACAGTAAGTCTGAGTTTGTTCAGCTTACCCGTTCATTTCTAGTAAACTGCTTCTACTGTTGTTTATACTATTCATTGTTTTTACTATTCATTACTATTCATCCACGAAAATACTATTCATTGTTTTTACTATTCATTACTTTTACTATTCATCAGTACTCTTTACTTTTACTATTTAGTTATTCCCTCAGCTTTAAGTAAAGCTTCACCCCTCCTTTCCTTGACCGACACCCCCATTTACTCTGATAACACCCATGTTCTTCCACTGTATCCCTCCTTCCGCCCCCCTCATGGTATCAGAGCCAAGTAGGAAATTGTTGAAGAATTAAACTCAAGTAATCTGTAAGTTGTTTTTATATATATATATATATATATATATATAGAGAGAGAGAGAGAGAGAGAGAGAGAGAGAGAGAGAGACCAAATGGATCATATGAAGGCACTAGTGCTTCTAATTAGGAATTTCTTGGCCAAATTATACTTCTTTTAATGATATTGGGATAAAAACTAATGCTTCCAATTAAATTTTTTTATGCTTCACAGTCATGAACGACTCAAACCAAAATCAAAGCAATATACTCACTGAAGCATTTTATCAAACACATCAAAGGCTGAGCCACGGATTAGTACTTTTGCAAAGAAAATGAAGATCAAACGGAAGACCCAATTGGCAATTCCACAGATTAATAATTCTTAAAAGCAACTGACTTTCAAGTAGTTGGAATCGAAACTTACTTTGGCCCGTAAAATTCAAATTTGTGTAATACAACTATTGTGTTGGTGACTAAGGAAAAAGTAGGCTTCTGTTTCACACCACATGAATTAGGAAAATCGTGTGGATCTCTACCCAAAAGTGGTCAAGTACAAGGAGATGCATAGTCAGATGATTCCAATGTGTTTCAGATCTCCACAAAATTCATGTGTTTCAAGCCCTTGTCCTAGTTACTTCAATCTACATTACTGTTTACTCCAAAAACCCTAATCCATAGAAAACTTACCTGATGACGATTGACTATGAATCCGCTCTAACGAAGCGTTGACGATTGAAACGGATTCGAAGGCGTCTCTAGCAGAATGAGGGAGTTGGGGAACAAGGTCAGGTGTCGGGGTAGGAGCAAGTCTTTCGAGGATGGGAAGCACAAAGGAGAGGAAGAGGGAACAAACCCTAGAGAGAGGAAGATGAGAGATTACGTACTAGTGGAGAGAGAGAAAGAGAGAGAGAGAGAGAGAGAGAGAGCGAGAGAGAGAAGAGCCGAAGAGAGGGGTTTGGGTTGAAGACGTCTTCTTAATGAAAGGGCAAAAGAGTCCTTTCTGGTCATGGTTACCATGCGTTGGTGATTAAAATAGGGAATACCATGTGTTGGTGATTTGGAAAGTGTAGACCATTGAAGTGGTAAATAAGGCTCTCGTTCTCCACTGTCCGGTAATTTTCCCTTCTACCAAACCTATTGTTTCTGTTGCTAATGGAACCAAGGTTCTAGTTTTGGGGTCTGGAAAAGTTAATCTGTTTTTAGGTTGCCCAAGTTCAAATGCTCTCTTTGTTCCGTCATTTCCAGCTCAAATTCTTTCGGTTGGAAGAATAACAAACTCACTAAATTGTAATGTTATTTTCTCTCCTACTACTGTTACCTTTTAGGATCGAACGTTGGAGAAGAAGATTGGTGAGGGAGTTTATTCTCATGGTCTCTATTTGTTCCAACCATCGAGCACAGCTTGTCACACAAGTAGTCAATTAGAGAGTAATGTTTTGCATCAACGGCTTGGGCATCCATCCAAACGTGTCCTATCTAGTCTTATTCCATCATTGTCTATTGAGTCCAACACTTCTGATGTTTGCCAGTTTGCTAAACAATCTTGTCTACCTTTCGGTATTTCTGAGTCTCCGTCTGTTGAACCTTTTGAGTTAATTCATTCAGATGTGTGGACTTCACCTATTCATTCTTACGATGGATATAAGTATTTTGGGTTATTTATATTGATGATCACTCTTGTGCTACGTGGCTGTATTTGTTGAAATCTAAGAATGAGGTTTGCTCAGTTTTTAAAGTTTTTCACAGCCTGGTGATAAACCAATTTGGTGCAAAGGTCAAAACTTTTCGTTCGGATAATGGCACGGAGTTTGTCAAAGGCACTCTTCCTGTCTACTTACGTGTAGCCACGGAATTATTCTACAGACAAGTTACCTGGGTACGCCACAGCAAAACGGTGTTTCCGAAAGGACAAATAGACGTGTTGGACGTCACTAGGGCTCTTATGCTTCAGATGAATGTTCCCAAGAAGTATTGGTCAAATGGAGTTTCAGCAGCAACATATTTAATCAATCGACTTCCTAGTTGTGTTCTTACTTTCAAATCCCCGTTGGAGGTTTTATTACTGTACATCACAAACTCAATATCTTTCACTTATGAGTTTTTGGTTGCGTATGTTATGTGCACCAACAAGCCAAATATCGTGATAAATTAGATGCACAAGCCATTTGACGTGTGTTCTTGGGGTATTCTTCTAGACAGAAAGGGTATAAATGCTATGATCCCTCATAAAAAAAAAAAATTTATTTATCATGATATTCGATTTGATGAGTCTAAGCCTTTCTTCCAAGCCCCGAATGAGACAAGGAATTTGCCACAGGGGGAGGAGTCCTTGTCTGATTTGATACCTCTCCCAACCACCATCATGGATTTTATAGGGACTAAAGAGGGTGAATCAGAACAAGAGCAAAATAATAGGACTGAAACTGAACCTGTTTTGGCACAAACTGAGACTGAACAATCTAATATTACTCCTAATAATACAGTGCGACGCCGATCTAGTAGAAAGTCACAGCCTCCGTTAAGAATGAAAGATTTTTTTACTTATCATGATACATCTTATCCTATACATGCTCATGTGATGTATGATAATATTTCTTGTGCTCATGCTACTTTCTTAAGTGATTTATCTAGTGTTAAGGAGCCAACCACATTTGAAGAAGCAAATTCTAAGCCAGTTTGGAAACAAGCTATGAAGGACGAACTCCGAGCTCTAGATGCAAATAGAACTTGGAATATCGTCAAGTTGCCAACAGGAAAAAAGGCTGTGGGGAGTCGTTGGGTATACAAGATCAAGTATAATAATGACGGCACCATTGAAAGATACAAGGCAAGGTTAGTTGCAAGAGGATTTACTCAGACTTATGGCGTGGACTACACAAATTAAGACTTTTCCTCTGGTTGCTAAAATGAATACTTTTCGAGTTCTCCTATCTCTAGCTGTCAATCATGGTTGGAAACTTTATCAGATGGATGTAAAAAATGCTTTCCTACATGGTGACCTAGAAGAGGAGGTTTATATGAGTATTCCTCCAAGACATCATTTAGCAAACACACCAGAACTTGCGTGCAAGTTAAACAAAGCTATATATGGGCTCAAGCAATCTCCGCGAGCTTGGTATGCTAAGCTCAGCCATGTATTGACAAAAATTGGGCTTCAACGAAGCAGTGCAGATCCTTCACTATTTTTTCAAAGAGGTATTGCTAGAATCACTATTGTTCTTGTGTATGTTGACGACATAGTAATAACCGGAGATGATCAAGGTGAAATTTCCAAACTCAATGCTCTTCTTCACAAACAGTTTGCCATTAAAGATTTGGGAATTTTGAAGTATTTTTTTGGGATTAGAAGTTGCTTATTCAAAAAAGGGCATTTTTTTGAATCAAAGAAAATATGTGTTGGATTTACTACAGGAAACGGGGAAAATGGGTGTTAAACCTGTTGATACACCTATTGAGGATGGAGGAAAACTTGGGTTGGATGGTGAATTGCTAACTAATGCTAGCTAATTTCAGCGATTGGTTGGTAAGTTGATTTATCTCACCATTACGCGTCTCGATATTTCTTATGCGGTGAGCTTGGTTAGTCGTTTTATGCATGCTCCTACAGTCAACCACATGAAGGCTGTACATAGGCTATTGCAATACTTGAAAGGTTCTCCTGGAAAAGGTATATGGATGAAGCAAAATGGACACACCTTGATAAATGCCTATACCGACGCTGATTGGGCTGGATGTTAAACTGATCGAAAATCCACGACGGGGTATTGTAGTTTTGTAGGTGGTAATTTGGTGACTTGGAAAAGTAAGAAACGAAATGTTATAGCATGTTCAAGCGCTGAAGCAGAATATAGAGTAATGGCATCCACAACTAGGGAAATTATTTGGCTTCTTGCATTGCTAAAAGATCTAGGATTCAGCTTACCTCACCCAACAAATATGTATTGTGACAATCAAACTGTGGTTCATATTGCTTCAAACCCTGTATTTCATGAGCGAACGAAACACATTGTGGTAGATTGTCATTTTGTTCGAGAAAATGTACAAGCAAAGATTATTTCCACTCCCTACGTTCGCAGTAGCCAACAATTGGCTGATGTATTCACCAAAGGTCTTGCTGCAGCCAACTTTCAAGCGATTATATCTAAGTTGGGCTTGATTGACATCTTCGCACCAACTTGAGGGGGAGTGTTGAAGAAAAGGAGGAGATTTGGGCCTAATATGGATTGATTTGCCCGGAAGATTTGATGGGTTCCTATTAAGAAATTGGTTCCAATCTTTGGACAGATTTACTCCTATGTGGGTGTGGATTGTTGACCACTTTAGGACTTGCCTTCTATGGTGTTTCTCCAACGTTTTAAATACAACTGATTGTATTCATCCATCAATTTTCATTGGAATAAAAGATCCATCCCTCCTCTCTTCCCCCGTGCAGTAGGCATAACGCCGAAGCACGTAATTTGTGTATTCTTTATCATTTTTTGTTTCAACACCTTCCAAATGTGGTTTTGCGAAATGAATGTGGAGATCATGGTGGAAATACGGGCAGGGATTTTGCTTTTGGAATGGGGTAGTACCACTAATATAGCCAATATATGTATCTTAACGGATTGCCTAGTATTTGTGCAAGCTAGGACTGGCTAATCCGGGCAAGGCTGGTTTGTCGTTGCAATCAGCCTTGTTTGACTTTATCTTTTTATGTTCTTCTTTTAATTCTGTGAAGGTTGTTAAATTATCTAGGACTCTTGTCAAGGCTGCTCGGCCCCTCCTTTAATTGGAAGAAGATGGCACCGAGCGCCTCTACCACTCTTGCCGTAGCCCAGAGACAGGTGAGCGCTTCACAACTAGCGGGTAGCATGCAGAGAGGTGCAGATAGTGCAGGCCACGAGACGACGAGGTACTAGATAAAACTGAGGGAGAGGCCATCCCAGTCGGGGCCAGCTCAGAAGAAAAGGAAGGGAGCCATGACATCTCAGACTGCAGAGAGTGAGAGCGAGGAGGAGGAGCGCTCGCCTATCAGCAATGGCTCTGATGATGACGAGGACTTTTTTGACGACTGAGGGCTACCACTGAGCCTCATTTATCTTACTGTCTTTTGATTCGGAGGACTCCATTGACGACTTCTTTGATCGCTCTCTAGGGTGTTTGGCTGCAATGGGGTTACGCATCAGGCAGCTTTGCAACACACACAGAGGGGGGGGGGGGGGGGGGGGTTTGGTCGTTTGTTGAGATTTGGGGCAAAAACGTCCGTCACACTACATAACCAAGCCATTCAGCTTCGGTGAAATATATTAGGGTTGGGATGAAACCGAACCTAAAAAGGATCGGTCTCTAATTTTCTATTATATTATATTTTCGTTGTAGTGGGCCAGAATATAATTCATAACCCAATTGCGGCCCGAAGTGGATCGGCCCATTGCATTTGATAATAGGAGGGTTTGTATTGGACCGCTCGAACCAAGCGAGGAGTCGTCGGTCTAAAGTGTTGGGTCGGGTCACAGCCAAGAACTACAGTGGGAACCAGGTGTAGCAGTACATAATGATACGGTCGATCCGGCACATGGCACTAATCTAGTCCTACCACGAGGCAGGACGATTCTCGTGGCGGCGGCATTTTAGATCCTGATCGATTGAGTTTTAGGGTGTTAGGCAGCAACATGATTGTGGTTGATCGATTGAGTTTTAGGGTGTTAGGCAACATGATTGTGGTTGCAAGGCGTTCAAGGCTGGAGTTCAGGTTTGGGGTTGTTTTGGGTTTTGTTGGTCCTTGACCAACGCTTGTGTCTCAGGTAGCTTTGAAGATTAAGTAAATTTAATTTTCATGGAGTTATATAGTATTTTTGAGTGTGAACTCATGCGATTATGTACTATGTTCAATCATGAGTTTTTTTTTGGCATATTGGAATTCGAGGTTATCTTTACGTAACGGTTTGCTATATAAGTAACAGAATTGATCTAAGTTCAATTGTTTAACTAAGTTCACTAGGTCTGTACAAAGCAATAAAATTCACTTAGATTTCATATCAGAAGCAAATAACTTGCATTAATCCCAAAGGCATCAAAAGAGGCTTTAAATCTCAGGGAAAAAAAAAACACACAAGAGGCTCCTGTTTGAAGCTCGAAATGAATTGCAATTGACCTCAAAACAAAAGCAAGACAAAAAGCAAACTGTTTGAAGTTCAATACAATTTCAAATCATGCTCGAACAAATTATTTCTTGCATGTTTGACTAAGTGATGCAGGGTGTCTTATGAACTACGGAACAATCGCGCAACAAAGAGAGAAACAAACTCTAAAGTAGAAAATGTTCTCTCTAGACTCTTTTTCTCATTCAACAATAATTAAAAAAATGCTTAGCTTGAAGGCTTTCAACTTATTAAATAGGTAGAAAATCCTAACCTTAATCGATTCACCCGAAAAGGGAGCCGAATCAATTAACAACGAAAAATTAGCAAAAATGAAAAATTCAGAATAATGGCAAAACCCGAAAATATAGAAAATTCTAAGAGTTATAGAATAAGAATAGACTAAATTGGGTTTTCTTTGCCCGAGTAATAAGCAAGTCAAATCTTTGCTAAAACGGAAAATTTGGCCTTTCGAAAGCCGAAACAGCGACAAACACCCGAAAAATGCCATAGGCCATGGCAAAGGCATGGTTCTCGTTTCGGGTCTCGTTTTGGATCAAACAAAAGTGGGCCCAATGCATAATTCTATAGTTGCATATTTACAGCTTTGCCACTCTAGGCTTGAAATGCCCTAAGTATACCTCTTTTATGGCATCTGCATCATCCCCCTAGAAAGAAATTCGCCCTCGAATTTATAGGATTATCACACGAACTATCACCCGGAATGGAATCAAATGCTTGACATTAAACACATCGACTATACAAACATGACTGGGAAGCTTCAAACGGTGGGCATTCGGATTACTCTAGCTTCTCAATAATTTCAACAGGTCCAGCCTTTCGGGCCGCAAGCTTGTTGTACTCATGAGCAGTGTAATAATCTTTAGTGATAACTGCATATACAAAATCACCAACCTCAAACTCCACCAGCTGATATTTCTTGTCTGTGGCCTCCTTATACTTGGTTGTGCTATTTTGCAAATGCAGCTAAGGGCAGAGCTACTAAGGGACATGGGGGGTCTAGTGACCCACTCACTTTGATTTTCCACCAGTACATTTGACAGTTTGCAACCAAATTTTGTTATTTTGACCCCACAAAAATCTCTAAATTGCCCCAACTTGTTTTAAATGCATATAAATTCAAGCGTTCTCTTCTTTTTGAGAGTTGATAGTGCTAGAAATGAGAGTATCATGCATTATATATTTTACAAACATAACAAGTTCTTTGGGGCCAATTATGAGGCAAAAATGAATTCTTTGTGTATATCAATCTTATAATTAACCTCTTAATTTAGCTACTTTTGAACTTGTGCGTAGAAAAAATATAGTTGCATATGAATCTAATTTTTAACCCCACTAATCAAAATTTATGGCTCCACCAGCGCAGTATCCTTGTGAATTTGCTACAGGTTAGCAATAAAATCCTCAGCCTTGCCGTTGGCCCACTTCAGATTAGGAACAAGAGCCAAATCAACCAATGTGCGCAGGTTAAAACCATAGACAACTTGGAATAGAGAGATCGAACCTAGTGCTACGATTCACAGAATGAATACAAACTCAGCCTGACACAGTATTTCATCCCAACTCTTGAAATGACCTTCAACTAAACTTCGAAATAGATTGCCCAAAGAACGGTTTACCACTTCGGTCTGGCCATCTGTTTGAGGGTAGTAAACTGTATTGAAATCCAGCTTGGTGTTTGCCAACAGGGGCGGAGCTGGTATGTGGGGAGAGGTGGCACGTGCCACCCCTGTTTCAAAAATTCTTAAAAAAACAAAATTACTCAGAAAGGTTTTAATAAAAAAATGCGAAAGATTAACATAATGTTTACTTTGCCTGAGAAAGGTTTTAATAAAAAAATGCGAAAGATTAACATAATGTTTACTTTGCCTGAGTGGTTCAGTGCAGTGACTTAGGGTGGTGTTAAAAGAGAATGGCTACAATAAACACCTCACAAAATATGTAATTGTATTTTGAGACACAAAATCTCATAATTGATTATCAAAAAAATTCATACGTTGAACCACAAAAATTCATAAACAACACCACAAAATCTCATATATTTGAGCTGTCATTTTTTACTTTGCGACGTCTTTTTGGACCAAAAAATCCTTTACAACACCAAAATAATTCATATACAACACCACACAAATTCATACACAAAGTCATAAAAATTCATATATAAAAAACCATAAAATCTCATATATAGGGCCATAAAAATTCATAAAAGCAAGCCACAAAATTCATAAAGGTGTACCGTACAAACTTTCGTAAGACGAGCCACAAAAACTCATAAAAATCAGCCACAAAATTTGTATGTTATGGTGTGTATTGGAATCTTTTCCACTATTAAAAGAATTTGAAAAATGAAATTGACTTTTTCGCTCCATTTTTGTAAGCGGTGCTCCACTTTTAACGTGAAGTTACTAGTAACTTCATGTACAAAGTGGGAGTTCGGCTCCTCTCCAATCTACTGAGAATTGGAGAATCTTCCAATTCTAATTCAATGGTCAGGATTACCCTAATATCTCCGGCCCTAAAGCTCATATGGTATTCTACGGTCACCAAATTACTCCCCAATTATCACATTCTAAGCACCAATTTACCAAATTCAAAACATTAGTAAAATTTCATATCGTAACTTTAATAACAGGTACATGATCAAAGAACTGTTAGATTCAGAGGGTTAATCAAATAACTCCTTTTGCATTTCTTCTAAAAAAAAATTTTTGTAAAAATTATCTTACGTTCAATTACTTACTTTTTCGATTTCTTTCTAATTTTTTTAACTAAATCTTAATTTCACTTTCTTACATACAAGAACAACTACATCAATGAGCACACATGGAAATACACTGGTATTAGTAAAAAAAAAAATTTCGTGAGCTACATAATAAGATAATATCAGCGAAAAAAATCATGCTGAAAGAAAAAAAAAAGATATAATATTAGTAAAAAAATCCTCATGAGCTTGATATTAGTCTAAAAAAATCCTCATGAGGTATATTAAAAAAAATCAAAGGCAGGTTTAATAGGGAGGGAAGACGCCGTTCAAAAAAATTAATGATTTTTTTGTAAATTTCGTAGATTAATGAATTTTTTTTGCACTTCAAAATAAATCGGGGAGGGAAGACGCTTACGTAATTGAGAAATATTTAGGGAGTAATTGGGCGCCCGTTAAATACCATATAAGCAAGCTCTGGGGTTTGAGTTACTAGGGTAATCTTGACCATTAAATTGGAATTGGAGGATCCTCCAATTCCTTGTGGATTGGAGAGGAGCCGGACTCCTCCAAGGGAGGAGAAGGTGACAATAGTCACCATAGTCAAATCTATGTGGACCCAGATTAAGGAAAATAATTTTTACACTTCCCTTTTAGTCATTCACATTCTTTTTTTGTCTTTATCCACATAAATTTACAAAATTGTCCTTAATTGTGTAAAGAATTGTATTGAAAAAAAAAGTAAAAATAATAAATTCAAATTGATAAAGGCAAAAAAAAGAGTGTAAATGACTAAAAGACAAAAAATGATGATAATTGACCGGAAGTTCCAGTTCTTCTCAAACCAATGTAGTCCCTTTCAAGTTTCAACAGCTACTACATCTTGAAAACTAGACAACGATATGGTTAGAAAAATGAATCTCTCCCAGTGCTTTCCTTTTCCTATTATACTGATTTCAACGTTTGATCTTTTTGATTAACGAAATTTTCTTCGCAGTTCAATTAAAAAATGCATTGTTGTCATGATCAAGTTAAAGCGATTCCGTGATTCTTGGCAGCCCATGTCAGTTGATATCAATCAATTTTGGTGACTTCTGCAAATTTATCACTTCAATCATAGTCCTTGTGATCTAGACAACTGCAAAATTTCAACAAATTGGAAGCACATGTTTTAGATATTAGTACATGTTTGACTAAGTGATGCAGGGTGTCTTATGAACTCCGGAACAATCGCACAACAAAGATAGAAACAAATTCCAAAGTAGAGAACTCTAAACTCTTTTTCATTTAATAATAATAAAAAAATGCTTAGCCCGAAGGCTTTCAACTTATTAAATAGGTAGAAAACTCTAACCCTAATTGATTTGCCCGAAAAAGAAGTTGAATCAATTAATAATGAAAAATTACCATAAATGAAAAATTCAGGATAATGGCAAAACTCGAAAATATAGAAAATTCTAAGCTTCTCGAATAAGAATGGACTAAATAGGTTTTCCTTACCCGAGTAATAAGCAAGTCAAATCTTTCCTAAAACGGAAAATTTGGCCTTTCGGGAGCCGAAACTGCGACAAACACCCGAAAAATGCCACCGTTGGGTTGTTTCTATCGAACAAGGATGGGCCCAAAGTGTAATTCCACAAATGCATATTTACAGCTTTGCCACTCTTGGCTTGAAATGCCTTAAGTATCCCTCTTCTATGGCATCTCCATCATCCCCGCTTCTACAAAGAAATTCGCCCTTGAATTTTCATGATCATCACACGAACTATCACCCGGAATGGAATTAAGTGCTTGACATTAAACACATCAGTTGTATGAACACGACTGAGAAGCTTCAAATGGTAAGCATTCGGATTAATCATCTCAATAATTTCAACAGGACCAACCTTTCGGGCCGCAAGCTTATTGTACTCATGAGCAGTGTAACAATCTTTAGTGAAAACTACATACTCAAATCACCAACCTCAAACTCCACCAACCCACATTTCTTGTCCACGGCCTCCTTATACTTGGTCATGCTAGTTTGCAAACGTAGCATAGTATCCTTGTGAATTTTCTACAGTTTAGCAATAAAATCGTGAGCCTTGCCGTTGGCCCGCTTAAGATTAGGAACAAGAGCCAAATCAACCGATGTGTGCGGGTTAAAACCATAGAGAACTTGGAATAGAGAGAACCCAGCGCTATGATTCACGGAATGATTGATCGAATACAAACTCAGCCTGACACAGTTCTTCATCCCAACTCTTGAGATGACCTTCAACTAAACTGCGAAGCAGATTGCCCAAAGAACGGTTTACCACCTTGGTCTGGCCATCAATTTGAGGGTGGTAAACTGCATTGAAATCCAGCTTGGTGTTTGCCAACCTCCAGAAGCAGCACCAAAAGCGACTTATGAACCGAGTATCATGGTCAGAAACAATGGATGTTTGCAGCCCATGCAAACAATAAACCTCCGCAAATTATAACTGTGCCACCTTGACAGCATCCGTAGTCTTTTTGCAAGCAATGAAGTGGGCCATTTTGGAGAACCGATCAACCATCACATAAACAGAATCATTGCCGCATTGTATATGCGGTAAGCCTAACACAAAATCCATACTGACATCGGTCCAAGGGTGAGATGGAATGGGCAATGGCATGTATTAACCTGCAATTGTAGCTGTACCCTTAGACACTTGGCAAATATGACAGCCATGCAGCCACAAACTTGTAAACATATCACTGCAAAGTCGGCCAAAAGTATGACCCGACACCAACGCATACATCTTATCACGGCCTAAATGCCCCTCATCATGCAGTTCCTTAATAATTTTCGAATGAAGATTAAAATCCGGAACACACAACTCATTCCCATTTGCAAAGATGTGCATCTTTCAAATATGGCTACTAAGCATTAATAATCCGTTAATCCTCATCATGGTTACTATGAAATGAAAATGATTTTCGCCACGTTTATCATTTTGGACTTCTTTTTTGATCAAATACAATTTTGTTAACCCACCTAAAAAGTAGGTGAACTATATCCACATCCTCATTGGTTCTTGCTGTACAATATACATGGATCATGCTTGATACGTACTGTCCCAATAATAAGAAAAAGGTACACTTTTTTCTTTTTTATAACCAAATGTTCAGGCCAGCTAACGCGTACTTCAACTAATACTAGGGGCTTGAAGGTAATAACCGGACATAATCCCCAAGTGATTTGAACATGTGACCTTATGAACAAACACTTATTATTTTCTTATGCCTACTTTGTAGACCTTTGGGTGGGTGGGGGCTCAAAAGCTATCCATAGCCTTTGAAATCGGGGGTGGGGGGGCTCAAAAACTATCTATAGCCTTGAAATCCCAAACCCTGCCCTTCATGGAGCTCAAAACTAGGGGGACATGAACTTTACCAATTGTGCTAACTTGACAGATCTTTGCCAACCCCTTGAGGTCGAGAAAACAGTACACTTGGAGGTACGGAATTGACAACTTTGATTGTTGTGTGAGAATACATTAGATCCCAAAAATATGGGCCGGGTATTGAGAGGTGGCAGATTGTTGTTCACAATCCACTAGATATGGTCCTAGAAATTAATGTACCCCCGGCCTCTGAATATTAGCCTCCATTCATGGTTAGGGGATTTGAGCTTCTTAGATTTGGGACCATTAATTTCTCATTATCAACAAATTTTTAGTAAGAAATTTCATCAGAATACTACTGAACTTTCAGGCATCATTCTTTGAGAGGTCTCTGACGACAGCAGAAGTCGTCGATGATGAGCTCGTGACTGGCGGCCGCAGGGAGATGACTTTGGTTGTTTGCCACGGTTTTGAAATTGTGGAAAAAGTCAAATATAACACACCCCTTTGCACCATAATGTACGCAACATGCTTATGTGGCTGGCCTGGTGGCGTATAATTGAACAATGTAAAATGGCATCTAGTTCGCTGCCCGATTATTCAGAGCCTCTTAAGAATGTTGTGCATTTTTGTTCTGCAAAGTGTTGTGTTAACATACCTTTAAAATTGCTTCTCTTTGAGAAAGAGAGGCGTGGGCTGAACGGCTAACTAACCAAACAGCTCAAGCTCTGCTCAACTTTTGACTTGTTCAAACTCGTTTAAAAAGATATAAGCCAAGCGCAACCACATTTTTTTGCTTGTTTATGAATTCAAGCCAGGCTTTAGTATATGAGTGTTTGGCTCAATAGGCTCGTGAACGAGGGAATTATTCCGTAAATGTTACACATATATGGGGTAGACTAATCGATATCCCAAAATATGAGATCGGAGTCAGTCATTTATATATTATATATTTTTACCAGTTTTACAGTATTATTGCATCTAGATAGGAAACCTCCTCTATGTGAGATATGAAAATTTGGAACTTAATCATGAGCTTGAGTTCAAGCTTGAAAAGCTCAAAATTTCACGCGCTTCAACTCATGCTTGATAGCTCGAGATTGATTTTTTTATTCCACGAGCCAAGCCAAGTTTATTACAAACACAAAATTTCAAATATGAACCAAGCTTAAAAAATTAGTTTCAAAAAATTTCAAGCACCAGATCAGGCTTGGCTCATTTGGCTCGATTACAACCCCTAGGCGTAGGGCGTGGGTTTTGATTTTAGAGGGTTGAATGGTGTGGGACCTACTCAAACAAAGAATTTGAAAAAATACCAACCCCAGAGAATCAAATGCTGAAGGTATTCACCTATTTTCCAAGCTTTATCTTCGATTCTTCCTCCTTTCATCACTAAGGCATAAGTACTCTTGAATATACTAGCACATTGTCTTTGCATATACTTTAGGAAAAAAGTTTCAACTTTTTTTTCGCTCTGTTTGCGAATTTGATTTGTGAAGGAAAACAAAAATTGAAGCAATATTGTAAGATTTGAATACGTATGACTCGAGTAAAATTTGATGTTCCATATCTTTTCCTTCACAAACTCAGGCAAGAATTCAAAATGGACCTGATCATTTTTTCCATGTTCCACCAATCTTCCACGTACCGTATTGTGAAATTTTCTTCTCATTCTTCTTCTTTGGAGTACTAGAATAAAACTTTTTGGAATATTCTATTACAAATTTTTTCCATGTGCAAAGTTTATATATTGGATTGGAGGAAAATAAAGATGAATGTGAATACATTTTTAAAAAAGTTGGAAGTTGATAAAGTATAATTCCACTTCTGTTTTCTTCTCTCCACAAGTTGAACTGAAATTAAAACTAGACCAAATATTTCATATTAGTCCATGTTGATTATTTTCATTTCTGTCCTTTTATAGATACGAGGGGACATATATAATTGGTTCCAGTACCATTTCTCCAACCAAATGGCTGTTCACGATTATGACTTCTCTTACGAGAGCAAATTCGCGACAACAATACCTGCTACTACATTTGCAATCCATTTAGTTGAAGAAGCCAACTCAAAATACCAGAAGAAGTGGAGATCTATGCAGGGTGAAGACCAGGAAAGATGACCTATTTAGGCCTGCGCGCTGAAATTAACTAGATGCTTTCCCGGCAAGAAAGCAAAAAGTACTGGTAAAATTGACCTTATTTGCATAAATATACGTATATATAGCCTTGTATATATGTGTTATGTTACTAGCTTATGTTCGAGTCTTTGCTAAGTGGAGCCTTTGATTTGGAGGCTTCTAATACCCCAGTTGGCCTCAGCTTAGCAAAGTGGGCCATAGCCCGACTCTTGAAAGTAGGCTAGATTGATATTGGCGGGAAAAAACAATAGAAAGTACAAGAATTGATGTCAAAACCATTCATAAGATGCCGTTATGAGTCTCATCCATGAAATAGAAATTCCTACCCATTCCTTACAGTTTCTTGCAAAAATAGTAGAAAATTGGGAGAAAAAATTTAAGTAATTATTTTTATTGAATAGGCGGGAAATAAGTTCATTAAAATGTGGTTATGTACAATTTATATTTCAAATTCATTCATTTTTCCTGCAATCTCGACAATGAACATAATTATGTACATTGGATCGACTATTGAAACTTTCCTAAAACATTTCATGATCAATATGATGTTTGTGAGCATTTGAGGATTCGATGAGAAAGAGGATAGAGCAAGATAGGAGAGGAAGCCGTGCATCATTTGGAAGGTGCAATGGTGGAGACAAAAGCTGAAGGGGTAATTCAACAAAAGAAGAAGTCTAGAACCCAAAGCAAATGCATGGGAGAAATTAGCCATGGCTAAGCTTCTAAAATAGTACAAATTCATTGATATTTGGAATCCAAATTCTTTCAGAATCCACCCTACAAATAACTCAATATTTCAGTTATATGTTGGTGGAGGGCACCCAAGAGGTAGATTTGGTTTGTTTGGCACCCAATTAGAGATCGCAATTAATTTTTTAATTCGGTGTCAAGAAATTTTAGAAATTATGCGTGGAAGTAAATTTTTTTATCTAAAAATTGCACATCTTTTCTATAGGATCGAGACCAACAATTTGGAGCGAAATTAAGGAGTACATACAAAAAGTTAAGAGGCCACATTTTCAAAACTCATCTAGGGCCCTGAAAAACTCAGGATCGGGTCTGGTTGGACGCTATAACTACACGTGATTAAGATTAGACCGTCCAGCTAGAACTCTAGTGCTGCAGATCAACATGATAAATTTTCACTAACAGAACTTCTTTGTTTAATGGCGTAGCTGACACCAAATTAGAGGTCTCAATTAGTTCTTTAATTCGGTGTCAAAATTTTAGAAATTATGCATGGAAATATTTTATTTTTTTAATCCGAAAGTACGTCTTTTCTATAGGATCGAGAACAACAAGTTGGAACAAAAAGAATATATACAAAAAGTTAAGAGGCCACATTTTCAAAAATCATCTAGGGCCTAGAAAACTCAAGACTTGGTCTGGGAGGACGCTACGACTGCACACGTGATTAAGATCAGACCGTCCAGGAAGCACTCTAGCGTTGCAGCTCTAGTGCTTTTTCACACCAACAGCCAAAGACTTCCCTTTCATTTTCCATGATACCATGGCCCATATGTCGAAATTACCACTGAATTAATTTCTATTCACATCCATGCACTTTTTCTCTCTAGGTCTATAAATAGACATCAAAACTGTACTTAAATCTCATTCAATACACCCATCTTACTCATCTAGCACTGAGCAAAATGGGTTCCAAAACAATAGTTTTCTTAGGCCTTTTGTTGGCTATTGTTCTTCTCATTACATCGGAGGCAACAGCAAGAGATTTGGTTGAGACTTCCAAGGAAACTAGTGAGTCTATATTTGAAATTGAATTTACTCTTCACATTTGGTAAAGGCTTGGTTGGATGGGATATTATTATATCACTGTCATATTTAGTCTTGCATCCACTTGCAGTATGTTCTTATTATACATGGTTATTTTTGTTTTTCGGTGTTTGATTGTGGTGTTTTGATTGGCATATTGCCTTCCTTTTGTTTTGGTTCTCAAGTGGCGTATGCCGGCGTGTCCGTGATTCCTTTCATCTTTGTTTTCCTTTCCAAAGATTAATAAAAAAAAATTATCAATCAAAAAAAAAATTGATACATGATTATTTCTAGGGGTAAGCATGGACTGGATTGGTTTGGCTTTATAATAAACCAAAAATAAAACCACTACATACAAATTATGAATTTGGAGAACCAAAGCAATCTACAAAAGGTATAGAACCAAACCAATTCAAACCATTAGACTATGGTTCAGTTTCGGTTTCGAACCACGGTTTACTTGAAATTGAAATATCATCTTCGTAAACTATTTAAAATACTCAAAATTATGGAGATAAACTAAGAATTCATTTTCATTTATAGAAACATAAGAAAATTTAGAAATTAATTGAGCCGTGGAATCACTATTCACTAAATGGAGTATTACAATATACCATGTGCTTTTGGTGTATCAAAATTATAGGATGATATATAAAAGTTTATGCGAAATAATTATGGTAGTAAATAAATACTGGACAGTAAATTGAATAGATTATTAATTTAGAAAATTAGTTGACTATAACTCTAGCTCATGTGCACTTGGGGTATCTAAATTAAATGAGTTACATACAAATATATATATATATATATATATATGTACACGTGCGCGCATGCACGGTTCGGATCGGTTTGGAACCGAAACCACTAACATAAATCCACAAACCAAACCATTTGACGTGGTTTCTAATTTTTTTAAACTGAAACCAAACCAAACTACTTAAAAACCAAACCAAATCTGGACTGGATTTGAGGTATGACAGATTTTTTCCTCACCCCTAATTATTTCTATTATTTTTGAAATTGACAAATGCCAAGCAGTGAAAGAAAATTAATTTTTGAATATGCAATTGCGGAAGTCGCATGTAACATGCATGAATATCATTTGTGCAGATGCTGAACAAATAAATGGAGTTGAGAATGCTAGTGGTGGAGGGCACCCAGGAGATAAATTTGGTGGAAACCAAGGCCGTGCACACGGAGGAGGCCCTGACGGGGGGTACGGTGGAGGCCATGGCGATCGATACGGCAAAACTTGGGACAATGGAGGTGGGGATTGGGGGCCATGCTGCAGGTAGATATTAAGATATGGAGAAGGAAATCGATGTACCCTCTTCGAATTTAATTAGGTATATACGGTGGAAAATATCAAAAGAAATCTTGACGGTGTTAGAAAACTCGTTATTTAGGTGTCTTTGGGTATATTTTTCCTTTTATTTTCCTTATCTTTTTGGGATGTGGTGAACTTTCTAGTTCTCCCTTCCCCTCCACTCGATGTAGCCTCTTCAAGTTTAATAAAATTTTCTTTTGCCAAGAAAAAAAAAAAAAAGATATGGAGAAGGAAATTGTACGTGGTGGCTGTGGAGGCAGCTGTGGTTATGGGATTATGGGGTATTCTAGGAAAATCAAAGTCTTTCAATAGTAATCATTGTGTCACAGTAAAAGGTTTAATTTTGAAAATGAACAAACAAATTGAAAGTGAGAAATTATGAATTAGTATTTGGAATCAACCTCTCTCTGATCTCACCCTCAACCAAATCTCGAACCTGAGATCTGTTGGTTCAAAGAGGAGGTTTTTTTTTTTTTTTGGGGGGGGTACGACGTAATTTGGCTACAATAGGAGTTGGTAGTCAATTAGTATTCATAGTTGAAAAGTAAGAGGGCATCCCATTTGTAAAGCTGTGCATCTCTTCCAAATATGGCAACTAAGCATTAATGAAATGAAATTATTTTCGCCCCATTTATCATTTTGGATTTCTTTTCTGATCGAGTATGATTTGTTCACCCACCTAAAAAGTCGGTGAATTATGTCCACATTCTCATTGGTTCTTACTCAGAACTGGCCTTGAGCTAAAGTAAGTGTTGAGGTCGCTTTAATCCTTCAAAAAATTCTGAACTGTAAGGATCTCCTACTTTTTTATCCCTTATTATAGTTCAACAAAAGAGGCCCTATGTTTAATTTTCGCTTTAAGCCCCTGAAAAGTCAGGGTCGGCTTTGTTCTTAGTGTACAGTATACATGGACCATACTTGATACTTACTGCCCCAATAAAGAGGAAACAGTACTCTTTCTTTTTTATAATCGGATGGCCGGGCTATCTGGCACACCCTTCGACTAATTCTGAGGCTCTGAAAGTAACAACCGGATATAACCCTCAGTAGCCCAAGGCTTGGGATGGTTGGCCTCTACACAAGATTCGAACATGCATGCGACCTCATGGAACAAACATTTATTGCTTTCTCATGCTCACTTTGTCAAAACGGTACACTTGCCGGTAAAGAATCGGCAACTTTGGCTGTTGTGTGAAATCACCTTAGATCCCAAAAATATGGGCCGGGTATTGAGAGGTGGCAGATTGTTGTTCACAATCCACTAGATGCATGGTCGTAGAAATTATACCCACGGCCTCTGAATATTAGCCTCCATTCATGGTTAGGGGATTTGAGCTTCTTAACATCATTCTTTGAGAGGTTTTCGCCTTCGGCAGAAAATCATCGAAGATGAGCTCGTGGCTGGCGGCCGTAGGGAGATGACTTCAGTTGTTTGCGGTACAGTGTTGAAATTGTGAAAAAAAGTGAAATCACATGCCCCTTTGCATGATAATGTACGCAACAAGCTTATGTGGCGGCGTATAATTGAACAATTAATGTATAATGGCATCTCGTTCGCTGCCTAATTACACAGCGCCTCCTAAGTAGGGCTGCCCGCGGATAGGTTTTGGGCGGATAGGTTCCCACTTCCCAATCCGATTTGCTCACGACGGATTTTTTTTTTTTCATCCGCCAATTGTTCATGAGTACAGTTGTTTGGTTGGTTTAGTTTGAATGCACTTTAGTCTTTTTACTAAAGAGTCCAAAAAACAAAAGCTCAGCGTGTTTTGTTAGAAAGGGCAATATAGTATTGTGAAACCTTCGTCTCCTCTCCATCTCTCTCGATGTAGCAAATGGATTTGGAGAACTGTCCTCCCTATGTCGTTTTTTATTGGAACATGAGTGGAACCTTAAAATCAGACTGAGACCAAGTCCGTGCGAGTGTGGAAACGCCAATAAGGGCCAAAGTTCAGTATACTTGGAGGCAAACAAGAGCCCTTCTATAGGAACCGACGGATGTCACACAGCACAACACGCAGTATCCACTCCGGATTCTGTATAAATAATTTGAGTCATTCAATAATTTTAAAATAATTTTTCGAGTGAGCTCATGATGAATCAACTCAATAAAATAAGTGTAAGTGTTTGATCCAATCTTCCAATTTTTCATTCAAATTATAGAATCCGATCAGTAAGATGCTGACTCGTGAACAATTTGATACCGGAACTTACAGATGGAAAGGAAGAAAAGTAATAAAAAGGATAAAAGGGATAAACGCTCACCACTCAAATTTGGAAACCAACAGAATACAGATTGACAACACCCGAGTATTTATCGAGGGATAATGTGGGCAGGGATCACTCACTAGTACTCAAAGGAATCCACCTAATAGATACAGAAACGAAGAGAAAGTGATATACTTCTCACCAACCAAAGGTTATACTTTACTTAAACACACAAAATGACTCATCAATTCATAGCATCATAATTTATAGGCCACTTGACCCTCCAAAAATAGGAAAAGACACTCACATTTCCAAGGCAAAACTTAATGAAACAAAACTTTGACTACTAAAATCTAGGAAGACTCTTAGGCGCCGTTTGTTTGCGCGTAAAATATTTTCTGGTAAAATGTTTTACCTATTTTTCGTTGTTTGGTTGTGTAAAAAATGAAAAAAACATTTTACATGTAAAATATTTTACATTAATTGGATGAAAATGACGTACTCTTAAATCTTCCATAAGTTATTTTCCAAAATGAAACCCGCTGCCCTCTACTGCAATTTTCACTGCTCAGTTTTCTCGATCGTCAGTCCTGACCCATGTTCAATTTCAATATTCTTAGATCTCTTCACTGATTAAGCCCCGCCCCTCTCTCTACACTATATATTTTGTCAATTTCTAAAAACATTTTTAAGTATCAACCAAACACTAGAAAATAAAAGTATTTGAAAAATTTATTCTCAGAAAAAATATTTTACATCAAAACAAACGGAACCTTAATAAAAATGTGTGACTACAAATAAGAAAGAAGACTATTTTGGCTACTAACCAAAGAGGAAAATCAACTTTGTCCGGAAAATCAATAGAGGAACTCCACGTCATCAGATTAAATTTTGGAAAAAAATAGAAGTTTATTAGTTTTTTATTTTACTATTTTAGTTTTAGTATTTTGTTGGGAATCTTATAATTTGGGATTACTAACATAGAGTTATTTAGTTTCTTAATTTAGGTTGATTCAATTTCCTATTCTATATATGTTAATTTTCTTATTTTACAAGATTTAGGATTGCTTCCGAATATTTTTGTTTCCTTTTAAGCTCTAGGATTTCTACTACTATATAATAAGCTTGTAAGTCTGAGGGTTATTTAGTTTTTTAATGATTAATGAAATTAAAAAGAGTGTTATCTTTTATGCCAATTTTTGGGTATTCTGTGTGAAAGAACCAATTGTTGTTGCCCTTATTCCTGGGTATTCTCAGACAAAAGAGGTTTACGGAAGAGTTATCACGATCTTGTCACCCGATCTCCTTTTTCAACACACCTCCCTGCATCAGTTGGTATCAGAGTTCTCATTCCAATCCTGACTATGGCCGATGCTTAGCCTCCGAACCTCGCCTTCCAATAAGGTTGAAACACCCCAAGCGTAGGACTAGGTCGTCGATAGCATAATATCTGGAAGTCCGGGATCGCTCCCACAGAGAATCGAATACAGCTTAATTTGGATTGAAGGTTTTATACGATGAATTTTGGCGTTTAAGACGGCCAACTTTCGGTTTTGCTTTGAATGGTTAAAAGGCTAAAGCGAAAACTAGAAATGAGATATATAAACTAAAAGAGGCAAGTCTAGGGATCGTCTAACCCTTGACTAAGGTCGTTATCGATTCTCAATATAACTCAAGTAAGAGTCACGACCACGTACTCACGCCCGAAAGATTTAGCTTTAACGATTACGTTTAAAGAAAGATATGATTAAGCGGAGCTAAACAAACCTATTTTTGCTAATGTATCTAACACGTAGGAGACCACGAGCTCTCAATATGCCGCTTGCCAAGACCGCTTGACTAAACGACATATTAAGGAGTTAACACCCCTTACTTAGACCAAAATGGCTAGGTTAGTTCAATTCCGAAAATCATGATTTTAAGCTCAAGGCTTCGAGAACCAAATAACCACCTAAGTCATTGGGAAAGATTACCCCGAGACTTAACCAAACAACTACTCAACCAAAGCTAAAGCACAAAAGAAAGTATAAAAACGAGACATGATATTTAACCGACGGAAACGAAAATAAACTTGAGATTAAGAAAGATCTACTTCGTAGCTACAACATTAATACACGACAAAATAATAAACGAGAAAGACTTACTTGAGTTCTCAAGGAAATTAACTAAGAAAGCTTAAAAAGACATTAATGGAGTAAGTCCTAAGAAAATAATGTGCTAGATAATAAAGGGAGGGAAGTGGTCCTATTTATACAAAAAGACTCTCTCTCTCCTCCAAAATATCCAGAAACACATCAAAAGTAGAAAGTTGCCACTTATGGAAAGTTAAAAGCTGTCAAAAAGTAAGTCGGTAAGCCTCCCGTATCGATACTCTAGAGCCGTATCGATACGATTCTGTCTTGCTCTGAAACCCAGGATTCCCCATAGACGATTCGTATCGATACACACAAAACCGTATCGATACGGAGAACAGCGTATCGATACGATGAAGCTGGACTTCTATGTCACGTCCTCGATTTTAAACATAATTATAAATGATTTACATAATAAAAATACTCACAAATATCCGTACGGTACCCAAAAGATCGCTGAGTTCTCATTCCCTTAGTTAAGCTTCCAATTTCACAAAGTTTCCAAAATATTACAATATAGGCTCAACGGCCCCAAATCAGCATAAGTATCAAATGTCGAAAGAGGATTAAGGGTTACAATATTTCAAATCAAAAGGATTACAATTTAAGTTACAAATACATCTTTCAAAATAAATTTACAAAGATGAATAAGTAACTCCTTCGGTTAGCTTTCAAAAATAATGACCACACTCCAAGCACGCCAAGCAATGCAAGCTATGGTTCCGGGTTAGCACCTGAAAATAATATAAGGCTTGAGCTACACTAGCCCAGTAGAAAAGTCTACGCAAATTCTATATGCAAATGAGCAAGACGAATGAACAAATGATAAAAGATCACAAGACAACGGAGGAAGCACAATTTTCATGAACAAGTGTCCCAAAATCTCCAATTTTTTTTTATTCAACCCATAAATCATATCCGTTCAATTCGTGTCTCAACATGTCGTGTCATTTATGTGTCTGAGCCGAAACTCCTGCCGGGCTAATTTTGGGACCCCGATATCCCCTGCCAAGCACCCACCTTGAAGGTTAGGCCTTGAGTAATTATTATGAGTATAAGCTCCTGCCAGGTTAATTATGGGACCTTGAAATCCCCTACCAGGCACCCACCCGTCGATGGGCCCTGAATGTTCGCGCGTCATTCACAAGCTCAAGTGTATCGTTCGTACAAATGTCGTGCAAGAAACTCACATTTCTTTCATTTCCGTAGTTCCACTATTTTGAACAATTCCCATGTCTATATATATGTCACACTGCACATGAAGTCAAACAAGGCTACTTGATTTCTTATTATATAAATAAATAAGTATGAAATCCCATAGAAGTGGTCAAGGTTTCAGGAAGAAATGGGATTGCAACGACATGGGAGATTTTTGGATTTGACTGGTGGCCTACCGGTAGGTAGTGGGGTACTACCGGTACAAAACAGAAACAGAGGGGACACAATTTTGGCTCGCAAGAATTCTACCGGTAGGAGGAAAAATGGTACCGGTAGGAATCCGAGGAAAATTAGTAATTCTACCGGTAGGAGATAGCTTCTACCGGTACAAAATCAAAACAGTGAGTATACATTTTCACAACGACAAAGTTCTACCGGTAGAGGAAAATATCCTACCGGTAGGAATCTGGAATTTGGCGATTTTTTATGAGATAACAGATTTTGATCCAGACCAAACAACAATCAATACAAGCTCAAACAAAGCATGAAAATACTCAAATAAGACATAGGAGAACCCAAATAACATATAAAGAGAGGTAGAATTTCCCACCTCGAGTATCCAAACCGAAATCAAGGAGATTGTGCAAACCCTAACTTCCGGAGTCCAAATCAAGCAACAATACAGCGAACCAAGCTTTGTCCAACGCGACACAAGCTCGAATATACTAGTAGACGATGGAGTTAAGCTTGATTATTGTGAGTTTTGAGTGATTGGGTGAGAGAGTGAGAGAGAGACTGAGAGATAGAAACGAGAGAGAGATGAGAATGAAGAAAAGAAGAAAAAAAAAGAAAACATTTCCCAGGTGATATACACGACACACATATGCACACATGCACTAATTGCAATAACACCCCAAACTTTCCCAACCTCTGCACATATAACCCCCCACATTCATATTTAAGCCATTTTCACCCTTTTCTTTTCTTTTATTTTCTTTTACTACAAATATTAAAATTAAATAGGAAATTTACGGGTCTCTACATTCTATCTGTTTTAATGAAGTATCAATACTACGATAACCGTATCGATACACTGAAACTTCCCCTGTCTCCTGGCCTCAGCTTCAGCAGGCAGCCCCTAGTAGCTTCACAGCTCCTCAACATCTTATTTTTAAGTAAAGACTACATTTTAAATATTTCTTTTACCTTTTCTTTACTTTAATTTATTTAATAAAAATAAAAAGTACCCCCCATTTGGAAACAATAGTATTACCAGAATTTCAAGATTTCAATTAATCAAAATGTCAACCCCCTACTTTTAGTACAAAACAGAAAATTGTACATTTTTCTCAAGAAAAAATGACTCAAAACATGACCTTGCACTTCAAATAAAAACTTGCAACTTTGTACTTACTCATTGAAAAATTCAAGGATCAATTACTGTCATTTTTTATCTCGAAAATCGAAACTTTTTCAGAAAGTTATTTTTCCATACTTAGACAGATTTTAAGGGGCCGACAGGGTCTTCTGTTACTTGGAAGCACTAGGGTCATCCATGGTGTCGAAATGCGTCTTAATTACACGAATTACCTGAAACATACAAAAACTTACCTTACGTGCAATATCTCTATAAAAGCTAAATAATGCAAGTTAAAACCACATAAAACGGGACTAGTCGCACCAGATATCTACAATATCGGGTGCTCATCACACCTTCCAACATGAACTTTGCTAGTCCCTAGCAAATTAAAGCAAAACGCATTTAACTAAATTATGCAACCTTTCCGAAACTCAAGACACAAAAATTATGCTCAACTATTACAACTAGGCAAGAGTCCAAAACACCCCTTCAAATCCGATCACATGCAATCCACGCACAAACATGCTATGAACTAAGACGAACAAACTATGCCATATTAGAGTAGTCAAACATGTATGCACCACAACGAGTTTCGACTCCAAAACTCACAAAGATACGCACTTATTCGACTTTTCACACAGTGAGATACAAGATACATCCCATGACAAGTGCTAGCAAGTAAATGCAATAACCAGAGACAAAAAACTATGCATGCTATCAAAAGAGCGCTAAGGAAAGGAAAGCTAATTATTGACAAATATGGAAAGACTAGAAACAATTCATACTCAAAAAGCAATAAATATCAATCATGCATTAAACAGAGTTAATTAGCGTACAAAAGATCAATAGAGGACTTTATTAGCCTATAACGACCTTGGATACAAAGAGAAAGGGACTACAAAAATGTAGTGGCCATATACTTGCATGGTTCATCTACCGTTTGCCATTATCGACCCTAAACTACCCAAGGTATGATCACATATCGTCCAAACACCAAACAAAATGACGGAAAAAAAATAAAGGACAATTACTCGATAAGTCCTACAAAAACTACTACCACCGACTCAACGACATATACTCGTCATCCTCATCCGTTTCCTCATGGTATTGAGCATCAAGCTCCCCTTTTTCCATCGGACTCTTCCTAATCCGGAATGTAAGCTAGCCCAGAGGTCACACCAATCCTCTCATCATAATATTCAACCCTCTTTTGAATGTGATTTTCCTCTTTTCATAACATTTCTTTGATTTTCTTTGAATAATAGGGTCATTTGAATTGAGATTTGTAGCGAGAGAGATTGAGGGGCGAATTTGAAAGTTATGGAGAGGGAGATGAAAATTTGGTGCCTTAGCTTTTGTAGTGGGAGAGGAGAGATAGGGAATCACATACCAATTCTTCGCATTTTTATATCCCAACCCCTTCTATCACATTCACACCACCCCTAAACCTCCTTGAGACATTGAAAACTATAGACACACAACCCTCTAAACATCCGGTTTCCTAAGTTGAACAATGGAAGAGACTCGAACTATGGTTCAAAATAAGGACGAGGTGACTTTTATGTGGTTTAATCAAACAAAAATGTCTTGAATCATTTCTTAAGTACGTTAACAACTCGAATAAGATGCATAAAAGATATATACACTACTCGGGCATGAACAAAAGATATTATTTACACAAATGCGGAAAATGAGAACAAAAAGCATGGGATGCTTCAAAATGAATCCACTTTAGCGATGCACACTACTTGACCTGACTTTTAGGCTCAACTTGTTCATCAATGTTCATGTATATGCATGAAACATAGATTCAAACATTTAACCAAATTCGATGGGGTACACGACTCTTGCCATTTACATAATTGAGCATAATAAAAGTATCTAACAAGCGAAATCACTACTAACAAGGGAAGATTGCACAAAAAATTTAAAATTTTTACTAAAAGCAGAAAAATGAGACAAGTCTCATGAACATGTATATAACACATAACACTCGTCCCAACTTAAATGATGCTATGTCCTCATAGCATGAAGAACAATAGTATTGAGAGGAAAGAACAAAAGATTGTACCACTAGGGGAATGTCAACCCCCTTATACCTCGACCAAGTTGGAGGTTTTTGCATCATCGTCTCCTTTCGTCATTCGAACTCCTTTCGTCATTCGAACGGCTTCCAATGTTGACTCCTTCGGCTCCTCCAATGGAACCAAAGCTAGTCACACAGGGTCATGGTCAAAACTTTATTAGACTAACAACCGCGACACGTAGTTGCACCCTTACTTAGGGCTCCTGAATGCCTCATTCACCCCAACTTTAGATCCAATCTACCAAGGCTGGTGTGGTAGCTCGTACACCCTGCAAAAGACTTAAGCTTGAACTACCTACTAAGAGACAAATGACATTAGAACCGCCCATCTCGTGTTATCCAGGCCCCAAACAAATCGAAAGTAAAACACAACCAAATCTTCATGCGATTACATGGGTACTACTTTTCTCTCCATTCCTCCATCAAAGTGTCGTAGAGCAAGTCATACAACAACTTCAAGTGCGAAACGGGTGGCTATACCGGACCATCAAAAGAGGAAAAGAAAAGAGATAGAGAAAGAAAGAGTTTATGTACGTTCAACCAAACGCAGGCTCCGAACATTTAGTATGCCAACAAGAGCTAATAAAATGAACATAGCACTCCACTCCACACTCTGCTTCAAAAATTGAATCTGACCATGCCACAAAAATAGATACTTCGAGTAAAGCAAGTGCCGAAATCCTTTAAGAAATTTAATTTCAACAAAATGCGCATTCCACAAAAGATTGATTTTCAAAGAGTTGACAAAATCTACAATATAAGGATGGTAAACCAAATCAAATTCAACAACACCAACAAAATCAATCAATTCGACTTTTAAAACCTCTTGCAATGGAGACTCAATAGGAGGGGTGACACCATCTAGAGCAGAGAGTATTGGATGGTTCAAAATTTCTATGAAAGGTATCTCCTCAAAAGAAGGAGACAAACTCTCAGGTCTAGACACATTCTTGCCATCCTGCTCATTTCAGCAGAGCATTCAAGAAGTCTACCTCCACATTCTTTTTCTCAACAATAATAAATTTCTCCCCCGAATTGTCATACAAAGAGGGATTCACAGGGGGAGAACACTGGACATCAGGCTGAACATTAGGCACATCAATCCATTCAGACTCTGAGGAGCTGTCAGAAGCTAAACTATCATTTTCAACAAAGATATGTGGCTCAATTTCCTCTTCTATGACATTTGAGTTGGACTCTCGACAATGTGGAGCATAAACCCGAGATTGTAAAATTGCAGCCAAATGATTAAAGAAATTTAAGGCTTGAGCGGGTTCTTTTTCAAAAAGTTTGCCATCGCACATATGTCTAAGAATCGTTGACTTTTTTGAGAAAGTCCATCATAAAAGTAGTTAGCAATTTGAAAATTATCATAGCCATGATTCGAGACCGCAATGAGCAAGTCCTTGTATCTTTCCCAACATGCATAAAATGACTCATTCTCTCTTTCAGCAAAAGTTTGAATTTGTTTCTTGAGATCTAACCAATTGGAAATGGTCATATGACTTTTAAAAATATTGGTGTCATGAGTGGCTATGCAAGGAGGTGTGAAAATTTGATTTGGACAAAGGTAATACTGCAAAGTCTTATGGGGTGTGATAATTTGATTGGGACAAAGGTACTCCCGCAAAGTCTTGTGGGGTACTTCCCAATTTGTTGCCGCCATTCTATTAGATAAGTAAGATATAAAGTAAATAGGCTAGAGGGGCTATGCCGCCACCTCTTTCTTAAACAGTCTCGTGGGGTTAAGTCACTACCACGGCTATATAATAATAATAAAGAAAAGGCAATTGATGCTCGAGTTAGCTTTATTACACCTCAAGTCGAATTAGTGGCTCTATCAGAGGTATCCGCTAAGTTGAGTTCAAATTACACAAAAGAAAAATAAATGGAGTACTTACAATGGTTTGTCAATCCTATAAATAAGCTATAATAAGAAATTTCCACGGCAATGGCGCCAAAAATGCCTAGCCTCCGAACCTCACCTTCCAATAAGGTTGAAACACCCCAAGCGTAGGGTAGGCCGTTGATAAGTGCCAAAATATGTATATTTTGGCCCTCCAATCTATATTTATTAGTCTTTTATTTTTGTTAACTGATTGTTATTATTTGTTGTTATGTATAAAGGTTGCTCGAGCTTGATTTTCAAGATTTTGGGTAAAGACGGAAGTTAGCAAAAGTTTTGGGTCAAAGCCCGAAGTAGATGAAACCCAAGGGCCTCTATGTGATTCTTCCTTTCAATTCCTATAAAAATAACTTTTTACCCTACTGTGGGAGGAAGCAGCTTTTTGGAAAAGAAAAGAAAAAGAAATAAAGACGGCAGCAGCGAGGGAAATACTAGGGAACAGACGAAACAAAGGATTGAGGTGGCGGTGATACCTTCTTGGGTCTCACGCACGACTTAATTCGAGATCTCTAACGCACGATTGTTTTGAGCGCAGCAAAAAAAACAACGAAGAACGGGGCAGCGCCCAAACTCAGTAATTCTTTTACAGTTTCAGACTTACAATCATTCAGAGTTTTCTTTTTCTTTCAAGTATTTTTATGCTTTGTTCAATTACTCATATTTCAGTAACTTGTTTTACGTTTCGTTCTTAATTAAAGTTGTTCGTTGATCTTAATTAGTTGATATTTTTCTATTTATTTTTCATCTCGCACAATAGAAGCATGTTTCAAATTAGGGTTTCTTTTATTTTATGCATGATAATTAGTGAATAGTCGTTTAGGTAGGGTCGCGGGGTGATTAGCACACCGTGACCAGTTCGGACACTGCTCTTAATTTCAAATAATAAAGAAAACGATTTTGGATTGAAAAATACTTCTTGTGGATGAACTCGGGCATTGTCGGAGCCCATGTGAACGGGGGAATGGGGGTCCAAAACTTATTTTTCGCTGTGCATTGGTAAACGGCGACCTTAAGGTTTCGCATCTTGCGGGGTATCTTTTTCAATGTAAAATTGAACGTTTTTAAAAACACCGAATGGAGCAGGTTAGTCCGGACTTGTTACGAGTGCTATAAACCCTATGACCGTACCTCCTTTTAATTATCTGATAAGTATAATTAATTTCTAGGTTTTAATTAATTTCAATCAATTGACAAAAGGGTGGCTACCTAAGAGCCCGTTTAAATTATAACAACTCAAATTTTTTAGTTAGCACACATTACTGTCTCTGTGGATTCGATTCCGGATTTACTGGGTATTGTGTTACATCGGTCTCAGCCCTACGCTTGGGGCAACCTAATATTTTAGGTCTAGAAATCGGTCAAGCATTTTTGGCGCCGTTGCCGGGGACGGTAACGTGTGTTAAAGAATTCGGGTAGTTAGTTTTATTTTTGTTTTTCTTTTTAGTTTTGTTTGAGCCATCATAGGTAGAGGTGCGCAATCCTCCATTGTAGGAAAGCAATCACTTCTAAAGCCTAAGTACTACAGAGACAATACCAGGCGTCTCGTAGCCATTGAGAGAGAGCCGACAGTAATCGTGGAGGGAGAGTCTTTTAGTGGTAATTCTTGTGATATCAGTGCTCTTTTTGTTGATTTAATAATTTAGCCACCAATAGCAGAGCCACCGATGTCAATGCGTGCACACATGCATCCTGAGAGGACTACTCCTCTCGATCTAATAGTTCTACCAACCGAGACGGTGGAAGCACGTAATGCTTTCACCATTAAACCTGGTACGCATAATGCCCTTCCCCTATTTTATGGGAAGGAGAATGAGGATCCGTATGAGCTCATCCGTCATTTCGAGGGGTTGGTGCGCACTCTGGCCACCACTACTCAACGAGAGAATGCTTACTTTAAGCTTTTCCCAGTCTCACTCAGGGACAATGCAGATAAGTGGCTGCGGATGCAGAAGCCACAGTCTCTCAGGACGTGGGCTGCTGTCCGAGATTTATTTTACAAGAAATATTTCTCGGAAAGTAAATCAAAGTACCTGACTCGCCAAATCCAATCGTATAAGCAGAAAGAGGGCGAGTCGTTTTTAAGGTGCTGGGAGCGGTTCAAGGACTTGCTGTTGTCCTTACCGCATCATGGTTTCGTGAAACACCAGTTGGTGTCATTTTTCTATTTGGGTTTGAATGATGCTATGGTCCAACAAATGGAGTACCTCTGTAAAGAGGAGGATTTTCTAGATAAGTCCCCGGACGATGCGTAGGACTTTCTCGACGAGTTGACCGAGAAACATAGAAGTTGAGAACCTTTCGACCTCGGTGATAGGGCCATGGCTGCACAGGGATCCAGTGGGTTTGGCATTTTTCCTTCTAGTGTGCGAGAGCACAATGTTTAGTCTCAGCTGGACAAAATGGCTAAACAATTAGAGGACTTGAAACTTAAGCAAGTCCATCAGGCAAATGAGGTGAGAGTCGAGGAGGTGTGTGCATTATGTGAGTGTCCGAGGCATCTTGTCACTGCTTGCCCCGCGTTTTCCATTGTCAAAGATGCATACCATAGTAATCAGGCTGAGGTGAACGCGCTTAACTAGCGTTGGTTTCCGTATTCGAATACCTACAATCCAGGGTGGGCCCAAAACCCACTTTTGAGTTGGAGGGATCAAAAAGCCCCAGTGCAACCCCAGGCACCACCTCAGCCACAAGTTCAGCAATTCTGGCCTCCTCAAGGCCAAATGACCCAGTTTCGTTACCTTCCTCAGCAGCAGCAGGGGTTCGGTCCTTCATCTTTCGGACCACCCCCTGGCATAAACCATCCCCCGCGGGATAAACAAACTGATGAGATGATGAAGGCTCTCATGTAGTCTCAGTTAAGCTTCACTGAACAAACCAAACAGGCAATTGGTGACATTAAGACCCAATTGACCCAGTTGATGGCGGCAGTTGGACAAGTCCAACAAGAGAAGGGAAAGTTTCCTTCTCAACCTTTAGTCAATGCCGCCGGTACCCATTATGTGGGCGATTCTTCTGGCCCAAGTAATCCGAATCTCAGTTTGGAAGATGCTAAGGCGATCACCACTCTCAGAAGTGGGAAGGTGATTGACAAAGATTTGCCCCCAAAGTAGAAATCGGTGCCACCCCCGGTGCCGGTAGCTATTCACTACAACAAAAAAGGTCTATGACGACGAAAAAAATTCGTCGCCAAAGAAGCCAAATTCATCGCTAAAGCTTTTGGCGACGAAAAATTTCGTCACCCCATTTCATCGTCTTTTGTTTCACGCAAAAAGGGTTGGCCCCTTCGACGACGAATTTTTTCGTCGTCAAATGTATATTTCGCCGACGAAATTTAATTTCGTCGCCAAAAACACCCAAACTCAAAAAATTTTTCCTCTTTGCTGTTGCACGGACTCGAACTCGAGACCCATGGGTCCTTGAACAATGATTCCAACCACTCGGCCAACCAACACTTTGTTGATAGTTATGCAAAATCAAATATATATAGACATTTTTTTGAGAATTTTCAAATTAGCCAATGTGTGAAATATATGAATATACACAGAAAATAGATTTATTCATTTAAATAAATTTATTTTTTTTCTAAATTTTTTTAAGAATTGGCGACGAAAAATTAATTTCGTCATCAAATTGTACCAATCAGCGACGAAAAATTAATTTCCTCGTCAAATTGTACTAAATGCCGACGAAAAATTAATTTCCTCGCAAAAATGCCCCATTTGAAGAGGAAATTTTTTTTTCGTCGCCAATAGGTATCGTTTGGCGACGAAATTCAATTTTCTCGCGAAAAAAGTCCCATTTAACGACGAAATCTGATTTTCTCACCAAAAAGTACCATTTGGGGACGAATTTTGGATTTCGTCGCCAGTTTTCGTCGCAATAGACCGTTTTTGTTGTAGTGATTCCAGCAATTGTTCCAGATTTGGAAAGTGTTCCCGAAGAAGAGAAAAAGGCGGAGTCTCCTGAAGTGGTGGTGCCTGCAACTGCGGCCCCCGCGACTCTAACGTCACCCGTTGCTCCATATCCAAATCGCTTTGTGGCAAAACCTAAGGTCAATGTGAACTTTCAAATGCTTGAATTATTCAAGAAAGCTCAGTTTCCCATCTCTTTGATGGAAGCCATTGACGCAATTCCTCAGTTTGCGAAAGTTTTGAAGGATTTGTGTACGTCGAAGCGGAGAACTAAGAGTTAGGACAAAGTGCTTCTGACGGAGCAAGTGCGCTCCATTCTCCAGGCGGAGATCCCCACCAAGTGTAAGGACCCTAGTTGTCCGACCATCCCTATAGCTATTGCGGGCCAAAAGTTTGATAAGGCTTTGCTGGATTTAGGAGCAGGTGTCAACCTGCTCCCTTATTCAGTATACTTAAAGCTTGGCTTAGGCGATTTGAAAGCCACACCGGTCACGCTGCAGTTGGCTGACCAGAATGTGAGAATTCCAAAGGGGGTGGTGGAGGATGTTTTAATTCAAGTGGGCGAGTTTCTTTTTCCAGTCAACTTCATTGTCCTGGATACATGCCCAATACCAGAGGTCTTTGAAAAAACTCCTATCATCCTAGGCCGTCCATTTTTAGCCACCTCCAGTGCTGTCTTGAATTGTAAATTTGGACAAGTCCAATTGTCGTTTGGGGGCTTGAAAATGGAGGTGAATGTTTTCAACATGGATAGCCGGGTTGAGGATGATGAGGAGATATATAAGATGAGTTTGATCGACACGCTGGTATAAGAGCATGTCGATAGTGTGTTATACAAGGATCCTCTGGAGATAGCCTTAACCACCGAAGAGGCATCATTTTTAGATTCTCCAGAGGTAGGAAGTTTGATGGAGATGCCTGCAGTGGAGGATGTGTGTGGCGCAGCTTGGAATCCAGTTCTTGAGCCGGTAGGCGCCCCACTTCCTAAAACTCTCCCATCGTCTGTCCAGCCGCCTAAACTTGAGTTAAAGCCTCTGCCGGAAACGCTTAAGTATGCCTTCCTTAAAGGTGATGATACTTTTCCGGTAGTGATTTCCTCATCCCTCGAGGAGGATCAAGAGGCTAAGTTGCTTGCCTTGTTGAGAAAGCATGTGGGCGCAATAGGCTGGACAATAGCGGATTTGCAGGGAATTAGTCCAACGGTGTGTACACACTGCATTTTTCTTGATGAGGATGTGAAGCCTTCTAGGCAACCTCAGCGTCGTCTGAACCCCAACATGAAGGAGGTGGTTCGGGCTGAGGTGCTGAAGCTTTTAGATGCGGGTATTATTTACCCGATAGCCCATAGTGAGTGGGTGAGTCCTGTGTAGGTGGTGCCTAAGAAGGCTGGAGTGACCGTCGTGTGAAACGGCGAGGGCGAGCTAGTGCCGACCGGTGTTTAAACCGGATGGTGAGTTTGCATAGATTATCGGAAGCTCAATGCGAGCACCTGGAAAGATCATTTCGCTCTCCCATTCATTGATCAAATTATGGAGAGGGTGGCTGACCGGGCATTTTATTGCTTTCTGGATGGGGACTCTGGCTACAATCAAATTGAGGTAGCTATGGAGGATCAGGAGAAGACCACCTTCACGTGTCCTTACGGCACGTTTGCCTACCGTCGCATGCCTTTTGGCTTGTGCAACGCTCTCGGCACCTTTTCAAGGTGCATGATGGGAATTTTTAGCGACATGGTAGAGAAGATCGTGGAGGTGTTTATGGATGACTTTTCAGTTTTTGGAGATTTGTTTGACGAATGCCTCGAGAACTTAGGAAAGGTCTTACAACGGTGCAAGGAGAAGCAACTTATGCTTAATTAGGAGAAGTGCCACTTCATGGTGACCCAAGGGATTGTGTTAGGACACATTGTCCCATCTAAAGGTATTGAGGTAGACAAGGCGAAGATTGATTTGATCTCAAATCTTCTCACTCCAAAGTCTGTAAAAGACATTCGATCTTTCCTCGGTCACGTCGGTTTCTATCGCCGTTTCATTAAGGGATTCAGTGCTATCTCCCGGCCGTTGTGCCATTTGCTGTCAAAAGACACGCCATTTGTCTAGTCTGAGGTGTGTAAGGAGGCATTCCAGACGTTGAAGCGGAGTCTCACTACTCCGCCCATTGTTCAGCCTCCGGATTGGAGTTTTCCCTTTGAGTTGATGTGTGACGCTTCTGACTATGCAGTTGGGGCAGTTTTAGGGCAACGGCGAGGGAAAGATCCCTGCGTCGTGTATTATGCAAGTAAAACTTTGAATGAGGCACAAATGAACTACACCACTACCGAGAAGGAATTGCTCGCGGTGGTGTTTGCCTTAGATAAGTTCCGGTCTTACTTGGTAGGGTCGCAGATTGTGGTTTTTACCGATCATGCGGCTTTGAAGTACTTAATGACCAAGTTGGACGCGAAAGCTCGCCTTATCCGGTGGATTCTTTTGTTGCAAGAATTCCACATTGTTATAAAGTATAAGAAAGGGGTTGAGAATGTAGTGGCCGACCATCTGTCTCGTCTAGAGTTTGAGGACCCTACCTCTCATCTCTCCATTGTGGATTCTTTCCCTGACGAGCAATTGTTCGCTGCTAATACGTGCCCATGGTTTGCAGATATCGCCAATTATTTGGTGACCGGGCAAATTCCACCCCATTGGTCCACAGCTGAGAAGCATCGATTTTTGAGAGAGGTCCGGTAATATATTTATGATGATCCATATGTGTTCAAGTATTGCGTGGACCAGATAGTGCGCCGGTGTGTCCCCGAAACTGATCAAAGGGAAATTTTAGAGTTTTGTCACACCGAGGCGTGCGGAGGTCATTTCTCCGCAAAGAAGACCGCCGCCAAGGTGAGTGAGTGTGGTTTCTTTTGGCCGAGTCTTTTTAAGGATGCGTACGTCTTTTGTAAGTCGTGTGACCGGTGTCAGAAATTAGGCAAGGTTAGACCGCGGAATATGATGCCCCTACAGAATATTTTTGTGATAGAGGTCTTTGATTGTTGGGGTATTGATTTCATGGGCCCGTTTCCGGTGTCATACGGTTATGAGTACATCCTCTTGGCAGTGGATTATGTTTCCAAGTGGGTTGAGGCAGTCTCCACTAAGACCAGCGATTCTAAGGTTGTGCTAGAGTTCTTGCGAACTAACATTTTGTCAAGGTTTGGCATGCCACGTGCCATTATCTTTGATCAGGGCACACAATTTTGCAATAGGTCTTTTGGGGCATTAATGAGCAAGTATGGCATCTCTCACAAGGTGTCTACTGCCTATCACCCTCAAACCAACGGTCAGGCTGAGCTAGCAAATCGCGAGATTAAGGGGATTTTAGAGAAGACCGTGAACCCGAATAGAAAGGATCGGTCACTTCGGTTGACTGATGCCTTGTGGGCCTACCGCACTGCTTACAAGACCATGTTAGGTGCTTCACCCTACCGGCTCGTTTATGGTAAGGCCTGCCACTTGCCCGTTTAGATGGAGCATAAGGCCTATTGGGCCATTAAAACGCTAAATGCGCGTTTACCTGAGGCGGATGCCCATAGGAAGCTCCAGTTGTGTGAGCTCGAGGAAATTAGGAATGATGCGTATAAGAGTGCGAGTACTTATAAGGCTAAGGTTAAGGCATATCATGATAGAAATATTCAGCGCAAAACCTTTAGTGTTGGTCAAAAAGTGTTGTTGTAAAACTCGCGCCTCCATTTGTTTCCTGGTAAGTTGAGGTCCCGATGGGACGGTCCTTACGTTGTGCATAAGGTGTATCCGAATGGTTCGATAGATGTTTGTGACCCCAAGAATAACAATGTTTCCAAGGTTAATGGGCAGCGTCTAAAGCCATTTTTGGAATATGTGGAAGTAGGTGAACCTGATGAGATTTTGGTCGATCCTGTTTATTCGGATGACCCTATTGTGTAGCCATTGGGCTACGTTCTGACGGGTAGCTTTCGCGTACCACTCTCTTCACTAAGAAGTGGACCCGGCTCCTAGCAATAGGGGTACCCATCATTGACTTGGGTTTTGGGAACAATCTTTGTACACTTGTTCTTTTATTTCTTGTTAATCAATAAATCCAAAAAAAAAGTAGAAATTAGAAAAGGGAAAAAAAAATAGCATAATGGTCTGGTATAGCCACCTGGTCAAAGCTATGTATGTAGTACTTAGGAGGTTGGGTCTGATGGCAGGCGCGTAGTTAGCAGCGAGAATTCTGTCTGAACCATCTGACTTTAATGTCCAAACTCTGTGGAGATTGTTTCACAAACAGAGTGGTAGGTAAGGAATCTGGAAGCCCCAGAGGGAGTGACAGCCTATTAGATGATGGCACTACTTCTCAAAATATCGTTGAATCCTATGCATACTGTCATTCTAATAATTAGGGAAACACAGTCTTTGGCCAGGGAGAAAAGTAGTACCCGTGTCTTTCGCATGAGGAAAATGGATGGTTTAATTTTTTATCTTTCTTTTTATTTCTTGCCTTATTTATTTTTTTTAGTTATTTTTCTTGCTGTCTTGGAGGCTAACATTTTGCAGGTTATTCAATCCAAGTTGGGGGGTCTCCCTCTCTCTATAGTTTACTCTGCTTAGCTCCACTTTTTCAAGGTGATATCTATCCTCTCTTTTATGTTTCTGTCCTATCTTTATTTTTTATGCTTTCAATGCGGACATTGAATAGTTCAAGTTGCGGGGAGGGATCACTTTGTTCTTTATTTTGTTAAAAAAAAAATGAAAAAATAGTGGGTTTCTTTTTGCATGAGACTTGAAAGCTGTTGAGATTGGCTTAATTGCGATTGAGTTCGAAATGTGAGTCATTCTTTTAATATTGTGGTGGCGGCATTGTAGTTCTTTTTGCTAGCTTGTCGAGAAAAATTTGTCATGGCATTTATTTTTAGTACATTTACACTTCACGTCTGTTTGTGCTTTGGTTGCTTGTGAGCTGTGACTTAATTATTCTTGATGGCTAGTTTAGTGGAGACTTATGCCCCATGTGAGTTTAGAGCCTTATCTTTTCGTGGAGTGGTGTCAAATAAACTCTTGTTTGTCAAAAACGAGCAAATTCGTTGTTGATCGATCTCATTATTTTTGTCGTCGAGTGTTGGAAATATTTTGAATTGCCTACTTATCTCTTGGGTTTGGAAAGTTGCGTGGTTGTGTTGCCCATTGGAGAGGATTATAGGCCATCTTTGCTATTTTGAGCCGGTTTGTTTCTTCATTCACACGTTTATCACTTATGAACCAATTTGAGCCTCATGCATACAGCCTTTTTCTTGTTGAGCTCCACCATCTATATTGTGTCTTGAGAATTGTTAGTCAATGATGTGAAGGTGAATTATTGAGAAGGGAATGAGTGGAATTGTGAATTGAACTTTGATTGTTGGTGATCTTTCCCATTCAAAAGAAAAAAGAGAGAGAAAGACAAAAAGGGAGGACATACCAAAATTATTGTAGAAGAAGAAACACTTGTTCTTAATGTGGGATTGTATTAAAGAGTTAGGGAGGGAGATATGGTGAAGTTGAAAAGAGAAAAAGAAAAAAAAAAGAAAGAAAGAAAGAGGGAAAGCATCATTATATTTGTCCTATGTGAGTTGTGGTTAGTTTATTCTCAGACACTTGAATGTTTTACCCTAACCTTGAAATACTTTCTCTTACCTAACGTTATAACCAGAATGAAAGTCCTATTTGATCCTAGGGGCAATGGACTGTGAATTGGTGGATAGAAAGAGTTTTCAATACTTGGCATTCCGTTCATGAGATCGTGTGTCCACTTTATAGAGCGTTCTTTTCGTGTCATTATGTGCGGAAGTATTTTGCTTTCATTTACATAACATTCACCCGCACATATTGAGAGTAATATGCACGTTGTTTCGAATGATTTTATTTGTTGAGTGCATGACACGGTGAGATTTGAAGTCGAGACTTGGTCCGGAGAGAACTTTTGGTTATTTTTCACTTGTGATCGAAGCCCTTGTTCACACACGCTAAGTATAGGTGCCATGAGTTATTTTTCTGACTTGATAGTATCTAGAACTGTTTATGCCCATTATCTCATCGCGATGGCTTCATATTCTTCGCTTGAAATATCATTAAGCTGTCTTACAGGTTTATGGGTTTCATGTGAAAAGTATTCACAATGTTTGTGGGTGTTCATTGCTGTAAACCCTCACGAGACTCCACTCGTCCTCTCGGGATCGCCTAGGGGTTTAAAAGGCTTGTTGCACATGCTAAGTGCAATCGTGAGTCTTATGAAAGTGACATAGTTAGAATTTATTTATTTTTTATTCTTTTTGCTCGAGGACTAGCAAAATGTAAGTTGGGGGGTGTCATCGATAGGATAATATCCGGAAGTCGGGGATCGTTCCCACAAAGAATTGAATACAGCTTAATTGGGATTGAAGGTTTTATATGATGGATTTTGGCGTTTAAGACGGCCAACTTTCGGTTTTGTTTTGAATGGTGGAAAGGCTAAAGCGAAAACTAGAAATGAACTTTATAAACAAAAAGAGGCGAGTCTAGGGATCGTCTAACCTTTGACTAAGACTGTTACCGGTTCTCAATATAACTCAAGCAAGAGTCACGACCATGTGTTCACGTCCGGAAGATTTAGCTTTAACGATTACATTTAAAGAAAGATATGATTAAGCGGAGCTAAACAAACTTATTTTTGCTAATGTATCTAACACGTAGGAGGCCACGAGCCCTCAATATGCCGCTTGCCAAGACCGCTTGACTAAACGACATATTAAGGAGTTAACACCCCTTGCTTAGACCAAAATGGCTAGGTTAGTTCAATTCCGAAAATCATGATTTTAAGTTCGAGGGTTCGAGAACCAAATAACCACCTAAGTCATTGGGAAATATTATCCCGAGACTTAACTAAACAACTACTCAACCATAGCTAAAGCACAAAAGAAAGTATAAAAACGAGACATGATATTTAACCGACGGAAACGAAAATAAACTTGAGATTAAGAAAGATCTACTTCGTAGCTACAACATTAATGCACGAAAAAATAATAAACGAGAAAGACTTACTTCAGTTCTCAAGGAAATTAACTAAGAAAGCTTAAAAAGACATTAATGGAGTAAGTCCTAAGAAAATAATATGCTAGACAATAAAGGGAGAGAGGTGGTCCTATTTATACAAAAAGACTCTCTCTCTCCTCCAAAATATCCAGAAACACATCAAAAGTAGAAAGTTGCCACTTATGAAAAGTTAAAAGCTGTCAAAAAGTAAGTCGGTAAGCCTCCCGTATCGATATGGCTCTACTCTAGAGCCGCATCGATACGGTTCTGTCTTGCTCTGAAACCCAGAATTTCCCGTAGACGATCCGTATCGATACACACAAAATCGTATCGATACGGAGAACAACGTATCGATATGATGAAGCTGGACTTCTCTCTATTTTAATGAAGTATCGATACTCTGATAGCCGTATCGATACGCTAAAGCTTCCCCTGTATCCTAGCCTTAGCTTCAGCAGGTAGCCCCTAGTAGCTTCACAGCTCCTCAGCATCTCATTTTTAAGCATGCATCTTATTTTTAGGTAAAGATTACATTTTAAACCTTTCTTTTACCTTTTCTTTACTTTAATTTATTTAATGAAAATAAGAAAGTACCCCCATTTGAAAATAATGGCATTACTAGAATTTCAAGATTCCAATTAATCAAATGTCAACCGCCCACTTTTATTACAAAATAGAAAACTGCACATTTTTCTCAAGAAAAAATGACTCAAAACATAACCTTGCACTTCAAATAAAAATTTGCAACTTTGTAGTTACTCATTGAAAAATGCAAGGATCAATTACCGCCATTTTTTATCTCAAAAATCGAAATTTTTTCAAAATGTCATTTTTCCATACTTAGATAGATTTTAAGAGGCCGATAGGGTCTTCAGGTACTTGGAAGCACTTAGGTCATCCATGGTGTCGAAATGCGCCTTATTTACACGAATTACCTGAAACATACAAAAACTTACCTTACATGCAATATCGCTATAAAAGCTAAATAACGCAAGTTAAAACCACATAAAACGGGATTAGTCGCACCAGATATCTACAATATCGGGTGCTCATCAGCCGGAGGACGAGTTGAAGGTCAAGGTGGAAGAGGAGGTCATACAACTTATCTTGATGAAGTCTATGAGCGAGACGATGCTGCTCGAGATGCTTGAATAGAGCCGCGGTTCCAACAACTTGAGTAGTATGTGATGGATGCGATTGGTGTCCTAACCAATCAGATGGTTGCCATGGCTGTTGGGGGGAACCCATTTTGCTATCGTCCAATTCATTCTCGGTTTTAGAAAGAGGAGGAGGTATCGGATGATGTTTCTATCAGCAAACCTTTGGCTGGTAACCATCAGTCGAGGGGGAGGACAATAGTGGATGAAGCTATCATTGCGGGGCCATTCACATCAACTATTATTCCACATCCAATTATGGATTGGAGTAAACCGCCAGTTTTTGACAAAGAACCGGTGGAGAAAATTACCAAAGAAAAAAATCAAAAAATATTGCAAAAAGAAGTTACCATGCTTGAAGGTGGTGAAATTGGATGGGGTGATCAATTTGGAATTCTTTTTGGGAATATATTGGAGTTGCTATGAAAAAGAATATTTGGGTTGCGTACTTAAAGAAAATTGGAAAGAATATTCTTAATTTTATTTTTTATAACTCTTCTTTACAGTTTGGGTTGGAGAACCAATTTGAAGGACAAGCTTGATGTTGACAAGGTTTGGCGTATTCAACTATATAAACTCGAGGACGAGTTTTTTCAAGTCGGGGAGAATGATGCAGGCCAATATTTTAATTATTTAAGAAATATAGAAATTTTAGTTTGTTATTTTGCAATTAGTATTTTATTAAGAATCTTCCTGTCTTAGCATAAATTGCCTAGGATATTGGATTTTCTTTATTAGGTGGATTCTATTTCCTCTTTATTGTTTTCTTGTTCTCTAAGACGTAAATTTAGTTTTCCCTTATTTAGGTTTCCTTTTTAGTATTTCTAATTTATTATAAATTGAGTTGTAAACCTTAGGGCTAAGGGGGTTGTTTTATTGAATTAAAAAAATTGAGATTTTTCTCATATTGTGTGTTCATAGAGGGAGTACCTCTTGTTCATATCTATTTGTGTTTATGTTTTAAAGAGAAAATTTTTAACATAAGCAAGTTCGTGATCTTTTCTTACTGGTAGTTTCGTAAAAGGAAGCTGCGCTACATCATCATCCAAATGACAGAAGTTGCAGCAGCATTAGTAAAGAGTATTAAATGCTTCTAAAATGTGTTCTTTCCTTCGCACTCTCTTTCAACAATGTGGATGGGTCCAACCCTAACCCTTATCCCTGTCAATTTACTTGAAAAAACTCAGAAATATTGGAAATAGCAAAATCAACCCAAAAAAATTCCCAATTCAATTTACTTTGAGCTAGGGGTGTCAAATGGGCGGGTTTGGACAAAAATAGGTAAGTTGTAAGTGGGTTGGGTCTTTAATAGGTTATTGACTTATTTAGACCCATTAATTATGAGTCTAATTACCCATACCCAACTCAATCCATTTATTTAAAAGCATACCTGACCCGCACATTAACTCAATTACATACTATATACTAAAATGACTAAAATACATATGTACACTAAAATGACCATATTACCTCTGTAAATTTAAAGAACTAATATACCATGTACACTAAAATTACCATACTATCCCTCACCCCTGTACACTTAATTATCATATTGGTCGTTCTTAATTACCGAATCGCAGCGTATCCAAGTGGCTTATGTTTTATCTTTATTCAAATATTTTTCACATTTGTTAGTTTTTTGTTAAATTTTTGAGGATTATTGCTTTGTCATGACGAGAAGAATCTAAAAAGTAAAAAATTACGATCAAAATTAATATTTTTTTTAAATAAAGAAAAAAATTGGCTTATCTTTGTCTTCATTCAAAAAATTTAGGTTTCGCTCATAATTTTTTACTTTTTAGATCCCTTCTGTCATGTCAAAGCAATAATCCACAAAAAATTAATGAAAAACAAAAAAATGCGAAAAAAATTAAATAAGGACAAAAAGCAAGCCACGAACAAGTCAATTTTCCATTCATAAGTTGAATTTTCTATTCGATCAGAATCAAAACTAGCTCATTGTGAGATGTATAGATCTTTTTTTTAATTAATTTTTTTTTCGTATTTGATAGTTTTGCGTCAAACTTTGTAACTTAGTAATTGGTCTCGTCGACAAAAATCAAAAAAGTAAAAAATTATGATTGAAACTCATAAATTTTTTCAAAAAGACAAGAATAAGTAAATTTTTTTTTTGTTTTATTGACTTATTTTTATCTTTATTCAAAAAATTATAAGTTTCGATCAATTTTTTAAACTTTTTTGATTCCTCTCGTCGAAACGAATCAATAAGTCACAAAAAGTTTGACGCAAAACAAAAAAATGCAAAAAAATTTAAATAAGGATAAAAAAATAAGTCACTTAACTTTTTAATCCAAACCCTATGCGGGACTACCATGAGAAAAACTTATTCACGGCAGAGCACAATTTCATTAGTCCATTCGTGTAATCGATGGATGAGTTGTATTTTCAATTTTGACTGGTCAAAATAATTATTACCGGTCACAATTGATTTTTAATTCGGATCGTTCAAAATATTTTTGGACACGTGTAATTTAGCACAGAAAAATTGAGAGAGAGAGAGAGAGAGAGAGAGAGAGAGAGAGAGATGGTACCTTCATTCCCAGTGAAATTTGGTACCTTCATTCCCAGCGAAGTTCGGTAAAGAGATGAGAATTTTTGGTGGGTTAATTTCATGACCCATTGGGTTATTTAAGTTAACCCAATTGATACCCAATTAAAACCCAACTAATAATGGGTTAGTTGGGTTTGAACCCATCCTTATCCAATTAATAAATGGGTTGGGTTGGGTGTATTTTTTAGTTAATGGGTCTGGATTTGTTAATGAGTCTGAGTTCAAATTGTCACCTTTACGTTGAACCTAGCAAAAATCAAATATTAAACCAAAAATGTTCCTTGTAATAAAAACTCATTTTATTTGTTGTGAATGGCGTGGAATATAGGCGGAGAAGAACTAACGCGGTTGGAGGCGGAGAAGAACTAACGCGGTTGATTTTTAACAACGAAACCATCCCATCCATTAACAAATAAATACAAAAAAATCCAGCTGAGTTCTGCTAAAGGTTTTTTTAGATTATTTTTGTTTTGTCTTTATTCAAATTTTTTTTGCGTTGGTTCATTTTACGAATTTTTTTTTACCCCTAATGATTCATCTCAACGAGAGAAATCGGAATTAAATTATTATTTTTTTACTTTTATCCTAATATTTTTTGTAATATCCAAGATAAAGTAATTTTTTGGACTTTATCTTGAATATTTTTAAAAATATTTGGGTAAAAATCATAATTTTTTACTTTTTTGATACCTCTCGTCAAAAAGAATCAATAGAGATAAAATATTTGTCACAAAATGAGAAAATGCTAAAAAAAAGAAGAAAGAATTAGGACAAACCAAAAAAAGTCTTAAAACTCTTAGCGGAACTTAGCCAAATTTTATTGATTTTATTTGTTAAAAAAGCCTCCGTCTTGTTTTTTTCCACTCGGTACATCTATTCCTTGTGTGTGTGTATATATATACATACTAACTCAAATGGTTAGGGTGGGACCCATCCACATTGTTGAAATAGAGAGTAAACTCCTTCCACTTTCTTTCCTTCTATCTTCTCTCTTAAGTCATGTCATGCCCCAAATCCGGGAGCATGACCGGCCGTGTACCATGAAACAATCACGGGACACGAAACTTAATTAAAAATATTTTTAGCAACTTAAAACAAATAAAGTAAAAGCTGGATATTCTATTAAAGCAAAATGTGCAAACCCAAAACCAGTATTTTGCTAAAACATCTCATATTCTCCAACTCCAAATTCTACAATGAACTGTTAATAAATAAAAATGTGGAAGCTAATAAATAAAAGTGCGGTCGCTGTTTGACGATAGAAAATAAATAAAAATGCAGACGCCCTAGAGGTCCAAACAGAAGGTCTCAACAATACCACAGAGTCCACTATCATGCTCCATGAACTAACCTGAAAAATAATATGAAATAAATCCATCAGCTGACGAGCTTAGTGAGTAGTTAAGCATGCTAAGGGTGATAATACAAAGTGGTATACTTTTGAACGAACGATAATGACGGTTCCGACGAAGTGGTTTCAAATTAATAAAGGAGATAGACAATTCAACGAAAACTATCAACAAACCAAATGCTGAACAAAAGAATCAACAGCTCAACAAATAGCATCCACTAATTGAATAACGGATTAATGAATAATATGAACAATAATCGAATCACCACAATAATTATACCGAACAATGAGTCCAATAATATCCAAACGATGAACAATGACAAACAGGAGTCTAAAGCAAAGTGGGAACCATATCTTCCAACTACCAAGTACCAAATATCAACTGCCAAATATTTTCGCAGGGCTTAGTTCATTGGATTTAACACCGTACTTAGAGTCACCTCAGGATGGCGCCTAGGACCTTTTTCCTGAGCCGATGGGGAATAGGGTCACATGGTATTTCACAAGTCTTTTCCCCATCCGTTGAGCACTAGAGTTATAGGATATTTCACAAGTCTTTTCCCTAGTGGCCAAAGTCACCACGATATTTCACGGGTCTTTTCCTTGGACTTTCACAAATTATTATAAACATAAATCCATAGTCCCAAACACACAGAACAACGGCGAACCGGAGTCACCTGCACTAGGATTATTCCCGTGTCGTTGCAGAGTCACAATAATATTATAGAGCAACACGAAAAATATGGGCAATCCAACAATCGAAAATATCATCAATAAATCTTGTATGCCAACGGGTTCGTCAATCGTCAACAAATATGAGAGCGACGAATAAGGACATCACTTATTGAATTACAACGAGTAAACGAATTGTTAAGAACAGATAGGCTCAAGGGGAATCCAAAAGAAGGAATCACATGCTTAACCACTCACCTTAAGGCTAAAAGAATGCAACCAATTACGATGTTGATAACAATCCACTAGTTTGTACTGCAAACAGAAGAAACAAATAAATTTATAAGTGTTTGAATGATCCACTGTACTGTAACTAGTCAATGCCTAAACTTATACGACTACTAATAATTAATTCCTACACCTAAAACCAAGTGCCACCAACCAACTATACTCCAACGTGCAAATCACCAGAAACTTAATTTGCAATTGAATACCACCATTACCTCTCAACTTCACACACGGCATGCACACACAGCACCACATGCACGCACACCCCTCTCTCTCTCTCTCTCCCCAAACAAAACTCTAATTTTCTAATAAATGAAGAGGAGAGCCATAAGGGTAATAGAATAAAATACTTATAAGAAAAATGATCAAAGTCTTACCGAAGAACAAAACTTCTTGACCACTACTGCTCTATCTCGAAGAACTCTCAACTGTCGCTTCTGTCTTCCTCCCTCTCGTTCTCAACTTTTTGGAATAAAACAACCCTACTTCTCAAATGTTTCCTCATCCTAATAAACTGCCTATGTTCAAACTTAAAACTTATCTTGTCTAATTACACAATCAACCCAATATTATTTTTTAGGTTAACTAATCATTTACGGGGACCCATTCCCAGTTCAATCAAACTTAGCATTTTAAGCGATAAGTGTAATTGATGCCAAAAAATAAGCAGCCCTACATATATATTTTTTTTTAGCAAGAAGTTTGAAAGAAAAATGAAAGATTTAATTATGTGCGTCAAAAATATTATTATTATTTTTTTAACTGAAAAAGTGGGACCTCACATTAAGAGCATCTCTCCAACAACATAATTGTCACATTATTTGTGATTTTTTGTAACGCCTTCTTATGATTAATGGTATGCCTTCTCATGATGAAAATCACGGGAAATGGTATCCGACGATACCTTAGGTCCCGTTCGTTTTGGGATTTTGAATTTGGATTTATAGGTAATGAGTGTAGAGAGAAATAGAGAAATGATTAAAAGTATGGGTAATAATTGGAAAGAGGTAGAGAGATAAAAAAAAATAATGATTGGAAAGAAATAGGATAATGATTATTGTATTTTGCCTCTCAATAACTAACCAAGAGTGCTACACACATAATGGTTATGTAAAACACAATACACAATCAATGTATATCCGTCCATTGTTGTAATAAACGGCCATGATTCGCTCAAATTTTTTCCTAGAAAAGTTAAATTTTTCTCTGGAAGAGTTTTTTTTTAAAATCTAGACCATCCAAACACATATAGACGGCCAGAATTAGCCACACGACCAACACAATGATTGTGCGCGTACATAGCATTTTTGATAACTAAATTGCAATCGTCCCAAATTTAAGTGTTTCATCAATAAGAGCATCTCCTATATATTGTTACCTGATTTTTTTAAAAGGCAAAAGGAAAGGATAATTTTGAAGGCTGGTGGCGGCATTTTGAAGGCTCATACAAGTGTAGGAATAGGTTTAGGGTTTTCTTGATTGGGCTTGTTATATTTGGGTTTTTAGACCCACGGATGTTTTTGGGCTTGTATTGTTATATTTGGACATTTTAGGCCCACTGTTTTTTGGCTAAGCCAATTGGTTGTATTGTCCAATTTTCCTTCCCCAATTTTTTTTAAATAAAATGTTACTTTTGCAATAAAAAAAGAAGAAGCAATTTTTTAAATCTTTAAAGGAAAGACCGATCTTTAAAACTGTTACAAAGATTAAAAGAATCTTAAAAAAGATTCATCACAATCAAAAGGAAGCATCTCAATTATGTTGGCACTCAAACTTTATATATTCAAACTTTATATATTGGTACCTGCTATAGTACTTTTACTCAAAGGAGAGTAAAAATTGGAGTAAAACTCAATTTGGTGTAGGTTTGAGTCAAGCGTCAGAGTAATTAGTTTCAAGAAATGCGTACTCAAAATTTGGTTCTAAGCCAATATATAATGGTGTCATGGAAAATGTGGACGCTATATATGACTACACATACGTGATTAACTAACATCAAACCATCTAGTTTTCAATGAATGGTTCAAAAAAAACTGCTCGGATGACGGCCTTTCCGGTCATTTTTTTGCTGATTTCTCCTGGGGACCCTTAAAATTACGTTCTGCACACATTAAACGGTTCAGATTTTCAAAATTAGATCGGGAAATGAAAGTCCCTTATTTTAACAAAATGAGGGATCCCTGACTTGAAAATTCCTATATATATATCCCAGGTATCGGAGGGATCTTTGTATTTTCAATTTTTCGGCCACTTTTCGAGTACACTTTGATGATTGGCTTCATTCATTTTGTAAAGCTCGGTGAAAATATTAATCTTGCCAAAAATTATGGTGTCTCAGGAAGCTATTATTATGATATTGGTATATTCTTAACCCTTGTTAGTAGCCAATATTTGTGTCTCGGGAAGCATGGACTCTACGACTACGCATACGTGATTAAGCCTGCGTTCTTTTAAACTTATTTTATTTGTCATTATTTGAATTTTTTTCGCATTTTTTAGTTTTGCGCCAAACTTTTGTGAATTATTGTTTCATCTCGATGAGAGAAATCAGAAAATAATTTTTTTTAATTTTACCCAAGTATTTTAGAAAATAACCACTTTTTAACTTATTTTGCTAAAAAGTGGTCAAAATACATTGGTAAAAATAAATTTTTTTTTTTCCTGGAGATGATCACTCCTCTTTCACAGGACTTAACAGCCAAAGACTTGATATGAAGACCTTTCTTCATTTTCCATGCAATAAAGTCCATGTAATGCCAATGACGTCATATACATATCATGTCGGGGCAATAAAGTCCATGTAAGAATTTGCGTGCTATTTGGGGTATCTCGAAGGAGCATTATTTTTTCCATGATTGATCCGAAACAGCCAACTACATATGTCATGGTCTTGTTCTCTTTAACTTCATAGATCTTAAACAGCCAACCAAACCAATGAATTAATTTCTTTGGGGTTCGTTCATCTGGGCCTGCGTGGTCACCTCTCGAGCCTCTGATTCGGTTATGGTTCACGCTTAGGTTCTTTACTTGACTTGCACAAGAAAGCACGACTAAAAGACTCCTTCCTGACTTGCTCTTCAGAATTAAAGTGCAGTAGGTGAAGGAAAGTACTAGGGTTTTAGGTGGAGAGTATATTGTACCTCTTAGGATTGCGCGCATCCTTTCCTTTAAATAGAGACTCCTGACTTGCTCTTCAAGTATGTACGCGTACATCTCACACTCGGTAAGTGCTTCGATTGACGTTACGACTGACATACCGGAAAGGGTTGTTATCGGATAGGAGTATGAGTTGTCACCTACACGCACACGTGCTTGGCTCATGCCCTTAGTAACGTCACCAGTATTGATGATAAGGATATGGCGGTTAGGGTTATTGATGATAAGTATTGATGAACCTCCCACGTCCGAACACCAATATTCCTGAACCAATCCAAACGTAAGAGTACTATATAGTATCCGGCCCGACTTGCTGAGACAGAGTTGAGGGTCTAGGCCCGGCCTTGTGCTGAGCGTATTGAACCTATATCGAACCATCATATTCGGCCTACTACAATTTTTATTCACATCTATGCACTTGTTCTCATTAGGTCTATAAACAGGCATAAAAAATATTGTACTTTAATTAATCTCATTCAATCTTTGTGTAATTTGAAAGAGTACTCACTAGTCATCTAGTAAGGATCGGAGCGACATGGGTTCCAAACAATAGTTTCCCTAGGATTTTTGTTGGTTACTGTTCTTCTCATTTGCGACGAATTGAAGGTAACAGAAAGGGATTTGGTTGAGACTTCCACGCTAGTAAACTAGCGAGTTTATATATGAATTGAAATTGAGTTTACTCTTCACACATTTGATGAAGGCATAGTTGGATGAATATTATTCCACTGTCCTCTTTAGTCTTATATCCACTTCATGTATGTTCCTAAATGATACACGGTCATTTCTATTTTAATGGGTCAACTTGATAGTAGACGGTGGGATTGATCAGTTGTAGAGATTAGATGAGGTGCTCGTAAACTAGTTCTGACATACAGAGTCATCAAAAGTAAGAATTTTTTTGTGTAAATGCACTATGTGTGAACATATTGTTTATTGGCATGAAGTGACCAAGTCCTCAAGTCGCACATTGACTATTACGGCTGGATTTTATATCCTGCGCTATACAATATAATCCTTTCTCGATGGTAGACACAAGACTCATTTTGTATCCTGTAAGGTCCAAGCGATCAAGGGGTTTTTTTTTTTTCCTTGGCAAACGAAATTTTATTAAGCTTGAAAGGGTACATCAAGAAAAAATAAGAGAGATGCAAAATGCTTCTCAACAGAACGAGAAAAAAATGAAACAAAAACAAAACATCCAGCCAAAGGTTGGATGAGAAAAAACCTCCGAAGGCCAGAAACTAAGATCTCAGCTTACGAATTCCATCCAAAAATTCCTTAAATTCCTCCACTAACTTAAGGTCAAGCGATCTAGGGTTTTTCATATTCTTTAGCTATTTGTTCCCTCCAAGCATTTCGATTTAGTCCTGTCTTTTAAGATTGTTAGGAAAATCAGTATGAATACATCTCGATTTAGTCCTGTCTTTTAGCTATTAATTTGTTCCCTCCAAGCATTTCTATTTGGTTGAGACTCCCGATGAATACATCTCTAAGTTTTATAAATCGACGAAACTTCAAAACTTGGAACGACATAACAGATTGAATCGTTAATGGAAAATCGAAAATATCCCATCTGAGGCCCGTGTTACACATAGTGGCCTTAAAATAGATTTGCCGCCTCTAGTATGTTGGCTTTTCCCTAAGAACTGTTGTTGATTTTAGTAGAAGAACCAAGAAAAATGGGTGTAATGGGGGCTGCCTATTCACGGCAGAAAACGGGATGAGAGAGGCTGCTCTCTGAATAGCAGCAGAAAAGAAAACGAAAAGAGGGCAGCAAAATGGGGCTACTACTTGCCCTTCTATCATTCCAAATGACTTCAAATATTAGGGGTTCCTTACACAAGCAACTTGGGCCTAGCCAATTAAGAGAGCCCAATTACAAAACAAAATAAAATAGCCCGTTACAAAATAACATTTGGTCGATCCAAACACAATAAAATAAGACAAAGCATTAATTTTAACAGAATGGCGGTTGAGGTTACAATTGGCTTCTATCTCTCAGGATGCAATGGTTTACACAGTTTTACACTAAGATTTAAAATGACGTAACGGTTTTGGGCTTCTTGATGCCTTCACACCCCGATATACAGGTGGGAGAGAAAATCGCATGCGTATTGGCCGGTTTCCATTACGTAACAGTCTGTTTCCGATTCACTGTTACGACCGATACTCAACTGTTACGGGTGATTTTGGCACTTAAAAAAAAATTTCCCTTGAAAATGATTTTTAAAATTCATCACGACCGTCACAACAGATTCCCAATATGTATCTTTCGCTACTCCAATACCGTTACACCTCAAACGTTACTATTACGTGCCTCAAAACCGTTATTTAAAACCTTTGTCCGCGCACACCACTCGGTGGAACTGCCCAGCAAACGCAACCATGTTCGTACTCTTTTGTAAGGAAAAAACTAGCAGAAACACAACGATAAGAAAAGAGAATTTAAGTTATGGAATTTGTGGAGCGGTTTCGGTCTGTTTTCCAACGGGCTTACAGACCAATGGTAACACTTGTTCCTCTCTTGTGGGAGACCAAGGTTCGAGTCCTGACGTGAGCATTTGTGGGTTCAGGGATATATACAGCCTCTGAACCCTATGGCCTCGTTTGATTCGCGGATTGAAAATGATGGGATTAACAGTCCTGGGATTAATAGTCTCTGGATTATTTGTCCTGAATTAATTTCATCCATAATTTCACCCAATCCCATGTTTGATTCGCGTGGGATTAATTATGGGATAAGGAATAGTAACTTTTTTTAAAAAAATTCAAAAACATTTTTTGAAAAAAGAAACTTTTGAAAAGTAAACATTTTAAAACAAATAATTTTGAGAAACATTTTTATTACAAAACAATTTGGGAAAAGTTTTTTTTTTTGAACTAATTTTTGAAAAATAAAATTCTGAAAAAAGTTGAAAATCAATTTTCTGAAAGATAAAAAACTAGCTTTTGAAACTTTTTTTGGAGAAAAAGGTTTTTTGAAAACATTTTTCAAACAAAATAGTTTTTGAATTCATTTTTTGAGAAAATAAAGTTTTAAAAAACATTTTTCGTATTTTTTTAACAAAAATAATTTTCTGAAAACATTTTTGAAAAACATGAAAGTTTTGAAAATAGTTTTTTTTAAAAGTTTTTGTTAAAAAATTTTGAAAAATAAGAAAGTTTTGAACATATATATTTTAAAAACAAAATTTCAAAACAATTTCCGAAATTAATATTTTTTAAAAACATTTTCTGAAATTAATATTTTTAAATTTTTTTTTAAAAAACATTTTCTGAAATTAATATTAAAGAAAATAATTCTGAAAATACTTTTTGAAAACAATTCCTTATTTGTTAATCCTATGTAATCCCACCTCCCCCCCTAGGATTATTTAGTACCCCCCATATAGGGATAAAATTAATCCTGGGATTAATAATCCCAACAGTCATTTCGGGAACCAAACGTGGGATAACTCAGGATTAGGTACATTTAGTCCTATCCCAGGCAGTTAATCCGCGAATCAAACGAGGCCTATATGGACTAACTCACTAATCCAGCCCCCTACCCCCGTTTGCATATAAGGTATGGCGAAAAAAAAAAAAAAAAATCCCCGAATCCACAACAGTTTGACGTGGATAGTTATGGTCGAAAGGTTTGGTTGCCCAAGACCATGCCATTGGTCCACAGCATGAGAAAATATTACTTGCTCATGGAGTCTTTTCCACCTCACATTTGTGTGGACACAAATACTAACGCAGTGGAGAATCACTCAGCGTTGCTTCAAGATCACTGAATAATTACTCAACCTCAACACAACCCCATTTAGCTATTGGGTCTCTCTCTTCATTATTGGCTCCCAACGTACAGCTGTTAAAAGCAATTGGATAATTATGAAGCTGATTAAATAAAGGTGACCGACAGCCACTATAGTCAAGTGTATGCGGGTCCAGATTAAAGATGCCATGGTCATTGTCTGCTGCACCTACCATCATATCCTACTAGAACTGTTTTGGAAGCCTTAATGTGTGATGGAAATTTCATTTCATTGTACGCATGTATTCAATTTATCTCAAAAATAAGCTCCGGATTTAATTACATATGTGATGAATATTTAACCATGTTCCTATAAATACTCACTCCTCCATATGATGAAAATTTAATGTTCGAGCCGATCCGGGATTTGTGACGTTCGAACTCGACTTGTTTACATACCAAACGAGTCTAAAACTTGAGTTTGAATTCGGCTAGTTTGTAAATGAGTAGAACCTAATTCGGTTTGAGAGAGGTTTTTGAGATAATGAGAATGGAGAAATAGATAGAGAAATAAGAATAGTAATTGAAGAGAAAATTTACTACGTAGATGTAGCTTTATTAGTAATAATAGCTGTTAAAAGCATTTGAATAATTTTTGGCATCTCTTCTTGCCTCCTAGAGTCCTCCAAGGGAAGAGAAGGCGATCAATAGCCACCATAGTCCTTGGGCCACCATAAATTTTTTTGCCGTTCCAAAAAAAGAAAATTGATGGAGATAATTGACTGAAAGCTCCCAATTCTTCTCAAATGTTGTGTAGTAATTTGACATATTCCATCTTAATTGGCTGCACATGCCCCTTGATATCGATCAATTTTGGCGACTTCTGTTAATAATTCTCATCAGTCATCCTCGATCTGGCCCAGACAACTGCAAAATTTCCACAAATCGAAAATATGTGTGGTACATATTTCGTCTCGACTAGGATATTAGTACTTCCTTGAGTTGGGGAAAAACAAAGTGACCCGGGCCCAAGCCCAACGTCAAGTCTACCCCTTTATGCACGGTAAGTTGATTCCATGTTTATTGGCTTTTTTGTTTGATTGATATCTTTAGCCTTATCAGCTAGCTCAAGGTCCACAACCAATTGGATACCATCAAACGATTTAACCTAGGTTAGGTTAAGATCAGCCACTTCCATTTCAATCGAGGCCGGATCATGAATCAATAGAGGAGTTAAATTCTCTGCTGCAATTGCGCCATCTTCCAAGACCAAATTGCTAGAATCACTCACCACTGATGTCACTCCCATGGGACTAGATGCATCCCCAAATAGCCTAGAATCAACCCCACGGCTTGCTACGGAGTTTTCACGATCGGTTCCTCTCTCTTGAATACATAAACTTTTTAAAAGCTAATGTGGTTCAATTAGGTCTTTACGAGTACGAAAAAACTAATACAATTCGTATATATATTTAAAAAATGCAAATTAGAGAATGATAGGTTCAGAATCTTTGGATCAAGACTCTCTCTCTCTCTCTCTTAAAAAAATGCAAATTCGTCATGGGTTCAAAATTTTCGTAATGTCATGGGTTCAAAATTTTCGTAATGCCTTGCATTTACATACTACAAGAGAGTTGAAGCAAGCATTTATTTTTTTTTTTCTAAAAAAAAAAACCATGATAAAACCTAATTATATGACTTCACACTTTATTTTTTTCTTCATTTCTTTCCACATAACATGTAACTACATTTTCATTGAACGGTGTCACTTACACGTTCGAATTCTAGCTCCGCCACTACACGCAACAGACAGCCAATGACATATACCATGAAGCAATGAAGTCCATGTAAGAATTTGCGGGGTATCTCGAAAAAGCATTTTATCCATGATTGATCCGAACAGCAACCACATATGTCATGCACTTGTTCTCTTTAACTTGATATATCTGAACTTCCGTTTGGTGAGGGCGTCTCGATTTCGGATTTTGTTTCGGTTTGTGTTCGGGTTGCATGTTTGCTTTTGAGGTTCCTAGTAGCATTCATGTTTGTGTTTCAGTTTTGTTTTGGGTTTTTTTTTTTTTTGTTTTTCGTGCATGGGGGATGCATTTTTTCATCTTAGGTTCTTTGGGTTTGAGGTGCTTGTTTAGGAGGTTGAATTTGGGTGGTTTTATGTAGGGTCTTTGCCTATGCTTGGCGTCTTGCCTTCCTGTTGGTTTTTCTTTGGGTCTCAGGTGGCATTAGTTGCTGTGCCCTTGTCCGTTTAATCTTTGTATCTATTTTTCAAAAAAAATTTAATTTCTTTTGCCGAGCAAAAAAAAAACTTACATGATAGATCTGAAACAGCCAACCAAGCCAATGAATTAATTTTTACTCACACATCAATGCACTTGTTCTCTTTAGGTCTATAAACAGGCATCAGAATTGTACTTTAATTAATCTGATTCGATCTTTGTGTAATTTGAAAGAGTAGTCACTAGTCGTCTAGTACTGAAAGGGATTTCGTTGAGACCACTTCCAAGGAAATTAACTAGCACTACTAAAATAAACCATAAAGATCACAGCTATTGGCCATGATTGTAAGTTTTTTATCACGCTCCTGCTACCGTGATGGATCTGGGTGTGATTGTAAGTCACTCTCTTTTATCACGGTTATAAACCGTGATTGAATGAGAGAAACAATCACGGCCAAAAGGCGTGATTGTTTCTCTTTTATCGTGATTATAAGTTGTGGTTGTTTCTCTTGGGCGTGATTGTTTCTCTTTTTTAAAAGTGATTATATGTCACTTTAGATCACGGTCTATAACCGTGATTGAAAGTTCAAAATAATCACACCATAAACTGAGATGAAAAATTATTGCGCATGATCTTTTCTTTGAATCTATTAGACCATCTTTTCTTGTCATTGCCAAGTTTCAAACCCACGCACTCTTGGTTGATTTCTCAAGTCCTTACCACTAAGCTAGCCAAGAACTTCTGTTATATTAGGAAAACAAAAATGTTTATATTTACTTTCTAAAGTGAAAAAACTTTTTTTTCTTTAAAATTTGCTGAATTTTTTGAAATGCAATTAACATGATATTAAAATATATATAAAAAATACATACGCTGAAACTTCCCATTTGGTTTAATCCAGAGGTTTACTTACGCCATCAATATAGTCATGTGCTTAGCACTGAATTGATTTCCAATTAGAGAAAGTGAGTGATTTGGAAATGCCTCTGACATAACATTGCATGCTTATCTATTACGTACACATAAGGACCGAACTAGGATTTTACCCTAGCAGTGGCGAAATGTGTACTAAAAAAGAAATACATTACAATATTAATAGTCATCGACTCCGGAAAAAATTAAAGTATCATAACAAAAACTAAACTAAATGATGTTTGTCATTTACACATGGAATACAAACGAAGACTAATTTTAATTTTGGGCATCGATAATGGCATAATAATTAAATTCCCTTAATTTTTTTAGGTTAAGCTGTTTTAGTGTTAGAGTGTGGAATATTTTTTTTCTTAATTACACATCATCATTTATATTATTTCACTTTGGCCCATTAAATTTAGTTTTGGAATACTTTTTTGGCTCTTCTTTCATGAAAAAAAATAGAAGATTTATGACTAGTATATAATAAAACATAGGGAAAAAAACCTAGCAGTAATGAGACTATATAAGTTTGGGATAAAAAAAAATTGTCACATATAATAATTGCATTTTCTAAAATTCTTGTCGTGGCAGTCACCGCCATTAGACCCCCTTTGTTCCATCTTTGGTTAGCATGTCAGCTGGCGCAAGTCATTATAGGTCATACATTATAATGATGCAATGTTATAATGTGGATCCAATGCTCATTCATTCTGCAATATTATATTGTATGACCATTTATTATAAATTCTCTCACCAAAAGTGCAATCAGAAACTCTTAACCAAAACTCTCACTTAAATCAAGTCTCGCAAAATACTAATTTCCACAACAACAAAAAAATAACATTTACTGGCTTCTCCAATCCAAATGGACAAATCTTCAATCAAACAAACAAACAAACAAACAAACAAATTAATGAAGTGCGGAGTTTTCAATATTGGATTTGAGCAAAAAAATTCCACACACAATCGTTCTCAAATACAAGAATAACCGTGTGTGGGGATAAGTTCATTCAATATGCAATTGAGACATTTCGTTTGTTTATTTTAGCAAACTTTCAGTGAAGACTTTTGCATTCAGCTTCAATAACAACGTATGAGGCCCTTGTTTGCCACCAACTGATAAAGTGGGGACCTATTAATTCAATGTGAAATGAATTTCATTCAGTCCTTTTGATTCCCTCGTTCAACAATAAGTTGATAATATTCTCTCATTAGACACCAAACCATCATTCTCAATTAAATGAAACCAAAAAGAGAGACCAAGACTATTTGAATAGTCCACATACGTACTTGTCAGCAATAAGTTGATAAGGTGGGGACCTATTAATTCAATGGGAAATGAATTTCATTTGGTCCTTTTGATTCCCTCGTTTAGCAATAAGTTGATAAGGTGGGGACCTATTAATTCAATGAGAAATGAATTTCATTCGGTCCTTTTGATTCCCTCGTTCAACAATAAGTTGATAATATTCTCTCATTAGACACCAAACCATCATTCTCAATTAAATGAAACCAAAAGAGAGACCAAGACTATTTGAATAGTACACATACGTACTTGTCAGCAGGATAATTCCCAGGTCAAGAAATCCTCCCATAGTAACTTCTGATCTGGTTCTTAATTCTCGATCTCGTGAATGTTATAGTTGGAATAATTTCGAAAGACAATTTAAGGAATCTATCTCCAACTAATTAATTAAAAGTGGCACGAGACACAGAGATATAAGTGATTATAAAAAGTAAAGAATGCAACTGTCTCCAAATAATATTTTCTAATGAACCTGGCTATATTTGAATCAGATTGGTCACTCTTAATCTTAGTTAGCTTATTAGTTTTGGTTGCATAGTCATAGTTGTAGGTTTGATTGGGTTCAAGCAAAAGTAAAATAAATTAAGAATACAAGAATATCCACGTGGTTGTGTTCCCAAAGCACTGGAAAATCTCTCTCTCTCTCTCTCTCTCTCTCTCTATATATATATATATATATATATATATATATATATATATATATATCCTTGTACTCATTAGTTTCCTTATGCTGGCTTGAAGACTCAATAGGGTATCTTTCTGCATGACTCGATATCCAACCTAATAGAACGACTAATTTGGAGATAGATCTCATCCACCGCTTATTAGCAGGGATTCAATTAAAGTCAAGATAAAGTTCGTAAAGACTGATCCTCAATACAAAAATGCATTACAATATTAATAGCCATCGTCTCCAGAAAAAATTAAAATAACATAACAAAAACTAAACTAAATGATGTTTGTCATTTATACATGGAGTATGAAAAAGGACTAATTTTAATTTTGGGCATCGATAATGGCATAATAATTAAATTCCCTTAATTTTTTTAGGTTAAGTTGTTTTAGGGTTAGAGTGTGGAATTTTTTTTCTTAATTACACATCATCATTTATATTATTTCACTTTGGCCCATTAAATTTAGTTTTGGAATACTTTTTTGGGTCTTCTTTCTTGAAAAAAAATAGAAGATTTATGACTAGAATATAATAAAAAAATAAGGAAAAAAACCTAGCAGTGGCAAGACTATATAAGTTGGAGATAAAAAAAATTGTCACATATAATAATTGCATTTTCTAAAATTCTTGACGTGGTGGCCGGTGCCACTAAACCCTCTGGTTCCATCCTTGCATACACAGTAACACAGATTGCGGAATTACTTGGCAAATAGTTTCAACTTAACCAATTCATCATTGCTTAATTAAGAGGCCGGCAAGAATCCAAGAATACTTCTTTCTCTTTCTGCTAATTAATCCTCTTATGATCAGTAATGAAACAGAGTAAGACCGGTGGCACATCAAAATAGGCTCCAAAAAAAACTAAACACAAAATCAAGATTAAGTTTTATCCAAATCCAATCGAAAACAGGGCCAACGAGCTCTTTAGCTGAAAAATAAGACAACCTCAGAAATCCATTGACGACGACGATCTCGAGCCAAATAGGCCCCTCAAGAAACTTCGGACCCCAAAATCTCAAAACCCAACTCCATTCTCGACTCACCGTCGTCAAAGAAACAACTGGCACTGGTGAAACCCATTCGTGGAATTTGCCTTCTCTCTCTATATATCTTTTTGGGCGTGAAGATGAAGATGAAACGTAAAGATTTTTTGGGATGAGTGTAATTAAGGCTTATTTTCTTACCTTTAAAAAAAAAAACTTTTCAAATTAAGTCCTTAAATGACATCGTTTTCCTCACATAACTTTTCAAAGCCCGCCTAAATGAGTATTAGTCCGCCCACGTGAAAATTCAAACCGTCCACCTAAATGGGTAGGCTTTTTATCTAGCCGCAAGAGTGACATTATTTATCTCACTTTTTTCCGCGCTAAGTTTTTTATCACGCTACGAGGGTGAGATATTTTCTTTTTTATCTCACCACAAGAGCAAGATCTTTTATCTCATTCTGTTTTGCCCTAAAATCTTTTATCACGCAATAAGGGTGAGATCTTTTTTCTTTTTTATCACGCCACAAGGGTGAGATCTTTTGTCTTTTATCTCGCTACAAGAGCGAGATCTTTTATCTGATTCTTTTTTGCCCTAAAATCTTTTATCACGCCACAAGGGTGAGGTCTTTTCTCTTTTATCTTGCCACAAGAGTGAGATCTTTTATCTCATTTTTTCGCCCTAAAATCTTTTATCACGCCGCAAAGGTGAGGTTGTTTTTCTTTTATCTCACCTCAAGAGCGAGGTCTTTTATTCCGTGTTAAAACCCACTTTTTATCTCAGTTTTGGAGTTAAACTGCGATAAAAAAATTTAAGTATCACTTTTTATCACACTTTCACTGAAAACTGTGATCTTTGTGAATTTCCTTAGTGTGATACATATCTATTATTGTAGTAGTGTAGTGAAATTGAAATTGAGTTTACTCTTCACATTTGATGAAGGCATAGTTGGATGAATAATATTATTGCACTGACCTCTTTAGTCTTCAAGTACGTTCTTAAAGAGTAAAGTTGTAACCACAACAAAAAAAAAGTGGATATTGTTCACCCACTCCTCCTTTGTCTTGCACTTATTCCTATGAAATTGTCAAATTACACTTTTAAAATGCAAAAAGTAAATTAAGAAGGAAGAACAATAATTTCAACTGAATAAAACGTTGCAAAAGAATAAAAGCGGTGCAAAATCATTTTGCTTGTGGAAATTGTCATCCAATAATGCTACGGTCCCAGAAACTTTCCTCAATGGGATGCGGTACCAAACCTCATTTGGATGGGTCCCACATCATTTTAACCCTCTCATATATAACACCCCTTGATCTCTTTCTCAAACATCACTTCAGCCCTTAACCTCATCCTCTTCCTCATGAAATCCTAAAATACCCGGCCAACTAACATTCTTCCTAAGCAGTACATGCAATCTCACCAAATTCCTCAAAATTAACGTCAATAAAATGCAAATCGAATCCATTTACCACAATTTCAGTAAAGACCAAAACATGCACCTAATATGTTGAACTTTAAAAAAAAAAACTAGAGAAAACATAGATCGACAATCATTGGAAGAATTCACTAATTCTCTGCCCTATATCATTAAACAAGCTCCATGAACTTCCTATTAGACCACCCACCCAACATTATTGTAGGGATTTAAAAATCCTTGGACGGAATAGGGTCAGCAGAATAATTTAAACAAAATTTCTTGGATGATCCATTATACGTAATACTTAATTCTCAGTCTCTAAGGGATGTGGGACTTCGAACTACCCATCCAGATGTCTAGAGGGACTCTTTATCGAAGCTTGGCCCCAACTTGGCTATGGGGCATCACATATGGTATCAATTCATTTCAAGATGAGCTCCAATATTGATCCTTTCTTCTTCTTTCTTCTACATTGTCCTTGCTCCTTTTGTTTTTTTAACCAACTTGGGTCTTCTGATGACTTCTCTAACAATCCTCTCCCTATGTCGTTTTTGATTGGTACATGCAGGACATGAGGGTAACCTTAACAGAGACTTCTCAAGTCGTCCAATGACAAGACAGTGGAGGGCGTGGGATAGCAAAGGGCCCAAAGTTTCAAGAAAACAACAGGGGAACAAATTTAAACTCTATGTTTTTTTTCAAACGGAAAAAGCATTTTCATTCAATTTATTTAAACAGGTCATACGTCATCTACAAAATATCATCCAGGTACGGATCAAGTCATACAACAGCTACTAAAAACCATCCGAAAACAGAGATTCAGAAAAACAGTCAAACTCTAAAAGAGACAAAATGAATGCCGAACTCCTAAACAAGAGTCATTGCCCATCCACACCGTAATCATGAACCGCAAAAGTGGAGATAAGCATATAAATGCACCATGATTAGGTATCCTAAATTGCATTGGTATTAATTAAGTCCTCTTTCACCTCTGTGGTTCGGGTCATGTGCGAATACGCCCCCTATAATTCAAAAGTGTGCACATAACTCATTGTGGTTTTGAAAATGTGTCGATAAACCTCTTACCATCATATTTTCATTCATATTAACGAAGGTGTATCTCACACGCCTCTATAATCTAATCTAAATTGTTCATAATTTATTAAATAAAGATCGAATAGAGCATCTTTGGAAAATATCATCTCGATTAGGTATCAATTAATAACCCAGTGATCTAATTCTTGGTAAATTCAAATTTGAAATTTTAATTTCATAATAAATTTGATTCGACTATGAGGTTTTTATTTTTTGACCTACTTGAATTTTGGCATAAATGTAGTACTTGTCAAATCTATAATATCAACGGTTCAGATCCAATTTTTGGTATAGGTGATGGATTGGTTATATTTAAGGAAGAAGAAAAATCAAGGGAGAGGATGAGGGGCATATTGGCCTTTTAATATTGTATCAGTTAATATAGATAAAAAATATGACGACATGGGGTCTATCTACACAGTTTCAAAAGTACAGGGGATTATGTGCACATTTTTGAACTATAGAGGGTGTACCCGCTCATGACCCAAACATCAGGGGGTCAAAGTGGACTTTACCCATATTCTTAACTCTTGTTATTAGCCAATATTGGTGTCTTGGGAAACGTGGACACTACGACTACACATACGTGGTTAAAGATTAGACCGTCCAGCCATCTAGGTGGGGAGATAGCTCCTCACTCTAGTGGTGCAGCTGATCTTGCTCACATTGGAATGCAAACACCTTAATGAATTTCCTTCCTGGAGATGATCACTCCTCTGAACAGCCAAAGACTTTTAAAGACCTTTCATTTTCCATGCAATATAAGTCCATTTAATAGACAGCCAATTACATATATATACCATGACGTAATTAAGTCCAATTTGCATGCTATTTGGGGCTTTGGAAAAGGACATTTTTGTCCATGATTGATCTGAAACAACCGCGGGAAATTACCGGACAGTGGTGGCCGGGGACAAAATAATTATAGTTCTAAAATCCCCAAAACATGGTTCGGTTTGGGTTTTGAGTGAGATTTTTTAGACTAATGAATGGAGAGAGATATATAGATGGAGAAAATTTATTGGACAGAAGTTTTGGGTTTTGGCTAGACCATTTTGCCCTCAATGAAGTGGCGTTGTTTCCAATATAAGGAGAAAGTTAAACATTTGAGAAGCAAGTCAGACATGTAAAAGCTAATACTCCTTTTGTCCCAAATTGCTCACCTTTTTTTGAAACAATGTATTTTAGATAAAGTAATGTATTAGCACGAATTTTCTTTCAAAATTTTTGCAGCAATTTAAAGATCTCATTGACAAGAAAAAATTGGTGCAATTTTTTTTAAAAAAAATAACTCATAAATATGTTATTTTTGCGGGCAAAATGTAGGGTTCCTAAAAAGGGCAAGCAATATGGGATGGAGGGAGCAATGTCATAGGATCACTTTCTATTTATCTTAATAATATAACATCACCTTTTTTTATCTGCATGATTTTATTGCAAAAGTTAATAATGCTTCAATTTTTTTTATATATTATTGGTTCGTATCGACAAAAGAAATTAAAAAATTAAAAAAGTTAATATAGATTATTGGTTTGTATCGACAAAAGAATTAAAATTAAAAAATTAATTTTTTTATAGATTATTAATTCGTATTGAGAAAAGTTAATAATGCCTCAATTTTTTATAGATTATGGGTTGCGCTACACGTTGTTGTGAATTGCAATAGGCTACCTAATAGCTGTTCAAAGCATTTGAATAATCTTGGGCCTCTCTCTCTTCTTGCCTCCCAGGGAAGAGGAGGGGTGACCAAAATAGCCACCATATATAGTCAAGTCTATGGGGGCCTAGAACATTTATGGTGATCATAATTGACTAAAAGCTCCCAATTCTTCCCGAATGCCGTGTAGTAATTGGCTGCACATGCCCCTTGATGATATCGATCAATTTTGGTGACTTCTGCTAATTATTCTCATTAGTCATCCTCGTTCTGACCCAAACAGCTGCAGAATTTCCACAAATCGAAAACATGTGTTGTAGATATTAAAACTATCAGTGACCTGAGCCCAACGTCAAGTCTACCCCTCCATGCACGGTAAGTTGATTCCATGTTTATTGCCTTTTTGGTTTGATTAATTAGTATTGCATTCTATTTTGGCTAAACACTGCTTTGGTTGGCATATATCTTGCCAACTCATTTGTACAGTTGTTCCCTCTCGGGCCTGTGGTGGCATATGATTGTCGACATATGCTGGTGCCAACCCAAGCCTCATGGTAAATGCCTTGTCCCTGGTTCTTTTGATTTTTGTAATGTCTTCAAAGATTAATAAAATTTCCCTTTTCACTAATAAAAAACAAAAAAGACAAAAGAATAATCGAACAGAATTATTTAGCCAAAACAGGAACATATATCAAAAGGGTAAAACATATCCCCTGAATGGCAATAGAATAAATATTCGTCAAATATGATAACACAGAAACTATCTCGCCCTCTCATTTGGGTATGTCCTTCTGAGAGGCTTTTCGTTTTGGTGGGTATTTTGCCAACTTTTTTGTCTAGGGTTTGGAGTGGCATATGATTGTTGATAGGTTGGGTGCCAACGTTGTTGAGATGCTTCGTTATTGTTGTGATGCCACTTGCTCCTTATCCTTTAATGTTTGTACTCTCCTCAAAAATTTAATAAATTCTCTTTTGCCGTTCAAAAGAAAAAGGAAAAAGAAAAGAAAAGAAAAAAGAGAGCAATATTTGAGTTACTTTTGGTCGGCTCTTCTTGCTTCCGGCCCAGAGGCTTCCAAGGGAAAAGAAGGTTGCCATTAGCCACCCAAGGTGATTGATTGAAAGCTCCAATTCTTCCAAAACACAAAGTCTATAAACACAACTTTAAAACAGAACACCGGATACAACTGCATTCGGAGCCATTCGATGCATGTACCACATGTAAATTCACATTAATTGGGATGGAAAACAGTAATTGATATTCACACTTTATTTTTTACCCTCATGTTGTATGAATTTACAAAATTAAACTTTCATTTCTATAGTTTTTCACACTTAGAAGGACAACATTATAAATTGACATCACAAGATGGTAAAAAAGAGTGGTTATTAAAGGAGGATATGAAAATCACTCCTTGAAAAATAGAGGAATTTCCAAGACATTGGAGTATAATTAAACATACTTCTTAAAATATTAACTTGCAAATTACAATCCAGCATTTGTGCCCCATTGCTTCACTTATACACAAAACTAGATCCCATTCTTCTATAAAACTGAGAACAGTGAAAGACATTTCCACATCTTTTGTTTGTCCAGGGTGTTTCGCCTTAATAATTAAGTCAAATGATTTTTTCGTTTTATTCAAATTTTTTCATTTGTTTGTTTTTCCTCAAATTGTTGTGGATTATTTGTTGGTCCAGAAAAAGGAAATCAAATAAAAAAAAAACCAGACTAAATTTTTTTTAAGGAAAACAAAAATAATATTTTTAGATTTCTTTCGTCTAGATGAATCAATAATTTCAAAATTTGAAGTAAAACCATTAGTGACGGAAAAAATTTGAATCAAAAGGTAAACATATCCTATGTTTGGACGGAACTTCCGCGCTTAGGATAAACATGCCAATTATTGGGTACTCCCAAAGTACCATGTGGCATTTCCATGTGTACTCGTCACAAATTACATATTGTGAACACATTAATTGTGTACGCATAGGTCATTCCTTATCTCCCAACCATCCAACCAAGTGAATGATAATGTTCCTTCCAAATAATTTTCCATTGCGTAAATTGTTAGGGGTGGTACCACATAGGCAACATCACATAGTATTCGCTAAATAATTACTTGGATAAATATCCCACGGATATGATACCACAGAAAGCATAGAATAGATAATGACAATAGGCCAATAGCTCAGTGACGGGGCCAAGATTTTGACCCAAGGGGCCCACTAAATTGACAAATATTTTTTATCGGAACGTGTACTTATTATATTATAAAAAAATTCATTTCCAATACATATTACATTTGTACATTGAAATTATTCCAGCCTAATGTAATTAAAGTATATATATATCAATCGTTTTATTTTTTTGTTTAGGCTATTTCAAGTTTCAACAGACACGCGCTTATTTTTTATTTATGAAAGAAATTGAGAGATGAAAATAAAAAATAACTGATTTTTTATCAAATCAAACTAAAATTATTAAGATCATAAGTAACAATACACAAATAATTATCATTAATATTCAAAATCAAATATATTCAAATAAAAATTTTAAAGCTCTGGGCCGAGGGGCCAAAATAGCCCCGTCACTGCCAATAGCTCGCTTCTTGCTTCTAGAGGCCTCCAACTCTCCAAGAGAAGAAAAGGTGACCAATATAATAGACACCGTAGTCAAGTCTATGCGGCTCCAGAATATTGATGATGATAATCGACTGAAACCACCCGACCAGTTCTTCCCACATGCCCGTCGATAACGATCAATTTTGGCAACTTCTGCAAATTGTTCTCATCTGTCATCCTCCTTAATTATGATCCACACCACTGCAAAATTTTTCCACAAAATGAAAGCGTAAGTGATGCAGGCCAATATTTTAATTATCTAACAAATATAGAAATTTTAGTTTATTATTTTGCAATTAGTATTTTATTAGGAATCTTTCCGTTTTAGCATAAATTCCCTTGGATATTGGGTTTTCTTAATTTGGTTGATTCTATTTCCTCTTTATTGTTTACTTGTTCTCTAAGACGTGGATTTAGTTTTCCCTTATTTCGGTTTCCTTTTTAGTATTTCTCGTTTATTAGAAATTGAGTTGTAAGCCTTAGGGCTAAGGGAGTTGTTTATGATGAATTAATGAAAATTTAGAGTTTATCTCTATATGTGTTTGTGTTTCAAAGGGAGAATCATTAACATAAGCAAGTTCTTGATCTCTTTTTGCAAACAGTTTCGTAAAATGAGGCTGCGCTGCATCAGTAAGTCGTACATATTAATTAGTACGTATACATATGCACATAGCTGTACGATTATAGCATTTAGAAGATTTAATGTGTGATGTAAATTTCAATTTATCTCAACCACGCGATTTACAAATGCGATAAACCATGTTCCTATAAATAGTCCCCCATACAATGGAACAACTGCCACTCCTAGCTTAATTGTCGTAAGAAACCAACCATGGCATCCGTACCTAATTTCCAAGCCGTTCACTCCATAATCATCTTTGTCTTTGTTATCATCCTTCCATTTGTCTCTTCATCTGACTCCCCTATAGCTCATGCTTCTCCTTCAACTCAAAAATTTGCAAAAGAAAGTGAAGCAGTCGCTCTTCTGATGTGGAAAGCTAGCCTTGAAAATCAAAGCCAATCTTACCTTTCATCATGGAATGAAACTAGTCATTGCACTTGGGTCGGAATTGGTTGCGACGACGCCAGTAAAGTAACCAATTTAAACCTCGACAGTATTGGTTTGAGAGGTATGCTTTCCGGTCTTAACTTCTCTTTGTTACCTCATCTAGTGAAACTAGATCTGTCAAACAACCTAATATATGGGACCATTCCCTCTCACATTGGTGGCCTTTCGAGACTCGCATCTCTGAATGTGTCCATCAATCATCTTTCGGGAAAAATTCCTTCAGAAGTTCGGATGCTAAGATCTCTCATTGAACTTGATTTGTCAATGAATAATCTCACGGGATCAATCCCTGCTTCAATAGGGAACTTGAGAAATCTCACAACATTGTACTTTTACAAGAATTCTCTCTCTGGATCTATCCCTCAAGAAGTAGGAATGCTACGATCTCTCATTGATCTTGCATTGGCAACGAATAATCTCACGGGATCAATCCCTGCTTCAATAGGAAACTTGAGAAACCTCACAACGTTGTACCTTTATAAGAACTCTCTCACTGGATCTATCCCTCAAGAAGTAGGAATGCTAAGATCTCTCACTGATCTTGAATTGTCAACGAATAATCTCACTGGATCAATCCCCGCTTCAATAGGGAACTTGAGAAACCTTAGGACGTTGTACCTTTACAAGAACTCTCTCTCTGGATCTATCCCTCAAGAAGTAGGAATGCTAAGATCTCTCACTGATCTTGAATTGTCAACGAATAATCTCACTGGATCAATCCCCGCTTCAATAGGGAACTTGAGAAACCTTAGGACGTTGTACCTTTACAAGAACTCTCTCTCTGGATCTATCCCTCAAGAAGTAGGAATGCTAAGATCTCTCACTGATCTTGTATTGTCAACGAATAATCTCACTGGATCAATCCCCGCTTCAATAGGAAACTTGAGAAACCTTAGGACGTTGTACCTTTACAAGAACTCTCTCTCTGGATCTATCCCCCAAGAAGTAGGAATGCTAAGATCTCTCACTGATCTTGCCTTGTCAACGAATAATCTCACAGGAACAATCCCCGCTTTAATAGGGAACTTGAGAAACCTCACAACGTTGTACCTTTACGAGAATTCTCTCTCTGGATCTATCCCTCGAGAAGTAGGAATGCTAAGATCTCTCACTACTCTTGATTTGTACACGAATAATCTCACGGGATCAATCCCTGCTTCAATATGGAACTTAGGAAACCTTACGACATTGTACCTTTACAAGAACTCTCTCTCTGGATCTATCCCTCAAGAAGTAGGAATGCTAAGATCTCTTACTGATCTTGCATTGTCAACGAATAATCTCATAGGATCAATCCCCACATCAATAGGGAACTTGAGAAATCTCACAGGATTGTACCTTCATAGGAACTTTCTCTCTGGATCTATCCCTCAAGAAGTAGGAATGCTGAAATCCCTCATTTCTCTTTCTTTGAACACCAATTATCTCACGGGATCAATCCCCACTTCAATAGGGAACTTGAGAAACCTTACAACGTTGGACCTTCATGAGAATTCTCTCTCTGGATCTATCCCTCAAGAAGTAGGAATGCTAAGATCACTTACTGCTCTTAAATTGTACACGAATAATCTCGCGGGATCAATCCCTGCTTCAATAGGAAACTTGAAAAGCCTCACAATGTTGAACCTTCACGAGAATTCTCTCTCTGGATCGATCCCACAAGAAGTAGGAATGCTAAGATCTCTCACTGCTCTTGTATTGTCAAGGAATGAACTCACGGGATCAATCCCCGCTTCAATAGGGAACTTGAGAAACCTCACAATTTTGTACCTTTATGAGAATTCTCTCTCTGGATTTATCCCTCAAGAACTAGACAATCTTACATATCTACAACATCTTGGAATAAGCTCCAACAAGCTCACAGGTCATCTGTCACCGTATATGTGCGTTCATGGATCCCTCAAAAATATTGCCGCAGCAAATAACTATTTAACAGGTCGTATCCCGAATAGCTTGAGAAATTGCAGTGAGTTAAGTCGTCTTAACCTTGGTCGAAACCAATTGACGGGGCATATATCAGAACACTTTGAGGCATTCCCAAACCTTGTGTATCTGGATGTTAGTCACAATAATTTCTATGGCGAGCTTTGGCACAGATGGGATCAGTTTCCCAATTTGACTAGCCTAAAGATCTCCAACAATGACCTTTCTGGAAATATTCCACTTGGCATTGGAAGCGCAACTCAGTTACGTTTAATAGACCTCTCTTCAAATCATCTAGTTGGTGCGGTCCCGACGAATTTTGGAAAGTTGGTTTTATTGTTCAACCTTACTCTTAGCAATAACAAACTTTCAGGTGATATTCCAGAAGAAATTGGAGGCTTGTCTAGTCTTCAGCATCTAGACTTGTCTGGAAACAACCTTAGTGGACCTATTCAACGGAAGGTGGGTGAGTGTGTGAGTCTTCTAAACTTGAACTTGAGTAGAAATCGTCTCATGGAGACTATTCCTTATGAATTAGGAAAATTGCAGTTTCTTCAAAATCTCGATCTTGGAAATAACTTGTTAATAGGAGAGATACCACCAGAGATCGGCAACTTGAAAATCTTAGAGACACTAAACCTTTCCCACAACTTGTTGTCCGGTTCTATCCCCTCAAGTTTTAGCAAGATGTTAAGTTTAACATACGTTGACATATCTTACAATCACTTGAAGGGTCCCTTGCCCAACACAAAAGCATTTGAAGATGCTCCATTTCAGGCATACCAAAATAACGATGGATTGTGTGGCAATAAAACTAGTTTGATGCCATGCTCACTGAAACAGAGCAATGGAGATAATGGGAGAAATCATAACAAAGTGGTGTTGTCCATTGTAGTTCCTATTTTGGGCATTTTATTTCTCATTGTTGTTATGACTTTCCTGGTTCATCGCAACATAATGAGAGAAAACGAAATTGAGCCGAATAGAGCAAGTAATAAAGATTTGTTTGAGATTTGGAGCTTCGATGGAAAATTGGTGTATGAAAACATAATCCAAGCGACGGAGGATTTCAATGAAAAGCATTGCATTGCAGCAGGTGGATATGGCGCTGTTTATAGAGCTGAGCTGCCAAATGGTCAAGTTGTCGCTGTAAAAAAGTACCCTCCTTCGCAAGATGGCGAGTTTGCTAATCTACGAAGTTTTACAAGTGAGATTCGTGTGTTGACAGAGATACGACATCGGCATATCATAAGGCTTTTGGGTTACTGTTCACATCCACGACACTCATTTTTGGTTTATGAGTTCTTGGAAGGTGGGACATTGGACAAGAAACTAAGCTGTGAGAAAGAAGCACTAAGTTTGGATTGGGATAAGAGGATAAATGTTGTTAAAGGTTTGGCAGATGCTTTGTCATATATGCACCATGGATGTTCACCCCCAGTCATTCATCGTGATATATCGAGCAAGAATGTTCTGCTAAACTTAGAAGATGTCGCTTATCTATCTGATTTTGGAACTGCGAGACTTCTAAACCTGCACTCATCAAATTGGACTTCCTTTACAGGCACCTTGGGATATGCTGCTCCAGGTACTTGCACAATTCATCTTAGCTACCAATATAGTGTCGTGTTTTTATGTTGAATATGTTAATTCCTAAGCCGCCTCTACAAATTTTCAGTAGTTTTTTTCCCTGTTTGTTGTACCCTTCCTTCCTTTGGGCAGAACTTGCTTACACAATGGAGGTGAATGAAAAGTTAGACGTCTACAGCTTTGGAGTTTTAACAATGGAAGTTGTAATGGGGAGGCATCCAGGGGATCTCATGTCTTCTCTTTCTTCATCATCTTTGGATTCGTCACCACCATCTTCTTTTGGTATTCTGTTGAAGGATGTATTGGACAAACGGCTCCCACTACCAAGGAATCAGGAGGAGGAAGCTGTTGTTCTTGCTGTAAAGATAGCACTTGCATGCTTGCGCCCCAACCCGAAGTGCCGACCCACTATGCAACAAGTTTCTGTGGCTCTATCAAAACACAATTCATCACACCTGCAGAACCCATTCCTCATGATCATCACATTAGGACAACTACTTGATGTCAATTTTCCAAATGCCTAAGTATTCTTGTTATCCCTTTTCTGTTTGGGTTTTTGGTTCTCCATTTTTCTACTGTGTTTTCAAGCAGTATAATTAAACTTTGCGAATCTATACTTCATATTAAGTAAAAGGGTGTACTTGTGAGGAAAGCTGTAAGAGCACCAAGTGGCTTTACTTGATTGGATATAAGATTAAATAGTTAAGTTTGTTTTCAAAACAGAGTAGCATAATCTATATTACTTGATTATGGCCAACAGAGGTAATTTTAAGTTCTTAAAAATATGTGAAAGAATAATTTTTCTTTGCAAACCTGATAACAAACGTGCAGGATTTTCTGGGGATTGTTAATTTCCCTAAAATGTAAGTCTTATCTCCTACTAATAAGTTCGTTTTCACTCCTCTCCTAAAATGTAAGTCTTAATTTTGAAATTCTTTTCGTATCTACATCTATCGATTATTGCTATAGTCAAACAGAGATTTCTCCGCTTCTAATTTACTAGTAACATTCAAATTTTATCGTGTTTCTACCATCTCTTTAATTAGATTTATCTCATGCATGTACAAATCTTTTGTTGTTCTTAGAACTCTAACAACAACATTTTGTGACATTGCAGGCAAAATTTAACAGGTGAATGAAAAGCTTAGAGGATTGAAGAATTGGATTGTAGAGAACATCAAATTATCAACCACTTGCCGATATGCGATTCCCAAATGTAAAACCAAGAAAGTGTGATCGACAATTGAAACCACCGTACGTCATCACTAGCAACAATGATTCTATAAGTTTCTTTTCCTTCCTCCGTTAAGTTAGCAGACCATATATATTCATAGCCTTTTGCTATTTTTTTTTTCTTTTTGCATTTTCTTCTTAAGCTGAGATGTCACTACAACACAATCCTTCTTTTATAGCGTCAATTTATAGCGTTCTTTTATAAATGCTATAATTGAGATGCATTTATAACGTTCCGTGTGAAACAGCGGGAAAAAAGAGGAGAACCAAACCGCGCAACACCTTTAATAGCGTTGTAACATGAATTATAGCGTTTAAAAGTGTGACCCGAAAAAATCAAAAAAATTAGGGCTCGCGCTCAAAGGATCGCGCTGCAGTTTTTGTAGGGTAAATTCTGTCCCAAGGAGTTTCTCTCTCCGCACTACAGCAAGACAATGCTTTTCCGTTTCGTTGTTCATCTGTTCCGTAGGAGAATAGCGTCTTCTCAACCGGGGATCTTCCATCGATTACAGGTATTGATTTCCAATCGCCTTTCTTTCCTTTGTTCTTCAAATTGATTTTCGGCAAAAAGGGTTTCAGATTAATATCAGATTTGGCCGTACCATGCCTTTCCTTGAGTAGATCTGGTGCATTTGGAGTCTCTACAGCGGAAGGGAGTTGTCCAGATAAAGCTCTCCGAAATGGCTTTCCGTCGACTTGATGGTTTTTTCCGTTTAGGTCTGTTCTTCAACTGCTCTGCTGTGCCGACTTGGGTGCCAGGTTTTTAAGTGTCCATCCCCCACTCTCTTGAATTCGAAACATCAGGATGTTCTAGATGGGTTTTGCTAATTTTCACTCTCTTGTCATTCTCAATTGTTTCAATTGGCCAAATCTCTTGGATGAGAAGTTTGGAAAATAGGTTTTCCGGCTATATTCCACAGATTTTGCTAAAGACTTGTGTTAATGTTGGTTGGGCTTTTTTTCAGCAGTAATCTCTGTTTAAGGGCAACCAATAATTTGGGGATGATTCTATTTGGTCCACTCTCCCTTTATTTTATTAACTCGAATAAAACATTTTAGCAATCGTTTTTAGTTTGTGGTAAGCACTTGGAGATGGAGTGTGATTCTCATTCTACTAAATTGTATGATGGCCCAATTGAGAAACTGACTTTGGAAGTTGTTCCCTGTTTATGGTGGAAGAGTAGACCTTTTTAAGTTTGAGAATGGACTTCATGATAATCGGAGTGCGCCGCCAACAAAGATGAGCGGTCAAGCACTCAAACATCACCAAATATGTGATTTAGCTTATTAACCTCAAGGATTTTTGTTTGGGTTTTGATTTATTTGCTGTGGTACAATTAGGATTTGTCATTTTATATATTGAATTAATTGATATATTTTCTTTTGTTTCTTGTTGTTCAGGCTTCAGACATGTGAGCTACTGGAGGGATTGAACTACTTGGGATTGTGTGTTGCCGTCAATGCATTATAAAGAAGCTTGGCTTGGTTCAATTCTTCTTTTATTCTCTTTATATAAGAATAAAGTAGTATTTCCAACATGTAAGGTATAAGTTTCTTAATGCCATGATTCTTTGTGTAATCACCTTAATGGGATAACTAAATCTACTTGTGTTGATTAGGATATATGGAAGACATAAGTAGTAGTCTTGTGTTTAGTTGAACCATGAATAAACTTGTGTCAAACTCATTTTGGCCATTCCCTTGCACAACCATTAAGTTAATTTGAATCATGTTTTCTTTACCTTTTTTTGGTCAAATGACTAGAATCTAGACTACATCCCTGGAAGAAATTTTGTTGTCCCTGCCTTGTTTCATGGATAATGCTCATAGCTATTGTTGGTTGAGCATGGAAAAGTTAGTCTGTTCTTTGTCTGTGTCTGAGCAATAGCTTCTTTATGAGTGGTAACTAGTACATGTGTTAAAGTCTTTTTGACAGAGATGATGACAAATGATTGCTGGTGGTCAGTTTTGCACGTGTGTATGCCTTCTCTGCCTATTAATGAGCTATGTTTTGTATTTTTGTTCTGATGCTTTATAACTTCTTCTCCACCATCCAATACTTTGTCATTTCATTTGCTTATGTACGATCTAAACATTGTCAGATCAACTAAGGATAGTGTTAATGGTTTTTGTTTTTTTGCTCGGCAGTGATAGTGTTAATTAATGTATGTTCTACTCAAGTCGATCTCAAATGGGACATGTAGAATGTAGTCGACGAGTTAAAGAAAAACCAAGTAATTAGTTATGATTTTCTTTATTAATTGAATGGTATTGTGGACTACTTTGAATAATGACGTTTTCCCTTCATCTTTTTGAAACTTTCTAGAGTTGGCAACCATTGGAGGACTACCACGGTTCCACCTACACCCATTTTTCCTCCCTCGGTATGAATGGTAATTAGTTTTGAGCTTTTGAGAAAGATTGCATAATTTTATATTCTTGCATCTGAATTAATGCTAATTGCGATGAATCTTGCTTTTAGTTTTCCAATTAGGAAGTATATTCTTCGAGATTGTAGTCTATGATTGAATTTAATGTTGGTTCGTAACTCCACTTGTCAGTTTGTTCTCCTACTTGATGATGCTACCGGTCTATCACTACAACAATTATGACTTTCCATTGCATTAATTAATAGCGTTTTTTTAAGAATGGTGCATGTGATAGAGAACCAATAATAGCATTTTAATTTCCTTCCTTCCGTTTGTGTCGGTGGGTGGGTTTGGGGACAAATTTGCTATCATGCAGAATTAAGCACGAAAGATGCATTTTCGCTGTCTCCAGTGGATGGGGAATTGCGTGGAAACTTGAACTATGTACTTATTTTTTGTAACGGGAGGTTTCTAAAAGATACCCGGGACTGTTCCTAAAAAGGCTCCGATATCTCTTGTCAATTGCGTTAATTACTCTATTGGCTCCTCCTACTATCCCAAGACCAACCCAAGCTTCTAAAGTGGGACTCAACAAAGCAAAGTGGGTCTTACAAGCTTCCGACTTTATTCCGTGGCCTCCTCATGAAGGGTCCACATTCAAGTAGAATACCATCATCATCTTCTGGTGAACTCAGAAAATAGGGACCTTGCACTTCAGTGCCTCCAAGCCCAAGGCACGTGCACAGGTTGGCTCAAATACCACAGTTCATTAGTAGAACAGCAGCACCCAAAGGGCTAGCCAAGGGATAACAATTGAATTAATTTGCTCCCATGTTTGTACCCTAGGAAAGATTGTTTCCATCTGGCATGTTTGATTGAGCTAAATAGGGAATAGGTAGGAATTGGGAGAGGGTATGGCTCTGCTTGACAGTATACAACTGTGTTGTTTGAAGGGGAAAATGAGTCTTTTAATAGATTTTTCATGTTTACAAGCATGAAACTCTATATGTTCTGGCATTCTAAAGAGCAATTTCCGTGGAGGCAAAGTAAAGACAAGGCTTGTTAGTTTCTCTACTTCCCAGTAACTGCTCGCCTCTGCAGGATAATGTGTATCTTAACATGCAAGAGCGTTAATGATGTCTTCAAAGCTTGATCCTGATTCTGACATTTTTTTTTTGCAAAAATACCTAATACGCCTTTTTATACTGCAGTTGAGCTCTAGGAGATGCTAGTTTTGCAATCACTTACTTTGAAGAGAGTGCCAACATACTTCCTTAAGAAAGTGCCAACTGATGATTTAGAGGTAATTGCAAATGTAACTTGTATGATGTATCATGAAAACTACGTCTCAATTTCGAGACTAATGTTTGGCAACATTAATGAGGTGTTACAACTTACAAGCATGCTTTGGTATGGTACACCATTTTGTGTCTAATGTTCTTGGAGCTATTGCAGGTCATACATACGCTCTCTGTTTCACTTAATAAAGTCGGAGATCTCAAGGATTATGATGAAGATTTGCAAGGTGCTAGAAGTTACTATTTTCAGTCGTTGAATGTTCGTTGGGATGCAATCAAGAATCATCCAGTTCTCCATCTCAGGTCAGCAGCAGTTCTTTAGATTCATAAAACATGACACTTGTCTACTTAGATTTTTCTAGCTTTCGCAAAAACTACACAAAGTAGTGTAATAATAGCACTGATAGCACGATCTATGGATCTTGCCACAACTTATTGATAGAGCTAAGGACGAGTTTTAGTTAGCCCCATAGCCAAACTCGAAGTTTCCAAAATTTAAGTAAGGTCCGAGTTGCGACTCTTGTGGTCTTGCTACTTGCCATGCTGGAATAGCAGACATATTTGTGACAAATCAGGGTTTATTACTACCATTTACCAGTGGTATTCTCACGAAAAAAATTAACCTTCATACAGTGGCAAGTGTGAGGAAGTATGGAGTTACAACTTTTTAAATGATATTGTTTACTAGTTTGTCTTCAATACACATGAACATGTGCAGCAAAAGCAGGTTTGAAAACTGTTTTTTCAATCCAAAATAATGCTAAGTCCTATTTCCAAAGAAAAGAATGGTTATTTCAAAATAGGTTTTCCTTTTTTTCTGTCTCTCCCACTGCCTCTGGCCACTCCCCTCGGCCCTCCCTCACTCCAGCGATCCCCTCCTTGCTGCAAACCCGCAGCAACCCCTCTCCAAACTGGGACCCCACCAGATCACCCCCTCCTCACATACAACCTTCTCTAGTAAACTCCCCGCTGGTCATTTCCCACATCTGTCTCCGGCCAGTGACCCTCTCGTATTTTGTGCTAAACGTGTTTTTGGTCAGGATCAGTTTTAAGTTTGCCTCATACAAGAACATGGTTTTGTTAACAAAACCATGTTCTTGTATGAGGCAAACTTAAAACTGATCCTTGTTGCCAAATAGTGTCTTTCACTGCTTTTTTCGGCTGCATCGGAGTGTATTAAAAGAACTCCAGAGTAATTCTGAGGAAAAATTAAAAATCGTGTTCTTGGGCAAAATGTCGACCATGAACTTTATGAAGGATTTCCTTTCTTTGAGGTTTTCTTCATTGTTAAATCCGTTATATTTTCCAGGTGCAACCAATGTTCTGACTTCTTGAGGTTTACTATTGAGAAATGAATTTGCTCAAGTTCTTGCATAATACTTTGTTGAAACCTTTTGCACTTTCTGAATATGGTAACTTCATAGTGTATGTTACTTGCACTCCCTTTTGGTGTGTTACTAGGATTTGGTTTGTTTAGTGTACTTTCTTCTTAGGTACGACCATTTCATGAAGTCATCCGCTTATGATAACTGTGGGAATTATACTTATGACAACGTAGAGTTATAGCATGCATTTGAAAATGCTATCTATTGTGGTGAATATATAGCGTTTGGTTTTGCAGTTAATCGTATTTCTAATATGTTGTGTTCCTTTCAATAATTTTATATTTACAGGTATGTGGATGGCTTTGGGAGCAGAAATGGTATAAGCTCAGCAAAGAAGTACACTTCAAGTAAAGAAATCTGCGGCATGAGATTGTTGGCCTCGTACATGATTACATTTTCAAGAAGGGGGAATTAGATTAGTTTTTTTTTTTTGTTCAATAAGTCAAATTGGTTAGACTCTTTTATGTAGTTTGTGTTGGAAAATTGTTTTTCAAAGCTAATGTAATGAACCTATATTTAATATTGTACATTGACGTTTGGATATAGTTGGTGTTAAATGGATTAAATCATTTTTATTTCTTAAATGAAATTACCATAATCTTATTTGAAAATGCTAGAATATTGGTATTTATGCAATTTTAAAAAAATGCCAAAATTTGGCTAATATAGCGTTCTTAAAACGCTATAGAAACTTTACATTCTATAGCGTTCTTAAAATGCTGTAGAAACTTCACATTCTATAGCGTTTTTAAAACGATGTAGAAAGTCCACATTCTATAGCGTTTAAAAAACGCTGTCTAAAGTCTAAGACTTTAATAACGTTGGCTAATACAGCGTTCGAAAAAACGATGTCTATGTCATTTAATAGCGTTTTTCGAACGCTGTAAAATGCGATTTTTCTTGTAGTGTGTGCTTTGGCAGTGCTTCGGCACTAGAGTTTGTTGAGTCCGCATTTGCTTTGTGGAAGAATCAGAGACTTAGCTATCAAGGTTGCTATAAAGTTGAAAAATGTATGTGTGACGATGTCGAATAAAGGTTACCTTTGATACTTCTACATGCATTTTTCTTATTGCATAATTTTCTAAGGTGTAAGTTGATTTCCATAAGCTGGGTTCATGTGATTTTTGTTTCCTTTAGCAATCCAATTAGAGAAATGAAAAATGTTGAATTGGTTAAAAGCTGTTCAAAGCCTTAATTTGCTTTTTAATGTTGTTCAAGTGTATCTTCAAGAATGGGTTAACAGCATTCCAATGATTTTTCATTTGGAATTCCCTTCGAAATAAAATTTATTTCTTATTGGCACAATAGATTAACCTATCAACACACCTTTTTTTTCCTCGAGAATATAATTAATATGTTGCGGAACAAATTCCCGTGCACAGCACGGGCTCACTGCTAGTTATATGTATACGTATGTCTAATTTGTGTAAAAAAAAAAGGGAGTCTTTTTCTATTATTTTCTTTACAAGAACGAATCTATCTTATAAAACAGGAGGGTCTTTAGGAATATTCCTAACAAAAGATTCTCTCTCAATGGTTCAGATTAATTTCAAACACAAATTTTATCTACTCATACAAACAAATCTAACGGCCCAGATTTCTCCCTCTTCATTCTCACAAATTAAGTTCTGGATGGCATGTTTCGTAAATAGTGTTCAAATCGTGGGCTTATAATTTGAAAGAAAAAAAGGTCTACTTTCAAAATTTGAAACCCACTTACCCACGTGGCTTACTATACTCATTCTCTCTCAGTCTCTCACTTTCCCCTTCTCCTCTCTCTCTCTCTCTGGAAACCCAATTGACGCCATCGGCCGGCGACATCTCAGAGGCTCTCATATGGATTATCTCTTACGCATGCAGTATATAGAATTGTTGAATTTGAAGAGAAAAAGAAACAACTTTGATGGCAATTTCGTATATTCTGTTTAGTCAAAAATCCTCCGAATGTATTAGCCTTGGATCAATAATTAGTTTCGGTATCACTCCCTCCGTCCCATGATATTTGTCCGGTCCGTAAAACGAGGACTATAAAATAATGTATTTCTTTCAAGAAAAAAATTCAATTTTTTTTCATAAGTTTAAAGAACTTGTCAAGATTTAGTAAATTGTTGAATTTTTTTCCAACTTTTCTTACAAAAATTGAATTATTTTTACGTCTCCGTTTTGCGGATTGGACAAATATTATGGGACGGAGGGAGTAAATTTTGGTTCACGACAAAGGGGAGCTCCCCACCCCCACCCCCACCCCCCCCCCCCCCCCCCCCCCCCCCCGCTTTTTTTTTCCCTAAAAGTGCTTAGTTAACAATGCTCAAAGTAGTTGATATATGTGAAGAGATCCGTGTTTAGCACTTTTAGTAAAAATTGGAAATTGCCCTCAAGTTACAAAATTGGTGGATGTATTTCTTTGCATCATTAAGCCCAACTCGGCATACTTCTTTAATCTTTTCTGGTGGAGTAAAAGAAATTGGTATGAACTCTATGAGCAAATTGATAGTTCTTTGTAGCTAGCTTAAATGTATAGTTGGAAGAGTGCTGTAAACATGAGTAATTCTCTTTCGTGCCACTAAGAAGGGATCACAGATTACACACTAATGAATCGATTTAGTATTTGAACCACTAACTAGCAAGTGTTGTAGGTACGGGCAATTTCAACCGAGATGCGTAGTGCCGTAGGCACGGGCAAGCACTAGTACAATTATATAGCAGTAGTACAAAGAGAGGGTTTAGGAAGCTATTTTAGGATGTACACTTTCTAAAGCTAATATCACGATTGACCCTTGAAAGAAGGGATTTCATATCCAAAACTGATCCTCCAATTCCTCCAATTGACAACTCATGCCAACACTCCTTCTCAAGTTGGTGTATACATATCTGTGAGGCGCAACTTGTCAAGTGAGTTGTAGAAGATTTTGCTGGAAACAGCCTTTGTAAGTATGTCTGCAAGTTGGTCTTCAGATTTAACAAATGGAAAACGAATTATCTTGGCTTCAAGATTCTGTTTGATGAAATGTCGATCCACCTCAATGTGCTTAGTACGATCATGTTGAACTGGATTATGAGAGATATCAATGGCCGCCTTGCAATTGTTGTCACAAAACAAGTTCATCTCGGAGCTAGGAGCAAAGTCAATCTCAGTAAGCAACCTTTTAAGCCAAAGAAGTTCATAAAGACCTTTGGCCATTCCTCTGAGCTCAGCTTCAACACGCTGGATAATGCCACTACAGTTTGCTTCTTGCTCCTCCATGTAACCAAATTTCCTCCCACAAAGGTAAAGTAGCCTAATGTGGACTTGCTATCAGAAATATTCCCCGCCCAATCTGCATCTGTATAACCATCAATATTTAGATGATTATTCTTGGAGAACACAAGCCCTTTTCCAGGAGAGGACTTTAAATAGCGAAGAATCCGAATTACAGCATCCATATGATCTTCACTAGGACAGTGCATAAGTTGACTAACTATGCTTATAGCATACGCGATATCTGGGCGAGTATGGGATAACTAGATTAGCTTACCAACTAATCTTTGATACCTCTCTTTATTAGTTGGCACCTGATTTGAACACTCTCCAAGTTTATGATTCTAAACAATTGGAGTATCTGCTGGCTTACAATCCAATAATCCCACTTATGATAGCAAATCTAGCACATATTTCCTTTGGGAAAGAAATATACCTTGTCTTGATCTAGCAACCTCAATTCCCAAAAATATTTGAGTCCTCCAAGATTCTTCATTTCAAATTCGGTTGCCAATTGCTCCTGGAGTCTAGAGATCGCTTCCTCGTCATCACTTGTAATAATCATGTCATCTACATAGATTATTAGAGCTATTACTTTTCCCATTCGGTGTTTCAAGAATAGAGTATTATCCGAGTTGCTTTGCTAAAAGCCATATTTTCTCATAGCCAAGCAAAATCGACCAAACCACGCACGAGGTGATTGTTTTAGCCCGTACAATGCCTGTTGTAACTTACACACAACCTCAGTTTTTGAGGATGCAGTGTACCCTGGTGGAATATCCATATAAACCTCCTCCTCAAGATCACCATGAAGAGAGGCGTTCTTTAATTCAAACTGATGCAACGACCAATCTAAATTTGCTACAAGAGATAACAAGACTCTGATAGTATTCAATTTTGCCACCGATGAGAAAGTTTCTTGATAATCTATGCCATACGTCTATGTATATCCCTTTGCCACAAGCCTCGCCTTGTATCGTTCGATGGATCCATCTGCCTTGTGTTTAATTGAGAAAACCCATTTGCACCCTACTGTCTTCTTTCCTTTCGATAATGAAACAAGAGCCCAAGTTTTATTCTTCTATATAAAGCCTCAATTTCTTCTTTTACAGCTTGAACCCACTTTGTATCCGTTAATGCTTCTTGTATTCCATTGGGAACATGGCATGACGATAAATTATGCACAAACGCCTTGAGAGGTTTGTGGGCACACGCCCCAAAATTTTCAATTTTGTTATTTTAAAATTAGGTGCGGCCCTCTTTGAAAAAGCGTGGCGAAACGCTTCGATTCAGAGTCGCCACTCGGGTTTTAGCGGTGAAAAAAACACCTAAGGAACCGAACTCGAAAACGTTTGCTACATTTGTTTGATTTTGAAAAAGGCTTGTAGACTGGACCGTCGTCACCTTCGATAGCTGAGGTTCGGGAGCCAGGTTACGAGAGGGGAAGGGTTTTATGGCACCCCTCTCTCCCAATCCGGAGATCGATCTCTACTCAGGCATTTTTACAAAACTTTTGCATTTTTCTCTCATTGATCATTTTTTAGCCAGTTAGGACAGGGGAACAGTTAATGGGGATTAAAACTGTGACAAGTTGCAGTTATGTGACAAAAATGCTTATGGAGATGATTTGCTTGCAATAATGAATATAGATTGAGAACAAGCACCGAGAGCATTTTGAAAAGGTTGGAGTACGCTGTTTCCCAGGGAAGTGAGCAGGCATCACACCAGTATGCACTGGCCAGGCCACCGCATGCTGATACAACCTACGCACGCCACTAAATAACTGGCGTACGTACTTCTACTATTTGGTCTCACAGTCTTTGTTTGCAACCCTCTGGGCTCTAGAAAGGACCAGCGCACACCCAGGACAAACCACACAATTTAATAGCAGCATATATACAAATTACAGGCATGTGAAATGGCTTAAAACCATGAAAAAAAAAGACAGGACAACCCCATAAACAGAGTGGGGAAATAACAAGAGGCCAAGGCCAAACTAAATGCAAGGGCCATTCACTAGAGCTTGGTACTACTGCCGTACGCCAACCCTAGGAGACCGTATGCCAGTGGTACTTCCTGCCCAGTGTATGGCTTTGCATCATCTGGCTCTGGAGTATGACCAGAAAGATCCCTGAGGCTTACTAAAGCAAATGGAAACAAGTATTGATAAGCTACAACTATACAGTGCTAAGATATAGAAAGCTATAACATGCCATAAGGTGATGGAAGTAAAACATAAGCAAGAAACAAGCGACCCATGATCCCCACGCCAGTTATACATGTACTGCCATGACTGGCGTACGGCTTGGCGTTACCAGTGTGCGCCATGTTTCGTCTCATACGATTGTTGCATTTTACCAGTTTAAGGCCAAGACCAGTATTGATTACTAGCCTGGACCTTACTGATTCCCCTCAGGGGTCGAAAATAGAAAGCCACACAAAGGTGGTATACCTTTTGTGTTGAGGTTTGAAGGTGGTTTTGAGCTTTAAGGTTGAAGATGGAGGTTGGATGGTGACTAAATGACAATGGGGTGTATGGGAGTGGACTCCTCTTCTTTCTCTTTCAATGGAGGAGGAGAGATAGAGAGCAAGAGAGGAGAGAAAAGGGGTTAGACTCTTTAATGTGGTTAACCCTTTGCAAATGAATGCAAGGAGGGGTATTTATAGCACAAGAGTGGAATGAGATAGAGCAGTCAGCTGGGGTTAAGGGTTGGTTAGGTTAGGGAGAGGAGTCTCCCATGCATTTAATGCATGGGACTAGGTGATGGGGTGTGTAAGAGAGAGAGGGGAACGTCCCTGCAGAATATAATCATCAGGGGGACTGTTCCCTGTACTGGGGCGGTTACAAAGTCTCGAGCACGCGATAGAAAAGTGGTGATTTGACTGGCTTTGACCAGCGTACGCCATGTTTTGACCAACGTGCGCCAGTGATAACTGAGTCAACGGTCGATGACCGACACATGGCAGTTCACTAGCGCACGCCAAGAGAACACTGGCGTAAGCAAGTAGGGTTTTGCTGGGGCCATCTAGCTTGAAGGGTTTGAGGATGGAATTCGAAAGGGTTTAAATGAGAAATGTCCAAAGCTCAAAGCTCAAGACCTGCCATCGACCTTGGAATGTTCTCGACCTTTAATCATCATTGGGGCAACAAAAAGACCATAAGATAGGTTTATCCGGATAGTTCAGAATAGGGTGTCTACAAGGTTCTTATAATTTTTGAGTGGACACATAATTGGCAATCGGGTATCTTGATCTTCTTTCCTCAAAATCTGGAGAGTACCGAATTGGTGGCTTGCCACGATTTTGTTTGTAAGGTAAATTATAACCAGATGAAGTATCCAAGTCATTAATAGGGGAAGGAGTAGTGAGAGAGCTTACCTCAGGAATATTCTCAGGAGAAGGGTCTTCTGGTACTGAGGAATGGTGGGGTTCAGTTTCAGATTCATATGATTCAAATTCAACTCCTTGACTAACATCAGCATCAGCATCAGCTTTCTTTTCCTCACTAACCACCTCCTTATTTTCTTCACTTATTTGTACTGAATTGTCATCAAATCTTAGGCAATCCCACCAATTCTGCTCTTCATCTCATATCTCCCCCTGAAGAGAAGAATTTGATACCGATGAAGGGAAGAAAGTTTCTGATTCCAAGAAAGTGACATCCATAGTGACATAGGTGCGCTTGGTGGTAGGGTCATAGCAACGATATCCTTTTTTATGTGTGGCCTGCCCCAAAAAAATACAACAAACTGCGCACGGATCAAGTTTAGTGCGTTGATTTCTATGTAGATGAATGAAGGCGACGCATCCAAAGATTCGTGGAGGAATCAACAAAATAGAAGGTGAGGAAACATGGTTAGAAAGAACTTGTAATGGGGTCTTAAAATTCAACACTTTTGAAGGCATATGATTTAATAAATGCACTGCCGTGACAACAGCATCATCCCAGTATCTATTAGGCATATGCGCTCCAGTCAATAGTGCACGGGCTATTTCTAAGATATGCCTATTCTTCCATTTGGCAACCCCATTTTGTTGTGGTGTTTTAGTGCACGAAGTTTCTTGGAGAAGGCCATGAATATCAAAGTAAGCTTGAAATTGATGATTAACATATTTGCCACCGTTAACAGAATGAAGAATCTGAGTTTTAGCTGAAAACTGAGTCTGGATCATTGCATGAAAAGATCGAAAAACACCAAGCACTTCACCTTTATGTTTCAATAAATACAACCAAGTCATTCGAGTGCAATCATCAACAAATGTCACAAACCAACGAATGCCAGAATAAGTGGTAATTGGAGAGGGTCCCCAAACATCAGAATGGATTAAGGCAAAAGGAATATCACTTTTATTCAAGCTTATTGGATAAGGAACACGATGACTTTTGGCTACAATGCAAGTATCACATTTAAACTCTGTACTATGGAAATTGGAAAATAAATCTGGAAACAAGTACTTCATATAACCAAATGACGGATGCCCGAAATGACGATGCCAGAGCCAAATTTGTTTCTCCTTGACAGTAGTTGTGTATTGCATATTATTCGCTTTACCCGGACTGAAATCATCCATGTAATACAAACCCCCCCTCTTAGTACCACGCCCAATGATCTCCTTGGTGAGACTATCCTGAAGTAGACAAAAGGTAGGATAGATTAGTGCAACAAAATTCAGTTCCTCAGTAGCTTGACCTACAGACATCAATTTATTTGAGAGAGATGGAACTAGTAGAGTATTAGATAAATAGTGTGACGGTGATAAAGCAACAGTTCCAGCTCCTGTAACCGAATAGGTAACCCCATTAGCATTAGTAATACTAGTTCACCGTGGTTGAGTGATCTGGATAAAGTCATTAGAATTGAATGTCATGCGATCAGTCGCTCCTGAGTCAATTATCCAGCCATTGTAGTCATTTTGGTTAGAGCTAAGTAATGCGTAACCACAGTTACCTTGATCATTGAGAGTAGTTGAATCATTTGAAGGTTCTTCTTGTGAAATGAAAGATAATTGAGGTTCTGCATTTACCAGAGCAGCCCGACCCGACCCTTCATTGGAGGTAGCTTCACGGTGTTTCCGTGCCTTGAGTTCGTTCCACCATTCTGGGCACCCATGTAACTTAAAACAAGTTTCATGGGTATGTTTTGGGTTCTTACAATGAGTGCATCCCCCTCCTTCTGGTTGTACCTTAGCTTTGGAGTTTGTAAGGTGGCTTCCACTACTCGTAGAGGAAGACCCGTTTTTGGGCATTTGGAGTGAAAGTGACTGTTGTTGCCCCATCTTAATTCCTCTAGAAGCCATAACAGCCCCGGTTGTAGTTTCCATTCCTGTTATCATCACCGTTTGCCTAACATCCTCCCTTCGAATGTGAGCATAGGCCTGCTCTACCATAGGGAACGGCTGTAACTGTAGAACATCACTCCAAATCTTATCTAGCCGATCATCCAATCCATCAAGAAAAATATAAACTCTATCTTATTGTTGGATTGATTTGTATTTTTGTATGTCAACCGCACAGTCCATCGGATTAGGATGGTGGAAATCGATTTCTCTCTACAAGCCTTGAAGATCATTGTAATATTTTTCAATGGATCCTCTGGCTTGTCTCATCCTAGTCACTCGTATTTTTAGATCATACACTTGGAGGTGTCAGTCCCATTGAAATAAGTAGTAGCAATAGAATCCCATACCATTTTTGCAATTGGAAAGCGAATGAAATTGCTGATCAAGGCCGGGTCCATGGAGTTGATCAGCCACCCCTTAACAACTGCATTTTCGGAAAGTCGGGTCTGTCGATTGAGGCTGTTGAATGTCTCCATTGATGTATCCCAATTTATCTTTGCTAGAGATATACATCTCAAGGACTTGGGACCATAAGGCATAGTTAGTGTCATCCAACTTAATGCCGATCGGTGCAGCGGAGGATTCATAGCTTGGTGCGTGGATTTGGGTCTAATTTTTGGTTAAGACTTCCGCCATTCTTGTCGTCAAGCCTTCTAAGATGGAGTCAGTAGAGTTTCCGCCATGTTCCACCACATCAGATGGTTGAACCATAGTTTTCGATCAGTTTTGGGTTTTTTCCGGTCAAGGTTCGGTTGTAGCAAAAATCCTAGGATCTTGCTCTGATACCATGTGTAAAAAAAAAGGGAGTCTTTTTCTATTATTTTCTTTACAAGAATGAATACAATTATATAGCAGTAGTACAAAGAGAGAGTTTAGGAAGCTATTTTAGGATGTACACTTTCTAAGGCTAATATCACGATTGACCCTCGAAAGAAGGGATTTCATATCCAAAACTGATCCTCCAATTCCTCCAATTGACAACTCACGCCAACATAATTCCCAATGAATCAATAGAGCCACGGAAACGGGTACAACCGGTGCCAACTCCAGGCCAAATCACCGGACGACAGCCTTCCGCAACCCTTGAAGATTTCAAATTTGGGTGTTGTGTCCAGTGCGAAACGGTGTCGTTTCACCCGAGTCTAACTGACGATTTTCAAACTCGAGTTCAAACTCGGTCAGTTTGTAAACTAGTTGAACCTAATTCGGTTAGTAAATGAGTCCCATTAATCTTTTATGGTACCTATGTAAGTATGCAGGAGAATCTGGTATAAGAGAAATACAAGTTCTTGCATGCCCATTGGAAATGATAATCCATAGTGGAGATGAGAGCTGCAAATTAAACAACAGATCCACGACACCAGAGCTCTGGTTATTTTTGTATGTATGGTAACGAAACATAATTAATTCCTAATCGTTAAAATAGAAGAATAACGAAAGCAACAAATGTGAGAAGAAGGTTCAACCGTAATTAATTCCTAATCGTTAAGAACCAATAAGGTCCAAGATGATTTGAAGAAAAAAAAAAGTAATTAGGAAGATTAAGCATGAAGAACCAAGGCCGCTTTGTTTTCGAATCATGTAGCCAGGCATTCCTTGGACTTTCCTTTCGTTTCCCAAACCAACTCAAAAGACTTGGCATTTTAAAGTGCACTTCCATAGGTAGATGATCAAGATAAATGAATTGAACAAAATTAGAACCAAGGCCAATCCTTCTTTATATAAGGATAATTAAGTGCACTAATGTGGTAATAAAATCAGAAATTCTGACTATATTTCCAAAAATGAAGACCAATTAAGGCTAGCTAGGCATTTGAATTGCATTTCTTCTGGTACAGGAAGATATAAAAAAAGAATGTTACAGAACCAAAATTAGGACTAATCGGAACATACAAAGTCGTAGAACAATTATCGATCAATGGAATTACACACTTTCTTAAGCATCGATCAATCTCACCTGCTTTTCTAATCGTAAAACTTCATTCGATTTTTGTTTCAAAAAGAAGCAACTAATTAGTTAAGAGCTTCCTTTTTGCATGCATCCTTAGGATAGGATTGGCAAGGGGGAAGTTTCACTTCAAGAAAATTAAGTGTGAGTTCTGTTTAGACATGAAAATGATCAATCAACTTCATGGACAGTTAACTGATCATGACTTAACCGTGGCGAGTGTGGAAATGCCAAATTAAGCGAAACTCAACCTAAGTCCGTTGCGAGTGTGGAAACGCCAAAAGGGGCCAAGTTCAATAAACCTGGAGGAAAACGAGAGCCCCTAGCCTCTATGGGAACCAACGAGTAGGGCACCGACCAGCATGCGAGATGTAGGTGCTTGATCTATTCTTTTAATTTTTCATTCAGATTATAAGGTCCTTTTGGCAAGAATTGTTAGGCTCGTACATGAACAAGTTCCAGGTCTTCCCACTATTATTTCCCAAGTCTTCCCTTTAGTCTCTCCCCTTACACTTCTATTAGTCTCTCCCCACCCCATTAGTCTTTCCATTAGTCTCTCCCCACCCCATTAGTCTCTCCCCATTAGTCTTCCGATTAGTCTTTCCCCTTAAATCTTCCCAATTTAACAGGAAACGATTGGTAGGTTGGAATAGAATCCTCTATCTCGGTGGACGTCGCTTGACTGGGAAAAAAGAAAGACAAAATCTGAATGAAGGATTTGGAAAAACTCCAACCCTTCAAGAGGGTTGAGTGTTAATTCTACGGCAATCGTTGCGTTTTAATTTGTAGGAGTATCATGGTGGATGACTCTCTTCGCATTAATATGTTCCTGTAGACACCCCAATCTGATTTCCCGATCGTTTTACTTTGTTTTTCGGTTTCTTGTTTCCCCGATGATGAATCAGGTCGAAAATAGTCTCGAAAACATGGAATGGCTTGAGTTTTACATGTGTGGAACCCATTCTTAACCCTGAAAACCCTTGAATCCAAACCTGGACCTTGGGTTAACAGTCGCGCGATGCTCTAGGACCCTCGCGCGATGCTTCACCTGCCAGATGGTGGTCAAAGTCAAAGTTTTGACTGTTGACTCTCGCGGGGTTCGTTTGACACTCGCGCGACGCATCCACTCCATCGCGCAATGGTCAACACCTGCCATTTTCACCCGGATTGCGTGGTGATCAGGGGGCTACAGGCCTATGTGACCCCGTTTCGTCGACTGAACAGCGTTCTGGGGTGCTCCCCTTGCACCACCTCTACCCCATTCTCCCGTCACCTTTGCTACCCCACTTCCCCACCAAGCAATTGTGACCAGCCTTGTTGGCTGGTCGCATGGCCATGTCTAGCCACCAACCAACTCATCCTTCTATAAGAACCCACCACCACCCCCCCCCCCCCCCCCCCCCCCCACTTCATTTCAAAAGGGTTACAAGAAATTTCTCAAGGAAAAAAAAGCCAAATACAAGCATAAGCATTTCATACTACACCCATCCCCACACAATCCCAGTCCAAGCCGCATCACCTCATTCAAGCCATTGCCAAGATACTCCAGCCAAGGTATAATACCTTTCTGCTCACTGTTCGAACCCCTGAGGGGGGCTGGCAGGGTCAAGGCTGGTAATCAATACCAGTTCTGGCCCTAAAGCTAGCAAGGTTTCAAGAGCCGTTGCCAAGCACTCCCTCGCGCGATGGTCCCACTCACTCGCGCGACAGTTCTGTCTGCACGAGATTGGACCACGTGGGGAAGGGATGTTGGTCTTTAAGTTTCTTGTCGTATTCATAGTCACTTTCAAGTCTTTTAAAAGTATTATCTCACTGCTTTGCATGTTAAAAATCATAGTTTAGCTTAGTTTACAGCTTCACTTGGTTTGGAATGCTATTGGGATGCTCTGAAAGATGTCTCAGAACTCTGAGCATGCAAAGCAATTACTGGAAGTCCAGTCAGAACAATCGTGCGCGTGTCTCACTCCCTCGCGCGATGGTTCTTTGTTTTCTAGGGACTGCCCTTGCATGAGCAACTTGGCCTTGGCCTCTGTTTAGTCACCCCCACTGTTTAGGGGTCATGTTTCCATAATATTTCCATCTGCCTGTTGTAATATTGTTTACTTTCAAGTACTTATAAACTGCTTGGTTTGCACCTGGGTGAGCACTGGTCCTTCCAGAGCCCAGAAGGGGATAAAATTCAAACCACTGGTGAGGCATCAACACTAGCGCGAGTGTATGGCATTGTCGCGTGATGGTTTGCTTGCATGCAGATGGATTCACGCATGCAAGCTGACCGTTTGTTCGAGCCAAAGTCATACATAGCACTGTCTTGATGTTTGATCGATGTTTTGAATTTCATTCCATTTATTACTTAAATACCTCGCCTATCCACGCCATATCTATCACATCCTGCAAACTGTTACAGTTTTAAATCCCCGATTAACTGTTCCCCCGCCCTAATTGGCTAAAAATTGATTAATGAAACAGAATCGCAAACAAACATTTTTCGCAAATGCCTAAGTAAAGACTGATCTCCGGATTGGGCGAGAGGGGAGCCATAAAACCCTTCCCCTCTCGTAACCTGGCTCCCGAACCCAGATATGGTTATGACGGACTGGTTCCTTAACTTTTTCAAAATCAATCAGCGCAGCAAGTGCTTCGAAATACGGTTCCTTGGGTGTCGGACCTTCAAACCCAAGTGGCGACTCTGTATTTTGCGAGCGCTTGCTTCCCCGCTCGCGCTCCTTCGATCTGGGCCCTCGCATTTTGGAATCCAAAAATTCCAAAGGCACGCTGCCCACAGTGGCGACTCTACTAGGGATCGAACCAATATTGGTCTATACTTAGATTTTAATACACTTGAGAGCAATCCCACAAAAGTTTGTCAAAACGGTAAGCTTCGCGCTGCCGAAGGTTGGAATGGTGATTTAACGGGACCTTGTGTCCGGCCAATCCGATCTGGGGCTTTTCCGATTGTTCTCTCGTATAGTTTCTTCTAAAAATTGACTAAATAAAGTGAGCCAAATTAAAAAAAAAAGGC